>CM033469.1:93221748-94421748 GCA_019447015.1 Hymenochirus boettgeri | reverse complement strand
TAATGATTTCTTTGTTAGTGTGTATAACCATACAGGCGATGCTTGAGGTACAGGGCCGCCTAGAGGAGAGACATCTGGCAGCAGCTAAAAAAAAAACCACGATTGCACATGACTGCAAAACATGCGCACACTGACGCAAAAGTTCCTGCTTCCTGACAGTGAGCCTCTCCTGTCTCCACTGCAGCTTGTCTCTGTCTGCCTTCTACCACAGTGAGTGGGAAACTAGTATACACCAGTCACAGTGGGCAAACTTGTATGCCAAGTAACAGTGTGCAATTTGATGTGCCAGTCACTGTGGGCAAACTTGTATGCGCCAGTCACAGTGGGCAAACTTGTATGTGCCAGTCATAGTGGGCAAACTTGTATGTGCCAGTCACATTGGGCAAACTTGCATGTACCAGTCACACCGTGGGCACACTTGCATGTACCAGTCACATGGGAAGCAGACTTGCATGTAACATTCACAAGTTGGGTAGACTTACATGCACTAGTTACAAGAGTGAGCATACTTGCATGCACCAGTCTCATGGTGGGCAGACTTGCATGCACCAGTCACACTGTGGGCAAAGTTGCATGCACCAGTCACACTGTGGGCAAAGTTGCATGCACCAGTCACAGTGGGCAAACTTATATGTGCCAGTCATGGTGGGCAAGCTTCAATGTACCATTCACAGTCAAAAGACTTGTGTGTACGAGTCACACTGTGGGCAGACTTGCATGTATCAGCCATACAGTGGGCAAAATTGCATGTACCAGTCATGGTGGGCAAACTTGTATGTGCCAGTCACAGTAGGCAAACTTGTATGTGCCAGTTACATGGGCAAACTTATATGTACCAGTTAAAGTGAGCAAACTTGTATGTGCCAGTCAAAGTGGGCAAACTTGAATGTGCCAGTCACAGTAGGAAAACTTGTTTATACCAGTCACTGTGGGAAAACTTGCATGTACCAGTCACACGGTGGTAAAACTTGCATGTACTAGTCACACGGTCGGCAGACTTGCATGTACTAGTCACACGGTCGGCAGACGCATGTACTAGTCACACGGTCGGCCCAGATTGCAGACTTGCATACTAGTCACACAGTCGGCAGACTTGCATGTACTAGTCACACTGGAGGGCTGACCTAACAGTGTCTCCTCAACTGGAGGGATGACCTTAAAGTGGCTGGTAAACTAGAGGGCTAACCTAACAGTGGCTGGTGTACTTGAGGGCTGACCTAACTGTGGGTGGTGTACTGGAGGGCTGACCTTACAGTGGCTGCTGAACTGGAGGGCTGACCTAACAGTAGTGCTGAAACTGGAGGGTGACCTAAGAGTGTTCCTGAACTGGAGGGCTGACCTAAGAGTGACTCCTGAATGGAGGGTGACTGACAGTGTTCTCTGAACTGGAGGGCGACCTAACAGTGTCTCCGAACTGGAGGGCTGGCCTAACAGTGGCTGCTGAATGGAGGGCTACCTAACAGTGGCTGCTGAACTGGAGGGCTGACCTAACAGTGGCTGCTGAACTGGAGGGCTGACCTAACAGTGCTGCTGAACTGGAGGGTGACCTAACAGTGGTGCTGAACTGGAGGGCTGACCTAACAGTGGCTGCTGAACTGGAGGGCTACCTAACAGTGGCTGCTGAACTGGAGGGCTGACCTAACAGTGGCTGCTGAACTGGAGGCTGACCTAACAGTGGCTGCTGAACTGGAGGGCTGACCTAACAGTGGCTGCTGAACTGGAGGGCTACCTAACAGTGGCTGCTGAACTGGGAGGGCTGACCTAACAGTGGCTGCTGAACTGGAGGGCTGACCTACAGTGGCTGCTGAAACTGGAGGGCTGGCCTACCTAACAGTAGCTGCTGAACTAGAAGGTTGAACCTAACAGTGGCTGGTGAACAGGAGGGCTGGCCTAACAGTGGCTTCTCAAACTGGAAGGTGACCTAACAGTGTCTGCTGAACTGAAGGGCTGACCTAACAGTGGCTGTTGAACTGGAGGACTGAACTAACAGTACTGCTGAACTGAGGGTTTACCAGCCACTGTCAGTTAGTTCACCATGCCCACTTCACAGACCCTGCCCATCTCCACAGACCATGCCACTTACAAAGGCCTAGCCCCATATTTTTAAGAAAATAAGACAGCTTGAAAAGTTTTGCTCAGGTGCCAAAAGGTCTAGAAGCCTCCCCGTTGAGGTATAATGTAAATATATTTTCTACTGTACCCCAATATTAAAGGGTATGTCCACCCTTCTGAAAATTGTTTTACATAACATTCCCCTGTCCCCCAGCCCCAAGCCTCTATTTGTATTATCCGAAAAATGCCCAAAACCTTACTTACCTCCCTCTTTCCTCCGCCGAATTTCTTACTTTTTTTGCTTATAAAGGGAAAATCAATATTACAATACTAACTAAAATCAAGGGCTAATTTTATTGTGGCTAATATAATTTTGAAAAAATTTACTTCCAATTAGACATTTGTGTATATTAGGCATTTTCAATTGATAAGAGGCTATTTAGCAGCAGTGCCAAATCACATCTGCAAATGGTCATGTTTCTGTAGTTCAACCCTGTTAGAAAACCGCTAGACACTTCAGAAGAGAACATACGAGACACATATGTACGTTAACAATAGCTGGTTTGACAAATGCACTATTCTTAAAGGGCCAAGCTCCATCATCACAGACAACACCCAAACTACATCATACACCACCCACTACTGGCCCATTGTGTAGGTGTAGTTAAATCTACTACCTCACATCCCAGCTCCCTTGGTTCTTCTGCTATCCCCCCTAAGTCCAAAAAAAAACGCCCACCAGGGTACTGCAGGGTCTATATAGGACTCTGCCTCCGGTTTGGCATGCGCACTGCAGCCCTTCTCCCCTCCCCCCTTCCTCTCCTCCCAATTTAGATTCCTCCCCCTAGCATAAAAACCTTTATATATGATAGTCTCCCTGTTCCCCCATCCCCAACTAATATAGTTTAATATCAGAAAGTGGCCCCAAAAAATTACTTACCTTCCCTATTTCCCCGCTGCACTGAACTCCCGGCAGCCCGCGTCCGTGATTGGTGCGCGCTCAGCCAATCACAGACGTGACTGCCGTTCCGCCCCTCTGCTTCAGTTTCTCGCATGCAGAGGGCCGGAGTGCGGTGGAGGAAAGAGGAAGGTAAGTAATATGGGGCACTTTCTGATATTAAAAACTATAGCGGTTGGGGCTGGGGGAGCAGGGAGAATATTATATGAAAAGTTTTTAAGAAGGGTGGACATGCCCTTTAAAGCCATTTATCCATCAGGTTGTTGCTTCCAAATAGGATTGCTGAAGTTCTTTGACAAGAAGCAAATGTCATATACATCCCATTCCTTTCCATCTTAATAGAAAAAGTTGGCCTTGCAGTCAAATGGGCCATAATTCCCAGAAATAACTAAATATAATTACATAACTGTAACATAGTCAATACCACCAAAGACAAGATTAAGGTATAATATTGCCCATCAGCATTTTCAATTAAAATTAAACATTTGCCGTGCAAAGATAAATTCTCTCAAAATTATCTCTAGTCTAGAGGGTTAATTCTGTTGTAGGATGTTAGTTTTCTACTAAAGGAAGTGGGGAGCTTGTACATGCTTAATTTATTCCATTGATAAAGGGTGATATAGGGGTTTACTCAATTAATTTTCCCTTGTTTAATGGGGGTCAGTTTAAGTGGAGATGAAAAAATATGCTTAAGTCTGGTAATGTTGCTTTTCAACTAGATACCCATAGAGATGTTCGAAACTGTTGAGTTTCGTTCTATTTACGAATTTTTAAATTTTCAAAAATTTCGAAGTTCAAAAATTGAGTTTCAATTTTTGAAAATCATCTACTTTCGATATTCGATTTCGAAAATCGTCTACTTTCGATTTTCGAAAAAAGTTCTACTTCGATTTTCTATTTCGAAAAATCCAGGTTCCGTGAAATTCCGGAGTTCCGAAGTTTCGCATGACTTCGAAACCCTCAGATTCGATTAGAAACCACATTACATCTCTAGTACCTACAAATTACTGTAACTGCTAAGGATGAGGTCAATTTTCATGAACTGTTTTGGATAATATATATTGCTATGCCTGCTTACATTATTTTATTCCCAATTTGAAAAAAAGGGAACAGTACTATTTAATGTTACAAGACTAGAAAAGCACATTATTATTCAAAAGACTGTGTTTAATATGAATATTGCAATAAATCAAAAACTGTTGAATTTCTTTTTTAAATATACTGCACACAAATGTTAGTTTTGGTGAGAGAAAGGCCCCCATAACCATGACACTACTATCACATATATAGATGGCAAATTATGATGCCCAAGGGTGTTTCTAGACCTCTTGTCGCCTAAAACAAACTTTTTAAAAAGTTGGCGTGGCTCACAAAAATGTGAGCTGACACCTGGCTGCTGAACTGGAGGGCTAACTTAACACTGGGTTTTGATGGAGGGCAGCCAGTGGTAAGTCAGCCCTCCAGTTCAGCAGCCACCAGCTAGTGTTACCATAACCACAAACAGAGACTAAAAAAATATAAAATGGCACACAGAGTGGTAAATGTGAGATACCAATAGAATGGGAACTATAAGATGCTACACAGACTAGTAAATATAAGTTGCCCTTGAAGACTGGTAAAAATATAGATGCCCACACAGACTAGTAAATATATAGTACCTACACAATGGTAAATTAAAGGGCATGTCCACCCCCAAAACTATAATCCCCCAGAATGGCCCCATATTGTGTAATAAAATCCTTACCTCACATCCCAGCTCCATATGGTTCTCCTATGTCCCCCCCCAAAGTCCCAAAAAACTGCCCACCAGGAGAATAGCAGAGTCCATATAGGACTCTGCCTCCTGTCTCGCCTCGGGGAAGTTTGGCATGCGTACTGCAGCCCTTCTCCCCCTCCCTCTCCCTACGTTTTGGATCCTCCCCCTACCATAAAACCCCTTGTCCATTAAAGTATTTCTTCCCCCAGCCTCAACCACAAAAATTTTTAAGAAAGTCCCCCGAATTTACTTACCTTCCCTCTCTCCGCCGGCATTCTGAGAAGCCGGCAGCCCGTCCGTGATTGGCTGCCTCTCAGCCAATCACGAAGCAGCTGCTGGTCCCGCCCCCTGCTTGCAGTGCCTTGCAAGCAGAAGGCCGGGCGTCGGAGGAGAGAGGGAAGGTAAGTAAAGATATGGCACTTTCTTAAAATGATTTATAGCAGTTGGGGCTGGGGGAATTCATTCTATTATAGGGCAAAAGTTTATTTTAAGGGTGGACATGCCCTTTAAAGGTTATGCCCACCACTAAAATCATTTTTTTGTATGTGTAGGGCACCCCAGCCCCACACCCATCCCCAATTTAGATTTGTAAAAAAAAAACCAGAAATGTACTACTTTTCTTCATGGCGCTCTGCTCCCGGGTCTCTGCTAGCCAGAAGCACCACAGAGTGGCTTGACCGGAAGCAGTGTCTGTGATTGACTAGCCGGCAGCCAGTCACAGATGCAGTTGCCGGCTATGCACACAGCCGAGTAAGGGAAGGACTGTAAGTATATTTCTGGGCTTGTTTTACAAATCTAAATCAGGGGTTGGGTTGGGGTACCCTACACACAGAAAATAACTTTTAATGGTGAGATAGAAGCAGCCATAAAGGACCAGAGGGAGGGGCTCCCCTGCGCATGCCAGAAAAGGACAAGGAAGAACTAGGCAACTGGATGACTCACAGACATCTCTACTCTCAACTTTTTTTTAGTGGGGTTAATTAACATTTTGCCTTTAAAAGTGCCCACACAGACTGGTAAATATAAGTTGTCCACACAGAATAATACATTTATATTAGTATCATAGTATAGAGCTGCAGGGGGAGGATAAGGGTTAGTCTGAAGGAAATTAAACCTTCACTATCTGAAGATAGAATAAAAACCTTCAGAGCAGATTAATATCCATAAGCACCCTGACACATTGATTAGCTAGAATGAGATCACACTAAAATCCATTGTGGTGGGGACAATATTAGGAAACATGACTCGAGTAAAAGTGGTACAATCTACTATTTACAAATGGCAGGTATAAACAGTCAAGTGTGTACATGTACTTTAAATGTTATAATTATAGTTCATGTCTCAGACTGTGGCCTGATCTGTTATACAGCAGAAAGTAGTAGTTTTTTTAAAGAGATTCATTATTGCAGAAATGGCACAAAGCCTGGAAATGGCTAAAACCTGGAAATGGCTAAAACCTCGATCTGCGATTGGCTAAGGCATTGCGCTTAGCCAATTACTGGAGCGGATGCAGGTTGAGCCCCTCCTGCTTGACTTCCGTGCATGGAAAAGGCACGGAAGTCAAGCAGAAGGTGTCGGGGGAACGAAGGTCGTAAGTACATTTGGGGGGAACCTGTCACTGCATAAACCTCAGCCATTTCCAGGCACAAAATGTAAAAATTAGTTTGGGAGGTGGACATACTGGGCTTTGTACCACTTGACATGTTGTGCTGGTTTAGCTGCCATTCTGCTGCTTGAGTCAAAGTTTATAGCAAGGAATTTCTGCATTTTCAAAAATTTTCACTAATTTTGCTCTGACACTGCCCCATTTTTCATAAAAATATTTCACGCCTCCTGGGGATCTGCTCTTATTATAAAACAACAAACAAAGCCTATTTAATATCATCCGTAAAGCTTTTTGGTGATACTGTTCAACAAGGGATTTTTATGATGACTCCCAAAATCCCTGGAAACTGAATTTCCACAAACACTGTAAATATGGGCAGGTGTTTACTGGGAATGTGGTATTCAGAAGCATTAATTGGTAATCACTGCCCCACACCAGCAAAACTATAAAAGACCTTTCCTCTCCGCTTTATCTAAATCAGTTGTATGGGGGAGGTGAACAGCCTGTTGCCTATGATAGATAATATCTAGGTGATCGGCCTTTGGTACCTATGATTTTATATATTAGGTATCAAAAGAAAGAAGTTGGAGCACCCCTGCAGTTGCTGCTCCTGTAGTAGTTACACTCCTGTTGTATTGTGGATTTTTTAAAGGAATACTTCACTGCAATAGTGAACGATTCCTTTACTAGATTGATTGGAGACTGGGAGGTTAAGGAGCTATGCCTTACCTCCCGTTCTTCAATCAATTGTTGGAGAGCCGGGAAAATGCCAAAAGCTCACCTTTCTGTGATCCAGCTTGGCCACGCTGAAATTCCCGACCGCTTCTGCTTCTGTTCTGTTTATAGCGCGCAAATTGGCATGCGTGTTATAGCGGAACAGAAGCAGGAATCGGTCGGGACCTGTCAGTGAGGCCACTCTTGATCGCACAAAAGGTAAGCTTTTGGCATCTTGTTCCTGGCTCTCGAGTTGAAGAACGGGAGATAAGGCATAGCTCCTTAACCTCTTCAATCAATGTAGTAAAGGATAGTTTACTATTGTAGTGAACTATTCCTTTAATATACAGAGGAAATACACAAGTATACTAAGTTTACAGTGTGAGCTATGTAGTTAAAGTTGAAGATGGTAAAAGCAGAAAGGAGAGTGGGGAGAATGGAGACGTGGAATGCATTTATTGAGGGTGGAAAATGAAACGGCCTAGAATGCGTGCGTGCAGACAGTTATCTGTATTAAAGAAATAATATGGGACGCAGATCCATCTTTCAGGTTAGCTGTCCTTGAAACTGTTTATTACGAAATACAATTTAATATTTGGTCTTTTCTTGTCCTTGAACAATTATAAAAATATGCTCTCATATTTCACAACATATCACACATACTTTACTTTTCCTTTATGCATATCCAGCCACCAGGGTGCTTAATCCGAAAGCATCACATAGGTAAGCAAAGTATTTGCAGGGCACTTATCTTGATTTTTAGCAATAAGAGTTTATTAGACAGACTTAACGATCACAACAATGTGAACATTAACGGGTTTCAATAAAAGTTGCTAATTTTGCCCCAACCAATCAGAGTTAGCTTTGAAATGTTAAAGTGGAACTGTGGTCCCCAAACAAGTTAAGTTTAAATAAAAAGGCCAGTTTCCCCTTTAAATCGAGCCATCAAAAACATCTCTACGTGCTCCACAGCCCAAGATATACAGAAATGACTGACCAGAAAGTTAATGGGTGGGAGGCTGACATGTGACATTCCTAAGGCTTCTACTGCACAATGCCTCAGACTCCCTCAGTGTGTGAGGGAGACAGGAAGTCCCTCCTCGCTGTGTGAAGTCCTGACAGAGGGGGGGCCTGAGTAACCCACGGCACCCGCGAGGGGCAGGGCCACGGCACCGCGAGGGGCGGCCACGGCACCGCGAGTGGATGGGGCCACATGGGGCTGTAAGAAATGGGCCATGGGGGGCTGCAAACTGGAGGGACCATGGGGGTCCATGAGTGGGAGGGACCAGGGGGGCTGCAAAGGGGAGGAGGAGACAGATTGAGTGACAGTTTCAGAGCAGGAAGCAGGAAGTGCAGGGGACCACAGGGTGATGCTGCTGCCATATCACACAACAAAAATGAAATATCTTCAAAACTATGCAAAATAAACAATGGAAATAAATTGCAAAAAAATCTCAGGGGAGCAATTCCTATAAATTTACCCAATTTACCTAAAGTCATTTTCGGACCACAGTTCCCCTTAAATAAGGTCTGATTGGTTGGGTCAAAATAGCACCATTTTTAACAATAAGAACTTTTATTGAATAACCCTGTAAGTTGTCTAAAACTATTATTGCTAAAAAATCCAGATGTGTCTCCGCAAATACTTTGCTTTACCTAATATATATTATATATATCTCAAATATGACATTTCTTTAGTGTTTTAAACTATGATCCACATCTGTATTCACATCCATTATTAGACCATGTTACCACCATGCTTATAACTTGCAATGATTTAATCCACTTTATTACAGGGTTATAATGCTCCAACTGCCTTTAAACTGAATCTAGTTACCATATTAATGGATGCTATAAACATATTTGCTTAACAAGGTTTAATAGCATTGACCTGTATAAAGAAATAATATGGGACACAGATCCATCTTTCATGGTTAGCTGCTCCTTGATACCTGTGAGCTCCTTGATAACTGTGAGCTAGCCCCTCTGTGTCTCAAATAGATACAGTGCTGTTCTAGCACTCCCTCTGCAGGGTAGAGTAGGTATAGCTTGCTAAAAATGCTTGTAAATGTGGCAACAGATTTACTGGGGTCACAGACACTATGGAAGTCCAAATGACATGGTCGGGAAAAGAGAGCAGCAAAAGGAAAGGGTAGGAGCAGACAAGTTAAACGTAACAGTGTTAAAGAGCAAACAGGAGGGAAGAAGGGAAATATTAGAAGGGTTAGGAATTGAAAGAAAAAAACTAAAAAAATGGAAGAAAAAAAAAGGGGAGAGATGGTAACTTGGGACCAAGAAAAATTCATTGGAATAATTAAAGGGTATGTCCACCCTTAAAAACCATTTTTGATATATGATTCCCCCTGTCCTCCCAGCCCCAACCGCTCTATTTATATTCTTAGAAAGTTCCCCAAACTTTTGCTGAGCGGCATGCAATCACGGACGCGGCTGCCGGGAGTTCATTGCGGCGGGGGAAAGAGGGAAGGTAAGTAAAGTTTGGGACACTTTCTAAGAATAAAAATGGAGCGGTTGGGGCTGGGGTGACGGGAAAATAATATATCTAAAGGGTTTTACACTAGGGGGAGGGAATCGGGAGAGGAAGGGGGAGAAGGGCTGCAGTACGCATGCCAAACTTCTCCTGGAGGCCAGGTAGGAGGCAGAGTCCTATATGGACTCTGCTATCCTCCTGGTGGGCAGTTTTTGGGACTTTGGGAGGGGACTACAGGAGAACCATATGGAGCTGGGATGTGAGGTAAGGATTAAACTACACTACACAATGGGGCCAGTAGTCGGGGGGATTATAGTTTTGGGGGTGTTCATGCCCTTTAAAGAAAACTGGTAAAAGAAGATGAGCTACAGAAGTTGGGTTTACATGATGTGTGATGTACATACAGGAAATACCACCCCTGTTCAGAGATTCAACTGAAAGCATCCCATAGTCTTAATGTACTTTTGTTCCCAACTTTTTCATTCTAAAAACAAAGTTAATTTGAATTCCCCCTATCTGTATAACTTGCTCATTTCACCTTATTGTCCTGGACCTCTCGATATCCAGACTGTCCTCACTCTTTCCATGGTCATCTCCTATCCAGAATATGAGGCGAATGCAGAGCCACTTGAAATCCCAGGAGCTAAATATAATTCCAAGAAAATAGGTGGGTTATAAGCCCACTCGCAATTTTAAAAATCCCTGTGTATATACAGGCAAGGCTTCAATCATACAATCCTATAGGGCCCTTTGTTCATTACCTCCACAAACTTGTAGTGATACTGGAAAAAAACAAGTAAAAAAAAAAAATCGATCTCCCTCTAAATCCCATTGCTTTACCCATTACAGCATAATATGTAATACGTGTATAACATGTATAGAAACTTTTATTTATTTGTATTTATACATTTATTTATAGTGCCACACAGCACTGCACAATATTACAATACAAAACATTCAAGCAAGTATTTAAGGCTAGGCCACACTGCTGCAATTTTTCTGCGTTTGTGTTTTTTTCAAATCATTGGAATCGCGGCAACGCACCGAAAAAGTGCGTTTTCGGGTGCGATGCGATTTGCGTTCCTCATTTTAAATCGCAATACTTAATGAAAAAACGCATGCGCAAACTCAACAAAATCCACATCAAATCATATGCAATTCCGTGTGCGATTGCATTGCAGAGATGTTTGAGCTTTACAACTTCATCTCCATGCAAAAAATCTCACATTTCAATTAATAAGTAATTCAAGAAGCAATTGAATGAATTGTTACTAAGCCGACTAGTAAGTTAATAAGTGTGAATCTTAAAATGTTTCTACAGAAAAGCTATTTATTACAGTACAATTCTCCCCCTACCATTTATTTAGCTAATTAGCAGATAATTCACTTGTGCACAATGGGCAGCAACTGGATTCCGGTTCCCTTTCAGGTTAAAATACAAATGCATGTGGATAAGGATTGAGATTCATGCGTGACAAAACATCTAGTGAAAGACATTATTGTTTGGTCAATATAGTTAAAGATCAAGAACATTTAAGCACAAATATGCAACATTCCTCATTGCTATAAACAGAGTCTTTGACTTTCTGCTAGAAGGGATTATAAAATGTTTTCTTCTATAAGCGAATGTCATTCTAAACCCAAAGCATTTTATAAGTCTGATTTCAGATTTATCTTGGGTGGATAACAGGGTTTAGGCAATGGATTTATGTTAAATACCATGTTAAAATACCAAACAAATTTCCCAATTGTTTGAAGATAATTCGAGGTTTTGATAATTTTGGTAGCAGGCTGAGTATTTTTAATAGTATCCCATATGGTAAAGTACTTAGCATGTTTATATGGGGCTAATATTTTAATAATCCAGCACTCATCTACATGTATAGTCATAAATGAATTAGATAGAAAAAAAAATTATTTAACATATGCAAGAAATGAAGGGTAATTGCCTGCACTAAAGGTAAATTCTTATATCTAATTCATTTATTGCTGGTCTTCCTTTACACAAAAGACTCCAGCACTATATATATATAATGCGTGAAATAAAAAAACGAAGTAACTCTTTCATGGCAGTATTCAGAACTGCATAATTGGATAAATGTTCTTTCAATTTGATTTAAATTTCTAAGACACAATCAGGGAGATTCAATAAAAGTTCTTATCGTTTAAAATGGTGCTAATTTTGTCCCAACCAATTTAAATGATAAGAACTTTTATTGAATCCCCCATAATATCTTTCAAAAGATTAAAACGCCTGTCTGTACAAATAAAAGCACAGTAATCTGTATGCTGATTTCACACAGAAGATACATTTTTTTCTAAAATAATAAAATACCTGAGGAGGATCAGGTAACCAGAGAGACCAAGCTAGCGTTTCTAAGAAATCAATTAAAAAATACACACATAGTTGGACCCCCCTAGGGGGACGTAATACAGGTAACCACTCTCCTGAATACTGCTGGGTAGTGAATTTAGTAGGGTTTTACCTACACACTACTTATCTGGACTATAAGCTATGTATGGTTGCTGCTTTTAATAGATGTGATTTGGCACTGTTCTTTAGCTTAGGGACCCAGACTAGGGATTCTTAAGCTGTTAAAGACTAGTTAGAGCACCGAGTGCTCCTAGGGACGCCCATTTATACCCTGTGTTTGCATGTAACTTTAAGCCAGGTGGAGAGGTTTCTCCCATCTGTTACATAACAGGGCATGTTTTGGTAATTCACTAGTTAATTACCTCTCCCTTCTTCATCTGCTGTTTTTGCAGATTTTTCAGTGCACGTATATTGACAAGAATTTTTATATGTGTGATTTTGATTTATAAGGATTTCTTTTTGCTCAGGGGACACAGCCGAACTTACCTTACATGGCGCTCCGCTCCCAGGTCCTTCGGATCTGACAGCCTGTCCTGCTCTCCCGATCACACGCCTATCTTTTGTATTGGCGCGCATGCGCCAAAGATAGGCACGTGGTAGGGAGACAGGGGCAGCGCGGCTGTCAGATCAGAAGGAGCGAGTGGAGCGCCAGGTAAGGTAAGTTCGTCTGTGTCCCCTGAGCAAACTATTATTCACAGGGAGGTGAGAATAAGCGTTCTCACCTCCCTGTGAATAATAGAAACGATTGGAAAACACTTATATTTTAGGTTTACAGTTCCTTTAACACCTTCAGCCACTCTGTTTGGGCAGGAAAATCTGCTAATAATATTCACTGCTATCTCTGATGATTGGCTGGGAGACACTGGCAGGTGGGGACTCTGAGTTCAACTGTTACTTCCAGCTTAGCATAAGAGTAGTGGGAAATAAACACAAGGTAGCTAGTTAGCATGTGCAGAAGGAATTTTGGTACCTGAACCACCAGGAAGAGGCAACACTAGAAGACAGCCGTGACATCATAGATTGCCAGAACTCAGAAATGTTCTATAAATTATTTCTACACTAAGAAGCTGAATTCAGAGGTGAGAGTCAAATGGTTTTACAAAGTGACAGTTATAGAGTCTCTGGAGCTGCCTTTGTATTTTGGGTTTAGTTCTCCTTTAAATAGCTATCTATTACTGTATACATTAGCAATAGCGGGGATTTTTTTGTTTGCTTGTTTTGCTTTTTTTTTTTTACTTCCATCTGTTATTAATGTGCATTTTCTTTCTTATTAGGCATTCTCCTTTGTACCGTAACTATCCTCTTGCCAAAGCTTCTGGATCAGTTGGTGTGGCACATGTAATTCTTCCTTAAGCTAGAGCACAGCTTTCTTACAATGGAATTGTCATGGAAAGATGAGCACAGGCGTAAGTTAAGAAATTGAAAAGCATTATTTTTAGACACATTGCATTATGTATAATAGTTTACCCTCTGAAGTTTCATATTGTATTTTCTGTTAAAACCTGAAGGATTAATAGTATTGATATTACTTTGTGTTTGGAGCTAGAATTGGGCCACTACAAAGTTGGTAAACACAATATAGTTTTTACACTGAAAAACCCCTTCTGAACTTGAAGACTAAACTTCTTTTCATCCAGTCTTAATCAATGTCTGTGTGTCCTCTGGCATGTTATATTGGTAAACAGTGCCCATATAGTTTATTGTATGGCCCATTAATGTATTTATACACAGTAACCATATCCCCACGCAAGCGCCTTTTCTCAAGTGTGCAATTCAAGCTCCCCAGTCCCCCCTTTCTTTTTCCAAGATGTCTTCTTGTACACAGGATTCTAAAACTGCACCAAATATTCTACGGGTGCTTTGTAAAGAGGAAGAATAACTTTTCTCCCTTAAATCCATAGCCCTCTTTATACAAGATAATATCTTGCTGGCTCTAGCTGTTGCTGCCTGGCACGGCTTGCTACTGCTTTGTTATCCACCAAAAATCCAAGATCCTTTTCCAACAGAGATTCACTTAACACAGAGCCATTTATAGTATAAGTAGCACAAGGATTTTTAAGTCCAAAATGCTTAAAGGGAAAGTTCAGTGGAAATACATATACTTTTCAGAAAAAAGAGCAGTATTTTTTCATCCCATCGATCATAATTTGCCATTTTGTCTGTGTATAAATAAATGCAACTGAAATACTGACTTCCTGTTTGCAGGACCCCTAGTAGAGACACCGTTATGGTCTTGCCCTTGACCCAGCGCCTGGGTTGATTCAGTTGCTCAGTAGAGATCTGAGCATCTTTGACCCATCCAACAGCCAATCAGTAGAAATTACTGTTAGGAACATTCCGAGGATGTGGTGCATCCTGGGAAGAAGAAGGACCATTAGAACCTAAAATGTCAGTTCACTAATGTCAACAGCAGGGAACAGCAAGGGTATGAAATCAACTGATTTTTCAAAATGGGAGAGAATATGTAGAATAACTAAGAAAGTATTACACAAACTAACAATTTAACGAATATTGATAATTTCCACTGAGCTGTCCCTTTAACCTTGCGTTTATCAACATTGACTCTCATCTACCAATTAGCAGCCCATTGTCACAATCTATCTAGATCCACCTGCAATAATTGCACATCCTCTGTAGCTTTTAATGGTCGAAAAATTTTTGTGGAATCTGCACAGAGACCTTGCTGACAATACCTCCATTCTTCCTAATCATTAATAAATAGATTAAAAAGAAATTGCCCCAACAGAGATCCCTGTGGCACCCCACTTTATTCTATATTGACGAAGCTCCATTAACAACTACTCTCTGCATCCTATCCATCAACCAATTTTCTAACCATGTACAAATGTGCCACCTTAACACAACAGACCTTAGCTTATACATAAGTCACCTATGGGGGACTGTATTAAAAGCCTTGGCAAAATCCAAGTATACTACATCTACTGCTATGCCAGAGTCCAAATTCATACTCACATCCTCATAAAAGATAAGTAAGTTTGTTCAACAAGATCTGTTCCTCATAAATCCATGCTGATTACTACTAATAAGGTCAGACCTTAATAATATAGAATTTGTTCCTGTAACTAACGTTCCAGTATCTTCTCCACCACTGAAGTTAAACTCACAGGTCTACAATTTCCAGGCTTTACTTATTTTTTGAATAATGGAATTACATCAGCATGTTTCAAGATGTGAGGGAATCTAAGAAAAGAGACAATGGCCTGGATAAACTGAACTTAATTCCCTAAGGACCTGAGGATGTATTTTACCCTGCAAAGGAGCTTTATTGATAATAACCTTATTTAGTTGTTTCTGAACCATATGCTCAGTTAACTAAATTGCTACTATACTCTATGCTATCTGAACTTGGATCTTCTATAGTGTATATATAGCGGGGAAAATGTTTGAGACACTTTTTCTTTTGATAACATACGGTGACATGTCATGGTTACTAATCCCTAAGATTCCAGTTACCTTTATATCTATAATACGTTCCATGACCCTAAATATTACCAGATCCAACAGAGCACCTTTTCTAGTAGGAGATTCAACCACCTGTGAAAGAAAATTATCATTCAGCTACTGTAATTCAGAACCCCTTCATCATTTTCTTTCTTGGCAGTTCCACTACTCCAATCAGTGTCATGGTAATAAAAGTCCTCCATATTCAGAACTTTCCCCAAACTTGCAGCCCTTGCCATCTGCGTATGAAGATGACACACTTCCTCCCTTCCCAATGCCCAATTCCACCCATATTGCCTCTGCTTTAACATCCATATTGATAGTTATCTTTTCTTTTAAATTTGCCTTTTCTCTGTTATGCCTAAACGAGGAGTGCCCTTCTAAATATACAATCCAGTCATGAGAATTATTCAACCATGTTTCTGTTATACCCATTACATTATACTTTTCTGCCAAAGCCATTATCTCCAATTCTCCAATTTTTTTACAGCCAGGATTTTATATTATGATCCTGAAATGTATTTATGCACCTTAATACACATGCTTACGGTACCTGTCTTGTATGCTAGCTTCTCCACCATTTTCTCCCACCACTGGCCCATCTACACCTGTGCTAGCTACCCCAGTGCGATTGACCATTTCCTCCCCCCAAACCTACTTTAAAATCTCGTATAACCCACAAGCCATCTAATCTCCAAAACAGCTGCAAAACCATCAGTGAGGTGTATGAATATTTCTAAGCTCACACTATCTCTATAGCATAGCACGTGGCTGATGTAGTATTTCCAAAGATTCTACCCTGAAGGTCCATGTTTTTAACTTGGCCCCTAGCTCTTGGAAATCATTTTTAAGGACCTCAAAATACTAAATGTGCAAGTACCACCTTCCTTTTTACAATGTATATTGTTTATAAGCTACAATGCACCACAGTGCATGTCAGAGTCCTCCAGGGGGACAAGGAAGGGGCACATACGTTTTTAGACACAGGGGGTCTTCTACTCTAGACTTTCAGAAGACGCTGCAGGACACTATACAGTGAGGCCAGCAGTGGGGCAAATGTTAGTTTGGGGGGTAGACATGCACATGAATTCATTTACTATCCTGTGATATCATATATATATAAATAATGTAAATAACTTAATACTGCCCATCAAATTTTTAAAGGTTTGGGAAGAGTGAAAGAGAGCATGGATTCAATGCGGAGTTATCTTAGGACTTGTGTTCCAGCTTTAGGCACCTGCTAGTAACCACATGCGCCCAGAAAAATATCTTGCCTTAAACCTTTTTCTCTTGTGGTTCCCATCCTCTGAAATTCTATTTCCCTCTCTCTACATCAAGAAACCTCAATTAGCAGGTTTAAATCTAGCCTTACTTCCTACCTATTTGGTAACCAGCACAGTATATGATATGATTGTTTTATCTGCACTGCATTCATCTCACTTATATACCCATTCCATTGTATCTGTATGTTAACCACCTAACTAGATTGTAAGCTCTACGGGGCAGGGACCTCCTTACCTCTTGTGGCAAAGCTCTGGCACTTATATATATATAATTTATAAATTTATGTACTGAACTATCTGTGTATTTGTTCCCCTTGTGTCCCCAAGTGGCGCTTTATAAATAAACTATACATACATACATATGTATGGAGCATTGAGTTAAAAGTCATTATGCCCTCTAAAAGCCATTTTCAAATGCCTTCTATCGGACCTCAACTTGGTGTTACAATAGTCCTCCAACAGCCGTTTATAACTCATCTAAAGTCCCCGAAAGTACCCCACTTAAATGTGTAACAGCTCAATATATTACCCACATCCAGTGGTTATCACTATACTCATGATACGCTGTGTTTAGGCCTCCTATGGCCAGAGCTGGAGGTCGCTTTTCCTTTTCACCCACGCACTCTGCGGGAGATATGCACTTCACTCCTACGACTGGCTCCATTTACAAATGGGTCCTGCACTTGTAGTTCACTCCTGGCAATACTACTCCATTAGCCACACTCTCTCCCCCTCATCCCCAGCCAACGCACGTTTTACCCAGAATCCCCAGGCTTTATAGGGACCTCTCCTTCTCCTATAATTTGTCATTGGCACCAATGTAAACCAAGACAGCTGTGTCACTCCCAGACCCACCCAATATTCTGCCACCACTTGTCGAACTCTAGCACCAGGTAGGCAATACACTGTTCGGCATGCAGGGTCTTGTCGGCAGATAACCCTATCCACCTTTGTATTAATGGCATCCCCTACCACAACCACCTGCCTAGCCTTCCTGGCCCTAAGTTCTCCATCCCTTGTATTAGAGATAGCAGTCCCCTGGGTACTCAAGGTATTGGACTGCTCCATACTTGCTTCTTCTGAGCCGTCATCCTCCACTTCCTCACCTAAGATGGAAAATCTGTTGGGATGTCCTAGCTAGGAAGAAGCAACATTACTCTTCATACAGAGGGGGAGAAATTAAACTTTACAGAAAAGTTTATATATTTTAGCAAAAGAAACAAAACAGAATTATCTTTGAGAGCTTTATTTAATTGAGTTATTTTAAACAGGAAGGATTTTGAGAATATACATCCCAACTGTTTTGAAATACCTTTCATTATTATAAATAGTCTGAACATCAGGTCTGATTAATAATTGCTAATTATAGCCCTACAATATACTACCCAAAATCCCTATTGCCAAAGAAGAAGCAGAGGGTCTGTCATAAAAATAAACAAAATCATTTTTTCAAGGAGAAATCCATACAGATGTGTATAGTGTGTCTCCTAAATGTGATCATTCAAATGATTCTACAGCAAACAGATACGAACAAAAAAGCATAGTTTTGCTAATAAAGCAAAACTAGTCTCCCAGATTCATTTAATTGAATGATACATTTCTAGGTAAGGCTATGCCTATGTGGCATACATAGAGTAGTTTTTCATTGCTGATTTAATTTTTTTAAATACCATTTTTGAAGTTATTGAGAAAAAATGTGTTTCTTTTGAATGATTTTTGGTTTGTTAGCTTTGTGCACATGCCTAACATCTCCATTTGCCCTTCATATGAAATAATAAAAACATACCATTAATATTGTACAGATATTGTGCAGATAACATTTTTGTATGCAATATAATTACAGTATACATTTTTTTAATTACTCCTAATTTAATAATGAATTAAACAACAAAATATCCTTTGTGAATATTATTGGGTTAATTGTGTACATTTTGTACAATCCTGTGTGAATGTATTCCACAAAACTCAGCTCCTGTGAGTAGAAACGAACTTGAGTGGAAGCTGTTATAAAGGACCTTTTTATTAAGGATATAGAAAAAGAAGGACATTTGTTAATCTGATGGTTGTATGGTTGGTGTAAAAGTTTGAAAAGAACTAATTGTATGTCCCGATAGTGTGCTGTTATAAATACTGTGTAAGTAGATAAATCTTTTTTTTCTTCCAGATAAAGGGGTGAAGTTGAAAGTAAGTTTTGGCACTAGGATTCTATATTTTAGTACTTTATCTGTTGTAATTGCAGGCAGGCTGTGTAAGGGTTAAAAGAAGTTGTTTTTCCCCTCTGTCTCATTGCAATGATTGGTGTGGGGGCTGGGGCCAATTAGTTAAATAGAATTGACATTATTTGGACCTTTTTATTAAGGACATAGAAAAATATCTTTTTCTTAAGTACATAGTAAAAGAAGGACATTTTTATTAAAGTAATAGTTCGAAATGTGAACTATTCCTTAAATGTATAGATTGAAGCCCGGGAGGTTAAGGAGATATGCCTTACCTCCCGTTCTTCAATCAATTAAAGGTAAGGCATAGCTCCTTAACCTCCCGGGCTTCAATCAATACATTAAAGGAATAGTTCACTTTTAGAGTGAACTATTCATTTAAGGACATTGGGGGGGAAAAGACCTTTTTATTATGATCATAGAAAAAGAAGGACATTGAAACAAGAAGGGAAATTAAACATGATTGGTGCATTGGTGTTGTGTATTAGAAGGGACAGTTTTGGTGATACCATGCAATGTGAATCCTGCCACATGTATGGCAACCTGAAGCAGACATTTCAGGGGACCTTTTTCTGTGTTCAGAATCTGAGGTGGAGAGTCTAAGGGGGCAGCTTTCAGCATTGCAGAGATTGGCAAAACTAGGGGGGGACAGCAGGCACTGCTGAGCCAGGGCAGGTTGAAGGGGGAGGTAGTTTTGTGAGGGTTACTAGGGGAAGTGGGGGACAGAAGGGAAGGGTTGCTTCTTCAGCTTGGCCATCCCATCAAATTTGCTGCCTTAAGTGATGAAGTAGAGGTAGACAGCTCAGAATTGGAGTGTATGGAATGGGCTAATCCCTTGAGCACCCAGGGGACTGCTATCTCTAATACAAGGGAGGAAGAACTTAGGGTAAGGAAGACTAGGCCTGTGGTTGTGGTAGGGGGCTCCATTATTTGAAAGGTATATAGGGTCATCTGCTGCCAAGATCCTACATGCCGAACTGCGTGTTGCCTATCTGGTGCTAGTGTTCAGCATGTGGTAGATTATGTAGACAGATTATTGGGTAGGCCTGGGTGTGACCTGGTGGTCTTGGTTCCCATAGGTGCCAATGACAAAGTTAGTGGAAGTGGAGAGGTCCTTAAGAATGATTTCCGAGAGCTAGGGGTCAAGAAGAAGGGTTTGGGTTTTTAGAGAACCGGGAAGATTTTTCTGTCGTGATGGGTTGTACATCACGGATGGAAAAATGGGAACAGTCTCCATTTTTTATATTAGGATTAGTGAAGCATAGAGCCCGAACAATGTGGGTGTCTGGTGGATACCTTAAGAATATAAATATATTTTGGTATTGGAAGATGTGAGACAGAGAAACCAATATTATATTTGTGAATAGGAAGGTATGCCCATTAAAATGATACCTAACATGGAGGCCTTATTTCATTGCCAAGGGGAGTTATTAATACATTGGGAAATATGTATTACACACAGGTCATGTTTGTTATTGTAGGAATTAATAATTATTACAGGAGAGGAATCTGTGGTCTAAATCCCAGTACAATGTACATATCTGAAGTTATATAGAATCTGCCTAACTGAGGGAAAGTCGTAAATCTGGACATTCCTGGACACTCCCACCTCATGCATAGCCCAGGATAACTTTAACTCCTATAACTTTGTTCATACTGAGGAGACATGCTAAATGAGTATAGATCATATGTTTCCTTCTCGCTCCGAGACACAGGACTTCTAGTGAGTAGTTAGGGTCTGTGATTATTTTTATCCTTTTTATTTTATGTAACTGTTGTACCTATTGTATGTCATTTTATTGTAATACAATTTTCTTTTATTTTTGTATTATATGCACTGTCTACCTTTTGGAATATTAAATCTAAAATTTAATAAGTTTTGTCTTTGATGCTATAAAAAGAACTCAGTTAGCCTCTTATAAGTTTGTATGTGTTTGGATGGACTTTTTAAGTGTATGGAATGCTTTGCTAGTGTAAATGCTAATTAACTCTGCTTGTGAAGGACAGTTAGTTGCTGGAGTGAAAGATGTAGTGTTAACCATTTAGCTGCCAGGACAGGGGTGTGCATAGTCAGTAAGAGTCAAGAAGGGTTGTGGACATTGCCAAAGCCTTGAAGAAATTTGGCATGGTGGCAGCGATTACTGATTGATTTGTCAGATCACATGCCCAGTGAACTGGCGTTCGTAACAAATAGGTATAGCAGAAACATGGATGAACAATTCTCACTACTGAGCTGTAAATTTAGAGGGATACTCCTTTTTTAGACAGGATAGAGAAAATAGGAAAGGGGAGGAGTATGTGTTTATGTCCATTGTTCACCAAAAGAACATGTCAGAGGACACGTGGAAATCCCTTAAGACTTGAAGAAAATAAGTTTGGTCTGCAAGTTCGGAAACTGTTTTTCACTGTGAGAACGGTAAATCTATGGAACTTTTTTCCATTGGAAATAGTGATGGCAGGTTCATTGGACAGTTTCAAAAGAAAGCTGGATGAGTTTCTGAAAAGGAATGTTGCAGGTTACAGGTATTGATACATAAAGTAGAGTTGATCCAGGGAAATTTCCGATTGCCAATTGGAGTCAGGAAGGAATTTTGATTTATGATTCTAGTGAGGTTTTTTTGCCTTCCTCTGGATAAACAGTTAGACGGGAAATGTGGGTATTGTAGACTAGGTTGGATTGGATGGACGTATGTCTTTAATCAACCTCAAATACTATATAAACTACCTTATATACTATATATACTATACTATACTATTGCTATATTACTATAGATAACCGGCCACATTAGTGTAAAACCCCATGCTACCCTAAGTATTATCACATTAGCGTGAGTTAATGGCAGTGTTAAGTTTTTAGAACAAACATAGAAAAAGATAATCAATGCACATTCCTGGTCCGCATATAACATCACAATATGTGTGCTAGTGCATACAGTTAAAACAGGGGTTTTAGTTGCAATATTATGCATAAAAGTGAGAAGCCTTCCAATCATGTCCAGATAACCTCAGTATGGAATGTCCTAACTAGTTACCTTGGGTCATTTATATGGGCTGACACCACCTGCTTGGTTGCACTTTTGACCTGAACGTGATCCTGCTCTGCAGTAAATCTCGCAAAGGAATTTGATCCATCTCAGTAAAGTAAAAAGAGTGGCTATTGGTCTCACAGTGTAGGGAACAACCAGTGTCTGCCTAGAAATTGTGCAGCTGATTATATGTAAATGTTGCGGTAGGCTTCCTGACCAGTAACCTTACACATCTTGGAGACATCCTTCTTATTATAATCACTAGAGAGTTATATTTTCTCCACTTGATGATTACTGTCCTCAGGGCTCCATTGAATATTAAATGTTTGTAATACCTTTTTTGTGTGCTCCCTTTCAATAATGGGATCCCTTTCTTGTTTTAAAAGTTCTTTGTGGATCATGGCTTTTTGAGTGCGGGACCATGAGGAATAATCCTACAGGAACAGCCAAACGTTATACAAGAACCACTCTAATGGATTAATGAAAAAAAATACTAACTACTTTTCTGATGAGACTGAATGTGATTGCTTAGTTTTAAATGCAGCCATCTTCTTGATTATTATGGGTGGGCGGAGAGAATGTAACCAGGGTTTGGTTTTGTGTTGGTGGCAAAACGTTCAGGCAGGATTTACCTTATTTTCTTTTATTTTTATAAAACAAAAACCTGCCAATTTGCAGGATTATATATGCACTGTATGCATCAGTTACATGTGACCGACCTTTGTCCACAGTTGAAGAAGAGGTGGCTGCAATGAGTAGAACAAGAGGACAAAATGCTACTTTTCAAAAGAAATCAGATAGCAAATCTCTTATTGTTAATAACATAAAGGATGACAGATCCATGTTGTAGCATTGCATCACTATTGGCAGGGGCATTAAAGTGACAATTTAAAGCAAATTCAGCTGTAGAGAAGTAGGGGAAATGAATGAATGGAAAATAAATAAGAGAGCGAAACAATAATGGCTCTATACAGGAAATGTTAAGCGTTATAGAAACATTAGGAAGGTTATCTGTGTGGGGTTTAAGGTTTAAAATGACTTAATTTTATACATGATTGAGCACAGAAATTGTTCTTTAAGAGTTAGCGGTGACACAAGTCAATAAAAGGAAGGTCACTGAAAATAAAGCAGATTCCTGTGACCATGGTAAATAAAAAAAAAATGTTTGCTGTTTAGGAAGCCAAACTACTGCAGAAAGAGAAAAGCAAAAAATCATTTATTTTAGTATCTTAAATGATTTATACAAGTGTCTTTGAAATGTTCATCATATCTGTATCTAAGGTTTTCATGAATCTATGAAAAGGCTGTATTATTTAAGGGCATGTCCACCCTTGAAACAAAAAACTGGTCAATTGTTGTTTACCTACCCCCAACCACTACCCCAACTGATATGTTTTGCGCTTTATTAACTGCATTGCTAACCAGATATTTCAGGATAGTTACCGTATTGTCCCCATCCTGGCAGAGTAAGCTGGCCCCTCCCTTCATCCAGTCAATCAAGGTTGTTACAACTGACTTCACAGCCAATTCCCTTTAGGTTAAGATAATTTGTGTAGTTGGCTGTGTATTTTTTGCATTAAAGGACCATGAAACTGTATAAACCATCTCAGCTAGAATGAAGCTTTAATTGCAGCTCAGGTTCATATTCTCACCTCTATCTGTGGTACTTGAGTCCAGCTATCTGCTTGTCAACTTGCTGCACTGGTCTCCAATTTAAGTCTCTTCCCCTGTTCTGGGTCCTTACATCTCCTGCCTCCTTCTAAGCAATGGTGAGCATGCACAAGGCTAAACAACTACTACTGGTCCGGTCAGAGGCAGACTGAGAGCAGAAATCGATGTGGTAAGTTGACAAAAAGTGGATTGTTGAAACAACAGATGAAGGTAAGGAGAATATTAACGACCTCAGCTAGAATTATAGATTTATTCTTACTAAAGTTCCCGCCCTCCACAATAGTTTGTTTAAAGTCAATTAAACAGACATTTATTATATACTAGTTATATATCTACACATACATATGCTAATTTATATGTACGGTATATACATGTATATATACATGTTATGTTTTCAGAACAGGCTGCACTCAAGATTTTACAACATTTCTTTATTGAAGTTGTATTTTATTCCCTTACATCAGGGCGAGCTCAATAAAGAAATATTGTAAAATCTAGACTGCTGCTGGTTTGGAAAACATTTTCATTGTGCATTTGAAAAACTGTACATGTGAATCCTTATGAATGTTTAATATGTTTTTTTCTAAAATATTACACTGCAAACCATTTATTCTGCAATATTTCAGCAATACAATGGCAAATGTCTCCCAATAGAACATAAACTCATTTATACTATTATTTTTCACACTAAAATTAGCTATCCATTAGAAAAACATTTAGATACTGTGTATGCTTTGGGGTCTTAAAATATATTAAAAGTGGGAATAACTCTGCTGTACATAAATTTTATGACCAGAAAGGAGATTTTCTAAAGAGGGACAAGGAATTCTTAAGAAGCATAAAAAACAATACCAGTCAGTAAATTACACTTCTCAATAATGTTCACTTGTCTGCCCCCTAAAAGCTAGGTCACACAGTACAGATTTCTGAAAGATGACAGACAGGATCTGCAAGATCCTGTCTGTCATCTTTCAAAGATCTGCATACACACAGTCCCGAGCGTTCTCCCTATGACTTCATAAGGAGAACGCTCGGGACTGTGTGTGTTCTCCGGCCGCGCTAGACTCCTCTATAGGGAGTCTAGCGCTGCCGATGGAAATTTTCGGCCTTTCCCGAACGAGCGTTCGACCGACCCGATCGTTTGGCGGCCGCGCGCTCGTTCGGGAAACGAGCGTACACGCATAACGATAAAGCTATCCGACGGTATCGGGACTTTATCGTTAGTGTGTGTACCCAGCTTTACTCCAACTGATCTATTCATTACTTTATTAGATGCATTACTGACCAAATATTTAAAGTAGAACTAATCTTTTCTACCCAGAACACCTATACATATTAAGATGTGTCTCTAGTAAGTTGTGATGGCCCAGTTTGCGGATCCGAACCCAAATCCGCGGCGGATTTACCTCGTTCGCGAACAGTGGATATCACGGATTTTCCGGTTTTCCGCCTTCTGAACTTTTCCGAACCGCGTTTTCTAAATTACAAGGATTTCACGTATGTTCGAAAATGCAAGAAAAACGTACTTTCGAAAATTTTCGAAATTACGAGGATTTCACATATTTTCGAAAATGCAGATTTTTTTCATTCTAATGTGTTTTAACGGGTCTGCTCGCGGATTTTCGAATTTTTTCGAAAATTCGCGGATCCTCAAGCGGACTGGATTTTGCGAAGTTCGGACATCTCTACTAGTAAGTTGCATTAACGTACATGTAAGTAGTAGATTATGTAAGATACCTTCCATGTTGCCAATCCAACTCATGTAATCTTCAAACAGCCTTGGGAGCATGTGCACCTATTGGCCACAGTCCCTGACTCCACTATTCACTAAATAAATGGCAGAGAGACGCACACACTTAATAAATGTGCTTATTTATTGTGACATACTACATGCACAACATTTCAGGGTTTCCCCCTTCCTCAGGTGAATTATTCATTATCTCTATGCACATTTTCTGTGCAGATGTCTCCACACCAATATGAAAGACTGTGATAACACTTGAAAGCTGCTTGTTACCTTGCAGTTTATTTTCCAGCCAAAAATGCAGACAGTTTCTCAGGAACAATACAAAATATTCAATTAATTTTACCATAATTTTTTATTTGTTTTCCTCTATTCTGTTTTTAGCAAAAGAAAAGGTTTCTATGTGTACCTTTTTTTCTTTGTATAAGCTCTGGTAGCTCAGCAGACTACTGCTCTATTTTTCTAGAAGCGCACAACCATGAGGTTACAGTTTCAAACCCATAGACTTACTTATGAAATATTTTTTTTCTTTTTTCCTCATTGCTTAACAATGTAGACATATTTTGTGTGGGTTTTCTTATATGAAAAGCAAAGGAATATACTCAAAAACAATTTAACACTGTTAAATCTCTGTTCTGAATATGAGAGGAAGGATCTGTTGTAATATGACCTGTACCAGGCAGGTCTCTTTGTTGTTACATGATTGGCTGCCAGCTTCTAGGGGGCAAGGCTGAATCTTCTAGGTGGCAAGGCTGCATCTTTAGAGAGAGTGCAAAGTCTATTGTGACCACTTAGATTTCCATCAAAACAAAGAGGTGGGTCATGAGAGCTGACCAAAAGCAGTAATCAGTGTCTCACCTCTCCTTTGTATATGGTTGTTGGGAATTTTTTCTTTCTAACATGGGGATTGTGTTTTATTTCTCAACATCCTAGTATCACACAATGTGATCACTTTACACATGCTTAGTCCATAAAATCTTGGTCACACCCAATAGACTGTAAGCAATCCTTTTACAGGACAGACTAGGCAGGGGAGCATGTGGCTGAGGTCAGAGGTGTGGCCTGTCACCATACACACAAAAAGATAATTCACTCGGTTTTTCAGGAGGTTAAGTTCACTTAAAAGCTATTTATTGTAGTGGGATTTTACAGTTTATTGGTGTTTTTAGAGACAATATTTTCAGATTCTGAAAAATTTGGGTTTAGTTTTCCTTTAAATAATGATATTTAAATGATGATCCTGAATAGAATATTGTTCCATAAAGAGAACAATTTGACTTTGTTCAAAATGTAACATAGCAAGTCACTTGGATTTTCATAATTTCTAGTTGGTGAACTAAAGGCTGACTTAACATTGGCTGCTGAACTGGAGGGCTGACCTAACTGTGGCTGGTGAACTGTAGGACTGGCTTAACACTGGCTGGTCCACTGGAGGGCTGACCTTACTGTAGTTGGTGAACTGGAGGGCTGACTGGAAACTGGCTGGTGAACTGGAGGGCTGACCTAACTGTAGTTGGTGAACTGGAGGGCTGACTTGACAATGGCTGGTGAACTGTAGGGCTGACTTTACTGCAGCTGGTGAACTGGAGGGCTGACCTAACTGTGGCTGGTGAACTGTAGGACTGACTTAACACTGGTTGGTGAACTGGAGGGCTGACCTAACTATAGTTGGTAAACTGTAGGGCAGACTTGACAATGGCTGGTGAACTGGAGGGCTGACTTAACAACTTAACATTGGGTGCTGGAGGGCTGATGTGTGTGTGTGTGTATATATATATATATATATATATATATATATATATATATATATATATATATATATATATAAACGTTGGTTGAGTGTGCACACAGTCTTCTTGTATTTCAGTTGCCTGGTGCTGCTGACAATATCCCAGATATACAAATGATATTCAACAAGTATCAGCGCTACTCAGGTTCTTCAACAAGTGCTTTATTTAGAGTGCTTTTCTAGCAAACATTGTGCTAAGTGCAAAAATAAACGACGTTTCGGCCGTTAGCTATTGGCCTTTATCAAGCTCAAACCATTACTGCATTTACACAGTCTTATTTATCCCTTGTAATTAGTGTTGAGTCATAGGACACACCTCTACATAACATCGTTTCAAATATTTAAAGTGACAGTGCTCTGGCAACACATTAAAATTTAGTGACCATTGACAAAGTGCTATAGTGCATATTATTGACAAAATATATTAAATATTAAAAATGTGAATTCCAAATTTCCATTAAAAAACCATTATAAAGTATTAGCCATATTTCTACACAATGTATTGTACATATTTTTTAAAGTGCTCCATGCACTATACATTTATAAAGTGCAATACACATAAATAAAGTGTCTGTGCTAATAAAAATGTTAAAAATATCCACCGCTACTATGCAGTTGTGAATAATATACACCAATTATATATATCATGTGTAAAAAAGTGTATCTGTTGTTCGTGAGTAACACTATAATAATAAAAAATGTATATGCAGTTTTTTTTAAGAAAGCATGCTAAAAAAATGTATTTAATATCAAATACCAGAATTAAAAAAGACAATTAGCTCATATATACAATCTAAAAATTTAAACTGAGTGAGATAGATAAAATTGCTAATTATATAGGGAACCCAAAATGACATTATGCATAACACATATATAATATAGCAGCTAATATCTTATTGCACAAGATCTTCTACAATGTCATACATCTCAACCAGCATTTCCGTTGTTTTCCTATTCTTTATAGGAAACATTTAAAAGATAACTGTGTGTTCAATCCTTTAGGGTGCATAGTGTCCAGGCAGTAAAAATCCACCTAGATTCTCTACATAACAATTCCTTGTTTCTATCTCCCCCTCGTTTTAACTCTTTCACCTGATCACTGATCATCACCTTTAAAGTGTTTGATCGGATGTTTCTCTTGTACAAAATCCAATGCTACAGGATTTTCATCTCCTTTCAAAGTGTTATTAGCTAATAGCTAGTCTTTCTTTCTCCATTTTTATATGAGACTTATGATTAGCAAAATGTATTTTTAATGGGGTTGTAGTCTTCCCTACATATACTAGTGCACAGGGACATTTAATCAAATTGATACAATGATCTGTATCGCAATTGTATCTCCCACTTATTTTTATCTCTTTGCCTTGATGTGGGTGGTAAAACTGTTCCCAACTTTCATATTATTGCACATAGTGCACTTCCTGCATTTAAAGCATCCCTTTTTCATAAAGATACTTTTTTGGGCATGCATTTCTCTTGTGGGTCTGCATTTATTAAAATGTCCCTGATACTTCTATTCTTTTTATATACAGTAAATGTTTTTTCCATTACCCTCCAGTGTACTTTTGTATCACTTTTGACAATGTCCCAATTATCTTGTAACACTTTATTTACATTCTAGGATACATTGTTATATTGCACTACTAAGGGGACACCTTGTATCTTTTTCTCCTTGTGTCATTCATCTTCAGACACAATCAGGGTTATTCAATAAAAGTTCTTATTGTTTAAAATGGTGCTCATTTTGCCCCAACCAATCAGATGTTAGCTTTCAAATGTTAAATACGATCTGATTGGTTGGGGGAAAATTAGCACCATTTTAAACGATAAGAACTTTTATTGAATCTCCCTGAATCTGTTTTGCTTTGTCGAGAGCATTTGTAAGAACCGTCTTCTTGTACCCACGTTCAAGGAATCTCTTTGTCATTTATTGTATCTCGATTTCTCTATCTTTCTCGTTACTACAGATCCGCAATACCCTTGAGTATTGCGATTTCGGTAGACCTCTCATTAATTTAGGAAAATGGTAGCTATCTGCGTGGAGTAGTGTGTTCCTATCAGTAATTTTTCTGTAAAGGGATGTGTTTAGAATGTTACCCTCTTTTTTATTGTCACATCCAGAACATGTATTTCTCTTGCATTATACTCTGGATTGAATATAATCTTTGGGCACAGACTATTAATGTATAGTATCAAATCTCTTAATTCCTCTTCTGTGCCCTTCCAGATCATAAAGACATAGTCAATATAGTGCCACCAGCACGTGGCACAATTGACGAATGCTTCAGCCGTATACACACATTTCTCCTCCAGATAACCCACAAAAATATTTACTTTAAATCGGGGGGTCTGTCTCTTTTCCTCCTTAAAAAAAAAATATATATATATATATATATATTTATATATATATATTGAGCAAACTGATCATCCTGAGTGCTGCCCCTCTTCTTCTGGCTCAAAAATGGTATCAATTGTTTAATCACAGCACATGATATTTAAATTAGTAACAAGGAAGTGACATATAACAAAGGGCGACTCTATAGCCAGGAAATGACCATATGGCCTGTATATTTAATAATAATTAATTTCATACAATACATACCACACGTATCCAATATCTAACACTATCTATCTCTACCTGGAAACAACTAGGCATAAGCTATAAAATATGCTGTATACATACATCTACATATAAGTAAACAATTATGAAATAGGGAAAAACACATATGGATTTCACAGGAATAAATAAAGATCATAATCCCTATTAAGGCCATATACATTGTTTTTACTCACCATACCTGCCTCTGTTTGAGTTTAAGCTCCATGTCTTCAGTGCTGCAAGGTATCAGTGCTAACACCACTGAGCCACCATGCTGAGCCGCAAATGCCCTGATAAGGTCGGGGGGTCCCGGTACAAGCTGCGGGACCCCTTAAGCCCCAAAAGGCACTTTTAAGTGCCCCCGCTGGACGGTCCCTCCACCTCCCCAGTGGGCCTTTCCCCTCTCTGCGGGCATACGGGGCAGGGGACTGGAAGGGGCTACTGGGAAGGAGGCGTCGGCATCGTGTGGTCGCCACCATGGGGGGCGAGGGAGAGGTGGGAATACATCCATGCCCTCACCGCGAGGGGCAAGGGTGGAGTGGGTGTACACACCGCCCACCCCCCTCCCTGTTGCGGCGGATACGACCACCTGCCACGACCCCTTCCCAGCAGCCCCTCCCAGCCCCCTGCTCTGTATCGCCGTGAAGGGATTTCAACTACCTTTGCAGCGATATTGTACTTAGTGCATTGTGCTAAGTGCAGTATCCCCACGAAGAGAGCTCAAATCACCGCTGCACATACTTTTATGCGGCAATGTGCGGCGGTAATTTTAGGGCGTTATTTTCTATAAATATGCCCCTTAGTTTCATAGATGAACTATGTAGCGTGGATGTACTAAGCCCCATTTTATATAAGTCATGCTATAACATACCCCTTTATTATAGAATAATTTGTGTCCAAGCTATTCTATTAAAAAGCCTATCCATGTTTATTTTGTCACTTTACTCACTGATTTACTGTATATGTAAGGCTTGTATATGTGAGTCTTGTAAATTGTAGGGTTCCTTTTAGCCCTTCCACTCTCACCTTTCAACATGAAGATACCCATTTAGCAATCCTAGCCACTACAGCACACAATTCTTTTTCTCAAGAAATTCCAAGATGTTTTTCTCCATCTGTTGCAGCGCACACCATCCACTTAAAAGCAGCAAGAGAATACATCATTATGATGCAAGGCCAGAACAAATTCTGGGGGTGGGAAAAAGTGTTTACAGTGGTATTAGAGCTCCCCAGGGATCTTGTGTAGCACCAATGTAAATGCTTATATTATATACCACTATTTGTTTAAAGCACAATTATTATACAATACATTTTTAATACCAACCAGGGATATTATAAAGCAGCTATGAACATTTGTAGCACACGCAACATTTAATGGACTGTTAATGGAATATTCAATCCTATGGGCATTCATCTGCTCTCTAGTCATAATTACACAGACCAAACGTGCTTCACACAGAGTAAAACATGAACCCTATTTATGTAACCAAGTTACTTTTTGCTTCAATTCCTGCTGCAGTTACAGAGCTCCCTTCTGGTCCACTGCATTTCTTTTTTTTTTAACTGGTAAAGTATTGATTAACGTGGCCATAAATAACTTGGGTGGCACTTTGCGTGATTTCCTTGATTTGTAAACTGGATTGAGTGTTTTATTGAAGATGGCTGCATTTACAGTAGCTTATTATTATTTAGCTGTGCACAACATTAATGTCATGCTAAAAAAAAAATGTGTTTGGGAATAATAATTCTAAGATGTGCAACAACAATTATTTTATATTAAAATGTAAAACCCCTTTTCATCCTTTACGTATGCACCTTCTATAATGGGTATTATAGGTAATGCAGTGTGGGTAATGTATTTTTCATTTTCCAGAACTTCCTGCTGTCCATCTTGATAATGTAGTTGTTTTTCCGTTTTCTTTCTCTGCAAGGCACTTCCAACAGTTAATCATTAATACGGTGTGTGTGTTTTTATATATGTGAAATTTTTTTTTGTTAATTCATATATACATGGCTTGCTCAGAATGTTTTAATATACAGATGGAGCAGCCTTGGCACAGCAATCAATTGTATTTAAAAAAAGCATGGTTCTATCAAGCCCAACCAGAGAAAGCTATTATATAATCAGGTAAGATTCTTGTTCGTGGAACAATTGCAAACTTTTGGGGCTTTTCTTCTGTATAATGCACTTTTCCTTTTTGCTTTTTCACCCCTCTTGTGTTTATGAAAGAATACATTTTGTACTGTATTTTGTATAGTAATTACTATTTTATTTGATGCAAAATAAATATTATGTGGATTAATGTGTAAATCAATATAAACAAAGAATTTACAAATTAGCCATGTCACTAATTCTTTGCATCAAATAAAACTTTAGAAAGATAATGGCAGTGATTTGGGGCACTGCTTGTCTTCTGTTCACTGCTTGCTGGTTTTGGTTTTCATTTAACTATGAAATATAAGCTAGTCCACGTCTTCTTAAATTTTTAAACACAATAGTTAGTACTTAGACACAGTTCATTATTCATTTGATTTGTTATATAGAGAAAGTAAAGAAAAATAGATTAACTATTTTCCCATTTTATAATAAAAAAAGGAAAGCTTTTCACCAGAGTAACCTGCCAACTCTTTATTATTGAAAAGAGATAAAACAGTGTCTATTTTAAGCCTGATATGAATCCCATTTTCAAAGGCTATCATTGTACTCAACTTTATAGTATAAATGTCAGTGAAAAGTGCACTCTGTAATCTGTAAACAGTAGTGTCAGGGGAATAAGTGGGAAACTGAACTGTGAATATGAAAAATAAAAAGTAGATACAAAGGTAAATTAAAATTTTATAAACTGAACAATCTGCAAAAATTTCTGTGAAAGCCCACCCCATAGTACAGTTTAACCACACATGTATAAAGCAGCAGACAAAGTTAACCTTGGGTATAAATTTGAAGGTCACAATACACACATGCACCACTCATCCACAATCATCTGATATATATTAAGTAATAGAACGTGATATTTTATAATAATATAGTGGATCATCTACCTCCACCTGTGAGTTAGAATGTGATTAGAAGTCATCAAAGAGTTATGTGACCCTTGCTTTTTTAAATCACTAATCACTACTTAAGATTTGAATATTTCTGCAAAAGCACTTTAAAGGGAATGTATACTGGAAAAAAAAATCCATTAGATATTTATAATCAAATACATGTAAGCAGTATTTACTCTGAGGTTTGTGTGTTGCTACAGTACATGCTTGTACTTGCTTTTACTGTATCCCCCTCCATCTCTTAACCAATGCCCCCTTCATCAGACAAGGCTATCTGTGAGGGCAAGCGTGCTCAACAATTACTATGAGACACAACCAGAAGAGGTAATTTTCCATTATGAAATTTACACATACCAACAGTCACCATTCTATACTACAGCAAAATTGCACATAACCGTAATAATAGTAATAATAATAAGGCAGTAAATTGCTAGCAGAGAGCCGAGAGCAGACAGCTGAGGGAATGAAGGAGTGTAAGTATATTACTGGGGCTTGTTTTACAAAATGAAGTTGGCGGTGGGGATGGGCTACACTATGTAAAAAGTGGGTGGAGATAAACTTTAAATGCATATTCTTTGGCAGTAGAACATTGGTTCTAGAGGATGGTAATGTTTGTCATCATCATTATCATACCGTAGGTGACTGTTTGCTACTTTTACAGAACAAATTCTATTTTGTTTGCTTTCTCCTTGGCCTTGTTTTTCCCATCCTTTTTATTCCCTATGAATTAGCATGTCCTCCCCTGAAAAAAATATTTGACCTGCTTGTAAAAGTTAGTAGTGAGGGTGGACAGCCCTTAATTCTGGTTCATGTGTGGTATCTCCTACGCTACCACGATCTTGTTTTTCTTCTACCCTCTTGTCTTCTTCTCTTCATATCCCCATACAGTTCTAAAATGGCCAGGATACATTTATTTTAAACATTTTCCACTGACTGATAAAAATTTTATATTTTGCATTCCTGCAAAATAGCAACAAAACAACTTTCTAGGAAGCATTGTTAAATTACAATAGATAAGCCAACACAGGGAATGGTAGGATAGCAATATTCATTTAATGGACAAATATACTCACCTCAGTTCCACTCCTTCTCTTCTCCTAATCAGTTGTACCCAAGATGAGGTATATCACCTGGTATACCCTGTATATTCAAAACAAAACTTTTAAAGTTTCTTATCTGTGGACGCCTCACTCCACATCCTCCTTCAGTCCTATGGTCTGGCCAATAGGAAGATATTCTATTGGTGGTCCGCCCCGGGCCAAATGGTGGGCAGAGCAAGCGCCACATGAAGAAAAGTTTAAAGCTTTGTTCTGATTATACAGAGTAAATCCATGGGTGAAGACATGGTGGTACCTTCATTGGGAGAGAGTGGGTGAGAAAGGGTTTTGTTGTCCTTCAAATATAAACATATATAAAAACATATGTAATATTGGTCCTGCGCACAACATATCATTAGGCACCAGTACAATATTGTGGGAGTGGGTCTGGTAAGTAGCATTGTTTCTTACACCTCCATTGAAAAAGCAGTACATTTTTACGTTACATAGTAATAGAAAAATCAGCGCAATGGGTTTTGCTTCGGGTCATAGTTGCAGTTTCCAGAAACTACCAGAAGGGGTTTAAAATGGAGAGAAGGACTCTGGGTGGACTTTACATTTTACCCCATGCAGGCCAGGGTGTGATATCTTCAAGGTTTCCTGTAAATAAGTCAGTTGACGCAATGAGCAGCAGTGTGTCTGTGCATCATATTTAAATTTTGGCTTCTGATTGTCACTCTGCTGAAATTTATTATGATTGTAAGGCGATAGTAAAATGGGGGTACTTAATTTGCTTCAGAGACTGTCAGCCTTATCAGATATGCACAAGACTCTTATTTATCAGGAGTGGGCCCTCGCATATGTTACATGCACATATATCATAGAAATACTCACAAACCAGAGGAATCAGAAACAGCATAAATAACAATCAGCTTTTTAGTGCCCCCCCAGCTCTCAGGTCACTGTAGTGGAATATTTTACCCCTATATCTAGCACTATATTCCTATTCTAGGGTGGTATACCCAGGACTCTAGTCCTTACTAAATCTCATTGGAGTTCAGGTTGTTCACTAGCTACCCCACTCCTAACTATCACTCCTAGAGTGATCTATAACAGGGACCAATCTCAAATGAACTGGGCCTACCTGTTATCTAAGGTCCCAGGCTCTCCCCTATCCTCTGGGGAAACTCCATGAACTCAGAAAGAAAGAGCACATGGCTGATCTCCTTTTTATACTTTTACACAGCAACCCCTACTGGCTAAATCCTGCCAGAACAAGAAGACTAAAGGGTAACTAGTTTACCAGTCCCTACATGATCTAATGTGAATCCCAACTGAACAAATTCTCACACATCCCTCCATGAAAAACAGTTTTGAGGGAAAGTGGGTCTACATAAATAGAGATGAACAAAACTGTCAAGTTTCATTCCAGCAGAGGTTCCAAAGAATGTATGAAAATCTGATTCAAACCTAATTTAATCATAATTTTTTGAATATTCAATCACCATTTCTGAATATTTGAACACTTCTTTTTTGATTTATTATTATTTGATGATACGTTCCAATTACAGAATTTTGAAAATACTGTTTAAAGGAACAACTATCTGAAAAAATTACTTTATAATTGAATACATGTAAGTAGCACTTACTCTGATTTTCATGTGTTGCTGAATGCCTTCAAACTATCACACATTCAGGCTCATTTACCCAGACTCGCTGGGCAAATATATGGAGTTAACCAGGTTCGTTACGGGTTAGCGTGACTTTAACTCCACATTAGCGTCGGATGCACGGGTTATCACGGGAATCACCTGCGCATCCAACGCTCACGATTCAATATCGTGTTTGCACTATTATTAGCGCAGGATTTTAACACCAGCAAATAGCTGGCGTTAAAATCCCGCAGTGGGACCCACATTCGCGATATTAAATCGTGGAAGGTGCATTTACCCAGAACGATAGTAAATGAGCCCCATTTTGTTTACGAGCAGTATCCCCCACTCTGTCTTCCATCCGACCTGATTTTTTTCCCACAAACCAACTGTCAAGCCTGCACACAGCATACAGCATTCCAACTGTCAAAACTCTGTCACCATTCCAGCTACAGTAAAACTACTCACAGAAGAATAGTTTTTGAGAGCAAGTGTTAAGGATCTTCAGGGAGAGTCCCTGCAAACCTCTCACTGGACGCAGAGTCTAAGTGTCTGTTATGTTGTGCGGCAAGACAGACACCAGGCTCCAAATCAAAGTTCACAGAAACCAACCCGCAGTGTAGAGAGGCAGCTGGTAAGAGAAAACAGGTAAAAGCAATGATAGGAGCACTGGAGGTAACAATAACTGAGTGGTAAAGAGAAAACTCCAAAAATACTGGAAACTGGAAATAGGTACATTTTGGATTGTATGAATACCGGAAACTGAACTGGAAACGTGCTGGCTGGGTGAAATGGAGGCCAAAGGCTGAACTGGAAACAGGTATCAGAAACAAACTGAGCAGACAAAACCACAAAGAAGGGAGCTGAAGACAGAAACAAACTGAATGTGAACTGGCAGCAAGAAGCCACCACATGAAGAGGCTTAAAAACTACCCTCCGACGTCATCATCATGCGTCGGAGCGTGCCCACGCTCCTAGGAAGAGGGACTGCCATTGCCCTCCGCGCGTCACCACGGACGTGCGTGTATATGGAGCGCCCGCGCACCCACGGCGCGGTTGCCCGCGCGGCAACGCAGGAACGCGGCCACAGGTAATAACCGGAGCCTTACAGCAAGGAACTTGATTGACAGATGAAATATAAGAAGTTTTAGATTGGATATCTAAAGAAATAGAGGGCAGATCATAAAAAAAAATATACAGTGGTGGTTGGGAAGAATTATAGTTTCCAGTTATGGTCAATTTAAAATAACCTATTTTTCGGTATAGATGCCCTTTAATTTCAAAACTGTTCCAAAACTAACCAGATTCCTTTCAAACCAGGACTCGTTACTATACATAAAGATAGAAAAAAGAGAGATTTCAACTAGCATGTTGATTAAATCTTGATAAAGAATCCAATGTCAAGGACACATGAGTGTTCCATTGGTGTCAATGTGAATCATGTACAACATGAGTTGAGATGGTTCTCAGTAGCATAAGCAGAAAATGAATGAAGTGGATGTGATTTTTAATCCAGCAGAAGGACTGGCAGTGATTATCCACATACAAGCGCTACTCACAAAAATTCTCTGTAATTGTAGGACTTCTAAGTAATAGGACTGATCGTACCAAATAGAAGCTGTGTGTTTTCCCATACTATAGCACAACCTTGGGCCTGTCACAAAAAAGATCAACAGCTGTTATTATAAATGTAGTGTATCCTTGCCCTAAATGAAATATTTAATTCTATGTGCATCTTTAGGATTTTCTGTGAGGACTATTTCTAGGCATGGATGACTTTCCAATTATTTTATCTTAATTTACTACTTGAATGAATAGTATATTTCAAGAAATGCTGGGTAGGATGAAAAATGTTATTTCCACTGAGATCCTTTCGTTATAATTAAGCAGATAATTGGTGCCAGGGTTCTGGGGCTTGCAATTGAATCTGGTTTGTAAATTTTGACCTTATTGGACTATTTTGCTCTGAATAAATGCAAAGGAGATGGAACTTAGATTACTAAAATGCTTTCCTGTTTTAGAAATAGCAAAGAGTTAAGGGAGAAATGCATAATTCTGCCTCTGTAAAGAGCCCTTGTAAGAGCCTTATCTTCTTGAGTATGGTGTTTTGGGCAGAAAAGGAAATCAACAAATTATAAAGATTACAGAGATGTGCAAAAAACTGATAAAAGGAATTGAAATTTTGTGATAAAAAGACAGATAATTAAGTTGGGTTTGTTTTCCATAGAAAAATATTGTTTGCAAGAGGATATAACCGTATACAAATATGTTAGAGTGAACTTCAGCCTGGAAAGACTTGTGAATAATCAAATTCAGCTTACACAAAATTAATGGTTTTTCACTAAGAAGACATTACGGTTGTGCTCTTCCCTGCTTAAAATGTTGTTCAAAGGAGGCTTAGATGTCTCTTTTACAGGCACAATTTTACCCACGGATTGTTCGGAATTTCGGGACTTCACAGCAAGTTTTCGATTTTTATTGAACGTTCGAGCTATTTTTAAGAGTGATCGAAAATAGCCTTAAACGTACGATAACACTCAAAAATACGAGCGGAAACTCGGAAATAGTTTCAGATTGTATTTTTGAGTATTATCAAACGTTCAAGGCTATTTTCGAGAAGTTTCAAAAATAACTCGAATGTTTGATAAAAATCGAAAACTCGATTCGAAGTCCCGAATTGAAGTTCTGTTTTCGGATTTTACCAAGATTCACTGACTCACTGAATTCATGTCTAGCTCTATGCGTCACTGTCTCTGTGTGGTTTGTTGTGGTTGTGGTAATATATATATATATAATATATATATATATATTATATATATATATATATATAATGTTGATCCTTCGTACTCCGTTCATCTCTTTTCTGCCTGGGTGCTTCTGTGAAACATAATAGAAGCCAAGACATAATGCCAGAGCCTCCAAGGACTTGAAACTGGATATTTTCTTGGAATAAAGTATCTAGTTTTCAAGTCCTTGGAGTGCTCTGGCGTTATGTCTTGGCTTATATATATATATATACTAGACATTAAGCCCGCTACAATAATGGGCGCTAGAAGCACAGAGTGCCCCCCTCAGTGCCCCAAGGCCATAGTCCTCCTCCATGTCCCAAGGCCAGAGTACTCTCTTAGTGTCCCAAGGCCAGAGTCCCCCCCCTGTTCAAGCCCAGGGGCCACCTCTGTCCCAAATCCAGAGGCCCTCCTCTGTCCCAAATCCAGAGCTCCCTCTCTGCACCAAATCCAAGGCCCCCCCTCTGTCCCAAATCCACGGGGCCCCTGTCCCAAGCAACCTTACCTGCAGTCTGTTTAATTGCTGTTCTCCCTCCGTGTGTTTCCTGTGTTTCTCCTTCTATTGGTGAGTCAATAGGAACTGCAGACACTCTCCCTCTAGTGGTGAGTCAATAGGAATGCAGAGACTCTCCCTAGTCATAGTGGTAGTAGTCATAGGAACTGCAGTGACACACTCCAGGACGCACACTTAGGTTTTATTATATAGGATATATATATATATTATATATCATATATAAATATATCTTTTATATATATATTTTATTATATTGATATATGGGATTGCTGCTCCCCTTTATTCAAAAATACTTTCAGGTGCGGTGCAATGGAAGACCGGCAATTTATACATCACAAAAGACTCCAGCACTCAACTACACATACATACACATACAATTATAATGAATAGTGTAATAGAAAAAATTACCTTCCTCCCTGGGGGCAACAAGACCATTCCTGCTTCTCTCTTTATTAAGTATGAAGTATGTGAGTCCCTGGTAGAGGTCATACTAAATAAAGAGAGAAGCATGTATGGTCTTGTTGCCCAAGGGAAGGTAATTTTTTTTCACTAGGTTAGGACTGATGCTGGGATACAGGGAAGGTAATTTTTTTTCACTAGGTTAGGACTGATGCTGGGATACTGCCTTGGAGGAGCGCATCAGCTTCCACATGTTTGTACAAACAATGTAACGGAAAAAAAAAATATATATAGTATAGTATCGTATTTGAGGTTGAATAAAGACATACATCCATCCAGTCCAACCCATCTAGTTGGGACGAAACTCATCAGTTTCGAACATCTCTTATTGACAGCAGTGTTAGCAAATCAAAACATTTTCTGAGTGATAGTAGGAAGTAGAAATATGCTTGTGAAGGTTCTCATTCATCCAGGTCATGGTATATCTGTTGTATTCAATTAGATCAACCTGGACTTTGAAGTTTAGTTTCTGCAGACTTTTTCACTAGTCATCCGATTGCTTTCTAATTCAGAATGACTTGTACAAGACTTTGGCAATTATGTACCCTGGAAAATCCCATTAGCATATCACATCCAAGTGTTAAGGGCGTGATGGATAGTTGTCTAAGAGGTGTTGACAGGAACGCCCAGATAAGGTGTCAACAGCATTGTACATGCAACATTTGGTGTCGAACCCCCCCCCTCTTTTATTTAGGCTTGGTTTTCCTTTATTTTCACATAAATGGCCTCCTTAACCACATCTCTTGCACCAGTACGTTCTTTTGCCAATATGTTCCATTACAATCTTCACAGGTATGTCCTTTATCCTTAATAGCCGGTCAAGCTTAGATCCTGACCCGAGGAAATTGGCTGAGGGGGAAGTGAGAGAGCCTTTTATGGATCCATTTGTGTCAAGAATGAGAATCAAAGTTGCTAATCGTAATTGAAATAAGAAATTTGAAAAGGTTAGACGTTAGTGACCCTCCAGACTGGGGTTACTGCATCGTGGTTGAAGGCTTTTCTTCATGTGATCACAAGTAATGTATCTAAAACCCCTTTGTTTATAAAGTATTGCCAGTGGTGCAGATAAATATGATATGGCCATAGGAATGTGTATGATTATCTTTCTATGTATATATATATATTAAAAGTGAGTATAATAGCATGTGTATTTACATTCTTGGTTCTACTCTATTTTTTATGTTATGTTGGAATTCAATCAGCCCTTCAGAGTCCCCTGTCCTAAAGCGATGTGAATTTCTAAAATGAGATAAATATAATTTTTTTTTAATATTTCATTTTATGACATTAAATTTATGTGAGTCGGGTGAGAAGTAGTTGATTTTCTAAGGATCTGCAGCCTCCTCATAAATATAGTAACATCTGCTTTTTAGCCTATGCCATTTCAGCCTTGAATCTATTTCAGGGTTTTTAATTGATTTATCAACTTTCAGGAATTCAATTTTCCTCAGTTTGAAAAGCATTTACCTCTAAAAAGCCGTGCTTTCGTAGGTGTTCAATTTCAAATATGGCTGAAAATTATTTAAATGAAAGATGAATTTAGCTACATTTACATGTTTTTTCATTTTTTTTCTGTTAAAATAATAGCGTAAACACTAGTTTACCCTTACTGTATTTGTTTTTTGAAGACTACAGTCCTGCTAGCATTTTTAATTATCAGAGATGCTTACTGAAATAAATTGCGGCCAAATACCTTTAGGTTTCGCTAATAGAAAGTTCCCTGCAGCATTTCCGACTCCGACTGGGCTGACGATTGAGATGTAGGTCACAGAGTTTTCACTCTGGATCCTAAGGCTATCTGGTCCTTTTGACCACAGATCCTCTTTAATGTCTACAGCCTGTATTTGGTGTTGTTGTTAAAACCTTTGTGATGGCTTTTGCCTAATAATGCATTTAGTCTTGGGGGTTTACTGTTGTTCATCCAATTAAAATTATGCCCCAGTTGCTTTATATTTGAAATGTTTTTGTAATTTCACATTTAAGTTTAGTTTTTATGTTCCCTGTTATTGGAGGTAGACTCTAAAGGCTCTCTAGCGATTGGACCGATATGTATTTTAATTTATTTAGTTTTTTGGATTAAGTGATAGACAAACATTTGTTTTAAGCTACCACTTTAAATATTCTAAGTGCTGGTAACATTCACATTTTGTGATTATTGTCCCAGTGCTTTATAATGTAGAGCAGGGCGTTTGGAAATCTATTTGACTTTGTGCATCTTTCCTAATATGCAAAGGGCTTTTTTTATGGTATTAACAGTGTTCCTTCTAATTTAATATTAGTTATGTGCAAAGATGAATATTATCTGTTAACACACCCCAGTGCTTATATTTCAGCAGATGTTTGTTTTGTGCGTCTCTATCACCTGTGTATGTAAGTCTGCCAAATATGTGCACAAGCATGAGTCTAGAGCTTAGGGGGGACACTGGTTCATTGAACCCCACATTACTTTGGAGGAGTCAGAGGCATAGCTTTCTGGGTACAAGGAATCTGCAGAAAGTGTGTCACTAATACTAGTTGTATGATTTTGGTGAGGGTTTTATTAATTTATTTGGTCCAGGCAAATTCAAAGAATTTTGACACAGAGTATATATAATGCACAGATGGTTGAAGTTTACCGAAACAACGAATTATCTGAATTTGTTGACAGCAGTTAGAGCTTACAGCAGTAGCCAATCAAATGAGTTCCTTTTTATTTTCATACCCTAACACATTGCATTGGTTGTATTACACTTACATATTGATGGTTATTACTAAAACTACCTAACATACGCCCACTTCCAGTGATTTCCTGTCACACCCCCATCATATGCCTACTTGAGTATAACATATGAACACAGTATGTGTGATTATGACTTCTATATGTTAGAATAGTCAGTAGCACTATTAAAACTTAAAGAACCAACTATAAAACTGTATAGATCTGAGACAAGCTTGATTGCTGAGACTCCACACCCACAATACCCCTGCGTATAAGGATTCTCAGGGTGTCTGTCCTTTAATTTTTAAATGTAAAAATGCAATGTTCAAAGGTTTAAGCTCATCAAGTTTGTGAACAGTTAATATCCCAGTTTTCTAAGGCACCAGCTCTGGGCATACAACATACTGTATACCCAAGTGCATCACACATAGTGGGCAAAGGCCTTAAGATACTACAGGGAGATGCACTAAGGAGCGCACACCGCTCCTGTTTTGGAGTTTTAAGGTTCGTACACACGTCCATTTGGCACCGGCTACCCCCCCCATGCTGATACATCCGCACACGAAGCCATTTTGGTCGAGAATCGCTGGTGTGTTTTCGTTCGGTCAGGGGTCATCATCAATCCGCCTGCAGATCGCTCAAAGTCCCCAACTGAACAAATACACACACGCGACCTCCGCCCCAAACGGCCGTTAGGCATGCGGATGTATCGGAATCGGGGGTCATTGCTCGCTGCACACATCAGACGTGTGTACGAACATTAAGTCACAACCAATGTTATAATGCAAATGTTAACTGCACAGCCATCGCAAGCAATGTTATATGCCGAAAGCGGCATTCTATTGCAGCACTTTAAATGCCATCTGGAATGAAAAGCGACAGATAGCGATACTCCAAGAGCCGCTATCGGCATATGACATTGCGGCTGTTTGCACTGGGTTTCAATAGCAGCTCTAGGGGCATTGCCCTGTATAAATACAAGTATTTATATTTTAATTTAAAGTGAGTATTTTATATCCTAGGTTAAACAATGCCACAAAGATAGATATTTATAGCAATGATCGCTCACAATAACACGTTTAAGGAACAGCTAGCTTTATTATTAACAGATGTAAAGAAATGACATAATTGTGCAGAAGAGGCAAACTATAAACTAGATAAAGTGATTGAGATGATGTGGCTATTTCATTGCAGGAATGGAGGTTATTAAACAAATGTGTTTGAATACAATATGAACCTTGGTCATACATGATTGTATCTATTGAAAAGACAGAGATAAAGGAGGCTTTAAATCTTCAGTGATCTTCAAATCAGTACTGAACTGATTAGAGCAGGATGCTGCAGCAAGATTGTAGCAAAATTAATTAATAACATGAAATGAAATAAATGTCACTTAGATTAAACGGGTTATTTTTTGCATATAAATTATATTCAAGTAGATGAAAGAAGTCCTGGTGTGCACACAGAAATGCATTCAACTATTGTGTTAATAAAAAGATTGTAAATTAACTTACTAAAATTAGTCCATTTGATTTTATATTGAAAGGTGTTTTCCTCCTCGTGCTAGTTGATAATTTTTATCTTGTGTTTCTAAAGTCAAACTAGTATATGCTTCCTGGACACACTTCCTGCCTTCCTGGACACACCCTAAAGACCCATCCCCCCCGGACCACCCAGTCCCCTGCAGTCTCATTGTTTCCTAATGCCCACCCAATACCACCCCCCTCAAATTGCAGGACCACCCAAGAATTGGGGAGACTGCCAGAACTAGCGAAGAGGTGGGATACCTGGCTTTAAGATTTTTGCAGGGGGTGTAGTATTTGTATATAGAAAGGAGTTATTTATAAAGGAGCTCTATTTTCTTCATTTTTGTTTTTTTGACAGATAAAATTCTTCCACATGTTTAAGTAGTATTAACACCAGCTGATGACTGGGAGCAGATTTACTTAGAGCTGCACAGCCGCTGAAAGAGATCTACCCAAGAGACTGTGCCTCTGGGTAGATTTCTCTTATGTATTAAGGTCAGTTTGGGGGTCAATGTAACTAATTATAGTACCTATGTTTGTACAAAAATATTCTCTCTTCTTCTCTTTAGAGACAACAGTTACTGCCTTTTAGAGATGGCTGAAACTGCTAACTAATCCGTTCCGCCTGTGGATTCACCGGATTTTCGAAAAATCAAATTTCGAAAATCCCACTAAAACCCTAAAGTCAATGGGAGAAACCATCGCATCCTTCATCCTCCCCTGCGCAACCCCCCCCCCTTCCCCACCATCCGGATCCATCCTCGCTCTCCCTTCACCTAGTGTAAAATCTTTTTAGTGGAAGGTAGCTGCCCCCTGCCCAGAACTAAACATATATTATTTCTTTTAAAAAATAATCATAACTGAACTTACAGCCTTTTGTTCCCGTGCACTTTTTATGACGTTAGCCGTGTCTGTGATGGCGCATCTAGGGAGCCGACCATATGGCTAGGAGCGAAGGGTTGTAAGTAAGTTGTGCTAGTTTTTTTTAAAACACAGCGGTTGGGTGGCAGGGGGCTCTATCTAATTCAAGATGTTTTAGGGTGGACCATCCCTTAATTGCACCCACCCCCCTTACTGCCTTTTGTAGTGTCTGTAACACTTAAGTTTGCACAGCTTCACCATAGACAATTCTCTGCTTACACATCTCTGCCTCCCACCCAGGGTTGCCAACCTAATTTAAAAAAAATTCGGACAAGGGGGCAAAAATTCCTGGACACCGAAGATTTTATGGACAGGGGTAGAGTTAGTAGCGTACCTAAACCACTCCCTTTTAATTCCTATCTTGAGAAAACTGACATTAAGGGCATCTATATTGAAATAAAAATGTTTTGAATTATCCATTCCTAAAAACTATAATTGTTCCCAAATTTCTTTAGATAATCATTAGAGTTTGTGAACTGGAGAGCTGAACTTAACAATGGTTTGTGAACTGGAGGGCGACTTAACAATGTTTGGGCACACAGATATGGGTACACTGCTGGGCACATAGATATGGGTACACTGCTGGGCACACTAGATATGGGTACACTGCTGGGCACGCAGATATGGGTACACTGCTGAGCACATAGATATGGGTACAATATAACCCCCTTCTGACTTAGTGTTCACTGAAGGATTGCCTGCACAGCACCAGACCGTGTCCCTCTGTCGCCAGCCTCCCTTCTTCCCAGTTCCCACCCCAGCCAGCAGCTCCCTAAGCAGAACATAGTAAATGTTGAACACTCACTGCGTCTGTGTGGTGAACCTATGGAGTAAAGTTGGGAACTTGGTAAAGATGTGTCCGGTCCAGATCTTACTCCTCCCCATAGTTACCAAGGAACCAGATCTGCCCTGTCCAGCAACCAAACACCCGGGAAAGAACCACAAAGGTGAGGCCGTGAGGGAAGGGAGGGGAGGAGTCATCAGATCCCCTTAGTAATCTTAGTGGTGTCATGTGAGCTGCTGCATCCTTGCTTCTTAAAGTCATAGTAACCTGGAAAATATCTGTATTTTTAATGGACAGACTATAAAACGGACTTTATGGAGAGGATTTTTCAGCACTATTTCATGGACTGTCCTAAATTTACAGATGGTTGTTAACCCTGCTCCCGCCCCCCTGCCTTCTCTTTCAGGCAGCCATGATCCTAGTAAGAGGTCAGGAATGGGTCAATATTATAATTTTTGCTTCTGGAGTGACAAGTCTTTCCCTGTTAAATGATGATTCTCTGAAATCGACGCAGATTTAAATCTGGGGGGAAAAGTTTTTTTTAACCAGTGGGATCTTGCTGTATCTAAAGGTAACATTTTGAAAATAATGATATTCTTAAGTCATAGCAAAAATGTTTTTGGAAAAAATTCTAAGCTTTATAATAAAATAAGTATAAAGAGTGTATAAAGTTAATGTACATATGCACCCTGGAACTATTTTATAGCTATCAACTTGCTATAGTTAAGTTAATATATAGTTTACACATAAAAAAGATTGAACTTAGCTGAACATAAATATTTTGCAACACTCTTAATTTAATTGTTTCATATTTATATGACATGAACAGTAATTATTTCACTTTATAGACTAATTGCAACAATATTAACTATACATATATACAGTTAATTTGCACAATGTTCGAATCATCCTGTATTAAGATTATTTATTTGTTTTAAATAAATATGAAAAAGCAGGAGAACAGCTTCACTGAACAGGTAACAACCACTAGCTTTGGTGCTGTACAGCCTAAATATTTATCTTGTTTTTTAGGGCTAATGTTGATTATTACAGGAATATATGTTGTGAATTAGGACATCTGAAAACATTTTATAAGAGACATAATCAGCTTTTATACCATCATTTAAACCCATAGAGTACTGGATTCAGACAACAGGAAACCATGCCAAGCAAGTGGCAGATACAGTACACTATTAAATGTCGATAGAGATAGATGGCGTTGAAGTCCGTTACAAGGTGAAAGAGATGAGTGGCATCCAGCTGACAGCAAATGCCAAGATCAATATCGTAAGCCTGCAGAAAACTCTTCTTGACCTTTTTTTATTCGCGTTATAGTTTGGATAAAATCATATTATGCATTTCAGAGTTTCTTCAGGTTTCATTCAAAGCAGATGGGCACTCCTGGTAAATAAATGCTTGAAGGAAGCGGTGCTTCTTTCTGTTGTAGAAGTTTCTGGAATGTCCGCCGGTATACTTTCTTGGTTTCGCCTCAGAATTGCTGGAAAACACTCGCAGATTTTTTACTGTATCTTCTTCTGTGCTACGAACACAGAGTAACTCCATCTGCGACTCTCGATAATGTTCAAGTTCACGCGATGATTTGGGATTCTGAAGTGTTAGATTATCATTTCATTTTCTTCAACTTTAAGCATCTCTGTTTGGTAGCCTTGAACCAATGCTTCGGCAAACACTAGTATGACTTACGTTAGAAAGACAGTGGCATATGTATTGCACAAGCATAAAGAAATTGTAAATGCAATTCTGTATGAATCTGATGGCCATGACTCGATGCACAAGTACTGTTAATCAGTGAATCCAGGTTAAAAGCTTCTCTCCAAATTGATGATCTTGTGTGAAAAACCGGTAAAGGGGAACAAATTGTGAATCCAAGTGTCCATACAGTTGCAATTAAAAAGTAGCCATGGTTTGCTGTTAAATTTGCAGATAGAGGATGTTAATCATATGGTATCTGACCAAGGCAATAGACATGAGCATCAAATGATATAAGGACAGAAACCACCTGAAGAAAAGGCCAACGTGGCAGCGATTTCTCAAAGATCCACTGATCCAACAAACCATGTAAGTGTGAACGGTGAACAAAAGAGTACAACTAAAATATCAGAAAACGCTAATTCCCAATGAGGTAGTTTTATTATTGTCTTTTTTGTTTGCGCTTTTGAAATAGCCATGAGGATAGAGATTCCCATAAATCCAAGAAGACTTACAAAAGTATACAGACCAATATAAAAGTACCGAATATCATCAACACTACTGTTATAATCCTCCCAGCAGGGACACTGGAGTCGGTAGTTTCAGAGTGATATTTTCATCTTTAATAACAGTTTGGTTGACTAATGCTTTATCTCCATTCCATTTCACAGCTTCTGCTAAGATAAAAAACAAAAAAAAAAACACACAGTTAGCAAACATGGTTAAGAATAACTATAGAGCATGGTGCCATTATTCAAACTACCTTTATTTTTTAACAGAGTATACTCAAAATTAGTATGTAGTTGTTTCTTCCTCCCATAGTTTATGCTTTGATATATATATATATATTTTAAACTGATTTAATAAAGCCTTGAAGTTTAAAGGAACATGCTACCCTGCCTGTCTTTTCATTTCTCAAGGAACCGTAAGATGGAAGCAGCCATCTTCTTTCTAAACACATCTACCTGAGCGTCTAGCTTCTAATTAAAGGGCATGTCCACCCCAAAAACTAAAATTAAATCCACTACTGCCCCACTGTGTAGTGTTAAAAATCCTTAACTTACATCTCAGCTCCTTTATGGTTCTCCTGCAGTGTCTGTCTCCAAAGTTGAGAAAAGTGAAGAGTAGGAGCTGTTGTGGGTCATCTGGTCCCACTTCTTCCCTGTCCTACCTAAAGGACTCTGGGCATGCACAGGGAGCCATCCCCCTGCCTTCCTCCCCCCCAGCACCAATGAATTAAGGCAGCTTTAGCCCCTACCATTAAAAACCTTTTCTGTAATGTAGCCCACCCCCAACCGCATGTTAGTTTCAAAAAAAACCCACAGAAATAGACTTTCAATCCTTAGTTACCTTGCTCTCTGCATATCCGGCAGCCATGTCTGTGATTCTAGCCAGGCTCAGGTTCTGTCCCCTGTTTGCAACTTCTGGCAACAGGGGAGCCGAGCGAGAGCCAAGGGTGGTAAGTCGTTTCTGTTTTTTTTTAACAAATCTAACATGGCAGTTGGGGGTGGGCTGGGTTTCCTACACTACAATAAAACTGTCTTTATAGAAACCTTAAAGGCAGTAGAGATGGCCAGTTCGCGGATCCAAAACCGGAATCCACGGCGGATTTCCGAGATCCACAAATTGCGGATCTCGCGGATTTTCGGATTCCGCTTTCCAAATTTTTCCAAAACTGGTTTTAAATTTTCGAAAAAATCGTTGAAATTTCGAAAATTCAAGAAATTTCGAATATTCTAGAAAATTCGAATTTTTAAAAGAATTTCTAAAATTTGGCAAAAATGATACAGTAACTTGCTGTAAAGGACCCTGGGAAATGGTACTGGGGAAACTTTCTAAAAGAATCCTATTCTGATTAGTTACAATCAGAATTTGAGAAAGAATCTGATTGGTATACCACCAATCACATTCTTTTCCCGTCAGATTGGTTACACATCTTATTGTAACCATTCTGATTGGCATACTAACTAGAGATGGACCAGATTGTGGAACCAAAACATGGTTCCATGAGCGATCTCCGAGATATGCCAATCCGGATTTTCCAAACCCACCTTTGAACATTTTCGAAGATTTTCATGTATCAAATTCACCAATGGCAGCTGTTTTTTACTCGTGCCAACCCCCTGGTATAAAAGGCAGCTGATAGGTGCCACTTTGTCAGTGTGTTAAAGTGAGTTAGTGGATACCTGACAGGTAGGAGTTATAGAGTTTTTCCATGCTTTGAAAGCTTTCTGTGTGTGAATTTTAGTGTGGTGGATTGCAATTGTATTGACCACTCCTGTATTCACACAATTTGGGACCCAAAGTCCTTTGAGGACTAAACCCACCCACCCCCCCTATAAGTTTTTTGGACAAATTTAGTGTTAGGCCTTTTAGAGGTCTAACTGGCCCTATTTAAAAACCACACAGTATTGCAGTTTTTAGCGATACAGTGCATTATCAATAAAGTACAACCGCGGCAGTAATTAACGCTGAACGTTCGTTAATTAACAAACCAAGCTTTAGGGTTTTTTAAAACTTCACCTTTATTTGTAAGCAATTCTGATTGGATACATTAAAATTATTTTAGAAGAATCTGATTGGTATACTAAACCAATAAGATCTTTTTCAATCAGAATGGTTACAATCAGATCGGTCTGTTCCCCAGACCATTTCTGAGGTCCCAGAGCCATTACAGTAAGTTACCTGTATCATTTTTTGCTAAATTTTCAAAAATCCTTGGAAACGCGAAAAATTCCCTGAAAACTCGAAAAATCCAAGAAAATTCGTAAATTCTCGAATTACGAAAAATATCGAACGTGGCTCAAAAATAGAATGCGGATCTCAAAAAAAGGGCATCGTGAGGAAGTTTTGGTTTTTTTTTTAGTTCTGGGTATATGTATGTTCCCAGACCATTCCCAGGACCACAGCCATGTACAGTAAGTTACCATTGCTGTTTTACCTTATATTAGGCGGATCTGTGGTGTGTGAGTTTTCTCCCATTGACTTATGGGTTTTTACGTGGATTTTCGAAATTTCGAATTTTTCGAAAATCCGTGAATCCACAGGCGGAACGGATTTAGCAGTTTCAGCCATCTCTAAAAGGCAGTAACTGTGTTCTCTAAAGAGAAGAAGAGAGAATATTTTGTACAAAATAGGTACTATAATTAGTTACATTGACCCCCAACTGACCTTAATACAATAGAGAAATCTACCCAGAGGCACAGTCTCTTGGTAGATCTCTTTCAGCGGCTGTGCAGCTCTAAGTAAATCTGCTCCCATATCAGCTGGTGTTTAATCTACTTAAACATGTGGAAGAATTTATCTGTCAAAAAAAACAAAAAAATGAAGAAAATAGAGCTCTTTATAATAACTCCTTTCTATATACAAATACTACACCCCCTGCAAATCTTAAAGCCAGGTATCCACCTCTCTCCTCGCTAGTTCTGGCAGTCTCCCCAATTCTGGGTGGTCCTGCAATTTGAGGGGGGTGGTATTGGGTGGGCATTAGGAAACAATGAGACTGCAGGGGACTGGGTGGTCCGGGGGGGATGTGTTCTAGGGGTGTGTCCAGGAAGGCAGGAAGTGTGTCCAGGAAGCATATACTAGTTTGACTTTAGAAACACAAGATAAAAATTATCAACATAGCACGAGGAAAACACCTTTCAATATAAAATCAAATGGACTAATTTTAGTAAGTTAATTTACAATCTTTTTTATTAACACAATAGTTGAATGCATTTCTGTGTGCACACCAAGGACTTCTTTCATCTACTTGAATATAATTTATATGCAAAAAATAACCCGTTTAAATCTAAGTGACATTTATTTCATTTCATGTTTTAATTAATTTTGCTACAATACTTGCTGCAGCATCCTGCTCTAATCACTGTTCAGTACTGATTTGAAGATCACTGAAGATTTAAAGCCTCCTTATCTCTGTCTTTCAATAGATACAATCATGTATGACCAAGGTTTCATATTGTATTCTAAACACATTTGTCTTAATAACCTCCATTCATGCAATGAAATAGCCACATTCATCTCAATCACTTTATCTAGTTTATAGTTTGGCCTCTTCTGCACAATCATGTCATTTCTTATCTCTGTTAATAATAAAGCTAGCTGTTCCTTAAACGTGTTATTGTGAGCGATCATTGCTATAAATATCTATCTTTGTGGCATTGTTTAACCTAGGATATAAAATACTCACTTTAAATTAAATATAAATACTTGTATTTTACAGGGCAATGCCCCTAGAGCTGCTATTGATAACCCAGTGCAAACAGCCCGGCAATGTCATATGCCGATAGCGGCTCTTGGAGTATCGCTATCTGTCGCTTTTCTATTCCAGATGGCATTTAAAGTGCTGCAATAGAATGCCGCTTTCGGCATATAACATTGCTTGCGATGGCTGTGCAGTTAACATTTGCATTATAACATTGGTTAGCGTGACTTAATGTTCGTACACACGTCTGATGTGTGCAGCGAGCAATGACCCCCGATTCCGATACATCCGCATGCCTAACGGCCGTTTGGGGCGGAGGTCGCGTGTGTGTATTTGTTCAGTTGGGGGACTTTGAGCGATCTGCCAGGCGGATTGATGAATGACCCCTGACCGAACGAAAACACACCAGCGATTCTCGACCAAAATGGCGTTCGTGCGTGCGGATGTATCAGCATGGGGGGTCTAGCCGGTGCCAAATTGGACGTGTGTACGAACCTTAAAACTCCAAAACAGGAGCGGTGCGCTCCTTAGTGCATCTCCCTGTTAGTATCTTAAGGCCTTTGCCCACTATGTGTGATGCACTTGGGTATACAGTATGTTTGTATGCCCAGAGCTGGTGCCTTAGAAAACTGGGAATTTAACTGTTCACAAACTTGATGAGCTTAAACCTTTGCTAACATTGCATTTTTACTTTAAACAATTAAGGACAGACACCCTGAAATCCTTATACGCGGGGTATGTGGGTGTGGAGTCTCAGCAATCAAGCTTTCTCAGATCTATACAGTTTTTATAGTTGGTTCTTTAAGTTTTAATAGTGCTACTGACTATTCTACATATAGAAGTCATAATCACACATACTGTGTTCTATATGTTATACTCAAGTAGGCATATGATGGGGGTGTGACAGGAAATCACTGGAAGTGGGCGTATGTTAGGTAGTTTTAGTAATAACCATCAATATGTAAGTGTAATACAACCATGCAATGTGTTAGGGTATGAAAATAAAGGAACTCATTTGATTGGCTACTTGCTGTAAGCTCTAACTGCTGTCAACAAATTCAGATAATTCTGCTGTTTCGGTAAACTTCAACCATCTGTGCATTATATATACTCTGTGTCAAAATTCTTTGAATTTGCCTGGACCAAATAATTAATAAAACCCTCACCAAAATCATACAACTATATATATGTGACACACTTTCTGCAGATTCCTTGTACCCAGAAAGCTATGCCTCTGACTCCTCAAAGTAATGTGGGTTCAATGACCAGTGTCCCCCAAGCTCTAGACTCATGCTTGTGCACATATTTTGGCAGACTTACATACACAGGTGATAGAGACGCAACAAACAAACATCTGCTGAAATATAAGCACTGGGGTGTGTAACAGATAATATTCATCTTTGCACATAACTAATATTAAATTAGAAGGAACACTGTTAATACCATAAAAACAGCCCTTTGCATATTAGGAAAGATGCACAAAGTCAAATAGATTTCCAAACGCCCTGCTCTACATTATAAGCACTGGGACAATTAATCACAAAATGTGAATGTTACCAGCACTTAGAATATTTAAAGTGGTAGCTTAAAACAAATGTTTGTCTATTCACTAAATTACAAAAAACTAAATAAATTAAAATACATATCGGTCCAATCGCTAGAGAGCCTTTAGAGTCTACCTCCAATAACAGGGAACATAATAACTAAACTTAAATGTGAAATTACAAAAACATTTCAAATATAAAGCACTGGGGCATAATTTTAATTGGATGAACACAGTAAACCCCCAAACTACTAATGCATTATTAGGCAAAAGCCATCACAAAGGTTTTAACAACAACACCAAATACAGGCTGTAGACATTAAAGAGGATCTGTGGTCAAAAGGACTCAGATAGCCTTAGGATCCAGAGTGAAAACTCTGTACCTACATCTCAATCGTCAGCCCAGTCGGAGTCGGAAATGGCTGCAGGGAAACTTTCTATTAGCGAAACCTAAAGGTATTTGGCCGCAATTTATTTCAGTAAGCATCTCTGATAATTAAAAACTGCTAGCAGACTGTAGTCTTCAAAAAACAAATACAGTAAGGGTAAACTAGTGTTTACGCTATTATTTTAACAGAAAAAATGAAAAAACATGTAAATGTAGCTAAATTCATTCTTTCATTTAAATAATTTTCAGCAATATTTGAAATTGAACCACCTACGAAAGCACGGCTTTAAGAGTAAATGCTTTTCAAATGAGAAAATTGAATTCCTGAAAGTTGATAAATCAATTAAAAACCCTGAAATAGATTCAAGGCTGAAATGGCATAGGCTAAAAAGCAGATGTTACTATATTTATGAGGAGGCTGCAGATCCTTAGAAAATCAATCTACTTCTCACCCGACTCACATAAATTTAATGTCATAAAATGAAATATTAAAAAAAATTATATTTATCTCATTTTAGAAATTCACATCGCTTTAGGACAGGGGACTCTGAAGGGCTGATTGAATTCCAACATAACATAAAAATAGAGTAGAACCACAGAATGTAAATACACATGCTATTATTACTCACTTTTAATATATATATATACATAGAGAAGATAATCAATACACATTCCTAGGCCATATCATTTATCTGCACACTGGCAATACTTTATAAACAAAGGGGTTTTAGTATATATTACTGTGATCACATGAAGAAAAGCCTTCCAACCACATCAGGTAACCCCAGTCTGGAAGGTCCTAACGTCTAACCTTTTCAATTTCTTTTATTTCAATTACGATTAGCAAACTTTTGCATTTCTCATTCTTACACACTGGATCCATATAAAGGCTCTCTCACTTCCCCCTCAGCCCTTTGGCTTTTTAAAATGAGGGAAGAGGTCATCCAGTGCTTTATTTTAAGGCATAGGACCTCCCATGTTTGTATAAATGTTTGACCAGATCTACATATATACACGATCCAAAGTATGGGCACTCTTCCTTATTAATAAATTAATTTAATGGATTAAATAATTAATCACTAGAGATGGACTAGAACTCGAACCCGAATTCGAGCCGAACTATTCGAATTCAAACAAATTTGGACTTCTCGAACTATCCCGGACCCGGATTTTCGATATTTTCGGACTTTCGATAAATATCGAATGTTCGACTGTTCGAATATGCGAGTAAAATGCCTATTATACCTATACGCGAGCATCGAATCCGCGAGTAAAGTGTCCATTAAAACCTATACGAGAGCATCGAATCCGCGAGTAAAGTGTCCATTAAAACCTATACGCGAGCATCAAATCCGCAAGTAAAGTGTCCTATACACGAGCATCGAATCCTCAAGTAAAATGTCCATGGTATCTAGGCGCGAACATCGAATCTGCGAGTAAAGTGTCCATTAAAACCTATATGCGAGCATCGAATCTGCAAGTAAAATGTCCATGGTATCTAGGCGCAAAACATCGAATCCGCGAGTAAAGTGTCAGTAAAGCTATACGCGAACATCGAATCCGCGAGTAAAATGTACATGATACCTAGGCGTGAACATTAAATTTCGAACGTGAGAGCACAAAAATAGCGCCAGTGAGAGTAAATTAATTTTTCGAAAGTCCTGGATATCCGAACATGTTCCCCAGACCATTTCCCAGGTCCCACAGCTATTTACATTAATTACCATCTTTTAACCCCAGAAGTAGTCCAGGGCGGGGTACCCTCCCCTAAATGCATCACTGTGGTCCGATTGACGGGTTCGTTCCATTTTCAGATCTTGGTAAAATCTGAAAACAGAACTTCAATTCGGGACTTCGGAGCGAGTTTTCGATTTTTAACAAACGTTCGAGTTATTTTTGAAACTTCTCGAAAATAGCCTTGAACTTTCAATAATACTCAAAAATACAATCTGAAACTACTCCCAGCATTCCCTACAAGCACTCTGTAGTTAGGTAATTCAAACTACAACTCCCGCATTCCTCTACAAGCACTCTGTAGTTAGGGAATTCTGGGAGTTGTAGTTTCCAAAACATCTGGAGATCTCTGGTTGCCTGATCTATAGATATCCCTTCTGTCCACAAACACAGCTCTCCTTTTTGTCTATTGAGAGGGGAGGGGAGGGGTGGGGTGGAGTTAGGTGAGAGTAAGAAGAATGTTTTTACTAAGACTGTCACATGTTTTACAAAGGAAATGACATAAAAGTCTTGCAACTCCTGCTAACTTCCTACTTCCTATACTGTTGTATTCAATTAGATCAACTGGACTTGAAGTTTAGTTCTTGAAGATGTTCGCTAGTCATCCGACTGTCTTTCTCATTCATAATGACTTGTACAAGAATGTTTGGCAATTATGTACCATGGAAATCCCAATTAGCATATTACACGCAAGTGTTAAGGGCGTGATTGGATAGTGGCTAAGAGGTGTTACAGGAACCCCAGAGTAAGGTCAAAACAGCATTGTACATGGCAGACAGTTGGCTCGAACATCCCCCACCTCTATTTAGGCTTGGTTTCTTTATTTCACATAAATGGCCTCCTTAACACCTCTCTTGAACCAGTCACGTTCCTTGCCCATATGTTAACATTACAATCTTCAAAGGTATGTCCTTATCCTTAAGATGCAGGTACACGGCTGAGTCCTGACCCGAGAAATTGGCTCTTCTGTGCTGGGCCATACATTGATGCAGTTGCTGTTTGGTCTCCCCCACATACAAATCAGAGCATTCTTCACTGCCCAGCACAGAAGAGCCAATTCCTCGGGTCAGGACTCAGCCTTGTACCTGCATCTTAAGGATAAAGGACATACCTTTGAAGATTGTAATGTTAACATATTGGCAAAAGAACGTGACTGGTTCAAGAGAGGTGTTAAGGAGGCCATTTATGTGAAAATAAAGAAACCAAGCCTAATAGAGGTGGGGGGGGGTTCGACACCAACTGGACTGCCATGTACTGCTGTGTTTTTGACACCTTACTCTGGGCGTTCCTGTAACACCTCTTAGCCACTATCCAATCACGCCCTTAACACTTGGCTGTAATATGCTAATTGGGATTTTCCATGGTACATAATTGCCAAACATTCTTGTACAAGTCATTATGAATTGAGAAAGACAGTCGGATGACTAGCGAAACATCTTCAAGAACTAAACTTCAAGTCCAGTTGATCTAATTGAATACAACAGATATAGGAAGTAGGAAGTTAGCAGGAAGTTGCAAGACTTTTATGTCATTTCCTTTTGTAAAACATGTGACAGTCTTAGTAAAAACATTCTTCTTACTCTCACCTAACTCCACCCCACCCCTCCCCTCTCAATAGACAAAAAGGAGAGCTGCTGTTTGCTGGACAGGAAGGGATATCTATAGATCAGGCAACCAGTAGATCTCCAGATGTTTGGAAACTACAACTCCCAGAATTCCCTAACTACAGAGTGCTTGTAGAGGAATGCTGGGAGTTGTAGTTTGAATTACCTAACTACAGAGTGCTTGTAGAGGAATGCTGGGAGTAGTTTCAGATTGTATTTTTGAGTATTATTGAAAGTTCAAGGCTATTTTCGAGAAGTTTCAAAAATAACTCGAACGTTTGTTAAAAATCGAAAACTCGCTCCGAAGTCCCGAATTGAAGTTCTGTTTTCAGATTTTACCAAGATCTGAAAATGGAACGAAACCCGTCAATCGGACCACAGTGATGCATTTAGGGGAGGTACCGCCCTGGACTACTTCTGGGGTTAAAAGAATGGTAACTTAATGTAAATAGCTGTGGGACCTGGGAAATGGTCTGGGGAACATGTTCGGATATCCAGGACTTTCGAAAAATTAATTTTACTCTCACTGGCGCTATTTTTGTGCTCTCACGTTCGAACATTTAATGTTCACGCCTAGGTATCATGTACATTTTACTCGCGGATTCGATGTTCGCGTATAGGCTTTACTGGACACTTTACTCGCGGATTCGATGTTTGCGCCTAGATACCATGGACATTTTACTTGCAGATTCGATGCTCGCATATAGGTTTTAATGGACACTTTACTCGCAGATTCGATGTTCGCGCCTAGATACCATGGACATTTTACTTGAGGATCGTTATGGCTCGTTATGAGGGACACTTTACTTGCGGATTGATGCTCGCGTATAGGTTTTAATGGACACTTTACTCGCGGATCGATGCTCTCGTATAGGTTTTAATGGACACTTTACTCGCGGATTCGATGCTCGCGTATAGGTATAATAGGCATTTTACTCGCATATTCGAACAGTCGAACATTCGATATTTATCGAAAGTCCGAAAATATCGAAATACGGGTCCGGGATAGTTCGAGAAGTCCAAATTTGTTTGAATTCGATAAGTTCGGCTCGAATTCGGGTTCGAGTTCTAGTCCATCTCTAGTGATTAATTATTAATCCATTAAATTAATTTATTAATAAGGAAGAGTGCCCATACTTTGGATCGTGTATATATGTAGATCTGGTCAAACATTTATCAAACATGGGAGGTCCTATGCCTTAAAATAAAGCACTGGATGACCTCTTCCCTCATTTTAAAAAGCCAAAGGGCTGAGGGGGAAGTGAGAGAGCCTGTTATATGGATCCAGTGTGTAAGAATGAGAAATGCAAAAGTTTGCTAATCGTAATTGAAATAAAAGAAATTGAAAAGGTTAGACGTTAGGACCTTCCAGACTGGGGTTACCTTGATGTGGTTGGAAGGCTTTTCATTCATGTGATCACAGTAATATATACTAAAACCCCTTGTTTATAAAGTATGCCAGTGTGCAGATAATATGATATTGGCCTAGGAATGTGTATTGATTATCTTCTCTATGTATATATATATATTAAAAGTGAGTAATAATAGCATGTGTATTTACATTCTGTGGTTCTACTCTATTTTTATGTTATGTTGGAATTCAATCAGCCCTTCAGAGTCCCCTGTCCTAAAGCGATGTGAATTTCTAAAATGAGATAAATATAATTTTTTTTAATATTTCATTTTATGACATTAAATTTATGTGAGTCGGGTGAGAAGTAGATTGATTTTCTAAGGATCTGCAGCCTCCTCATAAATATAGTAACATCTGCTTTTTAGCCTATGCCATTTCAGCCTTGAATCTATTTCAGGGTTTTTAATTGATTTATCAACTTTCAGGAATTCAATTTTCTCAGTTTGAAAAGCATTTAACTCTTTAAAGCCGTGCTTTCGTAGGTGGTTCAATTTCAAATATTGCTGAAAATTATTTTAAATGAAAGAATGAATTTAGCTACATTTACATGTTTTTTCATTTTTTTCTGTTAAAAATAATAGCGTAAACACTAGTTTACCCTTACTGTATTTGTTTTTTGAAGACTACAGTCTGCTAGCAGTTTTTAATTATCAGAGATGCTTACTGAAATAAATTGCGGCCAAATACCTTTAGGTTTCGCTAATAGAAAGTTTCCCTGCAGCATTTCCGACTCCGACTGGGCTGACGGATTGAGATGTAGGTACAGAGTTTTCACTCTGGATCCTAAGGCTATCTGCGTCCTTTTGACCACAGATCCTCTTTAATGTCTACAGCCTGTATTTGGTGTTGTTGTTAAAACCTTTGTGATGGCTTTTGCCTAATAATGCATTTAGTCTTTGGGGGTTTACTGTATTCATCCAATTAAAATTATGCCCCAGTGCTTTATATTTGAAATGTTTTTGTAATTTCACATTTAAGTTTAGTTTATGTTCCCTGTTATTGGAGGTAGACTCTAAAGGCTCTCTAGCGATTGGACCGATATGTATTTTAATTTATTTTAGTTTTTTGTAATTTAGTGAATAGACAAACATTTGTTTTAAGCTACCACTTTAAATATTCTAAGTGCTGGTAACATTCACATTTTGTGATTAATTGTCCCAGTGCTTTATAATGTAGAGCAGGGCGTTTGGAAATCTATTTGACTTTGTGCATCTTTCCTAATATGCAAAGGGCTGTTTTTATGGTATTAACAGTGTTCCTTCTAATTTAATATTAGTTATGTGCAAAGATGAATATTATCTGTTAACACACCCCAGTGCTTATATTTCAGCAGATGTTTGTTTGTGCATCTCTATCACCTGTGTATGTAAGTCTGCCAAAATATGTGCACAAGCATGAGTCTAGAGCTTAGGGGGGACACTGGTTACATTGAACCCCACATTACTTTGGAGGAGTCAGAGGCATAGCTTTCTGGGTACAAGGAATCTGCAGAAATGTGTGTCACTAATATACTAGTTGTATGATTTTGGTGAGGGTTTTATTAATTTATTTGGTCCAGGCAAATTCAAAGAATTTTGACACAGAGTATATATAATGCACAGATGGTTGAAGTTTACCGAAACAAGCAGAATTATCTGAATTTGTTGACAGCAGTTAGAGCTTACAGCAAGTAGCCAATCAAATGAGTTCCTTTTTATTTTCATACCCTAACACATTGCAGTGGTTGTATTACACTTACATATTGATGGTTATTACTAAAACTACCTAACATACGCCCACTTCCAGTGATTTCCTGTCACACCCCCATCATATGCCTACTTGAGTATAACATATAGAACACAGTATGTGTGATTATGACTTCTATATGTAGAATAGTCAGTAGCACTATTAAAACTTAAAGAACCAAACTATAAAAACTGTATAGATCTGAGACAAGCTTGATTGCTGAGACTCCCACACCCACAATACCCCTGGCGTATAAGGCAGTTCAGGGTGTCTGTCCTTAATGTTTAAATGTAAAAATGCAATGTTAGCAAAGGTTTAAGCTCATCAAGTTTGTGAACAGTTAATATTCCCAGTTTTCTAAGGCACCAGCTCTGGGCATACAAACATACTGTATACCCAAGTGCATCACACATAGTGGGCAAAGGCCTTAAGATACTAACAGGGAGATGCACTAAGGAGCGCACCGCTCCTGTTTTGGAGTTTTAAGGTTCGTACACACGTCCAATTTGGCACCGAGCTACGACCCCCCATGCTGATACATCCGCACGACGAACGGCCATTTTGGTCGAGAATCGCTGGTGTGTTTTCGTTCGGTCAGGGGTCATTCATCAATCCGCCTGGCAGATCGCTCAAAGTCCCCCAACTGAACAAATACACACACGCGACCTCCGCCCCAAACGGCCGTTAGGCATGCGGATGTATCGGAATCGGGGGTCATTGCTCGCTGCACACATCAGACGTGTGTACGAACATTAAGTCACGCTAACCAATGTTATAATGCAAATGTTAACTGCACAGCCATCGCAAGCAATGTTATATGCCGAAAGCGGCATTCTATTGCAGCACTTTAAATGCCATCTGGAATAGAAAAGCGACAGATAGCGATACTCCAAGAGCCGCTATCGGCATATGACATTGCCGGGCTGTTTGCACTGGGTTATCAATAGCAGCTCTAGGGGCATTGCCCTGTATAAATACAAGTATTTATATTTTAATTTAAAGTGAGTATTTTATATCCTAGGTTAAACAATGCCACAAAGATAGATATTTATAGCAATGATCGCTCACAATAACACGTTTAAGGAACAGCTAGCTTTATTATTAACAGATGTAAAGAAAATGACATGATTGTGCAGAAGAGGCCAAACTATAAACTAGATAAAGTGATTGAGATGAATGTGGCTATTTCATTGCATGAATGGAGGTTATTAAGACAAATGTGTTTAGAATACAATATGAAACCTTGGTCATACATGATTGTATCTATTGAAAAGACAGAGATAAAGGAGGCTTTAAATCTTCAGTGATCTTCAAATCAGTACTGAACAGTGATCAGAGCAGGATGCTGCAGCAAGTATTGTAGCAAAATTAATTAATAACATGAAATGAAATAAATGTCACTTAGATTTAAACGGGTTATTTTTTGCATATAAATTATATTCAAGTAGATGAAAAGAAGTCCTTGGTGTGCACACAGAAATGCATTCAACTATTGTGTTAATAAAAAGATTGTAAATTAACTTACTAAAATTAGTCCATTTGATTTTATATTGAAAGGTGTTTTCCTCGTGCTATGTTGATAATTTTTATCTTGTGTTTCTAAAGTCAAACTAGTATATGCTTCCTGGACACACTTCCTGCCTTCCTGGACACACCCCTAGAACACATCCCCCCCGGACCACCCAGTCCCCTGCAGTCTCATTGTTTCCTAATGCCCACCCAATACCACCCCCCTCAAATTGCAGGACCACCCCAGAATTGGGGAGACTGCCAGAACTAGCGAGAGAGGTGGGATACCTGGCTTTAAGATTTTTGCAGGGGGTGTAGTATTTGTATATAGAAAGGAGTTATTTATAAAAGGAGCTCTATTTTCTTCATTTTTGTTTTTTTTGACAGATAAAATTCTTCCACATGTTTAAGTAGTATTTAACACCAGCTGATAGCTGGGAGCAGATTTACTTAGAGCTGCACAGCCGCTGAAAGAGATCTACCCAGAGAGACTGTGCCTCTGGGTAGATTTCTCTTATTGGTATTAAGGTCAGTTGGGGTCAATGTAACTAATTATAGTACCTATGTTTGTACAAAAATATTCTCTCTTCTTCTCTTTAGAGACACAGTTACTGCCTTTTAGAGATGGCTGAAACTGCTAAAATCCGTTCCGCCTGTGGATTCACGGATTTTCGAAAAAATTCGAAATTTCGAAAATCCACGTAAAAACCCATTAAAGTCAATGGGAGAAAACAATCCACACAGATCCGCCTAAATATAAGGTAAAACAGCAATGGTAAGCTCCCCTATGTTTACGTGGCCTGGGAAACCTGGGAAATGGTCTGGGGAACATGTACATATACCCAGAACTAAAAAAAAAAACCAAACTTTCCTCACGATTGCACCTTTTTTTGAGATTCCGCGTTCTATTTTTGAGCCACGTTCGATATTTTTCGTAAATTCGAGAATTTACGAATTTTCTTGGATTTTTCGAGTTTTCAGGAATTTTCGCGTTTCCAAGGAATTTTTGAAAATTTAGCAAAAAATGATACAGTAACTTACTGTAAATGGCTCTGGGACCTCAGAAATGGTCTGGGGAACAGACCGATCTGATTGTAACCAATTCTGATTGAAAAAGAATCTTATTGGTTAGTATACCAATCAGATTCTTTCTAAAATAATTTTAATGTATCCAATCAGAATTGCTTACAAATAACAGGCTTCAAGCTTTAGGGTTTTAAAACTTCACCTTTATTTGTAAGCAATTCTGATTGGATACATTAAAATTATTTTAGAAAGAATCTGATTGGTATACTAACCAATAAGATTCTTTTTCAATCAGAATTGCTTACAAATAAAGGTGAAGTTTTAAAACCCTAAAGCTTGGTTTGTTAATTAACGAACGTTCAGCGTTAATTTACTGCCGCGGTTGTACTTTATTGATAATGCACTGTATCGCTAAACTGCAATACTGTGTGTTTTTAAATAGGGCCAGTAGACCTCTAAAAGGCCTAACACTAAATTTGTCCAAAAAACTTATAGGGGGGTGGGTGGGTTTAGTCCTCAAAAGGACTTTGGGTCCCAAATTGTGTGAATACGAGTGGTCAATAACAATTGCTAATCCACCACACTAAAATTCACACACAGAAAGCTTCAAAGCATGGAAAAAACTCTATAACTCCTACACTGTCAGGTATCCACTAAACTCACTTTAACACACTGACAAAGTGGCACCTATCTACTGCCTTTTATACCCAGGGGGTTGGCACGAGTAAAAACAGCTGCCATTGGTGAATTTGATACTGAAAATCTTCGAAAATGTTCAAAGGTGGGTTTGGAAAATCCGGATTGGCATATCTCGGAGATCTCATGGAACCATGTTTGGTTCCACAATCTGGTCCATCTCTAGTTAGTATGCCAATCAGAATTGGTTACAATAAGATTGTAACCAATCTGACGGGAAAAGAATGTGATTGGTTGGTATACCAATCAGATTCTTTCTCAAAATTCTGATTGTAACTAATCAGAATAGGATTCTTTTAGAAAGTTCCCCAGACCATTTCCCAGGGTCCTTTACAGCAAGTTACTGTATCATTTTTGCCAAATTTTAGAAAATTCTTTAAAAATTCGAATTTTCTAGAATATTCGAAATTTCTTGAATTTTCGAAATTTCACGATTTTTCGAAAATTTACAAACGCAGTTTGGAAAAAATTTGGAAAGCGGAATTCCGGAAAATCCGCGAGATCCGCAATTTGTGGATCTCGGAAATCCGCCGTGGATCCGGTTTTGGATCCGCGAACTGGCCATCTCTACTGCCTTTAAGGGTTTCTATAAAAGCAAGTTTTTATGTAGTGTAGGAAACCCCAGCCCACCCCCAACTGCCATGTTAGATTTGTTAAAAAAAAAACAGAAACAGACTTACCACCCTTGGCTCTCTGCTCCCGGCTCCCTGCTTGCCAGAAGTTGCAAACAGGGGACAGACCTGAGCCTGGCTTAGAATCACAGACATGGCTGCCGGATATGCAGAGAGCCAAGGTAACTAAGGATTGAAAGTCTATTTCTGTGGGTTTTTTTTTGAAAACTAACATGCCGGTTGGGGGTGGGCTACATTACAGAAAAGGGTTTTAATGGTAGGGGCTAAAGCTGCCTTAATTCATCTGGGGGGTGGGAGGAAGGCAGGGGGATGGCTCCCCTGTGCATGCCAGAGTCCTTTAGGTAGGACAGGGAAGAAGTGGGACCAGATGACCCACAGACAGCTCCTACTCTTCACTTTTCTCAACTTTGGACAGACACTGCAGGAGAACCATAAGGAGCTGAGATGTAAGTTAAGGATTTTTTAACACTACACAGTGGGGCAAGTAGTGGATTTAATTTTAGTTTTTGGGGTGGACATGCCCTTTAATTAGAAGCTAGACGCTCAGGTAGATGTGTTTAGAAAGAAGATGGCTGCTTCCATCTTACGGTTCACTTGAGAAATGAAAGACAGGCAGGTAGCATGTTCCTTTAAGCTTCAAGGCTTTATTAAATCAGTTTAAAAATATATATATATATATCAAAGCATAAACTATGGAGGAAGAAACACTACATACTAATTTTGAGTATACTTGTAAAAAAATAATGGTAGTTTGAATAATGGCACCATAGCTCCTATAGTTATTCTTAACCATGTTTGCTAACTGTGTGTTTTTTTTTTGTTTTTTTTTATCTTAGCAGAGCTGTGAAATGGATATGGAGATAAAAGACATTAGCAACCAAACTGTTATTAAAGATGAAAATATCACCTCTGAAACTACAGACTCCAGTTTCCCTGCCTGGGAGGATTATAACAGTAGTGTTGATGATATTCGGTACTTTTTAATTGGTCTGTATACTTTTGTAAGTCTTCTTGGATTTATGGGAAATCTACTTATCCTCATGGCTATTTTCAAAAAGCGCAAACAAAAGACAATAATAAACTACCTCATTGGGAATTTAGCGTTTTCTGATATTTTAGTTGTACTCTTTTGTTCACCATTCACACTTACATGTGTTTTGTTGGATCAGTGGATCTTTGGAGAAATCATGTGCCACGTTGTGCCTTTTCTTCAGTGTGTTTCTGTCCTTATATCAACTTTGATGCTCATGTCTATTGCCTTGGTCAGATACCATATGATTAAACATCCTCTATCTGCAAATTTAACAGCAAACCATGGCTACTTTTTAATTGCAACTGTATGGACACTTGGATTCACAATTTGTTCCCCTTTACCGGTTTTTCACAAGATCATCAATTTGAGAGAAGCTTTTAACCTGGATTCACTGATTAACAGTTACTTGTGCATCGAGTCATGGCCATCAGATTCATACAGAATTGCATTTACAATTTCTTTATTGCTTGTGCAATACATATTGCCACTGTCTTGTCTAACGATAAGTCATACTAGTGTTTGCCGAAGCATTGGTTCAAGGCTACCAAACAGAGATGCTAAAGTTGAAGAAAATGAAATGATAAATCTAACACTTCAGAATCCCAAAAATCATCGCGCTGAACTTGAACTATCGAGCAGTCGCAGATGGAGTTACTCTTGTGTTCGTAAGCACAGAAGAAGATACAGTAAAAAATCTGCGAGTGTTGTTCCAGCAATTCTGAGGCGAAACCAAGAAAGTAATACCGGCGACATTCCAGAAACTTCTACAACAGAAAGAAGTCACACGCTTCCTTCAAGCATTTATTTACCAGGAGTGCCCATCTGCTTTGAAATGAAACCTGAAGAAAACTCTGAAATGCATAATATGATTTCAGTATCCAAATCTATAACGCGAATAAAAAAAAGGTCAAGAAGAGTTTTCTGCAGGCTTACTATATTGATCTTGGCATTTGCTGTCAGCTGGATGCCACTTCATCTCTTTCACCTTGTAACGGACTTCAACGCCAATCTTATCTCTAATCGACATTTTAAATTAGTGTACTGTATCTGCCACTTGCTTGGCATGGTTTCCTGTTGTCTGAATCCAGTACTCTATGGATTTTTAAATGATGGTATAAAAGCTGACTTAATGTCTCTTATAAAATGTTTTCAGATGTCCTAATTCACAAATATTATTCCTGTAATAATCCAACATTAGCCCTAAAAAACAAGATAAATATTTAGGCTGTACAGCACCAAAGCTAGTGGTTGTTACCTGTTCAGTGAAGCTGTCTCTCCAGGCTTTTTCATATTTATTTAAAACAAAATAAATAATCTTAATACAGATGATTCAGAACATTGTGCAAAATTAACTGTATATATGTATATTAATATTGTTGCAATTATAGTCTATAAAGTGAAATAATTACTGTTCATGTCATTAAAATATGAAACAATTAAAATTAAGAGTGTTGCAAAATATTTATTGTTCAGCTAAGTTCAATCTTTTTTTAATGTGTAAAATATATATTAACTTAACTATAGCAAGTTATATAGCTATAAAATAGTTCCAGATGGTGCATATGTACATTAACTTTATACACTCTTTATACTTTATTTTATATAAAGCTTAAGAATTTTTCCAAAAACATTTTTGCTATGCTTAAAGAATATCATTAATTTTCAAAAATTGTACCTTTAGATACAGCAAGATCCCACTGGTAAAAAAAAACTTTTCCCCCCAGATTTTAAATCTGCGTCGATTTCAGAGAAATCATCATTTACAGGGAAAGACTTGTCACTCCAGAAGCAAAAATTATAATATGTGACCCATTCCTGACCTCTTACTAGGATCATTGGCTGCCTGAAAGAGAAGGCAGGGGGGCGGGAGCAGGGTTAACAACCATCTGTAAATTTATGGACAGTCCATGAAATAGTGCTGAAAAATCCTCTCCATAAAGTCCGTTTTATAGCTGTCCATTAAAAATACAGATATTTTCCAGTGTACTATGACTTTAAGAAGCAGAGGATGCAGCAGCTCACATGACACACTAAGATTACTAAGGGGATCTGATGACTCCTCCCCTCCCTTCCCTCACGGCCTCACCTTTGTGGTTCTTCCCGGGTGTTTGGTTGCTGGACAGGGCAGATCTGGTTCCTTGTAACTATGGGGAGGGAATGTAAGATCTGGACCGGACATCTTCTACCAAGTTCCCAACTTTACTCCATAGGTCACACACAGACGCAGTGAGTGTTCAACATTTTACTATGTTCTGCTTAGGGAGCTGCTGGCTGGGGTGGGAACTGGGAAGAAGGGAGGCTGGCGACAGAGGGGACACGGTCTGGTGCTGTGCAGTGCAATCCTTCAGTGAACACTAAGTCAGAAGGGAGGTTATATTGTACCCATATCTATGTGCTCAGCAGTGTACCCATATCTGCGTGCCCAGCAGTGTACCCATATCTATGTGCCCAGCAGTGTACCCATATCTATGTGCCCAGCAGTGTACCCATATCTGTGTGCCCAAACCATTGTTAAGTCAGCCCTCCAGTTCACAAACCATTGTTAAGTCAGCTCTCCAGTTCACAAACCATTCTAATGATATCTAAAGAAATTTGGGAACAATTATAGTTTTTAGGAATGGATAATTCAAAAACATTTTTATTTCAATATAGATGCCCGTTAATAGTCAGTTTTCTCAAGGATAGGAATTAAAAGGGGGAGTGGTTTAGGTACGCTACTAACTCTACCCCCTGTCCATAAAAAATCTTGGGTGTCCAGGAATTTTTGCCCCCTTGTCCAGAATTTTTTTTAAATTAGGTTGGCAACCCTGGGTGGGAGGCAGAGATGTGTAAGCAGAGAATTGTCTATGGTGAAGCTGTGCAGAACTTAAGTGTAACAGACACTACAAAAAGGCAGTAAGGGGGGTGGGTGCAATTAAAGGGTATGTCCACCCTAAAAACAATCTTTGAATATAAGATAGAGCCCCCCTGCCCACCCCAACCGCTGTGTTTTTTAAAAAAAAACTAGCACAACATTACTTACAACCCTTCGCTCCTACGCATATGGCTCCGGCTCCCCTAGATGCAGCCAATCACAGACACGGCTAACGTCATAAAAAGTGCCACGGGAACAAAAGGCTGTAAGTTCAGTTATGATTATTTTTTAAAAAGAAATAATATAGTGTTTAGTTCTGGGCAGGGGGCAGCTACCTTCCACTAAAAAGATTTTACACTAGGTTGAAGGGAGAGCGAGGATGGATCCGGATGGTGGGGAAGGGGGGGGGGTTGCGCAGGGGGAGGATGAAGGCTGCGTGTGAATGGAAAAGGCATGGACGTAGGTGACGTCAGGAGCTTGGATTTACAGTGAGATACTCCTGGTCTGCAAAAAGAAGGTTCTAAAAAGGTATGTAACTTAAAATTGGCTGAACGGATTTTAATGGGGTTTGGCTTGTTTTAAAGCTAGGATAATGGCCAATAACATATTACATTATGGTTTTGGGGGTGGACATTCCTTTTAAGAGCACTGAGTAAACATGAATAATTTAATGACAAAGCAAGCTCAGATAAATGTGTAAGTACCAGATCAAATAATTTAAAGTCTGAGTGAGTATAGTGACCCTTTAACATTACCAAAAATGCATAGAAACCTACTTACATTGCAGCTATTTTGAAACTGGTTGAAAATATAGGTACAAGGTTTCTCTCATCATAGTTTCCTCGTTTCCAATGAATAGTAGAAATGTAGAATTGCAGAACCATTTATATATTTGTATTTCCTCATGAGCTCCACAAGAACCCCCCCCCCCACATTTACTGAAGTCTTATCAGTGCAAGAGAAATGCTGTTTCTGTGTTGTTTGCTGCTACTTGACAATTTTTAAGGGTAACTGTGGTCATACAATTGTCCTTTTATTGAAAGAGCTCTCTCATACCTTTTAAAGAAGCTTAGGGTGATGTCTCTAGCTTCTCATTATCTTAAGTTATAAGCTTGTAAAGTAACACTTCCCAGACTGACCTGTCTTTGTGTCTCTGTGATAGGCATATGTTATACATTGTGTCATTAGCCCCACCCCCCAAAATGTATATTTTCTGACGGTAGTACAAACCTGCAAATATTCTCTGTCCATATCTCTATCTATAGACACGTTTTCAGGCTTTGGCTTGCTTAAAAAATGATTTAGAAGTTTGGGGGTGGAGCTTATGATCTCTCCCAGTAGTGAGCATGCTTCAACCTAAACCTTAAACTTAGGGGCAGACCCCAAGTGCTGGTGTTGTCACAGCTCAGAGTGCTAGCAGGAAAAATACCATTTATACTGCAGCTAGAAGCATGAACCTGAGGTAATTTTAATGTTAGGAATATGCCCATTTTTATATATGGAAACCACAGTTCCCCTTTAAGCTTATACAACAATTGCCTGTATGGCACTATATCAAATACCTTTAAAAAGTTCAAGTGCCAAGAGTGCTAAACCAATGTCCGACTTTATAAACTTGCAAGCAAAAAAAGAACAACGAAAAGTTCTTTCCCTCATAAAACTAATGCAGAATGTCCTTAGGGTCCAGCTTGAATGCTTGCAACATTTTCATTTCCTATTAAATATCCATTATGTGGCCACAACTAAATCATGCTTTAGCAGGTACAGTCCTTGCAGGAATAATATGTGTATAGAAACACAGTTCCAATGCACAAAGCAAGGATATTGATGCAGCCCATTAAGTGTCTAGTACAGAAAAGTGATAAATGTATAACCTTGTAACACAGAAGTTCTACTAATTCAACTAGTTCTGCAGAATAATAATATATAAAAGAAAAAAAGCTAAATGTCCTAGTGTGTTTGCTTTATCACATGTCCCCTTATAATAATGTCCTTTAACCATACCTCTTAATTTTGGAGGAAAGAAAACAGGATGTTGGAAAGGCCTCCTTGCACTACACCCTACTCTAATAAGGCCAAGAAACAAACACCCAACCATACTCTGGAACAAAAAATATATGCTACTGAAACATCCAAGGAAACTCCACTCTTGGGAAAGGCTTGGTGGCCTAGGATGGCAGGACTGTTCCTTGGTATGTGGATGTGGGTATTTTATTATAGCATTTACCTAAATTTCCTCTCAGTGATATAGACTTTAATAGATAAAAAGGTATGTTTTTACAAGCATACACCATACACATATGTCTATAGTGGTGTCTTTCTCCATTTAGAATTTTATGTATTCTTGATGAGGACTTTTCAGTTTAACATCTTTTTGAAAAGACTATGATATTTTATGAGGATTTTGATTAAAATATTAATTCAGTTTTGCAAAAATACATTAAAAATGAATTCATATTCCCCACCACTCTCTAGGAGCCTCCAGTTTGAATCCTAATTTGCTCCTAGGAAAATAGTGGCTATAGTGTTTCATGTTGCAGTGTACTTGTCTTTTGATTTGTCATTTTAGCTACCAAATGGAAATAATTCAAATGTATTTAATATTCGGTATTAGCACACCAGTGACTATTCAATGCCCATACATATGTCTCTTCTTTGGGTAACCTATGACCTTTGCATAGAAATAAGTTTAAAGACAATACTACAGATAAAGCTTTTTTTTTCTTTAAAGGAATTTATGAATTGGTTATTAATAAAACCAAATGATCTCAAGGGCCTATGTTAACAGAAATTAACATCATGTACATTATACATCAAATTTCCAGCCACTAAGAATGAACATGCATGTCACATAGAACACAGGCTCTTTGCCTTCCTTCTTTCCCCCTGAAAAGTGATCCATTATTCATTACCTAGTCAGTAAATGCTCCAAAGATTTTTTTTTTTTTTGCAGATTCTTCTAATTCATTTAAGACCCCACATGCATTCATTTATTGGTAAATCGTGTGTTATTTTCTCATATCTGGGAGACTCAGTATGTGTTAGAGTCAATTAATTTAGTGCATCTCAGAGCGTAAGAATCTGATTATTAAAGGGATTAAATGTGTAAGCTTGTAAGTGTAAATCTTTGCAAATACAAAAATAAATAAAAATGGTGCGTAAATGTGTGCCTTTCATGCCAAGAAAAATGGAGTATCTGCTGTTCTCCAAGACCCAGAAGTGTTGCCTACCTCTCATTGAGTTCCCTAAATGGGATAAGGTTTAAATGTCTCCTTTTACTGCATCAGAACTATTGTGACCCTCCAGACCGAAACACTGCCATTTTAAGAAACTACACCCTAAACCTATATTGCTCTACCATACTGAGAAAGATGTACAGTTTTAATGTCCTCTCTCTATTTTTGTCATGATGTCATCTGCTATGGCTTGTCATTTTCCATGGCTTACTGTATTGAATCGGTGTCATCCTACGCTTAACAAATTATTTTTAAATGTTTCTAAAAAATTCTAGCAAAGTGGTTGAGGTAGAGGAACTATGTCCTTCACTTGGCTCACTTGCCCAGTTATCTAACCATTCTGGAAGACATTTATACAAACCTCCTCTCCTATCACCACCTGACCAGTTTCCCTAGATGCGCAGACTATCTTGCTCTCCATGCTACAAGCTATGAACAACAGTTAAGTGACCTGCTACTGTATGAAACTTTCTCAAAGCAGGGAGACTGCTGATTATGGAAAACCACATAATGTCCCACCAACATTGCTTGGGTAAGTTAGCTAATCCATATTATGCATATGGAGGATCATATATTATCCATATTTGACAAACATCTGGACTCAAGGTACTTTTAAAAACGTCATTATTTCTTGACTCTGCTGATTATGCTATATTTCCTTCTATCACACAAGATATGTATATACCCTTACATTATGGTGTTTTTGCCTGTTTATTTGCTGTACAAAGAGCTTTGGTCTGATATAATATGTGTATTGGAATTGTTTATAATCTTATTTACTGTTAACTACTATTCTTTATACATCACTGCTCTATTTATGTGTGAGGGGCTGCTGGCAAGGTGGTGCGCGTTCCACTAGTGCTGTCAATATAGGGGGGTGCGGATCCAGGCATGGATCCTGCACCCCACCAGGAGCCCTCAAAAGAGCCTTTTGGTTCTTATGGGGGTGTCGCAGCTTGAAACCAGGACCCCAGACCGTCCCCGGCACTTATAAGTGCCTTTGTAGCACTAACAGGTGCCTTTTGGGGCTTAAGGGGTCCCGCAGCTTGAAACATTCCCAGCACATACAGTAGGTGCCTTTGTGCCAGGTAGAACGGGTGCTGGTAGGACCCATTATGCCCCACGAGGCACTTGTCAGTGCCACAAAGTCACTTTTAAGTGCCAGGTAGGGGGTGTCACAGTTTTGAGTTGTGGGACCCCTTAAGCCCAGAAATGCTCTTTTAAGGGCCCCTGGTGGGGTGCAGGATTCCTGGCTGAGGAGGTATGGCTTCCCCCATGCAATTGCGCACACACACACCCATAAGGACAGCAATAGTAGGATTTTTATTGATAAAAGGTTTTTTTTAGCCATTAAAAGATGTTTTAGAAGACATACTGCATATAACTTCTCTGGTAACTTAAATAATCATGATAGTAAAAAAAAAAAACAATTCATTTATGTTTTTCATTTTTAGAATGTTGCATTAAAAAATAACTAAATGGGGTCACTGTTAGTGCTCTGCATTGTGTGGTAATAGTAATATCAGTTCAGAAGGTAATTAAATCTAATGAAAAGCTCAGGAGATTTCCAGCCTAAAACGCACCAGAAATACCATGTCTACACCATTAAATAATGAGGAGAACCATAGACGGTCCCATACAGCATTTTTATTAAAGGGTATGTCCACCCCCACCCCCAAAAAAATTACATTTTATGTATAGAGTAACATTTTTGGGTGGACATACCCTTTAACTCAGACTACAAAATAATATTGCACTCAACTCTTTCAATTCTTCCAAGAACAAACAGAGGTGGAAAGTAGATGATTGATCAAACACTATTAAGTGTTTCTTTTTTTTTGACAAATAAAGTGCAACTCCAGCTAAAACTAACTAAGCATTATATAGTGGATAATGTACCCCCTATTGTAAATTATAAGGATATTAGAAGTCACCAAGGAGTTCTGTAACCATATAAAAGCACGAGGCCGCAGGCCGAGTGCCTTTTATACCGGGCACGGAACTCCGAGGTGACTTTTGATATCCGTATAATTTACAATAGGGGGTACAATATCCATTATAACCTACCCCTTAACCCTAATTCAAAGACTGACCTGTGAGCAATGTAATGGGAAAGCCCCCTCCCCACCTCCAGCCTCACCCCTTAACTCCTGCCCATGGCTAACACTTACATTTTTAGATGAAGAGGAAGTTGCCATCACCTTTAGTAACTGTAAGTATCCAACCGATAGCCGCATTCTGTCCGTTTCACTCCTCTCGCGCATTAATCTAGTGTGTGATGCGGTCACGGTCATAGCGGCTGGTGATTAATGCGCGAGTGAAACCGGAGAATGCGGCTATCGGTTGGATACTTACAGTTAGTGGTGCAGCTCAACTCCGGTTCATATACTAAAGGTGATGGCGGCTTCCTCTTCATCTAAAAATGTAATTGTTAGCCATGGGCAGGAGTTAAGGGGTGAAGCGGGGTGGGCGGGGGATTGTACTGCACTTCCTGGTTATAATCAGCTACTACGTAGTAGCGCGCCGATTACAAAGATATTATCGGCTACTTTGGTCCCATAGGGATCCATTAAGGGGGTAGGTTATAGCATAATTAACCCCCCAAAACCCTCTTGCATTTTAATCTTTCTTTCTTTGCACTCAGCCAATCACTGCATCTCCTGTGATTGGCTGAGACATCTCAGCCAATCACAGGAGATGCTGCTGGTCTTTTGCTGAACAGAAAAAGCAGGGAAGCAAGCAGAAGTGCGCCAGGGGAAAGAAGGCTGGGTAAGTACTGTTGGAAGCATTTTTGGATTTTAGAAACCTCGCAAAGTCGGGGCTTTGGGGGGTTGCCAACAAAATATAAAATTTATTAACAGCCGATGCCTCATGGAAAGTCCTGCCTCCTCTGCCTCTGTTGCGAGCTGGTTACAAGCATGCTCGCGTACCCTTTGGCGGTGATGTCACCATTGTGGCCATGAATACCAGGAAGAGGAGGACACTGCAAGGAATCGGCTGTGTGTTCTTATAACTCAGCTTGGGAGCATCAGGGAAAGGTAAGTGGGGTTTTGAGGGTTTTTAATGATGCTAAAACACTGGTTTTTTTTGGCTGGAGTTATCATTTAATTACCACACAAATTCATCAACTACAAATGCAAAAAATAGTAATTTAAAACAAAACATTTTAGAATTAGAGATGTTTGAAGCCGGTGAGTTCTGTTCCAGAAAATAGACCTATAGAAATCTATGGGAGATAAAAATCCAAAAGTTCTGGCTTAAATTTAAGGTATAAATGGCAATAGTGTAAATTGCTGAGGGACCTGGGAAATGGTCTTGGGAACATATAACAAATAATCAAACTTTATCAAAAAAAAAATTCTTTTACGTTCAAGCTATTTTCCAAGGTTCTGCATAGAATATTCTAGGGTTCACTAATTCGAATTCAAGGGTTTACAAATCTGAAGGTTCACAAATTCGAATTTGAGGATTTTTCAATACCTGTCATGAATCATGATCTCCTTACAGTAACATTCTGCTGAAGCAAAGTTCTAAGCACTCGCACCCTTCCTCCCAGAGCTGGTAAAAAATCACAACATTGTATCTTCTACACAGGTGCTAATTAGCAAGGTCGGCCCCTGAAGTAAAAGATACAATGTTGCTATTACTGGCAGCTCTGGGAGGAAAAGTGTGATCTTTAGAAGATAACAGACAGAATTGAGGGGCCAGTGACTCTGCTGTATAAAGTGAGCCAGTAATTGCTGTATCAAGGGAACAGTTAAGCTTAGGCCACTCTACAAGGGAGCAGCATTGGTGGTTATTTCACGTGTTATCATCAGTTTGCTCTGCGTTCTGTGCAATTTTGTTTAATCGGAGTGCATGCCACTAGTGAGGCTGTACTGGGCGGTACATGATATGTTTGCGCTGAACATGTCAGCATGGCTGAGTGTGTCTGTTTGACAGTGTCTGTGTGACTGAGTGTGTCTGTGTAACAGTGTCTGCGTGACTGAGCGTGCGTTACAGAATGTCAGCGTGACAATGTTTACATGAGTGTGACAGTGTCTGTGTGGTTAAGCATGTCTGCGTTACAGATTTTCTGCATGACAAGGTCTGTGTGACTGAGAGTGACGAGGTCTGTGACTGAGCGTATCTTAATGACTGAGTGTGTCTGCGTGACTGCATCTGTGTGGATGAGCATGTCTGCGTTACAGAATTTCTGCATGACAAGTTCTGCATGGCTGAGCATGTCTTCATGACTGAGCGTGTTATAGAATTTCTGCATGGCAAGGTCTGCATGGCTGAGCATGTCTTCATGACTGAGCGTGTCTGCATGTCTGCATGACTGAGAGTGTGTCAGTGTGACTGAGATTGTACCTGCGTGACAGAGTTTCTGAGTGAGTATGTTATTAATACTGTATGTGCACTTTTGCCCAGGGCCTATTTTACCTAAAATGGCCCTGTTCAAGGGTTCACAAATTAAAACTTTACGGTTCACAAAAACATTATTAACTAGATTTCAGATTTCGATTTCTATTCCCTGTTCTAACCCACTGTGTAATGGTGGTCATAGATGCTACAATCGGGGCTGTACAATTCATGGATTTCCAACCAGCCAATAGGAAAAAATATTGTACTATTATCTTCTGATCGTCAACACAGATAGCAATTATAACTTTTAGGGTCACCATAAGGGTTATGCCACACTGGCACGTTTCTCGTGTAGGTGCATTTTCCTAATGAACATGATCTAGTAGCATGCAAGAATCGTAGCTCTGTGCAAGTCACTGCAATTTGTTTTTTGGAGCACACGCAAACAGTATTTTTTTGCGAATTGCATGTGCTCTATTACACAATTGCTCAGATTGCAGCGGAAATGCACAGTAATGGACAGCACATTGAGAATATGTTTCCCTAAGCGCTGGCTTTTATAAACAGGGTCGGCACTGCTGTGAATAATTGTACTGTATATTATATTGTTGTTGTAAAGTTTCCTATTATTTGTAGGTTTGATGAAGATATTTTGATCAGAGCATCCAAGGGTTGTTTGTAAACCATCCAACAAATTGTTTTGGCTGATCAGTGCTACAGGCAAAACATGGGCAATCAATCAAGAAGAGAAATCATGCCCAAAACCTTTCCACCCAATCAACAGAACTCTTATCAGTTTATCGATTTATATATTTGTGGGTAATAAAGCCAGAGCCAGCAATTAAACGGACAAGCCAGGATGTATACAAACCATGAAGCAAATGTTAACAATTTGTAGTTCATAAGACTGGAGAGTAAGTCTCTTGTAAGCCATAGAGAAAAGTCTGCCAACACGAAAGGTGAATGGTTTGGATTCAAAAATAGCAATGTTTCTAATATTGCTATAATATTGTAAATTGTTAAATAATCTTAGACTTAAGAACTGGGGTCTGTAGCATTGTATGTTTATTAAATGTCAAGATACCTTAATAATATTTTTATACAGGATTGTTTAATAAATGTTAATGTAAACACACAGATCAACTTTAAAAAAGGTTCTAAAACAATAAACCTATTAAAAAAATGTTTAATAAAACAAAATAAAAGTGGCCCACATAATACCTTATTTAAATAAATAAAGACTTTGTCTAAATATTACACATGCACACATTTAAATAATACCATTATAATAAGCATAGTTTAGCAAGGCAAGCCTTTTATTTTATATTATCAAGCATTTCCATTATTATGACAATGCCATTGATATTATATTCCATGCTAGTGCTCTACAACCGTGCACCATGGTCAAATGATAAGGATGTTCTGCTGTCAATCCGCATTTATTCACAATCTGTACCAAACAATGTCACCCTACATAATACTTCAAGGTTATACTTTCTTATGACATGAAACCACTAATTATGAAAACTTAACATCATCTAGAATATTCTGATGGCACATAAGGTTTGCATGTTTTATTATTTTCAATACTGCAAAATGACTAATTCTGCAAGGATATAAGTGGAAAACATATCATTACATTACTGTGTTACCTGTGCAAATGACACAATAATAAAAACATGGAAATAAAATAAACATTATCTGAGTATGAAATACAAGGAAATTATACAATTCATAGTTTACAGTAAAGTTGCCATCAGGCTTTGCAAAGTCTAAAATCACACTTGGGATATGTATTGATGTATAATTTATTTATAATACATGTGTGATATTTTATAATGGGAGATGCAGTGGTATATACCCTTATAAAAATCACTGAGCTATTAGTATGATCTTCAGAACAGAATCCAAGAGAACCCCCCCTGGGAATATAAGTGCCTGACGATCTTCTCCAGAGCCTCTGATGGTGAGGATGTTGCTCGACAAACAGGCACGAGGTTGTGACGCCAGAGGATGGAACTTGCAGGACCCAATCCCACAATGCGGAGAAGGAGGCTGACTGGCAAAGACCAGGGACAGGCAAGGGTCAACAGGCAGGCGGCAAACTAGCAAAGTGCAAGATACAGGCACATGTCAAGCAGGCAGGCAGCAAACTAGCAGAGTCCAGGTACAGGAAATGGTCAAACAGGCAGGCAGCAAACTAGCAGAGTCCAGGTACAGGCAATGGTCAAACAGGCAGGCAGCAAACTAGCAGAGTCCAGGTACAGACAATGGTCAAACCGGAAGGCAGCAAAACTAGCAGAGTCCATGGTACAGGCAATGGTCAAACAGACAGGCAGCAAAACTAGCAGAGTCCAGGTACAGACAATGGTCAAACAGACAGGCAGCAAACTAGCAGAGTCCAAGGTACAGGCAAGGGTCAAACAGGCAGGCAGCAAAACTAGCAGAGTCCAAGGTACAGGCAAGGGTCAAATCCGAGAATCAGGCAACAATTTAAACAGAAGAGCTTAAGGAAAGGTAAGAACACTGATCTGGCAGCAAGAGCTCACAGACAGAGAAGGCTTAAAAACCGAGAGCCGCGTCATCAGGCCACAACACGCGCATTCCGCGCATGAACGCCGGTGTGCATGTGCACAAGAGGACACCCTCATCCCCAGGCCGCGATCACAATCCGTAGCACGCACACCCATGAGAGGACGCCAGCACACGTATGCACAGATCATTGGCCCCTTTGCGACACACGTGCACAAGGATCCTGAGGTGCTGGTAGGAACACTTCTGTAACAGTGTTACAGAGACTGTCAGATACCTTCTGTATACAAAATGCACAGACAGTGAAGGTTCAGGGGGCGTGGCTCTTTGACAACTACATGGGCTGTGGGTTGTACTGGCAACAACATAAAAGTCTTCTTATCATAAAAGTCTTCTTATTTACAGAATCTATTACTTATATCTACTAAATGCAACTAGAGAAGAATCTTACAAAGTATAAGTGTTCTGGGGAGAAAAGCTTTCACTTTAGGAGTAAAAAAAATAAGTTCTCTTTTAAGGGTTCATGGGTAAGTGCCAGTTAATATCTGTACAACAAAAACAGGTGGAAATCAGTGAAATCATTCTAAAACGGAAGATTTGGGAGATTGCATTAGAAAAAAACAATTTGCGAAAAAATTCATACCATTCAACATTCACCTTCAGATGGGTCAGACCAAAAGTTCAACTGAATTTTCATCATAGTTTGTAAAACATAATTTTATAAAAATATTAAATAAAAAAATAAAATATTAAGATTAAAAGTAATGTTGTTGAGTTTGTGATAGAGTTTGTGACGGAAATGAATGCAGCGTGCATTATATTTCATATCAACCAGTTTTAGCTTTCATGACTTAAATGGAAAGGTGACAACTTTACACTCTTAATAAATGTAATTAGTGATTGCAATGATGACAACATTATTTCTAATCTTGCCATATTATACCAGGCTCATTTACCCAGACTTGCTGGGCAAATATATGGAGTTAAAGTCGGGCTAACCGGTAGCTCCATATTAGCATCGGATGCGCGGGTTACGCAAAAATCACCCAGGTATCTGACGCTCACGATTCAATATTGCATTTGCGCTAGGTAGCGAACCGGTTAGCGCGACTTTAACTCCATATATTTGCCCAGCTAGTCTGGGTAAGTGAGCCTGTATGGGGCTCATTTACCCAGAGCCGCTAACATTCTGGGTAAATGCACCTTCCGTGATTTAATATCGCGTTTGCGAATGTGGGTAAATCCCGCTAAGGGATTTGCTGGTGTTAAAATCCTGCGCTAAAACTAGCGCAAACGAGATATTGAATCGCGAACGTCGGATGTGCAGGTGATTTTTGCGTAAACCGGTGCATCCAACGCTAATATTGAGTTAAAGTCGCGCTAACTGGCAGCGAAACAGTTAGCACGACTTTAACTCCATATATTTGCCCAGTGAGTCTGGCTAAATGAGCCTGTCGGGGTTTTAATAGGTGTTCCTACATGTTGTACATACCCTTTAAAGTATTATGTTATTGAGCTGGTTTTAACACTAGGGGACATATTTATAAACAACTATTTTTGCCATTTTTTTAATGCAGGACATTGAAACCGCTAGGTCCTCACCCCTGCACTTACCTCTTAAAGGGCCACTATACTGAAAAAATGACTTTGCTTCATCTTAATCTATAATTGAATACATGTAAGTAACACTTATTCTGATCTGTGTTTGTTGCTGCATGCATTTAATCCAGCACACATTTTGTTTAGGAGCAGTATACCCCTCCCTATTTTAATCACTCCCACCTTCATCCGACCTGACTTTCCCCTCACAAACCAACTGTCAAGCCTGCACACAGCATTCCAACTGTCAAAACTCTGTCACCATTCCAGCTACAGTAAAACTACTCAAGAAGAATAGTTATTGAAGGAACTTGATTGACAGATCAAATATAAGAAGTTTTAGATTGGATATCTAAAGAAATAGGGGGCTGATGAACAAAAAAAATATACAGTGGTGGTTGGGAAGAATTATAGTTTCCAGTTATGTTCAATTTAAAATAACCTATTTTTCGGTATAGATGCCCTTTAAAAGGAGAACTAAAGTAAATATTCTTTTTTTCCCCTCAAAAAACGTTAAAATGAAAAATACCTGGGGCAGGGAGGTAGGATTGGTACTTTATACTGCCCAATATAATTTCTATGAGGAGCAGCAGCACAAAGAAAACATCTTCTGCTTTTTTAATACCGGAAGGCCCAGGGTAATAACCTGGCAAATGATAACTGTATGTGCTGTAGCTCCTCAATGGAGGTGGGAATAATCAACCCTACCTCCCTTGCCCAGATTCTTTTCATTTTTAAAAAGTTAATTTTTACAGTGTATCTGTCCTTTTAACTTAAGATCGCCAGCATGCTCTTCTTTACTTCCAATTAATTAAAACTAATTAATGAAGTTGGATTGATTGAAGTACCTCTGGTAATTTACAATACAATTAATACAATTATAATACAATAAAGTAAAAAGGGGTATGTTCACTTTTTCAGTGGACCTACCCTTTAAGAAGCATGTCTTCCTATTGGTATCACCACAGACCTAGAGTGGGAGGCGGATAACAGCACACTTGCCATAACATGTTTTTCTAAACCAATTCGGGGAAAAAAATCAGTATGCATATTCCAGTCTCGTTCTATAACTCTCTCATAACCATGCATAAGGCCAGGGTACTGATGAACCCTGAGCTTATCTCTGGAGAAAGACATTGACAGACTCACTCAGAGAGATAGTCTATAATTCCAGGGAGTCGGGGATCCACTATAACATCAGGGGGACTCTCTGAACTTCAGGGAGAGATGGGATGCCTGACAAAGTGATATTAGTAATAAAGTGTAATGGAGTTCAAAACCCGATGGCATATTTATTTATTTGTGTCTTGATATTAATTAAAGGTTAAAAGGTAAATATATGTCATTTTGTTTTTCAAATGTTAAATGTCCTCATGATATCAAATATCTAGAGCAGTATTGTGACAAGAATAATTAAATTTGAAAATGTCATAACAAAACAGCCATGTTTACTAAAGCTTTTTCTCAATGCCCATTTAGGTTAATTTATCTAAAAAGACACTAATCTGACTTGGATATTAGATTGGCACAAACCTAAGACTATAAAACTACACACAAAAAAAGTAAAGGAATATTTTCAGAAACCCAATAAAAGTACCAAGGGTGAGAACATAAAACACTTAGAGGGAGATTCAATATGCCCCTTTTCCGTCTAAAACCCACGTTAACCCCCCCAAAAATCGGGTTAACGTGGGTTTTAGACGGAATTTAGAGCACAGCGCCATTTCCGAATGTTTTTTGGAAAATAGCGCTGTGCAACGATCCAAAACCCCTGCCATTAAGTTTTGCGCTACCTCGTAGCGCAAAACTAACGGTAAAGGCTGTGGAGCGTTATGTTCGGCTCCTTACCTTAGCCTGATCCCGTGATGCAATAACTGATGTAATCCTGTTACATCAGTTATTGTATCGCGGGATCGGGCTAAGGTAAGTAGCACGGATCTCACTTATTGAATCTCCCGTTAGGGGGGGATTCAATATGCCCCTTTTCCGTTCAAAACCCACGTTAACCCGAAAAAAATGGGTTAACGGTGGTTTTAGAACGGAATTTAGAGCACGAGCCTTTCGAATGTTTTTGGAAATAGCGCTGTGCTAACGATCCAAAACCCCTGCCATTAAGTTTTGCGCTACCTCGTAGCGCAAAACTTAACGGTAAAGGCTGTGGAGCGTTATGTTCGCGTTCCTTACCTTAGCCTGATCCCGTGATGCAATAACTGATGTAATCCTGTTTACATCAGTTATTGTATCGCGGGATCGGGCTAAGGTAAGTAACACGGATCTCACTTATTGAATCTCCCCGTTAGGGGGGGATTCAATATGCCCCTTTTCCGTCTAAAACCCACGTTAACCCGAAAAAAAATCGGGTTAATATGGGTTTTAGACGGAATTTAGAGCACAGCGCCATTTCCGAATGTTTTTTGGAAATGCGCTGTGCTAACAATCCAAAACCCCTGCCATTAATTTTGCGCTACCACTCGTAGCGCAAACTTAACGGTAAAGGCTGTGGAGCGTTATGTTCGCGCTCCTTACCTTAGCCTGATCCCGCGATGCAATAACTGATGTAATCCTGTTTACATCAGTTATTGTATCGCGGGATCGGCTAAGTAAGTAACGCGGATCTCACTTATTGAATCTCCCTGTTAGGGGGGGATTCAATATGCCCCTTTTCCGTCTAAAACCCACGTTAACCCGAAAAAAAATCGGGTTAATATGGGTTTTAGACGGAATTTAGACACAGCGCCATTTCCCGAATGTTTTTTTGGAAATAGCGCTGTGCTAACGATCCAAAACCCCTGCTGTTAAGTTTTGCGCTACCTCGTAGCACGAAACTTAAAGGTAAAGGCTGTGGAGCGTTAAGGTCGCGCTCCTTACCATAGCCCGATCCCGCGATGCAATAACTGACGTAATCCCGTTTATGTCAGTTATTGTATCGCGGGATTGGGCTAAGTTAAGTAACGCAGATCTCACTTATTGAATCTCCCCGTTAGTCCCTGGGCTTAACCTAAGTCCAGCTGCAGTCAGTCAGTGAGGGAAAATTTGATCTTACTTCTTCCCCACACTACTGTATGTCTGGAATCTGCCCATTGAGAACATGCACATGCAGATCGTGTCACCTAACTGATTTAGGAAAAAAGAAAACAAAAAGCATAGACTGCAACACTGTCTTGAAGGTAATATCTAACACCCTCCTTTATTTTTAAAATTAGGGAACCTGAGGAAGCTCCGTACATGTGTACCAGTGGCGAAACGCGTTCGTCGTGAACGCCTCTTGCCTTACTCTCTAACCCAGACCTGTATTTATACTTTTTTTGTACTAATTGTGCTGCATTGATTGACCCATTATGTACTTGAATTATGTTATAGATGTGCTATGCAGACTAACATTACCAACATGAGTTTAGGAATGTGTAAATATATGTTTCATTAATTGTTTTTAAATGATGTCCCTAATTGTAATAATAATGGATGGTTTTAGTTATAACCTTCAAAACAGTGTTGCAGTCTATGCTTTTTGTTTTTCTTTATTCTATAGACTAGCACCGGCGCTACACAGATAGCTTTCATTAACATGTCAGTGCCATGATCATCTCTGGTGACTGACCAGACACAATTAAGCCAGGGTGTGGGACATAATGGACCAACAATCAAAACCTTAGAGGAAGATTGGCTGTGTTCTTGTCAACAATAGCTGCTCCTGTCTGCCTTCTTCTTCATCTCTTCGCCGGCTCTCACGGTTCTTCCGGCTAACTTTGCGTCTTTTGTTTTCTCTCTGCTCTGGTTTTCTGCTGGTTGGATTTCATGATCTCTAGTACCTTTATTACTTCCTGCTCTTCAGTTGTTAGTGGCCCGTTATAGCCTGTGGTTAACAATTGCTCATGATGTGTCTTTCGTGTTGCTACTCTGGTCCAACCGAAATACTGACTTCCTGTTTGCAGGACCCCTAGTAGGGACCGTTATGGTCTTGCCCTTGACCCAGCGCCTGGGTTGATTTAGTTGCTCAGTAGAGATCTGAGCATGTTTGACCCACCCAACAGCCAATCAGTAGAAATAACTGTTTGAAACATTCTAAGGATGTGATGCATCCTGGGAAGAAGAAGGACCGTTAGAACCTGAAATGTCAGTTCACTAATATCAACAGCAGGGAACAGCAAAGGGTATGAAATCAACTGAGAGAATATGTAGAATAACTAAGAAGGCATTACACAATCTAAAAATTTAACAAATATTGATCATTTCCACTGAACTGTCCTTTTATTTTTAACAGTGCTGTCTATTGGTGAAGCAAGTGAGAAGGGAGGACCTAGCAGTTAAATTTTATTGGAGGGGGGGAACAGTATACTTGTCCTTTAACTGACTTATACATTTCTTTCAGCTTATTAGACATGATACAAGAGTTTCAATCATTCTTATCGGAAGCATTATTATAGATAAAGAAGAAAAAACTAAGCTAGTTTTCTGTTACTGGCAAGGAAAATGATAGCACAATTCTGATCTATTAACTATGATTTCAACCATGGTCAGATAATGATACACCCCTGGTAATTTAAAGATATTATTTTGCTTTGGACCAGGATGATGAAAAAAAATTGTCTTGCTTCTGTATTTTCTTCTCGTATTTCTCTTCTTGGCTCATTTATCCTTGGCTCAATGTTCTTACTAAGGAAACAAAAGGAGAGTATTATTGAAAATAATATCAATAAATTCTGCTATTGTTCCTATATCCCAGTCAAAAAATTATTGATTGTTATTTGTGATTTACGACCTTGGCAAATTGTGTTACTGGGTAACTTTTAAAGGGTATCTGCACCCTAAATAATCACTTTAAATATGTTTTTAGGTCATCCCTTCCCACCCCCAACCGCTATATTAGATTGTTAAAAAAAGAAGCAGAACTTACAGCTCAGATCAATCTGTCGGTTGTCCCGCACACTATCCACATCCACTTCAGTGTCTTAGTGCTGGGTGCCACTGACTCACCGTAGCCACGGGCATGAATATCCAAAAGTATCAAGGTATCAGTGCACATCAGTCTTTACAGCAAATCGTGTGTTAATAAACACGATTTGCTGTAAAGACTGGTATGCACTGATACCTCTACTTACAGCCCCTTGCTCCTGCAGTGCTCTGATCTGGCCCTCTGCATGCAAGAACTTTCAAACGGGCGGACCGGCAGACACAGCTGTGATTGGCTGAGAGGCTGCAAATCACAGCCATGGCTGCCGGCAATAGAGAATGCCAAGGGCTTTAAGTAGAGTTCAGATTCTTTTTTAAGCAATCAAAGATATCGGTTAGGGGTGGGAAGAGATGCCCTACATATAGATATAAACCATTTTACACTACGTGAAGAGCAGCCAGAGAGGGCTTGGGAGGGAGGGAGATGGGGGGAGGGCCCCCTGTGCATGCCACTGTCCTCTCAGAGAGAGGAGGCAGAAAACCTTTCATACAGGAAGACACCTACTACACTTCAGTTTCCTGGACTTTGGACAAGCACTGCAGGAGAACCATAAGGAGCAGATATGTAAGGCAGGGATTTTTTTAAACTACAAAGTGGGGCCAGTAGTGGGTTAAATTTTAGTTTGGGGGTGGACATGCCCTTTAACAACATCAAATACCAGATCTTAAAGGATAAGTGCTCTGTAAGTTATGTTTATTTGGAAGCTGGAGCTTTAAAAATAATGTTGGCATATTTTTTTTTTACCTAGGGCCCTCCAGAGCCTAGCTTTGTGCCGTGAAAGTTGCTGACATATTGTTACTGGTTTGCTGAATGTTAAGCTCCACCCCTTTGGAATTTCCTCTGCTTTCTCCTGCTTGAGCCTCAAACGGTAATGCCTGTGCGTTTGCACGGAACTCACAGGCATTATCATTTGAGGCTCAAGCAGGATAAAGCAGAGGAAATCTCAGAGGGGCAGAGCTTAACATTCAGCAAACCAGTAACAAGATGTCAGCAACTTTTAAGGCACAAAGCTAGGCACTGAAAGGGGCAAAGGAAAAAAAATATGGCAACAGTATTTTTAAAGCTGCTGCTTCCAAATGAACATAACTTGATTTTACAGAGCACTTATCCTTTAAGCACATGCAAAGGTTAGAGCAGAAATTAAAGGTAAGGAAGGGCTAATAATTGACTGAATTGTGATAACTTTTTCAATCTTGGTCGAATCCCCCATAGCTGAATTTATTATGTTATATGTGCATAGGTGTTCATCTATTGTAAATATGTGTCCAGCTAATTTCCATTAAACCATGGGTCTCCACACTTCTAAACCTTTTAAAATATCAACCTTTTTAAATAAAACTATAAGCCTCATCAACTCTCAGGCATCTGCAAAAAATTAATAAATAAATAACGGGGACATATTTTTCCTTTATCTTTTGTCTGTCTTTTATATTTAGTTTTTCCTCCTTTCATTTCTAATCTTCTTTTACTATAATTATTGGTCCAAAAATTAATTATATTAACAATGAGAAAAAAAACATCCTGACAGGGGTTCTATTGCACGCAGCATGAATTTGCAGGAAGGAGTAAACCAGGGATTCTGTTTTTCTGCCACGGCTAGGAATACCCACTGTTTCCTGCCAAAGAATGATAAAATACAGGTACATCATTTTTTTAAAATGAAATGTGGCAGTATAGAGCCCCATGGAAAGCTAAGCTAAGACTACAGTGCAATCAACCCCTTTTTGGCCATGACCCCCAAGCATTTATTGACCCCCTGGATAGTGCACCCTTTATTGAATAAATACTTGGGGTTAAATAAGTTATAAAGTTGTAGCTCTATTGACAGAAATAGACTCATTACATTGTAAGGTGCTTATTATAATATGCCCGTATTCATATATTATCTTTCTATTATCTTATCTTTAGAATTTTATGGATTTAAATGTGGAAGAAAAAATCCTTTAGTTATTTATCAGGCTAGTATAGCCAAGATATTCCCATTAAGCCTTGAAAGAGACCAAGGAGAACTATACTTTCATACACAATTCTTTTTTATTTTTATTATTACTATAAGCTTTTTTTTTTTTCTTTTTTGTTACAGCAAATGGCTAATGAATAATATATAATGAAATAAATTCTGAAAGAGAGTCTATGTTCTGTATTTGTCCTTTACATTCATTGTGAGGAGCAATGAGAAGGTTGTTTGAAAGCTTTTCATTGTCAAATACTGTAATATTAACTAACCTGTTTAATATGAGAGAGGCTAGAGGTGGTATTCAAGTTAGTTTCCTTCGGTATCAGAAGCATAATTAAAAACAGCAGAAATATGCGGTTTCTATTCTGTACATGAATTTGAAAAGAAAATGTCTTTACCCTTGAAACAAGCTCCCAGGCTTTTAATTAATTGGTACTTGAGGAAAACATCAGTGATTGAGCTGAAAGAGGCAGACAATTCGCACAACCAAATAAACAAAACATTTGTGTAGTAAGTAAATAGAAACAATGCATACAGTTTTATGTAGATTTACATAGAGGCATGGTAGTCTTTTTTGTCATGTCTTCTAGTATCCATTTGTCAATCTATATTTTGTACTTAAATTTGAAAATGTAATATAGAATCAATTGAGCTAACATAGTAAAGATTGTTTATCAATTATATCAAAATGCAAATAGGTGAGGTGGCTGTGTGTAAAAAATACTCTGCAGTATTTTTGGTCATATAATCAGGGAAATGTATAGAAAATGACATGAGCGTCTAACATATAAAGTGTGCCATGACAGAATTGCTACAGAATGTGATACCCTTAATGTGGGAGTTTTTAACTGCTGGACCCAGCCATTTTGTTGCATTGTGTTGTTGATAGAACTTAAGGGTTCCCCTCAAACCCCTTGTTTATGGAGACCAGCTTATTCTATACTTTTGTTGGCTTCCATAAAAGCAGCCTGGGGAAGTTGCTCACTTTATATTGCTATGCTGTATAACATTAATTTGGCAAATGTTTTCTTTATTACCACTTCCCATCTAAGCAATCTGAATCTTAAAACAGGATTTATTTACCAGTAAAGATATGCAGGGAGATTCAATAAAAGTTCTTATTGTTAAAAATGGTGCTAATTTTGCCCCAACCAATCAGATCTTATTTAATATTTGAAAGCTAATATCTGATTGTTTGGGGCAAAATTAGCACCATTTTAAACAATAAGAACTTTTATTGAATCTCCCTGATGGTTTTACCAACCTTCTATTAAGCTGTTTTTTCTAATCCGTTTCATCTCCTACATAGTTGAATAACTATTTCATCTCCTAACATAGTTGAATAAAGTCTGGCCATACACTATATCTACATTTGATAAATTCAATATTTTATCTTCTAACCTATCACATATCTAAAGTCACATTTACAGTGGATGACCATACATTTGTTGACTTCTCGACCTCCCAATGTTCCCCCGACCTTATGAAAACCTTCTGGACTGATTATGTTGAGATCAATAATAAAATTGCAATATTGAACACAACCCATGATCTGTCCAGGAAACATCGCAAGAATTGGAAGGTAAATGTGATCAATTCAATGTTAAACATTGAAACTATATAACATCATATACATACAATGTTCAACATTGAATCAATCCGATTCCTGATAGTTTTACCTCCTAGCGATGCTTCCAGACGATCACAGAAAAGGTCAGGAAGTTGTTCCAATTCGGTTGGTAAAAATGATAGTGTAAGTCAATGTTACTGTCCTAAACCAGCTTCTGAATTAATATACTGAAAACATTAAAAGGCCTGTAGACTCATTAGAAAATAGTGGGGAAATAGTTTATACTGCCTTCACTGGTGTAACTAGGTTGTTTGTCTAAAGCCAAGTTTTTATGTGATAGCACATATGCCAACTGTCACATACTCTAGAAGTAGCCATGACCTTAGTGTTACAGCTTTTTTTGGACAAATAATTCTGATTACCTCCTGCTGGCCCTATTGCAATCTTTATCCTTTCTCTTCAGCTTTAAATTACTGTATGCAGAGAAAAGAATTTTGCTGCATTTATGAAACAAACATGTCAAGTTACAATACATTTGAATTTGAATTCAATCCCATTTTCTTTTATTTCTGACCAGTCTAATGAATAGAAAATAACAGATTGGGACTTGATTTGTAAAGGTGCAAGACTGACAAAATGTCTAGGTTAACTTAGGAAAAATGCAGCACTTAAGGCTCTGCTGAAAGCATTGCTCTGTTTTATCTAATATATATATATATATATATATATATATATATATATATATATTAAATTTAAACCCATTTCTATAAGACTACAAATTGCTGGGGGGAAAATCCATGTTGGTATGGTAACTACAGATTGTGTTGTTGCTATGTGGGTATTTCGTAGTATAACAAGAGCAAATGAAAGCTGTGTATGTATGAACTGCTGGAAGGGTTAGGGAAGGCGGTTTATAGCAAGAATTGCTGTCCTACTGCCAATTTAGACATTTTATGTACCGTGTCCTTAGCCTGGTTATATTAAGGACCTTTTAGGGTCTAAATTTCCATTCTGCATGTGTAGCTCTGTTTGATTTATGCACATTATATTGTGAGTAAAGAAATAAGAAAATTATAGAAACTACAGTACATGTTTAGTTTTCTAAATGTATGTATGTGCACTGAACTATCTGATTTTATCAGTACATTATTTCTAGAAGATGGGGTACATGTCGAATACTCAAAAACTATTTTTCTAAGGCTTGGGACCCCCGGGACACTATTTTGACAAATCGATACAAACTATTGAGTGCAATTTTTGCTGTAACCAATTTCAGTCGAATTTTCATCAGACTTGGATATTTTGAACAATCGTTTGGTATTCACTATACTGGAACAGAAAAGTTAAAGGCTAATAAAAATAGAATAAAAATCCAATGATCCACTGAAATAGGCTCCAAAAATTTCAGAAAAACTCAGATAGAGATACTCTAACTGATTAACAGAAATAAAAAAACGCAGATACTTGGATATGGATAAAAAGGAATATTCCTTTACTAGTATTGCCAAAGAGTATATACCAATAAACCAAAAATTGCATAGGCAAACAATGTATTCAAAAATCAAATATACATATATATATAAGAATATCCTCCTCTGCATGCAAACAGTGTGCTCATATAAAAAAAATAGGCGTAATTTTATTTTTTTTATTTTAGCTCCTTTTTTGAATAAGCTCCAAAGAACACATGCACAAATTGGGGAGTGGGGGTCAAGTAAAGGGGCCCACTTTCTTGCCTGCCTCTACTTTTTTAACAAGTTTTTCCCATTGTAAATGTGATTTCAGACAAGCCGATTTCAAGTTGAATATTCATATTAATAACTAACAGTACTACTAATCTATCAAGGTATCCAGAAATTAATTTTAAGCCCAACAGCAGCAGAAGTGCTCCCCTCCTTTTTATTTAATACTTTAGCCACAGTTTCAACTTTGTGACACTAACCAGCATCCTTGCCAAGTGGTGCATCTTTTCTTTTGTGACTGCACCATGGTTGAGGGTGGTACAGGAAGCCTCCTGTAGGTTACAGCTTGCCTTTTGTCAAGACAAGATTGATATTCCCTCTGGAAGAAGATTGTCGGCCTGCATGTTGTCCAGGGAAAATCTCCTGTTATTTGGGTACTCTCCAATGCATCACAGCATGATGTGACCTCCAAGACATCATGATGTATTAGGTGGGAGTGTCCTCTACATACTTGAGGGATGCCATGTTATCTTGACTGGCACTGTAGCATAGGTTGCAGTCTAAGTTTGAAGATAGTGTGTAGCAGTTGCACCGCAAAGTAGAGTTGCCACTGTCTCCTCATGAGACTGAATTCCCTGATGCAGCAGAGGGCCCCGATGGCATAGTTGCAGCCACTGGGGAGATAGAGCAGCCTCCTCTCTTCATCAAAATTCCATTTCTTGGAGGCAGCTGGACTAGAGCCAGGGGTCTGGATCTAAGTGCTTTACAGGTAGCAGGACCAGAAGGTTGTTTTAAATCACCTCATTATCCCATGCAACCACCTTTCAACCTGCAACATCCAGGCCTCCTTACTGAGAGTAGACATCAAAAACAAAGATTTTCACCATTTATCTCAGGTAAAAACACTCTCGCGTATTTGCCACTTATATAGCATCCTAAAGCCCCCATCTCAGAAAGACCCCTACAACCATTCAAAACCTAGCCAACATGTAACATTGTAATCCATTCAGTGCTGCCATCTTCAGCCTTGCTCCATTTGCTGTATATCTCCCTTATTCCAATTCAGGTTTTTATCTCATCACATTCCTGTGATATTCCCTAGTATAGACTATTCATTTTGCAATCAAACATGGATCGTAAAAATAAACGGCTCAGGCCATTCGGGAATGCTGACTGGTGGAGCATTTAAATGGTACAGTATATGGCTTGCATTATTCAATTATTCCTTCTCAAATTGTTTTTTTAAAAAAAAAATTATGATCCCTTTCCTATGCTTCTAATAATTTTGATAAATGATCCAACGTTCTTATAGTGTAATGTTCATTTCCATATTTAATTATCCAGACTCTCTTTATTTTTCTGCATCCCAATATTGAGTTGCTTCATATTACCAAAACAATGGGTCTGCAGTTGTTTACTTTAATTAGCTGTTTAGTGGCTTGCTGTTTTTTCTTTCTGCCAGCTGCTCTGACATGCCTCATATTGAAAAAGCAAAACACTACAGTATTTCATTTTGAAGTTGTTGTATCTTTCAAGAGTTATTGGCATGAACTTGGTGTAGTTGTTAAGGGCTTTATACATATTTCTTCCTCCACATAGCTGTCTACATCTAGTGATCCAAATACCAGTGAGGTGTTTAATGGGATATTCTATAAAAGATTCCAAAACAGTACTTATAGGATTCATTATGGGACACCCTATTTAGAAATGCATGAATCTATATCTATCAATCTCTGTGAATTCAAAATAAATGAATATGTACTAATTAAAGAATATATTAGTCTAGGCAATTGATGTCCTTCCCCCTCCCCTGGCATGATAAGCCAATCGATGTGCCGCCTATTGGAGGTCCTTGCAGAATTGATTGGCGTGCTCCTGCGCCCTGTTAAACTCTTTTATGTACTGAATATACTTGAGTATAAGTCAAGGTTTTTAGGCTTTAAAAAAAGCCTAAAAATCCAGCCTCAACTTATACTCGAGTCACTAACTTCTTATCCGGTAAGCCGACAAGCCGGTAAGCACAGAGTAGTGACTTCAGGCGCCAGAGCAGTGGAGTGGAGCGAATGGAGCAGACGCCGGCTTAAAGGATAACAGGTTAGTGTACTGCACCATACTGCACTAATCTCTGCACATGTACCTTCGATCTGGGGGTGAGGGCGTACAGTAGTCCCATACACTAAGCCCAATTCTTGCCACTGAAGATGTTCTGAAATAACAGCTGGGAGTTGTAGTTTTTCATACATCTGGAGTGCCAAGGAATAGGGGTTACTGTATGAGATTAAAGGGCAACTAATGGCTTAAAACAATACAGAACCAGGAGCATTTTATCTATTGTTAAAAAGATGCCTTCTGATTCTGTAATGTTTTGAGGCTTTAGTTGCCCTTTAAAAAAAGCCTAAAAATCCAGCCTCAACTTATACTCGAGTCACTAACTTCTTATCCGGTAAGCCGACATCCGCACGCTCCACTCCACTGTTCTGACGGATGACGTCAATACCCAGCGCCAACGGTCTCATTTCCCGGCACAGAGTAGTGACTTCAGGCGCCAGAGCAGTGGAGTGGAGCGAATCGAGCAGACGCCGGCTTAAAGGATAACAGGTTAGTGTACTGCACCATACTGCACTAATCTCTGCACATGTACCTTCGATCTGGGGGTGAGGGCGTACAGTAGTCCCATACACTAAGCCCAATCCTTGCCACTGAAGATGTTCTGAAACAACAGCTGGGAGTTAGTATAGTATAGTATAGTATTTGAGGTTGAATAAAGACATACGTCCATCCAGTCCAACCCATCTAGCAATATCCTCATTTCCTGCCTAACTGTTGATCCAGAGGAAGGCAAAAAAACCCCACCAAATTTATGAAGGGGGAAAAAATTCCTTCCTGACTCCAAGTGGCAATCGGAAATTTCCCTGGATCAACTCTACTTTATGTATCAATACCAGTAACTTGCAATATTCCTTGTTTGCAGAAACTCATCCAGCTTTTTTTTGAAACTGACCAATGAACCTGCCATAACAACGTCCACTGGAAGACAGTTCCATAGCTTTACCGTTCTCACAGTGAAAAACCCTTTCCGAGCTTGAAGCCTAAACCTTTTTTCTTCAAGTCTTAAGGGATGTCCTCGTGTCCTTTGACATGTTCTATTGGTGAACAATGCCCCAGATAGTTTATTGTATGGCCCGTTAATGTATTTATACACAGTAATCATATGCCCACGCAAGCGCCTTTTCTCCAGCGTACATAATTGTAACTTTTCCAGTCTCTCTTCATATTCAAGCTCCCCCAATCCCCTTATTAATTTAGTTGCCCTTCTCTGAACCCTTTCCATTTCAAAGATGTCCTTTTTGTACACAGGATTCCAAAATTGCACTGCATATTCCAAATGAGGCCTTACCAATGCTTTGTAAAGAGGGAGAATTACATTTTACTCCCTTGAATCCATACCTCGCTTTTTACAAGACAATACCATGCTGGCTCTGGCTGTTGCCGCCTGGCACTGCTTGCTACCTTTAAGTTTGTTATCCACCAAAACTCCAAGATCCCTTTCCAACAGGGATTCACTTAACACAGAGCCATTTATAGTATAAGTAGCACAAGTATTTTTAAGTCCAAAATGCATCACCTTACATTTATCAACATTGAATTTCATCTGCCACTTAGCAGCCCAATGTGATAATCTATCTAGATCCCCTTGCAACGATTGCACATCCTCTGAAGTTTTTAATGGTCGACAAAGTTTTGTGTCGTCTCAGCAAACACAGAAACCTTGCTGACAATACCCACTTCCAAATCATTAATAAATAGATTAAATAGAAGCGGCCCCAACACAGAACCCTGTGGCACCCCACTTAGCACTTTAGTCCAGTAATGATGAAGCCCCATTAACAACTACTCCTGCATCCATCTTTAACCAATTTTCTATCCATGTACAAATGTGACCCCAGACCAACAGACCTAAGCTTATTCATTAGTCGCCTATGGGGGACTGTATCAAAAGCCTTTGCAAAATCCAAGTAAACTCATCTACTGCTATACCAAGAGTCTAAATTTCTACTTACTTCCTCATAAAAGCCAAGCAAGTTAGTTTGACAAGATCTATTCCTCCTAAATCCATGCTGTTACTACTTATAATGTCAGTCCTTGAAACATACTCTAGAACATGTTCCCTTATTAAACTTTCCAGATCTTCCCCACCACTGAAGTTAAACTTACAGGCTGTATTACCCCGCTGTGAACGACTACCCTTTTTGAATTTGGAATAACATCAGCCTTTTTCCAATCCAGAGGCACACCACGGACATGAGGGAATCACAAAAATAAGAAACAATGGCCTAGATAAAACTGAACTTAGCTCCTTAAGTACCCGAGGATGTATTGTTATCCGTTCCAGGAGATTACTAATATTAACCTATTTAGTTCTTTCTGTACCATATCCTCGTAAACCAAAGTGAACTTGAATCTTGTATACCTTTATTGCTACTATACTCTATGATATCTGTACTTGGATCTCTATAGTGTATACAGAGGGAAAAAGTTATTCAAGACATTGCTTTATCGCCATCTCCGTAACTAACTTATCCCCATTATTAATGGTGCCACATTCTCAGTCCATCTTCTTATACTATTATATCCTTAAAAAAATGTTTAGGCTTAGTGAGCTTTCTTCAGCTATCCAACTTCATTATTAATTTAGAGCTAGTTTGATTGCTTTCTTACACTCCTTGTTACAGTTTTTTATACTCCCTAAGGCCTTTCCGTTCCCCTCTGCCTTAAATTTTTTTAATGCCTTTTTCTTCCTTACCATTTGCCTCTTTACATCAGAATTCAGCCACATGGGCGCGGATTTATTTTTTTTACATTTATTTCCCAAGGGTATAAATTTAGATGTGAACTGGCTTAAAATCCCCTTGACACACAGTCCACTTCTGTTCAGTACCTTTACCTGATAATACATTATCCCAGTTGACATTCTGAAAGCTGCTTTTAACCTGGAAAATTTGCTTTCCTGAATTAAATGTCTTTGTTACCCAGCGCACTTTTCCTTTCGATAAGTCCAATGCCACTATTTCATGGTCACTATTCCCTCAAGCCTCCAGTTACCTTTATATCTATAATGCGGTCCACAATGTTAGATATTACCGATCCAACAGAGCTCCGTTCTAGTAGGAACCTCAACCACCTGTGAGAGAAATTATCCTGCAGCAAATTCGGAACTCTCATCGCCTTTTTCTGTGATGGCAGTTCCCCACACACCCATCAATGTCAGGGTAATTGAAGTCCCCCATAATGAGCACACTCCCCAAACTTGCAGCCCTTGCCAACTGCATATGAAGTTGACTCACCTCCTCTCTGCTAGCATTTGGCGGCTTATAGCAGACACCACAAGACATTACCACCCCCCTTTTCCTTTGCTTAATTCCACTCCACCCATATTGCCTCCACTTTATCACCATATCACCAGCTTTCTTCTTTTAAATTTGTGCTTCAATTCTTTTTTAACATATACACATACTCCTCCCCCTTTCCTTTTTTTTTTTTCTGTCCTGCCTAAACAAGGCATATCCTTCTATATTTACAGCCCAGTCGTGAGAACTGTTCAGAGAACGTTCACCCGTTTCTGCTAATACCTATTACACTACTTTTTATTCAATCCATCATTTCCAATCACCCATTTGTCAGCCAGCTTCTCGCATTTGCAAACATACATTTTAGATTATGATCCTGTAATTTATTCGTACACTTTGATACACATTCCTCCCTATCCCCTATGCTAGCCCCACCCCCTTTCCACCCACCACTGGCCTATCTACACCCCACACCCTGCTTTCCTCCTGACAATCATCCCAGTGAGACTGCTAATCCCACCCCCCCCCCCCCCAAACCTAGTTTAAAATCTCCTTCAATCCTCTAGCCATCTTCTCCCCTAAAACAGCTGCACCACCATCAGTGAGTGCAACCATCCCTACTAAAAGCCTGTAGCCGACAGCAAAGTCTGCCCAGTTCTCATAAACCCAACCCCTCTTCCTTACACCACTCTCTTAGCCACGCATTAATGCTCCTAAGCTCCCGCTGTCTCCCTGGCTTAGCACGTGGCTGCGGTAGTATTTCTGAAACACTACCCTGGAGGTCCTTGCTTTTATCTTGGCCCCTATTCTCGGAAATCATGTTTAAAGACCTCACCTCCACCTCTAACTTTGTCATTGGCACCAATGTGAACCAAGACCGCCGGGTCACACCCGGCCCCACCCAATAATCTGTCTACACGATCCACCACATGCCACCCTAGCACCAGGCAGGCACACACAGTTCAGCATGTAGGGTCTTGGCGGCAGATTACCCTATCTACCTTCCTTATAATGGAGTCCCCTACCACTACCACCTGCCTTGCATTCCTGACCCTTCGTCCTCCTCCTGTTGATCAGAGATGCAGTCCCCTGGGTGCTCAAGGGACTAGCCCCCTCCATACACGCAATTCCGAGGTGTCCTCCTCCACTTCATTACCTAAGGCGCAAATCTGTTGGGATGACAATCTGGGAAGAAGCCCCCCTACTCGTTCCGTCCCCACTTCCCTTAGTAACCCTAACAAAACACCACCTCCTCCTCATCCTTTCTTGTCCCTCTTCCACCCACCTCTATACTGCCCCAGCCAGTGCCTGCTGACCCCCCAGTTCTGCCAATCCCCGCAATGCTGCAAGCTGCCCCCTTAGACTCTCCACCTCACTTCCAAACGGGCAACCCACTCACACCTGACACAGACATAGGTTCCCCCGAACGTCTGCTCCAGGTTCACTATACATGTGGCACGATGCACATTGCATGGTACTGACAAAACTGTCCCTTCCTAATACACCACACAAACACAGTGATGCACAAACCTTGTTAATTGCCCTTCTTGTTTCAATGTCCTTCTTTTTTTATGTCCTTGAGATCAAGGTCCTTGAGAGAAAGGGCCACTCACAAGTTTGTTTACCTCACAGGAAACTTCCTTTTGTAGTCCAAACCCACAGGCCCAACAACTGTGAATCCTATTTAACTAATAGGCCCCAACCCCCCACACCAATTAGTGCAAGAGCCAGAAAGAGAGGGAAAAAAAACCCAAACACTTATTAACCCTTTCACAGCCTGTTTGTGATTACAACAGGTCAAATACTAGAATATAGAAGTCCAGCACACCCCTTTAACTGGAAGAAGAAAGATTAGTCTGCTTACTGCACACTCAGTCCTGCACACAGCTTTAACAGTACAAACAACCCTTATTTTCAAACTGTCAAACATCCTTATTTTCAAACTTTCACACACACCATACAACCATCAAATGATTAAGTTGTCCTTCTTTTTTATGTCCTTGAGAACTTAAGGTCCTAAAAAGAGCCTTAAGAGAAAGGACACTCCACAACTTACAACTCACATGAACTCCTTTTGTTAGTTCCAAACCACAGGCCCAACAACTTGAATCCTATTTAACTAATAGCCCCAACCCCCACACCAATTAGTGCAAGAGCCAGAAAGAGAGGGAAAACCAAACACTTATTAACCCTTTCACACTCCTGTTGTGATTACAACAGGTACAATACTAGAATATAGAAGTCCAGCACCCCCTTTAACTGGAAGAAGAAAGATTAGTCTGCTTACTGCACACTCAATCCTGCACACATAGTTTTTAAACAGTACAAACAATCCTTATTTTTCAAACGTCAACAACCTTATTTTCAAACTTCCACACCACCATACAACCATCAATGATTAAGTGTCCTTCTTTTTTTTATGTCCTTGAGATCAAGGTCCTTAGAAGAAAGGGCACTCACAAGTTTGTTACATCACAGGAACTTCCTTTGTTCGGTCCAAACCACAGGCCCAACAACTGTAATCCTATTTAACTAATAGGCCCCACCCCCCCACATACATTAGTGCAAGAGCCAGAAGAAGAGGAAAAAAAACCCAAAACACTTATTAATACCCTTTCATCACCCTGTTTTGATTACAAACAGGTACAATACTATGAATATAGAAGTTCCAGCACACCCCTTTAAACTGGAAGAAAAGATTAGTCTGCTTACTGCACACTCGTCCATCGCACACAGCTTTTAACAGTACAACAATCCTTATTTTCAACCTGTCAAACATCCTTATTTTCAAACTTCACACACACCATAACAACCATCAATGATTAAGTGTCCTTCTTTTTTTATGTCCTTAGACACTTAATGTCCTAAAGAAGCACTAAGAGAAAGGACATCAAGTTCGTTACACTCACAGGAAACTTCCTTTTGGTTAGGTCCAAACCACAGGCCCAACAACTGTGAATCCTATTTAACTAATAGGCCCCAACCCCCACACCAATTAGTGCAAGAGCCAGAAAGAGAGGGAAAAAACCAAACACTTATAACCCTTTCACAGCCTGTTTGTGATACAACAGGTACCTACTAGAATATAGAAGTCCAGCAACACCCCTTTAACTGAAGAAGAAAATTAGTCTGCTTACTGCACACTCAATCCTGCACACATAGTTTTTAAACAGTACAAACAATCCTATTTTCAAACTGTCCAAACAATCCTTATTTCAAACTTCACAAGAACACCATACACAACTCAAAATGATTAGTGTCCTTCTTTTTTTTATGTCCTTGAGATCAAGGTCCTTAAGAGAAAGGGCCACTCACAAGTTGTTACACCACAGTGAAACTTCCTTTGTTAGGTACCAAACCTTCCTTTTGTGTAGGTCCAAACCCTTCCTTTGTTAGGTCAACAAAAGAGAGGGTAGTTGTAGTTTTTCAACATCTGGAGTGTCAAGGAATAGGGGTTACTGTATGAATTATTAAAGGCAACTAATGGCTTAAAAATACAGAACCAGACATTTTATCTATTGTTAAGATGCCTTCTGATTCTGTAATGTTTTAGGCTTAGTTGCCTTTAAATGGACAGCACAATTCCCATACATAGTCCCATACAGTAATAGCCATACTGGATTTGGCTATTACTGTAAGGACTACTGTATGGGAATTCTGCTGTCCATTAAAGGGCAACTAAAGCCTCAAAACAATACAGAATCAGAAGGCAGTAGTGGTCACATTTCTCCCTCGATTTCAATTCTCTAGAGTCAATCTTTACCCCTCACTTATACTCGTACGACTTAATTGAGTATAAGAAGTATACAGTTCAAATTCAACTGCCCATGTGAACATAAATATTCTTCTACAAACTCCATTTATTTTATTTGATTCCATAGCTTGGATTTTCTATGCATGTTATGTGGATTTTTGTTAATAAAGTGCAAATTTGCTTGATATTTGTTGATAATTTACTGACTCGCAATTTAAATCAAACTGATCGTTTTAATACCCATTGGCTTTTGATATACATGAAACCCCTGTCAAATCCTAATGATATGCTGCAGAGATACCACTGCATACTATGACTAAGTTCTTTAATTGCATACTCCTAATTTGCGGCACTGCAGTGCAAAATACAAATGTAAAGAAAGCCACATAGAAATGCATTAGAATACCAAACTTTCCTTTCACATTTATTATTGTCACTTAAAAATTATAGCCACATTTAACCTCCAAATTTGTAAATTCAATTTTGTTTAAGGATTCCATAAGGGCATACTGTATAATAGGGATTGTGTATGTTACACCAGACCAAGCCATTCCCCGAAATTGTTTTGTTTGTGATGCACTAATAAAGGAATCAGCTTTGTTATAGTGTGCACCCTGGTCCAGTTGTTTGGTAATATTATCTAAAGATTTAACAATGCCTTACCAGTGATTTTTTAAAGGGAAAAAATGGTAATAAAATAGTATTGTTCCTTTCCTAAATCTATACTCATCTTTAAAAGTCCCGCTAACTGATTCAATATAGCATTATCGCTCAGCATCGAGATTCCTTTTTACCGGTGCTGCAGGGGTATCGCAAAAGATACTTGTGCAACAAATTTAGCACAACATTAACGCCAGCTTATTGCTAATATATCAGACAAGGAACCCCTTGGTTCCAAAATCGAGAGATCCGTCGCAACGTCCAATTTCGGGACTTTGGAGCTTTTTCTATAATTATCGAACGTTCGGAACAATAGCCTTGAGAGAATACGACTTGAAACTTGAAAGTATCTCTTTCGATAATCCTCGAAATAGCCTCAACACATTCGATACTAATCAAAAACTCTTCCATTTTCAGATCTTCTAATTTTCCCGAGATGAGAGAATCCAAAATGGAACAAAACTGGGTAGTTTCCGCCATCTCTAATTGCTACCGTTAAACCCTTTCGATATTTAAAGCGATATAAAATACTCCTGCACTCTACTATCCCAATGACGCGTATAATCAAAATACACCTTTTATCCTTCTCCCCCCCAAAAAACAAATAAAAACAATGTTATAAAAAATATACAATAATATCTATAATCCTTAACCTTATCTATCAACAGGATTCAGTTCATTATAATTGTGTACATATCCAAACATTAAAAATCCCTGTGGTAACTTTAATTGTTGAAACCCCTTCCTGATTGTTTCCAGAGGAATTAGTAAAGTAGGATCCAACCGGTAAGTTCGTGTTCAAGTCCTCAATAGTTTATAAAACAGATAAATCAAATTACACAATACTAGAATATAGAAGTCCAGACACCCCTTAACTGGAAGAAGAAAGATTAGTCTGCTTACTGCACACTCAGTCCTGCACACAGCTTTTAACAAGCATACAACAATCTTATTTTCAAACTGTCAAACATCCTTATTTTCAAACTTTCACACACACCATACAACATCAAATGATTAAGTGTCTTCTTTTTTATGTCCTCCTGAGATCAACAAGGTCCTTAAGAGAAAGGGACACTCACAAGTTTGTTTCACTCACAGGAAACTTCCTTTTGTTAGGTCCAAACCACAGGCCCAACAACTGTGAATCCTATTTAAATAATAGGCCCCAACCCCCACACCAATTAGTGCAAGAGCCAGAAAGGGAGGGGGAAAAAAACCAAACACTTATTAACCCTTTCACAGCCTGTTTGTGATTACAACAGGTACAATACTAGAATATAGAAGTCCAGCACACCCCTTTAACTGGAAGAAGAAAGATTAGTCTGCTTACCGCACACTCAGTCCTGCACACATAGTCCCTAACAGTACAAACAATCCTTATTTTCAAACTGTCACACCCTCTTATTTTCAAACTTTCACACACACCATACAACCATCAAATGATTAAGTGTCCTTCTTTTTTTATGTCCTTGAGATCAAGGTCCCTTAAGAGAAAGTTACAAGTTTACTCACAGGAAACTTCCTTTTGTTAGGTCCAAACCACAGGCCCCACACTGTGAATCCTATTTAACTAATAGGCCCCAACACCAACCCCACACCAATTAGTGCAAGAGCCAGAAAGAGAGGGAAAAAAAACCAAACACTTATTAACCCTTTCACAGCCTGTTTGTGATTACAACAGGTACAAATCTAGAATATAGAAGTCCAGCACACCCCTTTAACTGGAAGAAGAAGATTAGTCTGCTTACTGCACCACTCAATCCTGCACACATAGTTTTTAAACAGTACAAAAACTCCTTTTCCTTATTTTCAAACTGTCAAACATTCCTATTTTTCAAACTTCACCACACCATACAACCATCAAATGATTAAGTGTCCTTCTTTTTTTATGTCCTTGAGATCAAGGTCCTTAAGAGAAAGGGCCACTCACAAGTTCGTTACACTCACAGGAAACTTCCTTTTGTTAGGTCCAAACCCTTCCTTTTGTTAGGTCCAAACCCTTCCTTTTGTTAGGTCCAACAAAAGGAAGGGTAGTTGTAGTTTTTCATACATCTGGAGTGTCAAGGAATAGGGGTTACTGTATGAGATTAAAGGGCAACTAATGGCTTAAAACAATACAGAACCAGGAGCATTTTATCTATTGTAAAAAGATGCCTTCTGATTCTGTAATGTTTTGAGGCTTTAGTTGCCCTTTAAATGGACAGCACAATTCCCATACATAGTCCCAACAGTAATAGCCATACTGGATTTGGCTATTACTGTATAGGACTACTGTATGGGAATTCTGCTGTCCATTAAAGGGCAACTAAGCCTCAACACATACAGAATCAGAAGGCAGTAGTGGTCACATTTTCTACCCTCGATTTCAATTCTCTAGAGTCAATCTTTTACCTCCACTTATACTCGTATCGACTTATATTTGAGTATAAGAAGTATTACAGTTCAAATTCAACTGCCCATGTGAACATAAATATTCTTCTACAACTCCATTCTATTTTATTTTTGATTCCATATGCTTGGAATTTCTATGCATGATTATGTGGATTTTTGTATAATAAAGTGCAAATTTTCTGCTGAATATTGTTGATAATTACTGATCCAATTTAAATCAAACTGATCGTTTTAATCCCAGGTGGCATTTGTATAAATGAACCCCTGTCAAATCCTAATGAATATGCTGCAGAGATACACTTCATATATGCTAAATGTTCTTTAATTAGCATACTCTAATTTGCGGCACTGCAGTGCAAATACAAATGTAAAGAAAGCCACATAGAAATGCATTTAGAATACCAAACTTTCCTTTCACAATTTAATTTATTGTCCTTTTAAAATTATAGCCACATTTAACTCTCCAATTTTAAAATGTCAATTTTGTTTAATGGATTCCATAAGGGCATACTGTATAATAGGGATTGTGGTATGGTTACACCAGACCAAGCCATTCCCCGAAATGTTGTGTTTGTGATGCACTAATAAAGGAATCACTTTGTTATAGTGTGCACCCTGGTCCATTTGTTTGGTAATACTATATAAAGAGTTTAACCAATGCATTACCAGTGCTTTTTAAAGGGAAAAAGTATAAATAGTATTGTTCCTCCTTAAATCTATACTCATCTTTAAAAGTCCCGCTAACTGATTCAATAGCAGTTAGCGCAACATGAATTCCTTTTTACCGGCTGCAGGGGTATCGCAAAAGATACTTGTGCAACAAATATTAGCACAACATTTAACGCCAGCTTATTGCTAATATATCAGACAAGGAACCCCTTGGTTCCAAAATCCGAATGATCCGTCCGAACGTCCGGATTTCGGGACTTTGGAGCCTATTTTCTATAATTATCGAACGTTCGAGAACAATAGCCTTGAAAATACGACTGGAAACTTGAAAGTAGTCTCTTCGATAATCCTCGAAAATAGCCTCAAACATTCGATAATAATCAAAAACTCTTCCATTTTCAGATCTTCTAGATTTTCCCGAGATGAGAGAATCCGAAAATGGAACAAAACTGGTGAGTTTCCGCCATCTCTAATTGCTACCGTTAAAACCCTTTCGAGATTTAAAGCGATATAAAATACTCCTGCACTCTACTATCCCAATGACGCGTATAATCAAAATACACCTTTTATCCCCCCCCCCAAAAAAAACAAATAAAAACAATGTTATAATAAAATATACAATAATATCTATAATCCTTAGACCTTATCTATCAACAGGATTCAGTTCATTATAATTGTGTACATATCAAAATAAAAATCCCTGGGAACTTTAATTGTTGAAACCTTCTGTTGTTCCAGAGGAATTAGTAAAGTAGGATGCAGTAAGTTAGTGTTCAAGTCTCAATAAGTTTATAAAACAGATAAAATCAAAAGGTTACTATTACTCTTTTAGTAGGTAACAGTTTAAATGTTACAGTTGTGCCTTTGACAGACACCCTTCTGTCACATAACAAGAGTTGCAACAAAGTTTAGATCAATCCTAGTCTGTATAGAAACTTAAAATATATATATATATATGCACAAGAATAGATAGGTATCACCATCTCTTGGAGTCAATTGTGATCTTTTTGTGCTGCCACAGCTCCTGTCCACATTTTCCTAGTATATGTAGTGCTGAAATGCCGTCCACTTGTGGTTAGCTCTCCACCTTGTATTGTGGTTTTCCTCTATGCACTTTCCAACTAGCAGTGGAACAGTGTCAGTGATCCAGTGTGTAACCCTCGTTAGTGTGTGTACCCACCTTTATTCAAAGCGTTAAAGAGAACTAAACTTAAATTCTTTTACCCTTAGTATCTTTCTAGGGCTTTTTTTTTTACAAAAGTAAATTGGCGGTTGGGACGGGGTGTCCTACACAATGTAAAAAATTAATTTACTTGGTATAGATTAATTTATCTATAAATATATTTATAATCAAATACTACAAAAATACACATGCTTTTAGGATATTGAAGTAAAAAAAACAGTTTAATGGGGATGTGCACGGCCTATGTTTTACTAATTAAAGCAATGGATCACATATTGTTTCTTCCTTAATGCAGCCTACATTAGATCCTATACAACCATTCACTTTACATATTAAATGTATTCAGGGAGTCACAGTTCCGTGAATAGTAGTGCACCTTTAAACCAGCTAACTAATCAAATTAAATAGATCTCTGCCAAGGATCTTTGTCAAAGAGTCAGATCCATTAATATTAATGATTTGCTTTTCCATTTACAAATAACAACTGTACAATACTGTATAAAATGAAAAATAAGAAATAAATTCAAAACCATATGTAAGATTATATTGTGTATTTATCAAAAGTGGTAGTTTTATTCCTGGCAGTATTAGGCAATCAAATAGTGTATATTTATACACTAAAATACTACTAAAATATTTTATATAGAGCTTTGATACCATTTTGTTGTGTTTTTCTCTCAACGTATGCAAGGGTTTGGTGGGTGTAGGGATGCACCAGCAGGTGTGTGTTTCTGTGTCTTTGTGTGGGTTGGGAGGTATGTAGCATTTATAGTTGTAAAATTAACTTTTAATGAATTAGGAATGGTTGCCAAGGAAACAGAAAGGGTGGAGTTGGTCTAGGGGTGCAACAGTAGGTGTGTGTACATGTGTGTGTGGGGTTGGGTGGTATGATTTTCCATTTATAACTGTAAAATGTACCTTTTATTTTAGGTATTTTAGGCCATGGAAACAATAGTGGAAAGGGTGTAGATACATTTGGTTTTAAACCTCTAAATGTTCGCATTTGAAGGTTCTTCCCAAAAAATGGTGGGAAATGGACAGAAATTTGTGGATAACACCTCCTGGGATACCTTGCTTAAGAAGATATACTGTAGATAAAATAGCCTTCCTAGCACAATATGCTAATATAGATTAGGATTAGAATAGCTTGATTTTTGTGTTACTTTTTTCACACCAGCAAATGATCAGCTCTTAAACATGCACAATATAAAGACACAACATAATTTAATATGAAACAAAATTGGGTTATTGCAAGGCCAGTTTGAGTTCACTTTAAAGGGCATGTCCACCCTTATAATAAACTTTTCACCTATAAAAGTATGCCTTCCCCCAGCCCCAACCGATATAAAATAAATTTAAGAAAGTGCCCGATGTTTACTTACCTTCCCTCTCTCCTCCGACGCATTGCCCGGCCTTCTGCTTGCAAGACACTGCAAGCAGGGGGTGGGACCGGCAGCCACGTCCGTGATTGGCTGAGTGGCAGCCAATCACAGATGCAGCTGCCAGCTGCTCAGAACGCCGGAGGAGAGAGGGAAGGTAAGTAGAATTCGGGGGACTTTCTTAAAATTATTTTTTAGCGGTTGGGGCTGGGGGAAGAAATACTATTATATGGCCAAGGGTTTTTATGGTAGGGGGAGGGATCGCAAAACAAAGGGAGAGGGAGGGGGAGGGAGGGGGAGAAGGGCTGCAGTATGCATGCCAAACTTCTCCCGGAGGCAAGACAGGAGGCAAAGTCCTATATGGACTCTGCAGTACTCCTGGTGGGCAGTTTTTGGGACTTTGGGGGGGACTACAGGAGAACCATATGGAGCTGGGATGTAAGGTAAGGATTTTATTACACTACATGGTGGGGCCATTAGTAGGGGGGGGATTATAGTTTTGGGAGTGGACATGCCCTTTAAACAAGTTGGTTCATCCCCCTAATACTGTAGTTCCCTAAGGGCACTGCCACACTGCGCTGGAAATGCAATCGCACACGGAATCGCATGCAATTTCTTGTGCGATTTCGTTGAGTTTGTGCTTTTTCATTAGATATACAAAACCGCATACGATTGCGATAAAAAATGCGAAACACAAATCACAATTACATGTGCAATTGCATTGCACCCGAAAACGCGTGTTTTTGGTGCGTTGCCGCGATTTCAATGATCATAAAAAACACATGCGCAAACGCAAAAAAAGTGCAATAGTGTGGCCTAGCCCTAATTAATTGGTAGATCACTTTAACTTAATAGAAATAGCTAAAATTGCTTGTCACTGCATATTTCTATAATTTACATGATGATTACTCCTAAGGATGCTCAGACTACAATAAATTTAATCATGGAGAATGGTTTTATAAGACAGTTACATAATTGAAACCTTTTAGTCTAAAAGATTACAAAAATGTTTATTAAAGCATTGGCAACAATATTTTTTATTGACCAAGACCAAATAGTAAGAGGTGGAGCCAATGAGTGTATATTAAACACAGCAGCATTTCATAACATATTTGATGGATTTATGCAGGCTTTATAAGAATTTTTTTTTTTAAAAATTAATTAAAAAAATGAGCCACAAACATTTAAAATAAAAAATATCTAAGAAAAATAAATAGGTTCTATGTAAAAAGCTTCTAATAGCTATTAGTGTTAAAATATAATATATATGCTGCTATAAAATTCAAGCTTATGTTCTAAAAAATTCAAACACATTCTATTTTATTAAATGGGAAATAAAAATTCACTGGAGTTTACAGCAGATTATGACTAATCCTCAATAATGCAAGAGTACTTATTGTCAAGATGGATTCATCAATATAGTGACCTTTAAATAAATAACGCTGTCTAGGATATTAAAATTATTACAGCTTTAGATGTCAAGTTACAGAAATAGCTAGATGTTGGCATACCAGTTTTAGTCAAGTAGACTTATTTGCACAAAGTTCAATAGTCAACTTGTTAGGGAATGTGTTATTTACTCTGATACCATAGCTAGGTCTCTTGCCAGGAACGGGCCATTGCACATCAATTATGCAGGCCTTTGATGGGATAAACATAAAAATATTATACATTTTAAAAATTCTATTTATAAAATAATTCTAATACTCATTAAAATCCTAATGAGATAACAAACTTTATGTTGCACAGTCTATACTGCTCATGAGAATTAAATGGCAAAACATTTCATTATGCGCCAAAAAAGAAATCTACTCTTCTTTATGTTTATAGTTTTCTCTATAGTTATACTTTTCCTTCTTTTTATAGTTGATATTTTAAACTTTGCAGGACTTTAGAAATCGGATTGAAGGCTCCCAGAGAATTCTTCTATATCTTCAATGTTAACACTAAGAAGATAAACTAATTGATTTTCTTTGGCCTTTTTCTAGGCTGTTGACTATTCCATTTTTAATGTCAAACATGTCAAATTTCCAGGCTTTCATTTCATACTGTATCCCAGTTTCTCTTAATAAGGACTCTGTCTGCTTACTGATCATTTCTTTTTTTTCTACAAATATGATACAGAATGTCATATTTAATCTCTTTTAGAAATACTAGTTCATACTCAAGCATAATTTTTAAACACTACACATAACTATAAAAGTTTTGATTTCATCCAAATGAGCACAAAACCCACATTATTTTCTGGCAGCCCTCACCATTTCCATAACTTTTTGGAAAATAGTGCAGCACAAACAATGCAAGGTTTTTGAAGTTTTTCACGTGAACCTTTTTAATCAGGTGTAAAAGCCCTGAAACAGATGCTAACTTACCACACTCATTCCCCCATGTAATCTTGTATTTATCATGTAACTAACAGCCTTCTAACCACATCAAGATAACCTATGTATGGAAAACCCCAGATTCTTTCTCTTAGATAGCCAGAATCTGCCATTTCTACATAAAAGCTTAAGGAAATACATAAAATTTGCCATTTCATTAGTGTGCTGCAATGGCCAATAGTGTCATTATTGTGTATATTACATGTTTTTGCCACGTCGGTTTGCGGCGGTAATATCACTGTATTTATTGCATTACGTCTAATTTAATGGAAAATGCCAGTATACCAAGACCAGTCCAGGGCTGTAACTAATAACAAGACAACAAATCAGGGGGGTCTTTAGAAGTTAAAACATTTTTTAGAAGTTAATACAATTATGTATACATGATAAAAAGACCCCCAGCAAACTTTTGTAAAATAGAGAAAATTTAAAATCAACGATTGTATTTTAGTAAAGATAAAAATATCTAACACTCCCTGGGCCCTTATGTATTGGAAACCCACCATTGCCCTATTCCAGGCCAGAAAAGTGCCACTTTTTGGCGCTTTTTAAATATGTTTGAGCAGGTGTTGTGATGTATTGTGGTATGTGTCAAAAAGTAAAATGTAAAAAAAATATGCAGCAGTAACAATTTCATTTCACCATTTGATTGATTTATAAATTACGCTAATAAAGTGGCAAAACTTTTTATGTTCTCTCTTTAGAAAATGGTCACTCTGGAAGCTGCAGGTGGATTAGTAAAATATATTGAGGATCAGTTTGTTATTTTAAAGGACAACTCCACTTTCATAAACATCTTTTAGAAAGAATGGCCTCTTTAATGTGTTGATTATCATACTTTGTCCTTGATATATTCATTACTGTATGCCTGCTATGCTTCTGGAGCCTCATGGAAACTGAGCAATTTAGAAACTTGTACTGCCTGGGCAGCCAGAAGAGGCAGAAAGGGATTAACATTCAGTCATTGGCTGTGATGTCAACTGTCAAATCCATAACTGACAGTTGTAACTAGATAACCAGAAGCAACAGGGGAGAACAGACATTGTGCGATTTCAGTTTTAGTATTATTTGATTCAAACTATTCAGTTTAGGGTTTTGGGGGGTGATTTACTGTATGTAAGTTTTCATTTTAGGGCTGGACTTGCCCTTTAAGTAAACAGCATAAACAAATTATATCAAATGTACTATTTACACACAAGTTTACTCGCCAGCAAAGATTTATTAACAACTTATTTACATTTACTACTTCACATGCCTATGCTATTTTTCATAGCAAAAATCATTGTACATGCATTTGCTGTGATTCATGACAGGCAGTGAAAATCCCTTGAAATCAAATTTGTGAACCTTTCAATATTCAATGCAGGTACCTCGAAAATAGCTTGAACCTGAAGATATATAGTTTTTTAATACGTTTTTGTAATGTGTACATGTTCCCCAGAACATTTCCCAGGTCCCAGAGCCATTAACACCTATATGCTATGCTATTTATACCTTAAAGGCATGTCCCACCCTAAAACTATAATCCCCCCAACTACTGCCCCACCATGTAGTGTAGTGTAATCCTTACCTCACATCCCAGCTCATCTGGTTTCTCCTGTAGTCCCCCAAAGTCCCAAAAACTGACGACCAGAGGTACTGCAGAGTCTATGGGGCTCTGCCTGCTACCTGGCCTCCGGGAGAATTCTGCCATCGTACTGCAGCCCTTCTCCCCCCTCCCTCCCCCTCCCCTCCCTCCCTCCCTCACGTTCTACTATCCTTCCCCCTAGTGTAAATCCCTTAATATCTGCTCCCCCATGTCCCCCAGCCCCACCGGGGTATTTTTATATTCAGAAAGCCCCCAACCTTACTTACCTCTCCTCTTCTCCCTCCGCTGACCCTTCTTCTGCTTCCTTGCAAAAGCAAGCAAGGGACGGGACCGGCAGTCGCGCCATGATTGGCTGAGCGCAGCCAATCACGAACGCGACTGCCTGTCCCGCCCCTCTGCTTGCATTTTGCAAGCAGAAGGCCGGGAGCGCAGCGGGGGAAAGGGGAGGTAAGTAAGAGTTTGGGGGGCTTTCTGAATATAAAAATACCCGGTTGGGCTGGGGGACATGGGGGAGCAGGATATAAAAAAATACATTTTAGGGTGGACATACCCTTTAAAACACTAAATCCAAAAAACAACTATTTGCCATTCGTTTGTATTATCACAGGGAGGTGAGAACACTATTCTCACCTCCACTCTTCTTTCACACTTCCTTCACGGACAGCCGCCTGTCCCACCGCGCAAACCCTATCTTTTGTGTGGCATGCCCATAGAATAGGGCGCGCGGTCGGGACAGGGCGGCTTGTCAGTGAAGAAGCGGGGCTACGAGTGGAGCGCGTAGGGTAGTTCAGGTTAGGTCCCCGAGCATAATATTATTCACAGGGATAGTGAGAATAAGCGTTTTAACCTCCCTGTGAATAATACAAACGATGGCAAATAGTTGTTTTTTTGGAATTGGAGTTTTAGTGTCCCTTTAAAATTTCAGGTTTTTTTATCTCCCTTGACTATAATAGGTCCTTTTTTGGATTTTTGAAAATCCGAAAACGGAACTCACCAGTTTCGAACATCTGTAATCTTAAAGGATGTTCGCATGTCCTCTGAAATGCTCTATTGATGATCAATGCACCAAAGTTTATTGTACTGCTCATTATGTATTTGAATAAAATGATCATATCCCCATATAAATGCTGCTTCTCCAGGTGTAAAAAGCCCTAACTTGTTTAATCTGTCTCCATAGTCAAGCCCCCCCAAAAAATTTCCCTGGTTTTGTTGCCCTTCTTCAAACTGTATCAATTTCAAAAATGTCCCTTTTATATACAGGATTCCAAAACTGCACCACATATTTCATGATGAGGCCTTACCAGTGGAGAATAATATTTTTCTCCCTTGAACCCAGGGCAGTTTTAATATAAGGCATAGTAGATCCGTACCATAGGGCACCTGTGGTTGTAGGGGTGACTGTGAATCTCTACCCAACTAAAAGTACTTTTATTTGCAGCACATTAGGTTTTTTAAAACATCTGGAACTACCCTACTTTAATAAATTAGAACAATTCAGCATAAATATAGTCTATATTCGCCCTCCAAAGTAAAAAACTGGTGTGGTTTGAGGATGTGGTTTGAGGGTGTGGTCTGTGTTTAGGGATTGAATTAGGAGATCCAAGCTTAAGTGCCTATAAGCTCTTAAAGATGTAAATCTGACCCCGATTGAACTTACACCATCTTTATACAGTTCTATATTTTGCCGCCAGACACGTTTGCTACCTACTAGAGCCCCAAAACTATTTCCAAGCACATAGCCATTTATGGTATAGATGGATAGGATTCCACATACATCACATTCTGACAAACTATCTTGTCTGCCTGCAGCAATTTCCAAAGCTCTACATAGCTTGGTTTCATCAGCAAACACAGAGACCTTGCTCTCAATAGCAACTTCTAAGTCATTCACAGAGAAGAGAAGTTCCCCCTGTATAGAATCTAATGCACCACACTTAGAACTGTAGTTCACATAGATGAGGCTCTATAAACAACAAGTGGTTTTGGGTTAGCTTCAAACCTGGTTCCAGTTCAAAACTACAGTTTCGAAGTTCCCCCAAACTTGCAGAACATTCAATATTAAATATTGTATAGTGATTATAGATTATTAGGTACCAAAAATTTAATTTGTTTCTTTTAAGGTGTGTAGTTAGCTTTAAATATTATTAAAGGAGAACTAAATTTACATTTTTTTAAATCCTAATGTTAAAGCTTTTCTCACCAAGACACCTATGCATTGAAAGATTTTACTCTAGTAAGTTGCATTTAGTATATGTAAGTAATAGATTCTTTAACAAAGAAGTCTTCCATGTTGTTGCCAGTACAACTAATAGCCCATGTTGGCTTCAAAGAGCCACGCCCCTGACCCCAGCTTTTGTTTCTAGAGGAAAGATAAAGTTACTAAATGTACCTGTATTCATCATTGGGGCTTGCGGGTGGTGCAAAAAACATATTAATGCCAATGGTTTTAGGAATGCACAGCCAAGAAAATCACAGTTCAAATCTCATAGTTTACTTATGAAACAAACAACATGGTCTACATGCCTGAGTTTATTGGTTGTTTGTTTGTTTGTTTGTTTTGTTGTGTTATTTGTTTCCAAATATACAGTTTCTACATGTACAAACTTTTTATATATAGCAGCTCTGTTTTTTATTTACCAAAACCAACGTGAATTGCTGATAGCCTTCCTGGAGCAATCAAAAACTGGAGAGCTGGCTAAGCCGACCACCACCTCCATCCTCCACCATTTCCCAAGGAATGAGTCTGTGTGCACCGTGCCGCAGAGACAAGGAGTGAAAATACTGTGGACACCCATGACTGTTACGTTACACGTCGGCGTAACAGGGTTTGCACAATTTCCCCAGCCCCTCTATCAGGGCACGGAACTGAAGAACTACTGCACAGGGATTGTGATAATAGCTGTGGTGATCCTGCAAGTACTTGCGCAATTTTTTGCCCCTTGGCACTAAGCAAATATTAATTTCCCCGCCCCGATTGCAATGGGCCTGGCATGACTAGTCGGAAATCTGCCCCTGCTGTTCTAAGTTTTCACTACTTTCATTTCCATAATGAGCTCAGAGTTTATAATGTAGATATTAACAGATCCAACAAAATCATCTTTTCTAGTATGTAGTATAATTTTATTTATAAAGTGCCACTTGGGTATACAAACAGATATATAAAAATTAAAAATAAATACCAATTTTCATAAATCGGTTAATTAAGCATATATATATAAATTATGATAAATGATTACAGTGGCAACAAGCCTTGACACATTAGGAATGAGATCCCTCCCCGAAGAGCTTACAATCTAAGTGGAAGGCACAACATATCAGATGCAAGGGGGGTACAAAGTGCTTAAAAGGCTAACAATCATTTGTTCTGCTTATGCTCAGAAAGGTAGGATAAACAGTCTAGATTTAAAAGTATTAATCGATGTCACCAGGCGAAGCGTGAGAGGGAGAGTGTTCCAAAGGTAGGGAGTGCAGAGAAGAAATGGTTAAGAGGTTTAAGGCAGAGGCAGCAGTGTTAGTTGGGGTCTGTGGAGAAAATTTCCTTGCGAGAACGGAGGGCACGGCCTGGAACATAAGGGACCAAGAGAGAAGATTAAGTAGGGAGGGTGCAGTTAGAGCGAAGGGATTTAAAGGTTTTTAAAGTTGGGTATTGAATATGATTTCTTTATTTGATGGGAAACCACCCTATGGACTGAAGTATCGGGGTTGCAGGTTCTCTTTTGGAGGAGAGCGAGATTGATCCAAGCTGCAGAGTTTAAGACAGACTGGAAAGGAGAAGATGAGAGGCCGGGAGTCCAAGTAGTAGAATGTTACAGTAGTCAAGACAGGAGATTATAAGAAATTATGTGGATTAATATGTCACAGGTTAGTCTATCAGATGTGCCTTTGTCAAGAGGCTTGGGATTTTGCCCTACTACAAGATTAGACACCTTTAAATTGGACATGGATTTGTAATCCTTTTTTAGGAGATTAAGACTAAAGTGCATTTCTTGCAATAGACCTGATTGGGAGCCAGAGGGTTTTGACAAACACATGACTTACTTAACGAGGGTTGGGACGTTACCCCAAGAACCGTTTTGTGCCTCCTACTACTATGTGGGGAGTGGGAGGGCTTTGTTAATAAAGTGAAATATGATTTGTCTCTTGCAATGCCTAGAATTAAAGTTTTTACTTTGCAACATAATCTATCTGCTCAGGAGAAATTAGCTCTTAAACAGCTAAAGAGAGGGTCCAATATCACGTTCAAACCCTTGGCAAAGGGGGTGCGATTGTGGTATTTATACAGAGTATTACCATAGCGTATCGCAGCTTGGTGATGGGGATGTATATTGTGAAGTCCAAAGAGATTCCTATGGGACATAAAGAAGGATATGGTGCCTTACTCATAAAAGAAGCATGAATCTGAGAGTTTAAGAAAATACTTGACAGTGACCCTCCCTATCACTCCAATGCTGTATACCCTCCCAAGATTAACAAGAATCTTGGCTGGCATAGATAGTGTACAGTCCATGGCCACCAGCGGATGGGAACCAAAGCATATTTGACTTCCCACTCTTTAAAAAAATTTGAATAACATAAAAATTGAGGATTTGGATCAGGTTATATGGTAATGATGGATGTTTCAATACTCTACACCTCCATACCCCATGCTGATGGGATGGCATCGTGCCACAGGTACTTGGACTTGTGGGATGTATAATGAAGCTCAAATTACTTTTTACGGAGTGTTTAATACAATATCCTACATCGGTCCTTCTTCAAGTATGATGAGACATTTTTCACAAATGGCGAACGGGTACTGCATGGGGGTCCAAAGTTGCCGTAATACACAAATACCTTTATGGCATGGCTAGAGGAGGACTTCATCTATGTGTTGCCACCCATAGATAGGGAATTGCTGGTAAAGATAGATTGCTTGTAAAGGATATTTAAACTATAAAATTCTTTTATACCTTTAGAAAACAAGTGTAAAAAAATTAGGTCCTCTCCTGCTGGCTTAATGGCCAGGTAAAAAGGGAAATAAGGGAAAAGAAAAAAAGTTTTTTAAATTTTAAATTGGAGAGAACCGAACGAACAGGCTTACGGGAGTATAAGCTGTAATAAGGAGTGCAAGAAATCACTAGCTAAAATAGAAAATGAAATACGGACTTGCAGAACAAAGCAAGTTTAATCCCAAAAGGTTTTTTTTATATATCAACAGTAAAAAGATGAGGACGAAATGTGAAAACCATTAAATAATGGGACTGAGATTTTTATAGAGGATGCTGAAAAGGCTAATGTGCTAAACCATTTCCCCCCACCCCACCCCCCCGGTATTCACTTTTGAGAATCCTAGTCTTCTTAGCAGGGACTGTAATTATATGAATGAATAAATGAGGAATATTCACTCTGGTGAGTCAGAGAATATGGTAAGGAAACAATGGACACAAGTTAGAATCAATAAAGCCCAGAAGTGGATAAAAATAATCTTCAGATCTGAAAGAGCTAGTCCAGTTTTTTCTAGAACCACTGTTTCTTATCTTTTCAGATTCACTTTTGTCTGGTGATGTGCCACTGGTTGGAAAAAAGCCAATGAATACCAAAGGTAGTTGTTCCCAGCCTGGTAACTATAGACCTGTAAGCCTAACAATAGTGGTAGGGAAGGTATGAAACTTTGTTAAGGGATCATATCCAGACTTTGTCTCCAGAACTAATCTTATTAGTAGTAGTCAGCATGGATTATGAGAAAATAGATTGTGCCATCCAAATTTACTTGGGTTTTTATGAAGTAAGTAAAAATGTAGATTCTGCATGCAGTAGATGTAGTATACTTGGATTTTGCTAAAGCTTTTGATACTGTGCAACATAGGCATAGGTTGCTTGTGAAATTTCTCCATTCATCCAGGTCATGGTATATCGGTTGTATCAGTTAGATCAACTGGACTTAAAGTTTAGTTTCTGAAGACGTTTCGCTAGTCATCCGATTGGCTTTCTCAATCAGAATGACTTGTACAAGAATTGTGGCAATTATGTACCCTGGAAAATCCCAATAGATATCACAGCCAGGTGTTGAGGGCGTGATTGATAGTGGCTAAGAGGTGTTATAGGGTTTGTGGGGGAGACCAACAGCAAACTGCATCAACGTATGGCCCAGCACAGAAGAGCCAATTCCTCGGGTCAGGACTCAGCCGTGTACCTGCATCTTAAGGATAAAGGACATACCTTGAAGATGGTAATGAACTATAGCAAAGGAACGTGACTGGTTCAAGAAGGTGTCAAGGAGGCCATTTATGTTGATAATAAAGAAACCAAGCCTAAATAGAGGTGGGGTGTTCAACACCAACTGTCTGCCATGCAATGCTGTTTGACTCCTTACCTAGCATTCTTTAACACCTCTTAGCACTATGCAATTATGCTATAAACTCCTTACCCTAGGCTTCTTATAACCACCTTAGCCACTATGCAAATATGCTCTTAACACCTGGCTGTGATATGCTAATTAGGATTTTCCAGGGTACATAATTGCCACAGATTCTTGTACAAGTCATTCTTGAATTGAGAAGCCAGGTTGGATGACTAGCGAAACGTCTTCAAGAACTAAACTTTATAGTCCAGTTGATCTAACTAAATACAACCGATATAGCATAGTTGTATGTTCTCCTGCGCTTGCGTTAGGTTTCTATGGGCACTCCAGTTTCCCCCACAATAGGAAAGACACACTGATAGGTTGTAGTGTATGTAATTGTAAAGCATTACGGATGATGTTTGGCGCTATATAAATCCAAAATATAATAATAGGCGACTAATGTATAATGTTATAAATGTATAGGAATGTTTGCTAGAAAAAAACATTTGTACATGGATAGAGATTGTTTTGGATCCCAAACGAGAGTGGTGGTCACATGGAGCTACATCTATGTGGTCTAAAGTTCTAAGTGGAGTGTCTCAGGGTTCCATACTGGTAACAACTTCTTTTAAATATGTTTATAAATTACTTAGAAGGGGGTGGGTATCTGAGAGTATCCCAACAAACGTCTTACATTCCATATGTGCTAAAATAAAAGTTATTAGCAATTAATCCTGTGTGCCTTGTGGAACTGTTTTCTACATATTAGGTGCAGTACAGCCACGCTCCTGCATGCCAGTACCAAGATACTATTCCAAATCCCTGTATATAGATATATATATTACACCACAATACAAGAGTTGTGGAAGCACTCCAATTAGGCTAATTACAACTACATTTAGCGGAAGTGCTCTGATCTGGTCAAACATTTATACTAAAACATAGAAAGATAATCAATGCACATTCCTAGGCCCCCAACATATCATATTATCTGCACCACTGGCAACTTTATAAACAAGGGGTTTTAGGTATAACATTACTGTGATCACATGAATAAAAAAAACCTTTCCACACGTCAAGGTAACCCCAGTCTGGAAGGTCCTAACTTCTAACCTCCTTTTTACTTCAATTACCGTTAGCAAAACTTTTGTCATTTCTCCATAGTTGTGCACTGTATTCCATTATAACAGGCTTTCACACTTCCCCCAGCCTTTGGCTTTTTAAAATGGGAAGAGGCCATCCATCCATGGGCTTTATATTAAAGGACATGACCTCCCATAAAAGGGCATGTTGGGGGTGGCTATAACCACATAGAAGTGTGACCAGGCTTCCCAATAAATACCACAATACAAGGATTGTGGGACAAAAGCACTCCAATTAGGCTAATTTATAACTACATTTAGCAGAAGTGCTACTGATCTGGTCAAACATTTATACAAACATAGTAAAGATAATTAATGCACATTCTAGGCCCATACAATATCATATTATCTTAATGTGGTTGGAGGCTTCGTTCATTGTGATCACAGCTTTGTATTTTAAAATGATGATAGAGCACTCTAATTATAGAATCATATTTAGATACATAGATACGCTTGATGCAAAATTGTATATAAAAAGTCCTTCTTCCCATGTGTGCGATAAGGATTTGTTTGTGGGTTATATGAAGTCAGTGTCATGGACTGTTACGTACACGTCGCGTAACAGGTTTGCACAATTTTCCCCAGCCCTCTATCAGGGCACCGGAAACTGAAGAACTACTGCACAGGGATTGTGATAATAGCTGTGGTGATCCTGCAAGTACTTGCGCAATTTTTTTCCCCTTGCCACTAAGCAAATTTAATTTCCCCGCCCATATGCATGGGCCTGGCATGACTAGTCGGAAATCTGCCCCTGCTGTTCCCTAAGTTTTCCACTACTTTCATTTCCATAATGAGCTCAGAGTTTATAATGTAGATATTAACAGATCCAACAAATCATCTTTTCTAGTATGTATGTATAATTTTATTTATAAAGTGCCACTTGGGTATACAAACAGATAGATAAAAATTAAATTAAATACAATTTCATAAATCGGTTAATTAAGCATATATATATAAATTATGTATAAATTGATACAAGTGCAACAAGCCTTGACACATTAGGAATGAGATCCCTCCCCCGAAGAGCTTACAATCTAAGTGGAAGGCACAACATTCAGATGCAAGGGGGGGTACAAAGTGCTTAAAAGCTAACAATCATTTGTTCTGCTTATGCTAAAAGGTAGGATAACAGTCTAATTTTAAAAGTATTAATCGATGTCACCAGGCGAAGCGTGAGAGGGAGAGTGTTCCAAAGGTAGGGAGTAGCAAGAGAGAATGGTTTAAGGCAGGAGGCAGCAGTGTTAGTTGGGGTCTGTGAGAAAATTTCCTTGCGATGAACGAGGGCACGGCCTGGAACATAAGGGACCAGAGAGGTAAGTAGGGAGGTGCAGTTAGAGCGAAGGGATTTAGGTTTTAGTTGGGTTTGAATATGATTCTTTATTTGATGGGAAGCCACCCTATGGACTGAAGTATCGGGGTTGCAGGTTCTCTTTTGGAGGAGAGCGAGGATTGATCCAAGCTGCAGAGTTTAAGACAGACTGGAAAAAGAGAGATGAGAGGCCGGGAGTCCAGTATTAGAACTGGGGTTATTACAGTAGTCAAGACAGGAGATTATAAGAAATTATGTGATTAATATGTCACAGGTTAGTCTATCAGATGTGCCTTTTGTCAAGAGGCTTGGGATTTTGCCCTACTACAAGATTAGACACCTTTAAATTGGACCTGGATTTGTACTCCTTTTTTAGGAGATTAAGACTTAAAGTGCATTTCTTGCATAGACCTGATTGGGAGCCAGAGGGTTTTGACAAACACATGACTTACTTAACGAGGGTTGGGACTGTACCCCAAGAACCGTTTTGTGCCTCCTACTACTATGTGGGGAGTGGAGGGCTTTGTTAATAAAGTGAAATATGATTTGTCTCTTGCAATGCCTAGAATTAAAGTTTTTACTTTGCAACATAATCTATCTGCTCAGGAGAAATTAGCTCTTAAACAGCTTAAAGAGAGGTCCAATATCACGTTCAAACCCTCTGGCAAAGGGGGTGCGATTGTGGTATTTTATACAGAGTATTACCATAGCGTAATACTTGGTCAGCTTGGTGATGGGGATGTATATTGTGAAGTCCAAAGAGATTCCATATGGGACATAAAGAAGGATATGGGTGCCTTACTCATAAAGAAGACATGATATCTGAGAGTTTAAGAAAATACTTGACAGTGACCCTCCCTATCACTCCAATGCTGTATACCCTACCCAAGATTAACAAGAATCTTGGCTGGCATAGATAGTGTACAGTCCAATGGCCACCATGCTGGATGGGAACACAAGCATATTTGACTTCCCACTCTTTAAAAAAATTTGAATAACATAACAATTGAGGATTTGGATCAGGTAATTATGGTAATGATGGATGTTTCAATACTCTACACCTCCATACCCCATGCTGATGGAGTGGCATCGTGCCACAGGTTACTTGGACTTGTGGGATGTATAATGAAGCTCAAATTGACTTTTTACGGAGTGTTTAATACATATCCTACATCGGTCCTTCTTCAAGTATGATGAGACATTTTTCATGCAAATGCGAGGTACTGCAATGGGGGTCCAAAGTTGCCCGTAATACACAAATACCTTTATGGCATGGCTAGAGGAGGACTTCATCTATGTGTTGCCACTCCTGCTCATAGACTAAGGGGAATTTGTTCCTAGGTAAAGATAGATTGCTTGTAAAGGGATATTAAACTATAAAATTTCTTATACCTTTAGAAAACAAGTGTAAAAAATTAGGTCCTCTCCTGCCTGGCTTAATGGCCAGGTAAAAAGGGAAATGGGAAAAAAGAAAAAGTTTTTTAAAATTTTGAAATTGGAGAGAACCGAACAGGCTTACGGGAGTATAAGCTGTAATAAGGAGTGCAAGAAATCACTAGCTAAAATAGAAAATGAAATACGGATTGCAGAACAAAGCAAGTTTAATCCCAAAAGGTTTTTTTAATATATCAACAGTAAAAAGATGAGGACTGAAAATGTGAAACCATTAAATAATGGGACTGAGATTTTTATAGAGGATGCTGAAAAGGCTAATGTGCTAAACCATTCCCCCCACCCCCCCTCGGTATTCACTTTTGAGAATCCTAGTCTTTATAGCAGGGACTGTAATTATATGAATGATATAAATGAGGAATATTCACTCTGGCTGACAGAGAATATGGTAAGGAAACAATTGGACAAAGTTAGAATCAATAAAGCCCCAGAAGTGGATAAAATAGATCTTCAGATCTGAAAAGAGCTTAGTCCAGTTTTTTCTAGACCACTGTTTCTTATCTTTTCAGATTCACTTTTGTCTGGTGATGTGCCACTGGATTGGAAAAAAGCCAATGTAATACCAAAGGTAGTTGTTCCCAGCCTGGTAACTATAGACCTGTAAGCCTAACAATAGTGGTAGGGAAGGTATTGGAAACTTTGTTAAGGGATCATATCCATGACTTTGTCTCCAGAACTAATCTTATAAGTAGTAGTCAGCATGGATTTATGAGAAATAGATTGTGCCATCCAAATTTACTTGGTTTTTATGAAGTAAGTAAAAATTTAGATTCTGGCATAGCAGTAGATGTAGTATACTTGGATTTTGCTAAAGCTTTTGATACTGTGCAACATAGGCATAGGTTGCTTGTGAAATTTCTCATTCATCCAGGTCATGGTATATCGGTTGTATTCAGTTAGATCAACTGGACTTAAAGTTTAGTTCTTGAAGACGTTTCGCTAGTCATCCGATTGGCTTTCTCAATTCAGAATGACTTGTACAAGAATCTGTGGCAATTATGTACCCTGGAAAATCCCAATTAGCATATCACAGCCAGGTGTTGAGGGCGTGATTGAATAGTGGCTAAGAGGTGTTATAGGGGTTGTGGGGGAGACCAAACAGCAACTGCATCAACGTATGGCCCAGCACAGAAGAGCCAATTCCTCGGGTCAGGACTCAGCCGTGTACCTGCATCTTAAGGATAAAGGACATACCTTTGAAGATTGTAATGTTAACATATTAGCAAAGGAACGTGACTGGTTCAAGAGAGGTGTCAAGGAGGCCATTTATGTGATAATAAAGAAACCAAGCCTAAATAGAGGTGGGGTGGTTCAACACCAACTGTCTGCCATGCACAATGCTGTTTTGACTCCTTACCCTAGGCATTCTTATAACACCTCTTAGCCACTATGCAATTATGCTCTTAACACTCCTTACCCTAGGCATTCTTATAACACCTCTTAGCCACTATGCAATTATGCTCTTAACACCTGGCTGTGATATGCTAATTAGGATTTTCCAGGGTACATAATTGCCACAGATTCTTGTACAAGTCATTCTGAATTGAGAAAGCCAGGTTGGATGACTAGCGAAACGTCTTCAAGAACTAAACTTTAAGTCCAGTTGATCTAACTAAATACAACCGATATAGGCATAGGTTGTATGTTCTCCCTGCGCTTGCGTAGGTTTTCTATGGGCACTCCAGTTTCCCCCACAATAGGAAAGACACACTGATAGGTTGTATGTGTATGTAATTGTAAAGCATTACGGATGATGTTGGCGCTATATAAATCCAAAATAATAATAATAGGCGACTAATGTATAATGTATAAATGTATAGGAATGTTTGCCTAGAAAAAAACATTTGTACATGGATAGAGAATTGGTTATTGGATCGCAAACAGAGAGTGGTGGTCAATGGAGCTACATCTATGTGGTCCAAAGTTCTAAGTGGAGTGTCTCAGGGTTCCATACTGGTAACAACTTCTTTTAAATATGTTTATAAATTACTTAGAAGGGGGTATTGAGAGTAAGGTCTTTGGGTTTGTTGATTACACTAAACTATGCAGAGCCTTGGAAACTTCAAATGATGAGCAATTGCTGCAAACTGAGCTAGATAGATTATAAAAATGGGCAGTAGATTAGTAGATGGGATTCAATGTTTATAAATGTAAGGTGATGCATTTGGGCTTTAACAGTCCTGGTACCACCTACCATGGTGCAACCCATATATAACTCTGTGTTAAGTGAATCTCTAATGGAAAAAGATTTGGGGGTTCTGGTAGATAACAGACTTAGCTGTAGCAAATAATGCCAGGAAGCAATAACTAGAGATAGCAAGATATTGTCTTGATTAAAGAGGTGAATAGATTCAAGAGAAAAAAATACTATTCTCCCTCTTTACAAGGCATTGGTAAGGCTTCATTTGGAATACGTGTTGCAGTTTTGGAATCCCATATACAAAAAGGACATCTTGGAAAAAGAAGCAGAAAAGGGCAACTAAAATAATAAAGGGAATTGAGGGGCTTGACTACAAGGAAATGGAGTGCCATCCTGTTCATACTAATATATATATATATACACAATACAAGGATTGTGGAAGCACTCCAATTAGGCTAATTTACAACTACATTTAGCGGAAGTGCTACTGATCTGATCAGAACATTTATACAAACATAGAAAAGATAATCAATGCACATTCCTAGGTGACTTGATGTACTCTAATAATGTGGTCTAAATAAGACTTGATTTTTGGATATACTCTATTACCTGCCTCCATCTAAAGCTACTTATTTATACATTTATGACAATATGTACTGTAAATAAGACCTTTACAGGGAGATTCAATAAAAGTCCTTATCGTTTAAAATGGTGCTAATTTTGCCCCAACCAATCAGATTTATTTAACATTTAAAAGCTAACATTTGATTGGTTGAGGCAAAATTAGCACCATTTTTAACGATAAGAACTTTTATTGAATAACCCTGTTTGTTTGCTACTAAGTCATGATTAAGTCTACATTCTCTGGTACAATTTGAGTGTGATTAATTAATTGACATGTTCGCACCCCCCGCCCCCGAGGTTTAAATTGTAAGTTTACTTTAGGGTGCTCAATAAGCAATTTGTATATATGGCATTTCACTATCTATAATTATATATAACATTGTGTGCTGTACACTCTTTGAAGTGGATGAAGTTTCCTGTTATGCTTTATGTCTTATTAAGTGTGATGATCCCTTCAGTTGGTTTCTTTATTTTTTCTTTACTCATTTGGTTGCCTGGTTACGCGTCTTCTTTTACGCGAGTCGCTATTTGAGGGGGGTTCTCCTTTTAGATCTCATTCACTAGGACATATACGGGACTATATATCACGTGATACGTGGACTCGCAAGACTTTCTTGTTCTCGCAAGTTCCGCTATGTGATTTCGGGCATATATATGTATGGTGTTTGGGATCAAGAAACTAGCCAAATGAGTAAGTCCTTGTAGACGAAACGCGCCTTGGTGGTTTTCGGTTGTTCCATGATGTACCCGAGTGCTTCACAACCTTTACTGTGACCATTTATCCTTGGACCTGATTACATTTGATACGGTATCCTTCTATTTTTACCCTTTACTTATTGGTTCATTTACAGGTGTTGGTCGGGCATATAATGCAATAATTGTTATCATCAACTGTATGTAGTATACTTGTTTCTAGATATTTACCTATCTCTGAGTACTGCTGCTATATTTCCTTTAGTTTGCTGCTATTCCTTTGTGTACATCATGGGTTATGTGTTTTTTAGATGTTTTTAAATCTTCTTTCCATTTCTATAATAAGGGAATTTTATAATTACTATTATAGTGTGCTCTCTATCTCTTTTTTCTTATTTCTGACTTGATAGCAATATTAGTTGTTAGCCCACTGTGGTTTTTTTTATTCTATAACTTGTGCCCTGCTACCATTTTGTTAGCAACATTGGAGAAGCAGCAATATTGTGGGGATATGATCACTTCTAACAAATATAGTTTGTTCCCCAATATGTTATTTCAGTGGAATCCTAGACATCCTTTAAGATTAGATGTAGGGATGGCCGGTTCGCGGATCCGAACCCGGATCCGCCGCGGATTTATCCCGTTCGCGAACAGCGGATTTTTCTGGAGTTTCCACCTTCCGAACTTCCGAACCGCGGATTTCTCGTATTTTCGAAATTACGAGATTTTTCGTATTTTCGTTAATACGGATTTTCTCGAAAATACGAGGATGTCTCTTATTTTCATAAATACGTATTTTCGAAAATTTTCGAAATTACGAGAAATCGTGTATTTTCGAAAATTGTCGAAAATACGAGAAATCACGTAATTTCGAGAATATTTTTTATTTTAACGGGTCCGCTCGCGGATTTTCGAATTTTCGAAATTTTCCAAAAATTCACGGATCCTCAAGTGGACCGGATTTTGCGAAGTTCGGACATCTCTAATTAGATGACAAGTAGTTTCATCTTCAGGTTTCTTTACAGTGAGAAAGGTAGATGTGGTAATGGCAATTTCATTGAATAGCTTTAAAAGTGGGCTAGATAAGTTTCTAAAACTAAAAAACAAATTGAAAATTACTGGTATTAATACATATACAGGGTAATTTCCAAGGAGGCGGAGGGCAGGGGCAGCGCTCTTTTAAGGTTTTAACGTCTATGATGGGTAAGCGTGATTTTAAACCTTGATTTGTTGCAAGCCTATTTGCCAGAGGCTGTGGGCATGTAAGTATTTAATTTTTACATGCAGGTAAAATTCACCCAGAACCACGCATGCCTCTGGTAAACCTCCTACAGATTATTTTTTTGCCTTCCTTTGGATCATCTGTTTGGTAGGGTTAATGATTATCTTATATAAGTTCAGATAGATGGACGAATATCTTTATTCAACCTCCATTACTATATTATTATGTTACTATGATGGTCAACTGCTCACTCCACTGATTCAGTCCCAGAGACTCTGAAAAAACACATTTGCAAATATGCAAATGTTTTTTTTATATGCTGTGCTAATTTAAATTGCATATAAATCCATTTAAAATGTGTTACACTGATCCAGCTGCCAAGCAACATAAAGAGTATAAATAGAGCTAAATATGCAGTAAGCCATATTAGCCCAACAAACAAAGATGTGCAGTATTCTGTAAAAAAAAAAAAAAAGAAGAAGACTGGCTAAAACCCTTAACTTTCTACAGCAGCAGATTATGGCAGGAATGTGATACTGTGTATTCTGCTAGAGATAGGTAACACCTGCATCATATAGCATAAATACTTCTGATTTATTGTTATTTATCAAAAATGCTTTTCTTTTACGGTCTTCCAATGCTGTATGTCTACTATACATCCTCTTGTCTTTAACATATTTCAACATTTACTGGGCAGCTTACCAATGCAGCTTCATATAAATAAAAAGGAAAGCTTGAAATGTATTTCTTTGTGAATGAAAATACCTGTCATTGGTGCACCGCTGTACACACTTTCCCAAAGTTCTAATATTTGCAATGGGCCTGCTGCATGTATGGCTGTCACATGATTTACTGTAGTTGTTTTCCAAATTGAAAGTATGGTAAGTATGACCCAGCTAACACATATCAATCTTCATGGAATTCCTACAACATTCTTAGTTGGAGCAATATAATACGAGCAATACTATTGTTTTTTTATTGTGATTAATAAACTTCTCTGAGTTTGAATAAATGGGTGGTTTGTATACTTGGAAAAAAGTTTGTGACCCCAAAGTTTGTCAACCAAATTCAGTATAAATACTGTATGAGGCACACGAGGGTATAAAATGAGCAGGTAGTCGACTAATATTTATTAGTAATTATCAAGTAATGTTTGGATGTCTGTTGGATGTTTTCCTATTACATGGATGGGGGGTCCCTTAAAGCCCTTTCCCTTGTCAGTTTGGAGAATCCAGAAGATACCCCAAACCACCAATCAGATGACTTAGAGGGATTGAGGGGTATACCTATGCACAGTTCCCTTACATAATCGTAGAGCTATCCTTTACAGATATCCTTCAAGAAAACTGAGTGTTCGTGAAGGTTTGTGAGGTGCCCTGGGTTATCTACCAACTCTTCCACATCTTACTGTGTCCCAGTGTGAGGTGGTGTACTTTAGAGATTGATTATCTTTACAGCACTGACACTTAAACCATAATAGACAATCTCCTTGAATGATTTAATGGTCTCACTTCAATATTTTAAGTTCTAATTGCATTTTATATTGGTATTTTGTATTATTTTTATATAGTATTAGATTTAGATTACACTACTCCGTTATTATTATTAGTAGTAGTAGTAGTAGTATCCCATTAATATACTAAATCAATAAAAAGGTAAAATAAAGTCTAATGGCCCTGGATTTAAGATGTGACATATTTTTATGAGAATAAAGCAATAGACATTCGTAGCTTAAGAAACAACTCAAGGGAATTTGGCCTGGGGAACTTTACTATGACATTTTACTGTTCTTTCTCTTCAGCATAAAATCTTTTCTTAGAAGCAGAAAACTCACTGAAATCAGAAAAAAGGCCCAAAGTGAATTGTTCCCTCAGACAGGGGAGACGTGTTTGACAACAGAGCATCTAAATACTTAAAATAGTTGTTTTAAAGTATTGTAACAAAAAGTGTTCAGTCACTGTAGTGGTTGTTTATTTTAAAGGACAAAATATTCTGCCATAGTAAGTGGGGTTCTGTTTCTTTAGTTCCAGCTGCCAAATGAATCATATACAGATACTGTCTAATAAAGCACCTTTGTAAATTAGGAAATAACCAGTAAGAAACCCCATCCTGTCTGACACAACAAAAAAGAGAATTCAACCCTAAACATGTTTCCCTGATCTTGCGATTAAAATGACACATCACTTGTCTATCTATATAATTCCTTACTGAGGATAATAATAAATTCCGTACTAAAGATAAAAATAAACAGGGAGATTCAATAAAAGTTCTTATCGTTTAAAAAGGTGCTAGTTTTGCCCCAACCAATCAGATGTTAGCTTTCAAATGTTAAATAAGTTCTGATTGGTTGGGGCAAAATTAGCACAATTTTAAACGTTAAGAACTTTTATTGAATCTCCCTGATATTCCTCTCTAAAGGGTGTTTTTGATTTTTCAGATTCCAAAACTCATCTCTGCTTATCTTTTATTGAAAAAAAATATTCTGAACTATATTTGTCCTGTATGTGTTCCTTATTTATGGTATGAATGTCTAGATACTGTTTTATTTGTGTTTTAAACACTTTTATATGACATGTTGTAAATTAGAAATCTGTAACCCCCACTATCCTTTATTCCAAACTTCCCCTATTCCAGTAAATCTGAAAAGTCAAATCAATATCTCACTAAGGAACTAAGGTTGAAAATTCAAACAGTAATGTTAATACCACGTCCAGTCTATTAGATTTACTGCTTTTTCTATATATTGGATTTGTGTTTATTTGCGGCTATTTGCAGACCTAGGATTGCAACTTTATTCATTTAAACCCAACACACACAGCTTACATGATTATTATTTAGCAATAGGATTGGCTTCTTACAGTACTGCATATTTATTTACATGAAACCCTCATCAACATGCAGTGTGTGTGTGCCAACTACCCAGGCAGCATGGATATGGATAGCATATGTGACCAGCTTAAATGGCTTGGTAACTTAATGCAAAGCACACTGATGGAGAAGCTGACTTGACTACTTAGCAATATTGCACTTGTATTTCATAGAACATTTACCAAAATATAATATATATATATTATAGCAAATTATGGAGTGCTATACCCCAGTTATAAAGGCATGCTGACAGCAGGTGAACGTTTATGACATTGTATTTTTGAGACAGGAGAAGAACAGATAAACTAATTATAACATGCTGGGAAATGTTTTCAGAGCTATAGAAGAAAACTAAATACAATAAAAATCTATGCATCAAATTCTGGAAATCAGCATTTTAAATGGGAGGCAATACTCACTGGGCTTTACAAAGAAACTACATAGAGGCACCTCACCATTCCCAGCAGGGCCGTCTCTAGACTTTTTGGCACCTGAAAAAAAAATTCCAAATGCTTCCCCCCTCACTGTGCCACCAGAAGGGGTGTGATTTCTATAATTGAATGTGGGTGATGCTTTGCCCAGAAGTGGGGTGTGGCTTTCCAGAAGTGGGAGGGGCTTTATACACATGACTGGTATGTAATGCCTATAATGATTGGTAAATGATGCCCACAGTGACTGGTATTAAATGCCCACAGTGACTGGTAAATGATGCTCATCATTGATTTTTGATCTGCAGGGCTAGCAAACATTGATTTTGATCAAATTAATTGCCAGTCAGAAGGGATGGGGAGGAGTCCTGGCTGCATTCTGTTGTGCAATGTAAGTCATGGCTTTCCCTGATATTTAAAGTGACAGTACCTCCCAAAAATACGTGGTTTTTACAAACAGCATTTTTGGAGCCCCTGGTATCTGGGTCCCAGGCACATGGAGAAATCATTTGCCACAGGCACATAAAAACTGCTGCTTCCTTACAGGGTGCTGCTCTGTAATGTGCTTCACTCTGCTTCATTAGGGAGGCGGCCCTGATGCCCAGCACATAACCTCCATTTGTAAAGGGTAAAAAATACAGCAAGATCCCACTGCTCCAAACTTTTTTGGGATTTTAAATCTGAGTTGTAGATTCTGATCATTATTTGAAATCACAGCATTTACAGGGAAAGACCTGTCACAGAAGCAGAAATTATAATATGTGTCACATTTCTGCCCTATTACTAGGAACTTTGGCTGCCTGTCAGCACAAGTTCCTAAAACTAAATAATATTGAGAATTACTGGTATTGATGAATGTGGATCTGGTTGATCCAGGGATACTTTCCGATTGCCGTTTGGAGTCAGGAAGGAATTTTTCCCCCTTTTTAGCTGGGGTTTTTTGCCTTCCTCTGGATCAACTGTTAGGAAGGGTTAATGAAAAAAAAAAAAGAGGGTGGATAGGTTGGACTTGATGGATGTATGTCTTTATTCAACCTTAATTACTATGTAAAAATTACTTTCTGCAACAATCAAGAGAATCAGCAGAGAAAAGAAGGTAGGGGGGGGAGGGGGAGATGTGTAAGCAGAGCAGGGTCCCTGGTGAGGCTGTGCAGAACTTATAAGTGTCGCAGACACTACAAGAAAGCAGTGAGTAAGGGAGGGTGGGGGCAATTAGGAGCACTCACTAAACATTAATAATTTAATGACAAAGCAGGTACAGATAATTATGTGAGTACCATTATTTTACTTCTCTCAAATTGTAGTTTCAGATAATCTAAAGTTGTTTGAGTGAGTATAGTGACCCTTTATTATCACAAGTTAACAGGTAGCTTTTAAATTAAGAAAATAAGCATTTTAATAACTGTAGGTAAAATGTAAATTATCCCATATAGAAACCTGATCATATAGAAGAGTGCAGGAAAGGTTACAGTTAAAGATGGACCAAACCTGAACCCCGAGTTTGACCCGAACAATAATAGTTCAGATGAACTCAAACTCTTCCGAACTTCCCAAACTAGTTTATGTTTTCGAATTTGTGGACTTATTTTTGTTACTTATCGAAAATGCAATAATTCTCGAATTCTCGAATTGGTAACTCTTTAATGTATCCTTCGATTTCGGTAACCCACGTATATATCCTTCTAACTCAATTCAAGCCTTCAATTTCGGTAACCATCCAATGTAGTCTTCAATTTTGGTAACCCTCAAATTTATCGTTCGGTAACCCTCGAATGTAGCATTCCTTTTCGGTAACCCTCAACTGTAGCCTTCAATTTTGGTAACCCTCGAATGTATCCTTGGAATTCAGTAACCTTTGAATTTATCGTTGGGTAATCCTTGAATGTAGCATTCACTTGCGGTAACCCTCGAATCTAGCCTTCAATTTCAGTAACCCTTGGATGTATTGGTCTGTAACCTTCAAATTAGCCATAACACTCGAATGTAGCATGTGGAAACCCTGACTATTGCCCAATCATGGGGAAAGTTAGTGTTAAAAGAAGTTTTGGTGATGTGGACATATTCCCCAGACCATTTCCCAGGTGCCAGAGCCATTTACAGTAAGTTACCATTGTTATTTTAATTGTATTTAATCCATACTTTTCAAACTATTTCTCTCCATTGACTTTAATGTGCTCGTTTTCAAACGAAAACACAAATCCAACCTTACGAACTTTTATTGAAGTTTGAAAACGAACTGAACGTCAGCAAGTTCGGCCATCTCTAGTTACAGTTAACAGAACGCACAAACCTAGCATTGCCATTAAATTTTATGTATTTGTGTCATTCCTACATATTGGCAGAAATATCTCGGACCATCTCAGACTTTGCTCAATATTGCAGCAAGTGTTCTTTCTTATACAGACATTCTACACTACAGAGAATCTGCCATTACCTAGCTGGATGAACACAAAGAACTGTTCATGTTACACATTTTCTGTTCTATACGTTTATTTATTTGATCAGAAACATTAAAGCCTTTCAGGGCGATTTACCCAGAGCCGCTATCGCTTTGGGTAAATGTCCAGAGCACAAATCAATATCGCGTTTGCGACTGTGGGTAAATCCCGAAAAAGGGATTTTTTTAACGCCAGCCATGAGCTAAAAATCCAGCACTAAAAGTAGATATTAATATTGAATCATGAGCACCAGCTGTGCAAGTGTCTTTTTCGATTCCCGCACACCCGGCGCAAGGAAGGAGTTAAAGTCACGCTAAACGAAAGTAAAGCAGTTAGCTTGGCTTTAACTATAAGAGCGCAGCGGCTCTCGGTAAATGAGGCTGTTTTTCTTTTGATTTCCTTCCAGAAAAGTCTGCATTGTTTTCATTAAAGATGGGATTTGTGGTGAATGAAAGCTAGCACAATACTCAACAATAGCACAGGCAAGATCTTGACAGCAAATTACTTTGTCTGGGAACTACATAGGGAAGAAAATAAGACAGAACTGAACAGAATTCCATAGTAAGCCTTTTATTGTCTTTCAACCAAGTGTCAGTTTCCCATCAGGTGGGAACAAAAGAAAATGAAACAGCAGAGAAGGCTAACACAGATACATCGCTGGCGCCCTTTAGGGTAACAGACACAAGATTTTTTATTCACCTTTTGTAAAAGTGCAAAAAGATTTTTGAGGTTAATGTTCTCTCTCTAGCCAGCTGCTAAAAAATGCCACAGAGGACTTAGACCAGGTGTTCTTTTCAAATACTGGTACAAATAAATGTATTTTACTTTATTGCTTTTCTTGTTTTAAGTAAAGTTATTTTCTTTTACGGTAATTTCATAATAAAACAGTGTACACAAGTTTCACAGATTGAATCAAATATCTGGTGGGATCCCTTCCTAGAGAAACAAAAACATTTTGGTGGTAAAGACTTTACCATCCTCTATATGGATCCTCTATATACACCAGGTGCATTTGAAAAGCAATGATCGAGGGTCGCACTCCAATGAAAATCAAAAACTTTTATAAGTGACCACAACACATCTTACACAACGTTTCGGGGGAAAATTTACATGCCCCCTTCCTCAGGTGACGCCAGGTGCAGAATGTTTCATGTGCTTAAAATGGAAAAGCGTACTGTTCATGTTTTGGATTACAAAAAGGGCACGATTTATTCTTTTTTTTCTTCTTCAAGCCAGGATGCCTATGCTGTGCTGTCCTATCTAGTTTCACATGTTTTCCCTCAGATAGCTTTTTCTTAGTGTTTACTAGGTGTTTTTTGAGTGGTCACCATTGACAAAAAAATACTGTTCGTAGGAAAATAGCCTAAAATATACAGCAAGGCTGGCTTTCAAAAAATGCAACTCAATCCAGATGCACTAATTACATTTTATTAAAAGATAACTGTATTGCCTTGATGCATTTTTTTTAAACTGCTTTAAAAGAGTAAAGGTATGCAGCCCTCCCTATACATTTTTTTTCTGATTTCAAGCCTCTCTCTGCCTTCAATTATCCTTCAATTAGCCATGCTGTGAAGGGTGCGTAACGATTCTGTCTGCCTCTAACTGTCACTCAAAGCTAGCATGCGAGAAAACACTCCTCCACCCACCCTTGATTAGCTTGCTAATGTGGGCTGTATTCTAGCAACAGGACAGTTCAAGTTTGTTTGACTTGCAGAGGAGGAGGAGAGGGGTTGTAACAGACATTCCCACCACCCATTGACAAGTGATATGTTAACGATGGCCCTGGGCCGTGTAGGAGGCACTGTTTTGCACTCATCTTTGCTGTGTGATATCTAAGGGAGGGCAGCACGGTTGTAAATGAGAGTAAGTGATTTCAGCTGCTGGAAGTGTGGACATGTAATGGGGGTAATGTTATTTTTTGGGGTATTGTTGTCCTTTAAGAATGTCCTAGGCACCCTAGGCTGGGGGTGTCTCAACTGGTCACTGCCCCTTTGCTTCTTTCTCAGTAGATTTTGATGGTGGGTCAGGTTTTACCTGATTCCATGGCAGAGTCTAACTGGTGCCCACAGGCACTGTTAGTGTGACCAGGTTTTCACCAGAGCTCCTGATGGTGGGGATATTGTGCTGCTGAGTCACACCAGGTTGTGGCCCCCATTACCTGCAAGCAAGGAGTCCAGGGAATCAGTCGGTGCCAAATCGGAAACTTAGAAAAGCGCAGCAAGTATGCACATGAATGGAGGCACAGGAGTGAAGGCACAGGAGTGCACGTCCCTCCAGGTAGTCCGGCCACCGGGGGAACCAGGACAGGTAAGGAGCAATCCTGACATGGTGTGAGGGGGCAATCATACCTCCAATGTAATAGGCCAATTGCAGTTACTGCTGCATTGCAAATTGCCGTAAATCTTGTGTGTGACCAAAAAGCCATTCATTATCCAGCATTCCATTATTGTGTCTTTTGATATTGTTATTGTGATACCATGCCAAACTTTATTATTAGTAGTATTTAACATAGGAGCCAGCAGTACGTTTCTCTTTAAAGGGGAAATTTAGTACAAATACAAAAAAAGAGCACCCCAAAGACCTTAATCTGCCAATTCAGCATTTTGTCTGTGATTAAAGGGCAAGTCCAGCCCCAAAATGAAAACTTACATACAGGTAAATCACCCCCCAAAACCCTAAACTGTGATATATCTGTTGTATTCAATTAGATCAACTGGACTTGAAATGTAGTTCTTGAAGACGCTTGTGAAGGTTCTCATTCATCCAGGTCATGGTATATCTGTTGTATTCAATTAGATCAACTGGACTTGAAATGTAGTTCTTGAAGATGTTTCGCTAGTCATCCGACTGGCTTTCTCAATTCAGAATGACTTGTACAAGAATCTGTGGCAATTATAGACCCTGGAAAATCCCAATTAGCATATCACAGCCAGGTGTTAAGGGTGTGATTAGATAGTGGCTAAGAGGTGTTATAGGAACGCCCAGAATAAGGTGTTAAAACAGCATTGTACATGGCAGACAGTTGGTGTCGAACCCCCCCACCTCTATTTAGGCTTGGTTTCTTTATTTTCACATAAATGGCCTCCTTAACACCTCTCTTGAACCAGTCACGTTCCTTCGCCAGTATGTTAACATTACAATCTTCAAAGGTATGTCCTTTATCCTTAAGATGCAGATACACGGCTGAGTCCTGACCCGAGGAATTGGCTCTTCTGTGCTGGGCCATACTTTGATGCAGTTGCTGTTTGGTCTCCCCCACATACAAATCAGAGCATTCTTCACTGCACTGCATATATGATGTCGCTTTTCTTGTGTTTTGGTATTGGGTCTTTCGGATGTACCAATTGCTGCCTCAGTGTGTTGTTCGGTTTAAAGCAGACAGGGATACGATGTTTTTTGAAAATTCTTCTTAATTTCTCGGAGACCCCTGCATATGGGATGACCATGTTCTTCCTCCTGTCTTGCTTTTCCCCTTCACTGTTGGTATTTGTGTTCTTTTCTTTCCTTCTACTTCTTTTGACAAAGGCCCAGTCTGGATATCCACAAGTTTTAAGGGCTCCTCTGAGATGTTTCATTTCTTTAGCCTTCGCCTCTGTGCTAGTGGGGATGTTCTCGGCTCTGTGTTGCAGGGTTCTGATGACATCCAGCTTGTGATCTAAAGGGTGGTGGGAGTCAAACATCAAATACTGATCTGTGTGTGTTGGTTTTCTGTAAACCTCTACTTCCAGTTTACCATTTTCCTTAACTTCTACCAAGCAGTCCAAGAAAGCCAGTTTGTTGTTTTGTACCTCTTCCCTTGTGAATTTAATGTTTTGGTCTACCGCATTAATGTGTTCTGTGAAAGCTTGTAATTCCTTCTGGTGGATTTTAACCCAGGTGTCATCCACATATCTGAACCAGTGGCTGGGTGCTATGCCCTTAAAGGTATTAAGCGCCTGTGTTTCTACCTCCTCCATGTAAAGGTAGGCCACAATGGGTGAAACTGGAGATCCCATAGCACATCCATGTTTTTGCGTATAGAACTTATCCCTGTATTTGAAATAGGTGGTATTCAGGCACAAGTCCAACAAGGAACACACCTGTTCTGGGTTGAGATCAGTTCTGCTGGTAAGAGTGCTGTCTTGGCCCAGCCGTTTTCTCACCATGTCAACCACCTCCTTGGTGGGTATACAAGTGAAGAGAGATGTCACATCATAGGACACCATAGTTTCTTCTACACCGAGTACTATATCTTCAATCTTGTTGGTGAAATCCTGAGAGTTCTGGATGTGATGCTTAGAACTTCCCACCAAAGGTCCTAAGATGTTAGCTAGATATTTTGCCACCTTGTATGTTACAGAGTTGATGCTGCTGACTATAGGTCTTAGTGGGGCCCCTTCCTTATGTATCTTTGGGAGTCCATATATGCATGGATGTGCCTCACCAGGGTAGAGGCGATGATACATAACTCGGTCAATGGCTTTATCCTTTTGAAGCTGTTGTAGTAAGTCTATGACTCTTTTCTTGTAACGGCTGGTGGGATCCCTTGTTAAAGCCTCATATGTGTTGTTATCAGCCAGGAGCATGGTCACCTTATCATGGTAGTCTGAGGTGTTGAGTACCACTGTGCATCTTGCTTTATCTGCCGGTAGAATGGTGATACTGGAATCTTTCTTGAGGGATGTTAAGGCTCTTCTTTCCTGTGTAGTCAGGTTAGATGAAGGAGTTTTAGCACTGGCTAAGGCTGCAGATACCTTAAGGCGAAGTTGTTCTGCCTCACTCTGTGATACCTTATTACTGTGGATAGAGGCTTCTGTGGCTGCTATAATATCCACCACAGGGATGGCTTTAGGGGAGATGGCAAAATTCAAGCCCTTAGCAAGGACTTCCATTTCTGGCTAGGTCAGGGTCCTGTTAGACAAGTTTCTCACCCACTTGTACAATGCTGTTTTAACACCTTACTCTGGGCGTTCCTATAACACCTCTTAGCCACTATCCAATCACCAATCACACCGTTAACACCTGGCTGTGATATGCTAATTGGGATTTTCCAGGGTACATAATTGCCACAGATTCTTGTACAAGTCATTCTGAATTGAGAAAGCCAGTCGGATGACTAGCGAAACGTCTTCAAGAACTAAACTTCAAGTCCAGTTGATCTAATTGAATACAACAGATATACCATGACCTGGATGAATGAGAACCTTCACAAGCTAAACTGTGATAGTTTGAAATCTGAGATATATAAGTCTAACCTGAAATCCTGCACAATGTCCTGTTTCCCCTGTTTCTGCTTCCTGGTTCTTCCAGTTAGCAACTGTCAGTTATGGATTTGACAGTTGATATCACAACCAATGACTGAATTTTAATCCCCTATCTGTATCTTCTGAGCATGCCCAGGCTCAGTACAGGTTTCTAAATTGCTCAGTTTCCATGAGGCATCCAGGAGCATAGCAGGCATACAGTAATGAATTCATAGAACAAAGTAGGATATATCAACATATTTTAAAGGGGCTATTCTTCGTAAAAAATGTTCTTATGAGGGTGGAGTTGTCCTTTAAATAAACGCAACTGAAAAACTGACTTCCAGTTTGCAGGACCCCTAGTTGAGACCGTTATGGTCTTGCCCTTGACCAGCGCCCTTGTTGATTCAGTTGCTCAGTAGAGATCTGAGCATCTTTGACCCATCCAGCAGCCAATCAGTAAAAATAACTGTTAGGAATAATCCAAGGATGTGGTGCATCCTGGGAAGAAGAAGGACCGTTAAAACCTGAAATGTCACCTCACTAATGTCAACAGCAGGGAACAGCAAAGGGTATGAAATCAACTGATTTTTCTAAATGGGAGAGACCATGTAGAATAACTAAGTATACATTACACAAATTAACAATTTAACAAATATTGATAATTTCCACTGAACTGTCCCTTTAAGTACCTTATGCTTTTGTATAGTGCAGTTTATATGGAATAGGGACTTCATGCCATGCTTGTCATAAGGCAGCTTAAATGGTGCACAGTGCGATATTTTGTTCAGCACCATTCAGCATTACCAGTAATAACTTACTACTAAAAATAGAAGCCTAGTGCACATCTAATTTGCTTATATTTTACTTTACCATTGTATTGCGACTTAAAAAGCCTGCCCTTTTCTCTGGATAAATTAAAGCAATTAGTTCAATAACTTGGCTAAATTATTTTAAGCACAGCAACCACTTCATGGTTTGCTTTATTCTGCTGGGTCCTAACTTTTAACCTTTTTTACTTAAGTAACTTTTTACCTTCTTAGGAGATGTAATTCTCAAACTTTATCTTTATATCAGTACCTGCCTTTTATGAGATGGAAGTCCCTGCTGCTCTTTCGCTTGCTTTCTTGGGACTAACTCTCTAGCTTTCAGTACTTGAACACATGACCCACTGTGAGTGGAGTACACATTTCCCAGAAGCTTGGTCAAACCCCCAATGCAACAAGCAATATATATATATAGAAATGGGATAGTATACATCCACACAGAGTGCAACTAGAGACCAAATTAATTCAATACATACAAAAAATAGAAGCCTAGTGCACATCCAATTAATTTGCTTATATTTTACTTTACCATTGTATTGCGACTTAAAAAGCCTGCCCTTCTCTCTGGATAAAGAAAAGGGCAGGTCAAAGGCAGGTCCATTCACTGATTTCCCTCTCTGTTCATTAGGAGGTGACAGTGTAACAAGTTGGAAGATTAGTTAATTAGTTACTAACAGTGAGGTACAAGGCAGGTCCATTCACTGCTTTTCTTCTCTGTACATTAGGAGGTGACAGTGTAACCAGTTGGAAGATTGGTTACAATCAGTGAGGTACAAGGCAGGTCCATTCACTGATTTCCCTCTCTGTACATTAGGCGGTGACAGTGTAACCAGTTGGAAGACTAGTTACTATCAGTGAGGTACAAGGCAGGTCCATTCAATGCTTTACTTCTCTATACATTAGGAGGTGACAGTGTAACCAGTTAGAAGATCAGTTACTATCAGTGAGGTACAAGGCCGGTCCATTCAATGCTTTCCTTCTCTGTACATTAGGAGGTGACAGTGTAACCAGTTGGAAGTTTAGTTACATTTGTTATTCAATCCCTAGGCAGGTTCAGCCTTTACCAGCTGTTAGATTTTACCCTCCTGCTTTTACTTGGCTGGCTGCCCAGATTATAGGAGATAGATTTAAGAGATAGATTTGCTTTCTGATATACCTACCACCACCAAAGACCACACACCAGAATAATATAATGAATAACAGCAACTGTATTAATATACCAATGAAAGACCGGCCGGTCGAAATATTAAAACTTATTACAACTATCACATATAAAATATACTATACAATATCATATATATTAATAATTCATATATAAATGGATACATAAAAAGAGGGCGTGTGATTAAGAGGTCCAGAAATTAGTAAAGTCATTCGAAACAGTCCTCCTAATAATAGATATCCCAGTGGTTTATCGTCCGTGATGTTATAAAAATAATGCAGGAGGTAGATATCAAAAGACAGCGGTGTGCGCACACCTAATAAATGTATAAAAAGACGTATGTATGTCTATATCACTAGAGGCGGAGGTATATATATGGATCAATACTGCACCGTGCTCTCGTCGTACACTGCTGGGCATAGAGCGTATCACTCACGATCCCCCGGATACACAAGATTGTCAAATCCGTGGCAAGCAAGCTCTTGGGATCTATGTGTCGCCGTTTCAGCCCGCTGGAAGGTGAACACCTTCAGATTCCTTCTAATCCGACACCGGCTTTTGGCAGATAATCAAACACATCCAAGTATCAGTTAGACCTCCCGCACTCCTCGTGATTACGTCTACACATCACTCCGTTCCAACCGCTACGTGTTTCGCTGTTCCCAGCTTCATCAGGGAACATGCCTGATGAAGCTGGGAACAGCGAAACCATGGATATTACTAGCCTGTACACAAATATTTCCCATGATATGGGTCTAGGAGCAGTTAGAAATATAATCAATGAACAGAACTGTGGCAATTATGCCTTTCAGAACTTTGTCCTGGAAATGCTGGAAATCTGTTTAAAATATAATTTCTTTAAATTTGAAAATGCATATTATTTACAGAAAACGGGTACAGCCATGGGGGCAGCCATGGCCCCAGCATATGCAAATATTACGATGTACCAATATGAGATGCAACACATTTTGTCCAAGTATGGTGATTTCTTATTGTTATACTACAGGTTCATTGATGACCTATTCTTTATTTGGCAGGGGTCTCGCAAATCCCTGGAGGATATGTACCATAATCTGAATGATCTAAATTCGCCAATTAGATTTACGAAAACTGTAAGTAATGACAAAATTGAATTCCTAGATTTATGTATCGAAAAAGATGGCACAAGATTACACTATTCACTATTTCACAAGGAAACGGATAGGAATACTCTCCTCCACTACACAAGTGACCACCCATTGCATTTTAAGAACTCTTTACCAATTTCACAATTTTTAAGAGTTTTAAGATATAACTCTAAACCCGAATTCTTGGAAATTCAAATTAAAGAAATGTGGGAAAAATTCGCCAATCGTGGTTATCCAAAAAACATACTCTTTCGAGCACTACAGAGAGTCAAAGCAAAATATGAGGAAACACAAGATAGGAGGACCCCATGTAACAAGAGTAATATGCTGGTGGGAAGTTTCAAACACTCAGCCATGGGACCCCGGATCAGGACGAGTATTTTAGATAATTGGAACATTTTAACATCAGACAAAGTGCTCAAAAATGTGTTGCCAAGTAAACCCCTAATTGGATATAGAAGGGGAAGGAATCTAAGAGACTACCTGGTTAAGACTGTGTTTGAAGAGAAACCGAAGGAGAGCAATTGGCTACTCCAAACCAATGTCACTAAAGGATGTTTCAAATGCACTAAATGTACCTCATGTAAATTTATGTCAGCTGGTAAACAATTTGTGAACCCACAGAGCAAACAGATTCTCAACATTAGACACAGAATAACATGCACTACTACCCACGTGGTGTACATAATCATTTGTCCCTGTAATTTAATATATGTGGGCAAGACAGATTTAGCACTTAGGCTGCGGATAGATGGCCACAGGTCGGCCATCAAAACAGCATTCAGAGATGGCCATACATCTAAACCGGTGGCCAAACATTTTTTAGAGGTGGGCCACAGTATTGAAGATTTTAAGTTCACTGGCATAGACCATATTCCCAAACCTAAAAGAGGGGGGAACAGATCCCAATTACTATTACAATTAGAAGCTAAATGGATCTGGTCCCTTAACACTATTCAGCCTCATGGCCTAAATGAAAACATGCAACTACGATGCTTTCTAAGCGACAGATAGAGATATGTATTATATGCTTTCATTGAATTGAGACAATTGTATAAATTATTAACACAAGCAATTATCTATTATCCTAATCTTTGTTATCATATGCCCAAAAATTTTTCTAGCAAACATAGAATTTTTATACCCACTAGATTTTATCTGAGACACGAGGCACTTTATAAACTTGAGACTTCACCTAGGTCTAACACGTCGTTGACTTTATGCTATTTATTGTATTTATTGTATTTATTGTAGTACTTGCACTAAACATATGTATCGATATTCATTGCACTATTTCACTTTAAGTCACAGACTAAAGGTGTGGCTGTAAATTGGCCAGGAGAGGCGTGTCATTCACGGATTGGTTCACTCACTTATGTGGAGGTGGTTTTACTCTATATATTTGCACTTTGAATCATCTACACTATTGTTTGGCTTGAGAAAGGCCCCAGACACAGGGCCGAAACGTTGCAGTTTGTATATTGAATAAACTATTTATCAAGACCCAGGAGTGCACCGTGCATACTTACTTATATATATATATATATATATATATATATATATATATATATCAGCTAAAAATTTTAGTTGCCCTTCTCTGAACTCCTTCAAATGTCCCTTTTATATATGGATTCTAAAACTGCACCACATATTCCAAATGAGCCTTATTAACCGGTGCCTTGTAATTTTCTCCCTTGAATCTATTCCCCTCTTTATAGAAGACAATATCTTTCTAGCTCATGCCGTGGCTGTCTGGCATTGTTTGCTACAGCTTTGTCTGTTATCTACTAGAACCCCAAAATCTTTATCCATTACAGATTAGCACAGAGTTATTTATGATTTAGGTGGCACCAGGTTTGTTAAACCCTAAATGTATCACCTTACATTTATAAACATTGAATCTCATCTGCTATTCTGCTGCCCATTTTGATAATCTATCTACCGTATGTCTGCTTGCAGCAATTGCAAATTCTTTGAAGTTTCCAAACTTTGCATAGTTTAGTGTCATCAGCAAAGACCTAGACCTTGCTCTCAATGCCCCCTTCTAAGTAATTTCTAAACAGAATAAAAAGAAGTGTCCCCAGTACAGAACCCTGAGACACTCCGCTTAGAACTTTAGCCCACATAGATGTAGCTCCATTGATCACCACTCTCTGTTTCCATTCCATTAACCAATTCTCTATCTATGTACAAATGTTTTTTTCTAGGTCAACAGTCTTTATTGTTTATACATTAGTTGCCTATTTAGCACAGTATCAAAAGCTTTAGCAAAGTATACTACATTCACTGCTATGTCAGAATCTAAATTCTTACTCACTTCTTCATTAAAACAAAGTAGATTTATAGATTTGTCTGGCACTATCTATTTCTCATACATAAATGCTGACTACTACTAATAAGATCAATTCTGGAGACAAAGTCAAGGATATGATCCCTTAACAAAGTTTCCAGCACCTTCCCTACCACTCATGTTAGGTTTACAGGTCTATAGTTACCAAACGTGTATCTGAAAAGATGAGAAACAGTGGACTAGATAAAACTGGACTAAGCTCTTATAAGATCCGATAATGTATTCCATCCGGTCCTGGGGCTTTACTGATATTAACTTTGTCTAATTGTTTCCGTACCATATCCTCTATCAGCCAGAGTGAATATTCCTCATTTATACCCTTCATATTAATACAGTCCCTAATATAAGGACTAGGATTCCCTATAGTGAATACCGAGGGGACAAAATGGTTAAGCACATTAGCCTTCTCAGCATCCCCTATAACCATCTCAGCCCCATTATTTAAATATATTATTATTATTATTTAAATAGCAAAATAAATGGGGGACAGAGCAAAACAAATTTCTTATCAGCAAGTACAATAAAATCAAGAAAGAAATGTCAAACCTCTCTTATCATCCTGACCATATTTTTCTGAGTATAATAGTGTTAATGGGTTGCACTTGGCTGAGCAATGGCGGCTGTTAAATGATTCATTAACCCTAAGTCTGTACGCTGTGTTGTTAAACAATGCTAAAGCCAATCCTTCAAAACTAATTGGCTATGTTACGTACATGAAAGACACCAATGAAAAGCACATATAGTATTTCAAATAAATTAAAACCCCCTAGGTGATCTCAAGTAGTGTCTCTGCTACTAGGAGTGAAACATGGATTCATCAAGTATTCTTTATTCATTTATGAGAGGGACAGTCATGCTAAATACAATAGATCTCGCGCAATCCACAAAACTAAAAGGTCAAACTATTCCTAGAACCTCTAGTGGGGGCTTCTCAATTTATTTTAGAAAAGACTTTGTTATTGAAAATAAAAAATTGCTATACTCTGTTGATCTTATTGACATAGGGCTTTAAATCTAAACAAAATTAAGTGCATAATGATGAATATCTTATATAATTTATACATATTTGGTCAAAATAATGGTATGGTATATATGGTAATAATGGTATGGTAGAGACTGAAAATGGTTATTGTTGGTCTCTGATCGGAGGACATTTCAATCGTCAAAGCCCACATCTTGTTAGAAGTATCCCCAGGTGCATACCAGCCGATTAGGTTATTATATTTTTTGCAACTTACAATAGCAGATGGTCCTGATTGCATTAATAGTTACCTTGCATTACTCAGAAAGACAACATTCTATTGTTCAAGGCGTTATACGAGATAATGAGTTGCTAGGGCTTCCTATTAAGATTATGTGGGACTATGAAATAGAATGTTTAGATAAACATAGCTTTTTTTGCAGTATCATAGTTAAATTTTTTATATCGACATGACATCAGCATGACATCATAATTTTGCTCTTTTGGATTCTGGGTCTAAAATGTATTGCACTTTATTCAACTTCTTATTTTACATCATTTAAAATAATAATATTTTTTTGTACTGTAGGGCTCCCTCCCCCAGCTCCAACCATATAATTATTTATGCAGGAACTCCCCCAATCATTACTTACATTACATCTTTCCTTTTGGGGGTGGACATGCCCTTTAACTTTGTGTCATTCATTGTGTAAAACATTTATTAGCTTTTAGATGTGTCAGGGTTACATTTTTAATGATATCAACATGACAAAAGCATGGTATTATTTTCATTGATGCCACTATGACAACCGCATGACGCAAAAATAATGTTGAAATTTTGATTCTTAACCCCAAAAAACATTTTACTTTGTGTAATTCCTTATTCTATATCATTTAATTGTGTTTAAATGTGTCAGGGTAAATATAATCATGTCACTATCACATTAGCATGACATCCTAATTTTCTGGAATTTAGATTCTGATCCTAAAAAGCATTTGTTTAAGTTCTTATTTTGTATCATTTAATAGTTTTCAAATATATCAGGGTACATTTAAGTATTGTCACTATGACATAATTTTGCTCTTTTGGATACTGAACCCAAAATGCATTTGACTTTTTTTAACTTCTAATTTTAAATAATTTAATAGATTTCAACAGTGTCAGGGTTCTATTTTTAGTGATGTCACTGTGACATCTCCATGACATCTAACATTTAACTTTGTGTAAGTTCTTATTCTATATCACTTAATAGATTTCGAATGTGTCAGGGTTAAACTTTTGTGATATTATGCTGAGATAATTTTGCTCTGTTTTAGATTCTGACCCCAAAATGCATTGCACTTTGATTTATTATTCTATATCATTTGTTAGTCTCAGGGTACATTTAAGTAATGTTACTATGACATCAGCATGACATCATAATTTTTGGCTTCCAGGCCCAAAATGTATTGCACATTATTTAACTTCTTATTTTACATCTTATAATTCCTCGGGTCAGGACTCAGCCGTGTACCTGCATCCTAAGGATAAAGGACATACCTTTGAAGATTGTAATGTTAACATATTGGCAAAGGAACGTGACTGGTTCAAGAGAGGTGTTAAGGAGGCCATTTATGTGAAAATAAAGAAACCAAGCCTAAATAGAGGTGCGGGGGTTTCACACCAACTGTCTGTCATGTACAATGCTGTTTTGACACCTTACTCTGGGCATTCCTATATCACCTCTTAGCCAGTATCCAATCACACCCTTAACACTTGGCTGTGATATGCTAATTGGGATTTTCCAGGGTACATAATTGCCACAGATTCTTGTACAAGCCATTCTGAATTGAGAAAGCCAGTTGGATGACTAGCGAAACGTCTTCAAGAACTAAACTTCAAGTCATTTGATCTAATTGAATACAACAGATATACCATGACCTGGATGAATGAGAACCTTCACAAGCATCATTTAATAGCTTTCAAAAATTTTAGGGTTATATTTTTAGTGATGTCACTATGACATCATAATTTTGCTTTCTCTTTTATTAATTAGCTTTGAAAAGCTTCAGGGTTTGATTTTTAGTGATGTCTATGACATCTGCATGACATCATAATATTGCTCAAATGTGGATTCTGATTCTAAAAAGCATTTAACTTTGTGATTCCTTATTCTATATCATTTAATAGCTTTCAAATATGTCAGGGAAAATTCAGGGTTACTTCCCTATGACATCAGACTGACATTACATTTTCGCTAAAATTTGGTTTCTGACTCTAAAAACCATTTCTTAGTTTTTTAATGTGTCAGGGTTAAATTTTTAATGATATCAACATGACAAAAAGCATGGCATCAAAATTTCAGAGGAATTTGGATTCTGCCCCTAATAAGCATTGCATGTTGTGCAACTTCTTATTCTATAATATTTAATAGCTTTACAGGATCTCAGGATTTGATTTTTAATGATGTCACTATGACATTAGCATGATATCATAATTTTGTTCTTTTGGATTCTGACACTAAAATTCATTGCACTTTGTTCAACTTCTTATTCTATATCATTTAATTGCTTGCAAAATGATGCCACTTTGACATCAACAGGACAATTTTTTGCTTTCACTTTATTAATAGCTTTCAAGTTTCAGAATTTGATTTTTAGTGATGTTCCTATGACATCTGCCTGACATTAGAATTTTAGATTCTAATCCTAAAAAGCATTTAACTTTGTACAAGTTCACATTTTATATCACTTTATAGATTTCAAATGTGTCTTCTATATCATTTAATAGCTTTGAAAAGTCTCAGGGTTCGATTTTTAGTAATGTCACTATGACATCAGCATGACATCATAATTTAGCTTTTTTGGATTTTTGGACCCAAAATGCATTGCACTTTAGTCAAACTTATATTTTATATCAATTAATTCAAAAGTATCAGGTTTCAATTTTTAGTGATGCCACTATGACATCAACATAACATCATCATTTTTTTCTCTTTCATTAAATAGCTTTGACAAGTTTCATGGTTCGATTTTTAGTGATGTCCCTATAACAGCTGCATTGGAGACAGAGATGGCTCTGTGCAAAGTTGTGAATAACCTTCGAGCTGCCAAAGCCAAAGGTCACTTTTCTATTCTCACCCAACTTGACCTCTCTTCTGCTTTCCAACAAGTAGTTCATTCCCTCCTAATGCAAATACTTCACTCCTTGGGCATCCTGAATGATGCAGCATCCTGGCTATGATCCTACCTCTTTAACAGAACCTACTCTGTGTCATATGATAATAAAGTATAGTATAGTATAGTATAGTATTTGAGGTTGAATAAAGACATACGTCCATCCAGTCCAACCCATCTAGCAATATCCTCATTTCCTGCCTAACTGTTGATCCAGAGGAAGGCAAAAAAAAACAACCAAATTTATGAAAGGGGGAAAAAATTCCTTCCTGACTCCAAGTGGCAATCGGAAATTTCCCTGGATCAACTCTACTTATGTACCAATACCAGTAACTTGTAACATTCCTTGTTTGCAGAAACTCATCCAGCTTTTTTTTTTAAATGACCATGAACCTGCCATAAACAACGTCCCACTGGAAGACAGTTCCATAGCATAAACATCCTCTCCGGTTCCTCTTAGTGTAGGGGTTCTGTTGACCCCTGCTTTAGGGTTATTATTGATTCCCCTCTCTTTTTTGTAATAGCATAAACAATTTTGCTAAAACCTGTTGTTTTTTTCTCTGTAATATTCGAAGAATCCATAGATTCCTCTCTCTTCTGACTATTGCTATGCTTATCCATGCTCTCATCCTTTCACGCCTGGGCTATTGCAACCTTCTGCTATCTGCTCTTCCTCCTTCCCATCTTTCTCCCCTTAATACTTTATCCTGCTGCACACATTGTCTCACTCTCTAACATTCAGGAAATTAAATCTTATTACTATGGCACATCTACCCTTTCCTATGTATCTGTGTGTTACCCACCTAATTAGATTGTAAGCTCTATGGGACAGGGACCTCTTTCCCTTATGTCTCAAGCACTTGCATATTTCATGATGTGCATACTTATTTATATATTTATTTATTGTCCCCCTTGTACTGCTTTTGGTATTCTAATATTGTACAGTGCTGCGTCCCCATGTGGCACTATATAAATAAACATATACATACATACCTGATATCATATTAATATAATATAGACCTGCTCAAACTAATTATAAAACTTTACGTCAGTTCAGATATCTTACCCAACAGTATATAACATACTTAGCGGGTAGTGCCCCAGTTTGCGCTCTTTTTAACTTTCAGGCACAGTATCATCATACTGACGATTTTATCAATACTACATCAAGCCTAACGTATTGCTAAGGCATAATCGATATCACAATAAGTCTATAGTAGTTCACTTCAGACTACTGAGAAATGACATTATCTTTGGATGTCCTCACTCTTAAATACTATATAAAAAAAACCCTAAAAACACCTTAAACACACAAACAACATTAGTGATGGAGGTTAACTCGGTGATGCTATTATATCGCACACATCTCATATTCCTGAACGTGTATTATCAACACATTCCATATTGTATATACAAAACATGGACTCATTGCCAATCTACCCGCATACAATATGTCTGCAGTGTAGATATCCGTGGGATCCCAACACTACTTATGTTCATCCGAACCTTATTTGCTCATCTTAGTAATGGTCACACAATCTGTTATACGGAGTATCTGACATTATCATATTCCGGGTGTGTCGAGGCTTAATATTTTTATCCGCTTTCACTTCTATCTTATTTTAATCATCGGAACCTATACAGCCTCGAGCAGTACTTACTTAGTGTGGCTTGTGCCAGTATCAACACCATTACATTACATAGATACGTTTCCAGTAGTAGTTATTTGATCAACACAACTCCGGTAACGTTACAATGACCCGTACAAGTTCCCACCCGCTTATTCAGGATTCTCCATTACAGACAATACATTCCCACACTTATCCTTTATGTGTCCATGTGTAGCTACAGCCATGCAATATCTCGGCCTAGAAATGGTGCTCGTGTCCTTAGACGCGATCCTGCATCACATTAGTTCCTCCATTGAAACCAACCGACGTACGTTTCGTCTCTAACACGTGACTTCGTCAGGGCGTAATATCTACCGTGTCCGCCTCCTTTTTATCTTGTGTCTCACTGAGCTCCGCCTTTCACCTACTCGAAGTGCCATAATTAGTGTAGTAATTGTGCAGTACCTTATAAAATATAGTAGAGGAAAACATCACCCTTTCACCTTAAATCACCTAATCATTATCAATTCTTAGTTATCCATGCTTAATAGGTTTAGATCTTATACATTTGGGATTTATGCACGTTTGAGTCCATGTTTTGTATATACAATATGGAATGTGTTGATAATACATGAGATGTGTGCGATATAATAGCATCACCGAGTTAACCTCCATCACTAATGTTGTTTGTGTGTTTAAGGTGTTTTTAGGGTTTTTTTTATATAGTATTTAAGAGTGAGGACATCCAAAGATAATGTCATTTCTCAGTAGTTTGTAGTGAACTACTATAGACTTATTGTGATATCGATCATGCCTTAGCAATACGTTAGGCTTGATGTAGTATTGATAAAATCGTCAGTATGATGATACTGTGCCTGAAAGTTAAAAAGAGCGCAAACTGGGGCACTACCCGCTAAAGTATGTTATATACTGTTGGGTAAGATATCTGAACTGACGTAAAGATTTATAATTAGTATGAGCAGGTCTATATTATATTAATATATTTGGTAGCCTTTGTAGCTACATTTTTTTGTTTGTTGTTTATAATACCTGATATCATAAATTTTCTGAAATGTAAATTCTGATCCTAAAAAAGCATTTAACTTTGTACAAGTTCTCATTTGATATCACTTAGTAGCTTTCAAATGTGTCGTGGTTAAACTTTTGTGATGTTACTATGACATAATTTTGCTCTATTTTTGATTCTGACACTAAAATACATTTCACTTTGTTTGACTAATTATTCTATATCATATCATTTTATATTAAAGGATATTCCTTATTTACATGACATAGTTAATAAGAAAGGAGGGGGGTATGTATGTATGTTAAACAAGAATTGAAGGCAAATTTAAAAGATGAGATAGACGATAAGGCAGAAACAATATGGATGGAGCCGTGTACAGGAAGCAAGAAAAAGGGTAAATTGTGGGGTTTGTTATAAGCCAGTATAAATGCCAGTGAGGAAATTAATCTCCATATGCAGTTGGCGAAGGCTGCTGGTATGGGGCATGTTTTGGTTATGTGGGATTTCAATTACCCTCATACACAGTATATTGGATTAAGTGAGCTGCCAGCTCCTCAAAAGGTATCAAGTTCTTAAAGCTTCCTGAGCATTTTCTTTCACAGATGGTAGAAGTTCCTACTAGACAGTATGCATTGTTGGATCTGGTGATATCTTATAACCCTGAGCTCATTTTGGAGATGAAGGGAATTGAAAGCTTAAGGGAAGAGTGCTCATAATATAGTGTCACTGAATATAGGTTGCAAAAAAAAAGTGCACTGGGTTAACAAAAACTTTTAACTTTAGGAAAGATAATTTTATGTTGTTAAAGGAATCACTACTGCTCATAGACTGGGGGATTTGTTTCTAGGTAAGGATATTGAGCAGAAGTGGACCACTTTTAAAGGGATATTAAACCATTACGTTTCTAAATTTATAAAGGGAATATAAAAGCTGCAATAAGGAGTGCAAAAAAGCAATTCAACTAGCTAAAATAGAAAATGAAATACGCATAGCTGAACAAAACAAAGTTTAACCCCAAAATGTTTTTTAAATATCAATAGTAAAAAGATTAGGACAGAGAATGTGGGACCATTAAATAATAGGGCTGAGATGTTATAGAGGATGCCGAGAAGGCAAATGTGCTAAACCATTCCCCTCAGTATTCACTATAAAAATCCTAGTCCTTATAGTAGGAACTGTATTAATATGAAGGGTATAAATGAGGAATATTCACTCTGGCTGACGGAGGATATGGTGCGAAAACAATTAGATAAAGTTAATATCAATAAAGCCCCAGGGCCTAAAGGAATACATAAGAGAGCTTAGTCCAGTTCTGTCTAGACCACTGTTTTTTATCTTTTCATATTCACTTTGTCTGGTGATGTGCCACTGGATTGGAAAAAAGGTAATACCAATATTCAAAAAAAACAAAAAACTATAGACCTGTAAGCGAAACATCAGTGGTAGGTAAGGTGCTGGAAAGTTGGTAACGGAACCATATCCTTGAACTGATCTTATTAGTAGTAGTCCGCATGGATTTATGAGAAAAAAATCATGCCAGACTTTTTGAAAAATGTACGTTTTTATGAATAAGTGAGTAAGAATTTAGATTCTGGCATAGCAGTGGTGGTATATATGGATTTTGCTACAGCTTTTGATACTGAGGATTGTTGGCCTAGAAAAAAACATTTGTATATGGATAGAAAATTGGTTATTGGATCGCTAACAGAGAGTGGTGGTCAGTGGAGCTACATCTATGTGGTCTAAAGTGGAGTGACTCAGGGTTCCGTTCTGGGGCCACTTCTTTTTAATCTGTTTATACATGACTTAGAAGGGGGCATTGAGAGCAAGGTCTCTGTGTTTGCTGATGACACTAAACTATGCAGAGCTTTGGAAACTTCAAATGATATGCAATTGCTGCAAGCAGACCTAGATAGATTAAAAATGGGCAGCAGAATGGCAGATGAGATTCAATGTTGATAAATGTAAGGTGATGCATTTCTAATGGAAAAAGATTTGGGGGTTCTGGTAGATAACAGACTTAGTTGTGGCAAACAATGCCAGGCAGCCACGGCTAGAGCTAGCAAGATATTGTCTTGTATAAAGTTGAGAATAGATTCAAGAGAGAAAAATGTTCTCCCTCTTTACAAGGCACTGGTAAGGCCTCATTTGGAATATGTGGTGCAGTTTTGGAATCCCATATACAAAAGGGACATATTGGAAATGGAAGCAGTTCAGAGAAGGGCAACTAAAACAAAAAAGGGAATGGAGGGGCTTGACTATGCAGGCAGCATAAACAAGTTAGGGCTGTTTACATTAGAGAAGTGACATTTATGTGGAAATATGATCACTTTATATAAATATATTAATGGGCCATATAATAAACTCTCTGGTGCATTGTTTACTAATCGGTCATATCAGAGGACACATGGACATTCTTTAAGATTGTAAGAAAAGAAGTTTCATCTTCAGGTTAGGAAAGGTTCTTTACAGTGAGGAACGGTGAAACTGTGGAACTGTCTTCCAGCAGATGTGGTAATGGCAAGTTTCATTGAATAGCTTTAAAAGTGGGCTAATAAGTTTCTAAAACTAAAAAAAATTGAGAATACTGGTATTAAGATGTTATACTGCAGTTCTGGTTGATCCCGAGAATTTTGAGCCAGGAACGATTTTTTTTCCCCTTTTTTAGATGGTGGTTTTTTTTTTGCCTTCCTTTGGATCAACTGTTAGTTAGGGTTTAAAAAGGAGGGTGAAAAGGTTGGACTTGATGGACGCATGTCTTATTTTAACCTTAAGTTACTATGTAATTACTATGTCAATTATTTAGCTTTGAAAAGTCTCAGTTTGAGTTTTAGAATGTTACTATGACATCAGCATGACATCATCATTCTGCTCTTTTGGGTATTGGACCCAAAATACATTGCACTTTATTCAACTATTTTATACCATTTAATAGCTTTCAAAAGTTTCAGGTTCAATATTAGTGATGTCACTATGACATCAACATGATATTTAATTTCACTTTTGCTTTCATTTATAGCTTTGAAAGTTCAGGAAACTTATTAATGGAGAACTAAATTTACATTTTTTTAAATCCTAATGTGAAAGTTTTTCTCACCAAGACACCTATACATTGAAAGATTTTACTCTAGTAAGTTGCATTTAGTTAAATAAGTAATAGATTCTTTAACAAAGAAGTCTTCCATGTTGTTGCCAGTACAACTAATAGCCCATTTTGGCTTCAAAGAGCCACGCCCCCTGACCCCAGCTTTTGTTTCTAGAGGAGATAAAGTTACTAAATGTACCTGTATTCATCAATGGGGTCTGCGGTGTGGTTGAACATGTGAAACATATTATGCCAATGGTTTTAGGGAATGCACAGCCCAAGAAAATCACAGTTCAAATCTCATAGTTTACTTATGATGAACAAACAACATGGTCTACATGCCTGAGTTTATTGCTTGTTTGTTTGTTTGTTTGTTTGTTGTTTATTTGTTTCCAAATATACAGTTTTACATGTACAAACTTTTTATATATATAGCAACTTGTTTTTTATTTACCAAAACCAACGTGAATTGCTGATAGCCTTCCTGGAGCAATAAAAACTGGAGCCTGGCTAAGCCGACCACCACCTCCATCCTCCACCATTCCCAAGGAATGAGTCTGTGTGCACCGTGCCGCAGAGACAAGGAGTGAAAATACTGTGACACCCATGACTGTTACGTCACGTCGCGTAACAGGGTTTGACACAATTTCCCCAGCCCCTTATCAGGGCCCGGAACTGAAGAACTACTGCACAGGGATTGTGATAATAGCTGTGGTGATCCTGCAAGTACTTGCGCAATTTTTTCCCCTTTGCCACTAAGCAAATTTAATTTCTCCCGCCCCTATGCCGGGTCCTGGCATGACTAGTCGGAAATCTGCCCCTGCTGGTCCCTAGTTTTCACTACTTCATTTCCATAATGAGCTCAGAGTTATATAGTGTAGATATTAACAGATCCAAACAAATCATCTTTTCTAGTATGTATGTATAATTTTATTTATAAAGTGCCACTTGGTATACAAACAGATAGTATAAAAATTAAATTAAATACAATTCAATAAATCGCGTTTTTTTTTTTGGTTAATTTTGTGAGTTGATTGTATTTTTTTGTTTGGTAGTTTTAGTTTTTTTTGTATTTAAGTCGGTTAATTAAGCATATATATATAAATATAGTATAAATTGATACAAGTGCAACAAGCCTTGACACATTAGGAATGAGATCCCTCCCCGAAGAGCTTACAATCTAAGTGGAGGCACAACATTCAGATGCAGGGGGGGTACAAAGGCTTAAAAGGCTAACAATCATTTGTTCTGCTTATGCTCAGAAAGGTAGGATAAACAGTTAGATTTAAAGTATTAATCGATGTCACCAGGCGAAGCGTGAGAGAGAGGGAGAGTGTTCCAAAGGTAGGGGAGTAGCAAGAGAGAATGGTTTAAGGCAGGAGGCAGCAGTGTTAGTTGGGGTTGTGTGGAGAAATTTTCCTTGCGAGAACGGAGGGCACGGCTGGAACATAAGGGACCAAGAGAAAATTAAGTAGGGAGGTGCAGTAGAGCGAAGGATTTAAAGGTTTAAAGTTGGGTATTGAATATGATTCTTTATTGATGGGAAGCCACCCTATGGACTGAAGTATCGGGGTTGCAGGTTCTCTTTTGGAGGAGAGCGAGAGAGATGATCCAAGCTGCAGAGTTTAAGACAGACTGAAAGGAGAGAGATGAGAGGCCGGGGAGTCCAAGTAGTAGAATGTTACAGAGTCAAGACAGGAGATTATAAGAAATTATATGTATAATATGTCACAGGTTAGTCTATCAGATGTGCCTTTGTCAAAGGCTTGGGATTTTGCCCTTCTACAAGATTAGACACCTTTAAATTGGACATGGATTTGTACTCCTTTTTTAGGAGATTAAGAACTTAAAGTGCATTTCTTGCATAGACCTGATGGGGCCAGAGGTTTTGACAAACACAGATATTAACGAGGGTGGGACTGTACCCAAGAACCGTTTTGTGCCTCCTACTACTATGTGGGGAGTGGAGGGGGCTTTGTTATATAAAGTGAAATATGATTTGTCTCTTGCAATGCCTGAATTAAAGTTTTTACTTTGCAACATAATCTATCTGCTCAGGAGAAATTAGCTTTAAACAGCTTAAAGAGAGGTCCAATATCACGTTCAAACCTCTGGCAAAGGGGGTGCGATTGTGGTATTTTTATACAGAGTATTACCACTATACTCAGCTTGGTGATGGGGATGTATATTGTGAGTCCAAAGAGATCCCTTATGGGACATAAAGAAGGATATGGGTGCCTTACTCATAAAAAAGACATGATATCTGAGAGTTTAAGAAAATACTTGACAGTGACCCTCCCTATCACTCCAATGCTGTATACCCTCCCAAGATAACAAGATCTTGGCTGGCATAGATAGTGTACAGTCCAGGACCAGCGGTGGAACACAAGCATATTTGACTTCCCACTCTTTAAAAAATTTGAATAACATAACAATTGGGATTTGGATCAGGTAATTATGGTAATGATGGATGTTTCAATACTCTACCACTCATACCCCATGCTGATGGAATGGCATCGTGCCACAGGTACTTGGACTTGGGGGATGTATAATGAAGCTCAAATTACTTTTTACGGAGTGTTTAATACAATCCTACATCGGTCTTCTTCAAGTATGATGGAGACATTTTTCATGCAAATGCGAGGTACTGCAATGGGGGTCCAAAGTTGCCCGTAATACACAAATACCTTTATGGCATGGCTAGAGGAGGACTTCATCTATGTGTTGCCATCCATAGATAGGATGTCTGGAAAGATAATTGCTTGTAAACGGATATTAAACTATAAAATTCTTATACCTTTAGAAAAACAAGTGTAAAAAATTAGGTCCTCTCCTGCCTGGCTTAATGGCCACGGTAAAAAGGGAAATGGGAAAGAAGAAAAAAAAAAAGTTTTTTAAATTTTAAATTGGAGAGAACCGAACACAGGCTTACGGGAGTATAAGCTGTAATAAGGAGTGCAAGAATCACTAGCTAAAATAGAAAATGAAATACGGACTTGCAGAACAAAGCAAGTTTAATCCCAAAGGTTTTTTTAATATATCAACAGTAAAAAGATGGACTGAACCGAATGTGAAACCATTAAATAATGGGACTGAGATTTTTATAGAGGATGCTGAAAAGGCTAATGTTCTAAACCATTCCCCCCCACCCCCACCCCCCCTCGGTATTCACTTTTGAGAATCCTAGTCTTTATAGCAGGGACTGTAATTATATGAATGATATAAATGAGGAATATTCACTCTGGTGAGAGAATATGGTAGGAAACAATGGACAAGTTAGAATCAATAAAGCCCCAGAAGTGGATTAAAATAGATCTTCAGATCTGAAAAGAGCTTAGTCCAGTTTTTTCTAGACCACTGTTTCTTATCTTTTCAGATTCACTTTTGTCTGGTGATGTGCACTGGTGATTGGAAAAAAGCCAATGTAATACCAAAGGTAGTTGTTCCCAGCCTGGTAACTATAGACTGTAAGCCTAACAATAGTGGTAGGGAAGGTTTATGGAAACTTTGTTAAGGGATCATATCCATGACTTTGTCTCCAGAACTAATCTTATAGTAGTAGTCAGCATGGATATGAGAAATAGATTGTGCCATCCAAATTTACTTGGGTTTTTATGAAGTAAGTAAAAATTTAGATTCTGGCATCGCAGTAGATGTAGTATACTTGGATTTTGCTAAAGTTTTGATACTGTGCACATAGGCATAGGTTGTTGTGAAATTTCTCATTCATCCAGGTCATGGTATATCGGTTGTATCAGTTAGATCAACTGGACTTAAAGTTTAGTTCTTGAAGACGTTTCGCTAGTCATCCGATTGGCTTTCTCAATTCAGAATGATTGTACAAGAATTGTGGCAATTATGTACCCTGGAAAATCCCAATAGCATATCACAGCCAGGTGTTGAGGGCGTGATTGAATGTGGCTAAGAGGTTGTATAGGGGTTGTGGGGGAGACCAAACAGAACTGCATCAACGTATGGCCCAGCACAAGAGCCAATTCCTCGGGTCAGGACTCAGCCGGTACCTGCATCTTAAGGAGAAAGGACATACCTTTGAAGATTGTAATGTTAACATTTAGCAAAGGAACGTGACTGGTTCAAGAGAGGTGTCAAGGAGGCCATTTATGTGATAATAAAGAAACAAGCCTAAATAGAGGTGGGGTGGTTCAACACAACTGTCTGCCATGCACATGCTGTTGTGACTCCTTACCCTAGGCATTCTTATAACACCTCTAGCACTACAATTAATGCTCAAATCCTTACCCTAGCTTCTTATAAACCCTTGCCTATGCAAATATGCTCTTAACACCTGGCTGTGATATGCTAATTAGGATTTTCCAGGGTACATCAAATTGCCACAGATTCTTGTACAAGTCATTCTGAATTGAGAAAGCCAGGTTGGATGACTACGAAACGTCTTCAGAACTAAACTTTAAGTCCAGTTGATCTAACTAAATACAACCGATTAGCATAGTTGTATGTTCTCCCTGCGCTTGCGTAGGTTTCTATGGGCACTCCAGTTTCCCCCACAATAGGAAAGACACACTGATAGGTTGTAGTGTATGTATTGTAAAGCATTACGGATGAGTTTGGCGCATATAAATCCAAAAAATAATAATAGGCGACTAATGTATAATGTATAAATGTATAGGAATGTTTGCTAGAAAAAAACATTTGTACATGGATAGAATTGGTTTTGGATCGCCAAACAGAGAGGGTGGTCATGGAGCTACATCTATGTGGTCTAAAGTTCTAAGTGGAGTGTCTCAGGGTTCCATACTGGTAACAACTTCTTTTAAATATGTTTATAAATTACTTAGAAGGGGGTATTGAGAGGATTCCCCAAAAACGTCTTACATTCCATATGTGCTAAAATAAAAAGTTATTAGCAATAATCCTGTGTGCCTTGTGGAAATTTTTTCTACATATCTTAGGTGCAGTACAGCCACGCTCCTGCATGCCAGTACCAGATACTATTCCGAATCCCTGTATATAGTATATATATTACACAATAAACAGGATGTGGGAAGCACTCCAATTAGGCTAATTACAACTACATTTAGCGGAAGTGCTCTGATATGGTCAAACATTTATACTACATAGAGAAAGATAATCAATGCACATTCCTAGGCCCCATCAATATCATATTATCTGCACCACTGGCATACTTTATAAACAAGGGGTTTTAGGTTATATACATACTGTGATCACATGAAATAAAAAACCTTCCCACACGTCAAGGTAACCCCAGTCTGGAAGGTCCTAACTTCTAACCTTTTTTACTTCAATTACCGTTAGCAAAACTTTTGCATTTCTCATAGTTGTGCAATGTATTCCATTATAACAGGCTTTCACACTTCCCCCAGCCTTTGGCTTTTAAAATGAGGGAAGAGGCCCCATCCATGCCGTGTTTATATTAAAGGCATAGACCTCCCATAAAAGGGCAGGTTGGGGGGCGCTATAACCACATAGAAGTGTGACCAGGCTTCCCAATAAATACATCAATACAAGGATTTGGGGAAAAAGCACTCCAATTAGGCTAATTTATAACTACATATTAGCAGAAGTGCTACTGATCTGGTCAAACCTTTATACAAACATAGTAAAGATAATTAATGCACATTCTAGGCCCATACAATATCATATTATCTTAATGTGGTTGGAAGGCTTTTCATTCATGTGATCACAGCTGTATTTAAAATGATAGAGCACTCTAATTATAGAATCATATTTTAGATACATAGATACAGCTTGATGCAACTTGTATATAAAAAGTCTTCTTCCCATGTGTGCTGAATAAGATTTTTTGTGGGTTATATGAAGTCAGTGTATATTGGGTTGCTACAGTCTCTCACTTATTGCTGAATCTTGTACCTTACATGGACCTTGCGAGGGGTCCAGGGCTTCTTATTTAAGGTTTACAAAATTCGAGAGACATGCTGGAGTGCTTGGATTCAGAGTGTGTCCACCCTGTAGTAGCATGTAAGTATAAATATAAGAACCATAATGGTTCAATGTGTCTTATAGCTGACCTGGTAGGATTCTTGAATAAGACATGTTGCTTGATCCAGAAACCATGTTTGTTTATTTACATATGTTCCAACGTTCGATATTCTAGACATATTGTTTAAATTGTCTAGAAATGGAAAAAGTTCAGAGAAGGGCAACTAAAATAATAAGGGAAATGGAGGGGCTTTACTGTGCAGATTAGACAAGTTAGGGCTGTTAAACATGGGAAGAAACAAGAAATAAGAAAAAAAAAGAGATAGAGGAGCAACTGTAATAGTAAGTATAAAATTCCTTTATTTAGAAATGGAAAGAAGATTTCAAAAACATTCTACAAAAACACAAACCCTGATGACACAAAGGAATAGCAGCAAAACTAACAGGAAAATATAGCACAGTACTCAAGATAGGTAAAATATCTAGAAACAAGTATACTACATACAGTTGATGATAACATTATTGCAGATATGACCCCGACCAAGGGAACACCGATGTAACTGAACCAAAAGTAAAGGGTTACAAATAGAAGGATACCGCTATCAAATGTAATCAGGTCCAAGGATAAATGGTCACAGTAAGGTTTGTGACATCTCGGTACATCATGAAAACGAAAACCACAAGGCGGCGTTTCGTCTACAAGGCACTTACCATTTGGCTAGTTTTCTTGATCCAAAACACCATACATTATATGCCCGGCTAAATCACATAGCGGAAACTTGCGAGAACAAGGAAAGTCTGCGAGTCACTTACCGTGATATATAGTTCCCTATATGTCTAGTGCATGAGAATCCAAAAAGGATAACCCCTCAGGAGTGGAGTGAGGCGGTTGGAAAGAAGAACGAGATAACAGGGGGGCAAGCCAGGGGAAGAAGTGGTAATATGAGGGGGGGAAAATGAAGGACCTGAAGACTGAAGAGGGAATACAGGCTACAAGCATAAGCACGCGTAAAGGCAGACTCACTTCAGTCGAACCAGAAAGATGACAAGACACAAGCGTTACAAGTATCGCAACTTATAGAAAGGGAAATGCCAGACAAAAGTACAGAATAGTCATTTCACTATGTCAGCCACCAATGTACGATTCGAAAGATGAAGGATATAAATCGTTACAGCCAAAACGTAATTCAAAACCTCCGGGGGGCGGGGGTGCGAAATGGTCAATTAATATCACACTGCTAAATGTGTACCAGAGAAGTTGGAACTTAGATCATGACTTAGTAGCAACACAAACAGGGTATGCAAAAAGTTCTTATCGTTAACAATGGGCTATTTTGCCTGCAACAACAATGTTAGGCTTGTACTGTAAAAACTGAGTGGTGGGGCAATTAGCACCATGTTGTGAACGGACAAGACTGGTATTGAGATCGCCCTGTAAGGGCTTATTTCAGTAACAATAGTGCATGAAATGGATAATAAGTACTTTAGATGGAGTGCAGGTAGTATAAGTAAAGGTAAGGGTATATCCACAAAATCAATTCTATTTAGAACCACATTATTAGAGGTACATCAATCATTCCATACGATCTCCACCTTTAATAGAGATATACATATATCCGTAATAAATTAAGACATCAAGTGTAGTAAATTGGTGTTGCCTTATCCTCATAGCCAGGCCAAGCTAGTAAGAAAGAATCCAAGGTAAAGTCAACAGCGCTATCATCAAAAGAGACATAATAACAACATCAATCACTTTTTGTGCAAAAGCGATCCAAAGATAAGTGTAAGATCCAAAAGACTAACTAAAGACCGTAAATGAATATCCAAAACATATAAAAGTCCACGACTGTCAAGTAGATCATCGTGATTGAATTCCAAACCAATGCCAACATGAGGATGGAAATACTTCGTTTAAAGGAACCGAACTGTACCGGAGATACGCGCTAATCCAGGGATTCCATGAATCAAGTCTACATATTGTAGTTCACTTATCAGCAATCAAGAAACCGGTATCAGGCACATACAAAGCCATACACTTCTATTGGCGGAAAGGTCCAGAATATAGGGAGCCACAGTTGGATTCAAAAATGTCATTAAGAAGGTAAAAGAAAAAGGATGATTTACTCTTAGATTATTCAGGGGGCTACTTGGTTAACACACTACTGATATTTGAATGAAATGTGAGATCGCTATGAAGGGGGGGGGTTCTTTCCCTTTTAAATTCGTTCACTAGGACATATATGGACTATACGTTGTACTTACTAGAACGGTGACTGCCGCAGACTTTCTTGTGCTTGCGAATTTTCCGACTAGCGATGTAAACGGACACCACTCTAGTCTATGCTAAGATGAAATGGGTTTTGGCAATCAAGAAAGCGCCAAATGAGTAAGCTTCCGTAGGACAAAACGCGTCCCTCCACCCACTATGGCGGTTTTCCTCTGTTGTTTCCATGATGTACCCGAGTGCTTCACAACATTTACTGTGACCATTTATCCTTGGCCTGATGACATTTGATACGGTATCCGTCCCCTATTTTTTACCCTTACTATTGGTTCATTTACCGGGTGTTGTTGGACTATAGTGCAAATTGTTTATCATCCACTGTATGTAGTATACTTGTTTTCTAGATATATACTCTTGCTGCTATTAAATATCATGTTATGGTGGTTTTTTTAGATGGTTTTTAAATCTTCTTTCCATTTTCATATAAGGGGAATATTTATGAAGTACTATTATAGTACTGCTCTCATCTCGTTTTTTTCTGATTTCTGAACGTGATAGCAATATAAGTTGTTATGCCAACTGTGGGTTTTTATTCTACTTAACTTGTGCCCTTGCCACCATTTTGATAGCACAATGGGAGAAGCAGCACATACTTGTGGGATATGATCACTTCAACAAACATATTGTTCCCCAAATATGTTCTATTTCAGTTGGATCATAACATCCCCTTTAGTTAGATGTAGGGATTGGCCGGTTCGCGATCCGAACCCGGATCCGCCCGCGGATTGATCCCGTTCCGAACAGGGATTTTTCTGGAGTTTCCACCGTTCCGACACTTCCGAACCGCGGATTTCTAGTATTTTCGAAAATTACGAGATTTTTTCGTATTTTGTTAATACGGATTTTCTCGAAAAATACGAGGATGTCTCTTTTATTTTCATTATAAATACGTATTTTCGAAAAATTTTCGAAATTACGAGAAAATCGTATTTTTGTTTTGTTTGTATTTTCGAAAAATTGTCGAAAATACGAGAAATCAACGTAATTTCGAGAATATTTTTTTATTTTAACGGGGTCCGCTCGCGAGATTTTCGAAATTTCGAATTTTCCTAAAAAATTCACGGATCCTCAAGTGGACCGGATTTCGAAAGTTCGGACCCATCTCTAATAGATGACAAGTAGTTCATCTTCAGGTTTCTTACAGTGAGGAAAGGTAGACTGTGGTTAATGGCAATTTCATTGAATAGCTTAAAAGTGGGCTAGATAATTTCTAAAACTAAAAAACAAATTGAAAAAATTACTGGTATTAATACATATACATGGTAATTTCCAAGAGGGCGGAGGGCAGGGGCAGCCTTTCTTTCTCTTTAAGGTTTTTATTTAACGTTCTATGATGGGTACAGCGTGCTTTTAAACCTTGATTTGTTGCAAGCCTATTTGCCAGAGGCCTAGTGGGGCATGTAAGTATTTAATTTAAACATGCAGGTAAGGTAAAATTCACCCAGAACACGCAGCCTCTGGTAAACCTACTAAGAAGATTATTTTTTTGCCTTCTTTGGAATCATCTGTTTGGTTAAGGTTACATGATTATTTATATAAGTTCAGATTAGATGGACGAATATCTTTATTCAACCTCATTACTATATATCATGTTACTATGAGGGTCAACTGACTCCCTCCACTGCTGATCAGTCCCAGAGACTCTGAAAAAAAAAAACACATTTTGCAAATATGCAAATTTGTTTTTATATGCTGGAAATTTTAAATTGCATATAAATCCATTTAAAATGGGTTACACTGATTCCAGCTGCAAGAACATTAAAGGAGTTGGCTTCAAAGAGCCACGCCCCCTGACCCCAGCTTTTGTTTCTAGAGAAAGATAAAGTTACTAAATGTACCTGTATTCATCGTTGGGTTGCAGGTGGTGCAACATATTAATGCCATGGTTTTAGGAATGCACAGCCCAAGAAATCACAAGTTCAAATCTCATAGTTTACTTATGAAACAATACAACATGGTCTACTGCCTGAGTTTATTGCTTTGTTTGTTTGTTTGTTTGTTTGTTTGTTTATTTGTTTCCAAATATACAGTTTCTACATGTACAAACTTTTTATATATAGCAGCTCTGTTTTTTATTTACCAACCAACGTGAATTGCTGATAGCCTTCCTGGAGCAATACAAAACTGGAGCCTGGCTAAGCCTGACCACCACCTCCATCCTCCACCATTTCCCAAGGAATGAGTCTGTGTGCACCGTGCCGCAGAGACAAGGAGTGAAAATACTGTGACACCATGGACTGTTACGTACACGTCGCGTAACAGGTTTGCACAATTTTCCATTTTCCCCAGCCACCCCTATCAGGGCCCGGAAAACTGAAGAACTACTGCACAGGGATTGTGATAATAGCTGTGGTGATCCTGCAAGTACTTGCGCAATTTTTTGCCCCTTGGCACTAAGCAAATATTAATTTCCCCGCCCCGATTGCGATGGGCCTGGCATGACTAGTCGGAAATCTGCCCCTGCTGTTCTAAGTTTTCACTACTTTCATTTCCATAATGAGCTCAGAGTTTATAATGTAGATATTAACAGATCCAACAAAATCATCTTTTCTAGTATGTAGTATAATTTATTTATAAAGTGCCACTTGGGTATACAAACAGATATAAAAAATTAAAAATAAATACCAATTTTTCATAAATCCGGTTAATTAAGCATATATATATAAATTATGATAAATGATTACAGTGGCAACAAGCCTTGACACATTAGGAATGAGATCCCTCCCCGAAGAGCTTACAATCTAAGTGGAGGCACAACATCAGATGCAAGGGGGGGTACAAAGTGCTTAAAAGGCTAACAATCATTTGTTCTGCTTATGCTCAGAAAGGTAGGATAAACAGTCTAGATTTAAAGTATTAATCGATGTCACCAGGGAAGCGTGAGAGGGAGAGTGTTCCAAAGGTAGGGAGTTGCAGAGAGAATGGTTAGAGGTTTAAGGCAGAGGCAGCAGTGTTAGTTGGGGTCTGTGGAGAAAAATTTCCTTGCGAGAACGGAGGGCACGGCCTGGAACATAAGGGACCAAGAGAGAAATAAGTAGGGAGGGTGCAGTAGAGCGAAGGGATTTAAAGGTTTTAAAGTTGGGTATTGAATATGATTCTTTATTTGATGGGAACCACCCTATGGACTGAAGTATCGGGGTTGCAGGTTCTCTTTTGGAGGAGAGCGAGATTGATCCAAGCTGCAGAGTTTAAGACAGACTGAAAGGAGAGAGATGAGAGGCCGGGAGTCCAAAGTAGTAGAATGTTACAGTAGTCAAGACAGGAGATTATAAGAAATTATGTGGATTAATATGTCACAGGTTAGTCTATCAGATGTGCCTTTTGTCAAGAGGCTTGGGATTTTGCCCTACTACAAGATTAGACACCTTTAAATTGGACACTGGATTTGTATCCTTTTTTAGGAGATTAAGACTAAAGTGCATTTCTTGCATAGACCTGATTGGGAGCCAGAGGTTTTGACAAACACAGAGTATTAACGAGGGTTGGGACGTTACCCCAAGAACCGTTTTGTGCCTCCTACTACTATGTGGGGAGTGGAGGGCTTTGTTAATAAAGTGAAATATGATTTGTCTCTTGCAATGCCTAGAATTAAAGTTTTTACTTTGCAACATAATCTATCTGCTCAGGAGAAATTAGCTCTTAAACAGCTTAAAGAGAGGTCCAATATCACGTTCAAACCCTCTGGCAAAGGGGGTGCGATTGTGGTATTTATACAGAGTATTACCATCATCCAGCTTGGTGATGGGGATGTATATTGTGAAGTCCAAAGAGATTCCTATGGGACATAAAGAAGGATATGTTGCCTTACTCATAAAAGAAGCATGAATCTGAGAGTTTAAGAAAATACTTGACAGTGACCCTCCCTATCACTCCAATGCTGTATACCCTCCCAAGATAACAAGAATCTTGGCTGGCATAGATAGTGTACAGTCCAGGCCACAGCGGTGGAACCAAAGCATATTTGACTTCCCACTCTTTAAAAAAATTTGAATAACATAAAAATTGAGGATTTGGATCAGGTTATATGGTAATGATGGATGTTTCAATACTCTACACCTCCATACCCCATGCTGATGGGATGGCATCGTGCCACAGGTACTTGGACTTGTGGGATGTATAATGAAGCTCAAATTACTTTTTACGGAGTGTTTAATACAATATCCTACATCGGTCCTTCTTCAAGTATGATGAGACATTTTTCACAAATGGCGAACGGGTACTGCATGGGGGTCCAAAGTTGCCGTAATACACAAATACCTTTATGGCATGGCTAGAGGAGGACTTCATCTATGTGTTGCCACCCATAGATAGGGAATTGCTGGTAAAGATAGATTGCTTGTAAAGGATATTTAAACTATAAAATTCTTTTATACCTTTAGAAAACAAGTGTAAAAAAATTAGGTCCTCTCCTGCTGGCTTAATGGCCAGGTAAAAAGGGAAATAAGGGAAAAGAAAAAAAGTTTTTTAAATTTTAAATTGGAGAGAACCGAACGAACAGGCTTACGGGAGTATAAGCTGTAATAAGGAGTGCAAGAAATCACTAGCTAAAATAGAAAATGAAATACGGACTTGCAGAACAAAGCAAGTTTAATCCCAAAAGGTTTTTTTTATATATCAACAGTAAAAAGATGAGGACGAAATGTGAAAACCATTAAATAATGGGACTGAGATTTTTATAGAGGATGCTGAAAAGGCTAATGTGCTAAACCATTTCCCCCCACCCCACCCCCCCGGTATTCACTTTTGAGAATCCTAGTCTTCTTAGCAGGGACTGTAATTATATGAATGAATAAATGAGGAATATTCACTCTGGTGAGTCAGAGAATATGGTAAGGAAACAATGGACACAAGTTAGAATCAATAAAGCCCAGAAGTGGATAAAAATAATCTTCAGATCTGAAAGAGCTAGTCCAGTTTTTTCTAGAACCACTGTTTCTTATCTTTTCAGATTCACTTTTGTCTGGTGATGTGCCACTGGTTGGAAAAAAGCCAATGAATACCAAAGGTAGTTGTTCCCAGCCTGGTAACTATAGACCTGTAAGCCTAACAATAGTGGTAGGGAAGGTATGAAACTTTGTTAAGGGATCATATCCAGACTTTGTCTCCAGAACTAATCTTATTAGTAGTAGTCAGCATGGATTATGAGAAAATAGATTGTGCCATCCAAATTTACTTGGGTTTTTATGAAGTAAGTAAAAATGTAGATTCTGCATGCAGTAGATGTAGTATACTTGGATTTTGCTAAAGCTTTTGATACTGTGCAACATAGGCATAGGTTGCTTGTGAAATTTCTCCATTCATCCAGGTCATGGTATATCGGTTGTATCAGTTAGATCAACTGGACTTAAAGTTTAGTTTCTGAAGACGTTTCGCTAGTCATCCGATTGGCTTTCTCAATCAGAATGACTTGTACAAGAATTGTGGCAATTATGTACCCTGGAAAATCCCAATAGATATCACAGCCAGGTGTTGAGGGCGTGATTGATAGTGGCTAAGAGGTGTTATAGGGTTTGTGGGGGAGACCAACAGCAAACTGCATCAACGTATGGCCCAGCACAGAAGAGCCAATTCCTCGGGTCAGGACTCAGCCGTGTACCTGCATCTTAAGGATAAAGGACATACCTTGTGAAGATGGTAATGAACTATAGCAAAGGAACGTGACTGGTTCAAGAAGGTGTCAAGGAGGCCATTTATGTTGATAATAAAGAAACCAAGCCTAAATAGAGGTGGGGTGTTCAACACCAACTGTCTGCCATGCAATGCTGTTTGACTCCTTACCTAGCATTCTTTAACACCTCTAGCACTATGCAATTATGCTATAAACTCCTTACCCTAGGCTTCTTATAACCACCTTAGCCACTATGCAAATATGCTCTTAACACCTGGCTGTGATATGCTAATTAGGATTTTCCAGGGTACATAATTGCCACAGATTCTTGTACAAGTCATTCTTGAATTGAGAAGCCAGGTTGGATGACTAGCGAAACGTCTTCAAGAACTAAACTTTATAGTCCAGTTGATCTAACTAAATACAACCGATATAGCATAGTTGTATGTTCTCCTGCGCTTGCGTTAGGTTTCTATGGGCACTCCAGTTTCCCCCACAATAGGAAAGACACACTGATAGGTTGTAGTGTATGTAATTGTAAAGCATTACGGATGATGTTTGGCGCTATATAAATCCAAAATATAATAATAGGCGACTAATGTATAATGTTATAAATGTATAGGAATGTTTGCTAGAAAAAAACATTTGTACATGGATAGAGATTGTTTTGGATCCCAAACGAGAGTGGTGGTCACATGGAGCTACATCTATGTGGTCTAAAGTTCTAAGTGGAGTGTCTCAGGGTTCCATACTGGTAACAACTTCTTTTAAATATGTTTATAAATTACTTAGAAGGGGGTGGGTATCTGAGAGTATCCCAACAAACGTCTTACATTCCATATGTGCTAAAATAAAAGTTATTAGCAATTAATCCTGTGTGCCTTGTGGAACTGTTTTCTACATATTAGGTGCAGTACAGCCACGCTCCTGCATGCCAGTACCAAGATACTATTCCAAATCCCTGTATATAGATATATATATTACACCACAATACAAGAGTTGTGGAAGCACTCCAATTAGGCTAATTACAACTACATTTAGCGGAAGTGCTCTGATCTGGTCAAACATTTATACTAAAACATAGAAAGATAATCAATGCACATTCCTAGGCCCCCAACATATCATATTATCTGCACCACTGGCAACTTTATAAACAAGGGGTTTTAGGTATAACATTACTGTGATCACATGAATAAAAAAAACCTTTCCACACGTCAAGGTAACCCCAGTCTGGAAGGTCCTAACTTCTAACCTCCTTTTTACTTCAATTACCGTTAGCAAAACTTTTGTCATTTCTCCATAGTTGTGCACTGTATTCCATTATAACAGGCTTTCACACTTCCCCCAGCCTTTGGCTTTTTAAAATGGGAAGAGGCCATCCATCCATGGGCTTTATATTAAAGGACATGACCTCCCATAAAAGGGCATGTTGGGGGTGGCTATAACCACATAGAAGTGTGACCAGGCTTCCCAATAAATACCACAATACAAGGATTTTGGGACAAAAGCACTCCAATTAGGCTAATTTATAACTACATTTAGCAGAAGTGCTACTGATCTGGTCAAACATTTATACAAACATAGTAAAGATAATTAATGCACATTCTAGGCCCATACAATATCATATTATCTTAATGTGGTTGGAGGCTTCGTTCATTGTGATCACAGCTTTGTATTTTAAAATGATGATAGAGCACTCTAATTATAGAATCATATTTAGATACATAGATACGCTTGATGCAAAATTGTATATAAAAAGTCCTTCTTCCCATGTGTGCGATAAGGATTTGTTTGTGGGTTATATGAAGTCAGTGTACTTCCGGTTTTCAGCAGCTTGTTCCTGTTTGTCCCACTATATAAGCATCTGGATTAGAGCCTCACTTTGAGTCAGAATGCCAAGTATGGAGTGGCAGCGGTTCATGGTGGCCTATCAGGCCAAAAAAAACTATGCCGGCTGGCACCCCACATATCAAGAAGCGCAAGCTGCAAACCAAGGGCCATATTTATAAGCGTCCGATAGTAGCGCCGTAAAATTACCGCCGCACATCGATGTGGGAAAAATACCGCTATCTCCATATTTATAATGGCGAGCAGCATTGCGGCAAAATGTTTAGCGCCCGCGATGTGCGGCGGTAATTTGAACTATCTTTGCGGCGAATCTGCACTTAGTGCAATGCTATGATTACATTAGCTTTGCAGTGTTCATCCTCCCTACATTTTGTTTCTAAGTACAATACCACCGCGAATCCCGAGACAGAGCAGGGGGTTGGGAGGGGATGCCGGGAAAGGATCACCTCGGGTGGTCACATTGATCAGAGGGGCGTGACGGGGTGGTACGCCCACCCTGCTCTCGTCCCCCCCATGGCGAGTGCAGGGGTGTATGCCCACCCCACCCTCGCGGCGGATGCGACCACCCACCGCAACCCCTTGCCATCAGTCCCTCCCAGACCCCCGCCCCGTACTCTTGCGGGGAGGGAAGGGCCCACTGGGGGTGGTGGAGGGACTGGTTACTTTGTGACATTTACTACTAAACTGGTTACTTTGTGACATTTACTACTAAACTGGTTACTTTGTGACATTTACTACTAAACTGGTTACTTTGTGACAGACTGGTTACTTTGTGACATTTACTACTAGACTGGTTACTTTGTGACGTGACATTTACTACTAGACTGGTTACTTTGGCAGTTCTTCGTAGAAGTTCGCATTTGTCTGAAAAAATGAACAAAAACAACTTCAAAAGGTAAAAATCATGCCAAAACCTCATGGAATGTAAAAAAAAGTTACTAAATATCAATCTCCTAAATGTCCTGAATGGGAAATATTTTAAATGCTTAGCTTAATAAAGTGTAAATGATAAAAGCTGTAAATCATTTGATTTGTTAAAAAAACTTCTTTCCAGAATAATTCTCACATTATCTATCTTTGATTTAAAAATGTTAAAACACTAAGTGTGACTTATCATTGCAGTTATTTTAATACGCTTTGATAGCGAGCTAGAGCAAATTGAATTACATAACAGCATCAAGGCAGACAAACAAGACAACAATAGCTCCCGCGAGACCGTTATAAAACAGACCATTGAGCATAAAAGCGCCTTTACAATGGATATGGCATAGGTAGGATTTTTAAAAGATATTTTTGTTACACTCTTTGCGGATATTGCAACATTCTTTCTTGCCAATTCTAATTTGAATTAGTATCTGTTTCCATGATTGCAAATAAAATTAGAACCAGTTAAGGTAGTAATCCTTAAAGGGTAACGTGGTCTCGAATTCTTCCAAACTAGTAAGGATATAAAAAGCTTCCATCACACCTTCAAAATAAATACTAAATCACATCTTCATTTTCATTTAACTGTTTTGGAAAAAACATTATATGCACTTTAGTTCTCCTTTAACTGTTACTGTGGTCCAAAAATGACTTTAGGAAAATTGACAGGAATGTGATTTCCTGAGTATTTTTGCAATTTACTGTTTAGGTATTTTATAACATCATTTTGAACATGGAGCGCATACACAACCATTTTAAGGTAGTAAGATAGTTTTTAGGTGGATGGGGTATGGGTTTGAGGCACAAGTGGGGAGAGGCCACAGGGGGGAGCGGCATTGGGGGCACAGGGTGGGAGGTGCCCACAAGGGGGTGGGCCTTTTTGGGGCATAGTGGGGGGGCAGTGATTGGGAGAGGCTACAGGATGGGAGAGGCTGTAGATCCAGTTACTAAAGTCTCATTCAACTGCAGCACTCAGAATTGTTTCCCAGCTGTCAGACACTTCCTGAACACTTCTGCTTCTCTATGCATGTGCAGAACTGATAAAAAGTGGGCGGAACTAACTTTCTGACCAAACATTGCTCCTTCTCTTACCCTCTAACTCTTTTTCTTCGTGTGCTGGCATGGGTAAGGATGCAGAAACATGACAGTGTTGGGACCACAGTTTTCTTAAGGGACTGAATAACAAAGACAGGTTGACAAGTGATGCATGCAGTGGATGACAGAAGCATCAACTAAGGTTGATTTAGGGGTTATTAAAAAGCAACACCTCTGTACATCCACCTTCCCACACTATTATTATTGTAGTTTATCCTGGCTCTGTGCTTTTAGGCACCATTGTGAATGGTAAAAGTTAAGCTTGAATCATTGTGACTAAATAGTGAGGTTCTTGCTGTAACATATTGTTTCTTAAAAATCATATGGATGTGTTAAAGATGTTTGTGACCTTTCCTCTCCACATTAAGTGGAGATAAGATGGAAGAATACATATTTTTGCCCAGGGAAATTGGCCCTAGCTTTTAACATTTTTCCGGTTGTAGGTCCCCCTATCCTATCCCCAACGGCCAGTAGACTGTCCAAAAATGATCCGAAGGTACTGACAATCCTTCGTTCCCCCAATGTTCAGCAAAGCTGACCTCTCATCCAGTCACTGACGGGGCTGCCGGCCAGCCCCCTGCTTGCAGTTCCAGCAAGCAGAGGCCGTGATCTGAGCTTCGGGGGAACAAAGGATTGAAGGTATAGTTTGAGCTTTTTTGGCAAAATCTAACCTGGCGGTTGGGGGTGGGATAGGGGGGCCTCCACACACAAAAATTTGTTTTAAGGGTGTAGATACTTAAACCATGGCATATTTGTCACTTGTCTTAAGCCAGTCCTATCCAAAATACATTTATACAAAATAAGTATTTTTTTTACTCCTCCCTCTCTGTGTACTTCTCAGGGTGCTGGTCCAGTTCGGTACATTATCTTGTGTTATGATGAAGAAGAGTTTAATAGTAACTGCATAACTGCTATATTGAATTAAAAGTATTGATTGGTTAGAAATAAGGGAATGTAAACTTAAGCAGCCATTTCAGAACAGTACATTGGAATAAATGTGATTTGGACCATAAAAATAAAGAATTACTCTAACCATATCTGCTACATTGCATAGAGCTTGGTATTTACATTTTCCCACTCCAGTAGGACATGCCTTACTTTCTACTGGACGGGGCTTGCGTAAAGTGGGAGCTGGACACTGCCACTCCCTCTGTTGTCCTGGAAATTGGGAAAATGGGATCTTCAATGGTGCTGGGTTATTTCAATTCCTAGCTTTGTGTGAACTTCAAATGTCCGTATCACTGGAAACCACAATATTGTGAAGAAAAGGGCGGCAATACACAGTGCTAGTTTGCTGCCTTTTTCTCTCCATTTTTAAGCTTTCAGACTTAGGTGTTTGTCCTTAAAGCATTATTTACAACTATGGTTACCATGGAATTCAACAGCACTGCTTTCTTAAAGTTATGCATTATATTGAAAGCTGTAGATACTTGCCAGGTCATGGTACTTATTAAACTTAAACCAAGGACTCGGATGCTTTTTAACCAACATAAATAATACTTTTTGTCTGAAAGCAGAAATAGAATGACAAGAAACACAAAGTTTAAAACCAGAGGCTTAAAAAAATGAAGATTAGCCCAGGGTTACATGAATCTTTCTGTAGAAAGCAGGGCTCATCACTTGAAACTGTATTCCCTAATACCACTCATGTATAATTGATTGCAGTGTCTGAAAATGGGCATGATCAAAATCATTGCTATGACAAATGGAATTTAAATCAAATGTATTTTTTTAGATGTTGCTGTCAGCTTCATTTTTCAGTCAGTTCAACCCTCAAACTATAAACTATTCTTCCTTATGTGAGCTGTGTCTCCCAAAACTCTTGTTCATTGCAGCATAAATGAAACAAATTTCATTCTGCGCTATCTTATTCTGCTTGTAAATATTTAAATGTTATTAAAAGATATTGTTTGTTCATTTTGTAGAAATCCCAGACATTGTCAATGCTAAAAGTCTGAAAGTCTTTAGGTAAGTCTACATTATCTATAGTTATAGTATTGTAATCTTTTTTTACATTAACGTTTACACAATACTACCAGTATAAATGAATTTTTGTGATTTTGGTGTATGGCTGTCAAAGGAGTGAGAGAAGTGAAACTAAGGGCTAGGCCACACTAACTCGTTTTTTGTGTGTTTGCGTGCACGTTTTGCGCATGTAAACACAAAAAATTCCTGTGATTTCCGATGCGATTGTGCACAATAAATTACAAAAACGCATGCGCAAAGGGCAGACACACACAGAAATCATGTGTGATAACGCTTGCAATTTTGTGTGCATGATTTGGTCCATTGTAGTGGGGCCTCAGCCTTACACTGCAGAGCACAAGGCCGTAATTATTAGAATAACACTTGTCATTTAAAGGAGGCCCATACAGGCAACAATGCCAGTTGTACGATTTGAAATTGCATGATCTTGAGCCCCTTGTTAAAAAAGAAATATATAGAAAGTTTAATTTGAATATATATAAAATTTAGACTTACAACTGAACTAAACTTATATTTGGTGTTAGAAACATATAAATAGCTTATCTTAGAATAGATGTTTTTCAAGATGTTGTATTCTGTATTTGGCTTTCTAGGAAAACTTTAGGATTTCAAAGGGCATGTCCATCCAGTCGTAAGTTTTTTGTTTTTATTTGTCCGCAATCCCAAACTTTTTACCAGTTTATTATATGCATTTGTAACCAGATATTCAATAAGTTCTCTTCATTTCTGGCAGCACTCAAAACCAGGAAGGAGGCAATAATACTTTAAATATCTGGTTAATAACCAGATAATAATGCATCTAATACGTGCTGAATATATCCATTGGGGTTGGGGACAGGTAACCAGCATCTTTTGTTATAAGATGGAACATGCCTTGTCAAGGTAAATAATATAAATTCAAATAGATGTCAGTCACTAGGCCCAAATATCCATAAATCACAGCTGTGAGAGAACAGAACACAAGACACTGGAGTCTTTTGAGATAGAACTGTTCTGGTTTATTGTTACATTACAAGATTATTTATACCATTTGCAATTACTAGCATATGTCATTATTAATTAGTCACATATTAGTCATGTGGTTACATTTAACCCAATCAATGGTTAGAATTTAGCTCCAGATCACTGAGAGTTAAAACATTGTTCCCCTTATTCATCAGTTCCACTTGGACTTTGGTGGACTTGTCCAACTTTATTATCTTATTATTCTATCATGGTCATTTATGACTATGAGGTTACTCTTATCAAACTTGTCAACTCACAAATGTCAACCTGCTAAACAGGGTCAGGAAAACCTTATTCTGTAATTAACTGCTTAGTAATACTGAATCTTATATTGCACTTATTTACTATATATTGAAAGATTAACTATAATTATAAGACCACCTTATCACCCTTTAAAATGACACTTTACAACAAACGTTTGAATATAGTTTTTTTGTTAAACTTTTGTAACTTGATTTTTTTTTTTTCTTTTTAAGGGATTGGGATTTAGATTTGCGGAAACTGCCAAATCTCAAATGCGTAAAATTTCCGTTAGGGATGCTCTCAAAGGTGAAAAAGGGTGTTCAAGTAGGAAATGAAACCAATGGAAGCAAATGAAAGTAATGATGAATCTTTGTCTGATCATCATGAAGACTTAAATGAATGAAGAATGATGGAGCCATTTTAATGACTAACTGAAACGGAAGATTTTTTGTTGATGTATTTTTTTGGTGGTTGAATTTTGTTTTAGTTTCATAAATGTAACTTGTAAACTTCACTGTTAAAAGATTCCTTGGAAGAAGAGCAGTACATATTAGTCCTTTTATTTATAAATATATTCCCTTGTGGTGCAAGGTTAGGACTAATAAAAAGAGGATGCATCCTTTTTAGGTAGTCTGCAATGCAAGGTTAACTAATTCACACTATGGACATTTTATTTGATTTTATGCTTTTAGAAAACGGTCTGGTCTAATGTGGATTATTTGGCATACACATTTCAGCAAAGTAAGAAAATCTGTTATATCCTAGTCTTCATGTTCTGTTGTGTCTTTAACTAGAACATAAATGCTCCAATTACTTATCCTATCATTCAGAACTAAAAGTATGTTGTACCTCTCACCTCTAAAGTAAAAAGCTTCATGGAGAATTAGCATGTTCTGGATTTCAGGGGAATTTATAAATGTTGCTATCCCACACTGGTTTTTGGACAAAGTACAAATCTGCACACTCTCACAAGAGTTCTAGCTGACTTCTTTCAATAAAAAATATGTGCATATAGCTATCTGTATGAAATTATCAGATTTATTCAAGCTTATTTATATTTTATGTTTAGTTCTCTTGTGTGTATGTTGGATATCTTTTTTGGCATTTCCAAAATGGTAGTTACAGTAGCTTTTTTTCTGCAAACCAGAGATCAGTAGTATGTTGTAAGCAAGTCAACTTTTATGTGTTTAAAATGCAGAAACTGAACACTGGCACGAACATTTTCCCATAAGCAAATATATTGTATAATTTACAGAAAATTTAAAAAATAGATTGGTACCAAAGAGGATGCAAATAGAGTATTTTAGAAAAATGCAAAACTATGTCCATTATGACACACAGGAGAACTAAAGCTTAAGAGAAATTATACTAAAGAATGACATTGATTAAAATTAAATATGCTTGAGGTGTTTGCTTTGTTTCCTGAGGAATCCCCTTATTAGCATGTCCACCCCAAAACAAAAAATGTACTGGTGATTACACCCCCCCAAAAAAAACCCCAAAACATAGACCTCTCAAGTCTACATTGCTCAATTAGCCTCTAAATATAGTTACCTGCCATCGTTCCCTTGGATGCCTTCTGCTTGTTTTCCATGCACAGAAACAAGCAGAAGTGGCCAGACGGCAGCTGCAACATTGATTGGCTGAAATGTCTCAGTCATTTAAGGGGGAATGGACATACCCTTTAAAAGGAACAGGAAGGGCAAACAAACTCAATTAAAATGAAAGCGGTATTTGGGGGGTTATAATTATCCATTCAGGTGACTATATACACATGCTATGTTATGCCCACATATTACCTCACCACTAATGGAATCTGCACCTACCTTACAGGTTCTGTATGGGGAGAAATAATTTGGTTTTTCACATACAACCGCAATCATTATCGGATCCCTTTACTTTAGTATGAGCCAACAGACATTTCAGTTGGGGTCAACAATTGTGCGGTTAAAAGCAATGGTTTGTGGCAGCAGAATTTATATTTTCAACCCAACATGTGACCATAAACATCACAGATAAATCACAAACTAGCATAAATTATAAAACCTTAATGACACAGACTACTATCTGGATGAATTAATCCAAAAATTTTTGAAGATAAAATTTAATTTGTTTTCCCTTTAAATAATAACCATGAAAAACCGTATTTCTGCATTATATTGTCTAGAATTGTATTGTCCAATATGAGATGTCGAATATTGGCACTCCAGACAAGTTGTAGTTTCTATGACCTAAAATATGTGTTTACTCTTGGAAGAATAGCAGAGCAGAGAAATCTGCATCAACCAATCAGATGTTTTATAACTTTTGAAAGGCAAACACATTTAAAGTTTTTTTAGAGGCTAGGCAGAAATTAAACATTTTATTGCATCAGTTTTTTATTTCTAGGTGCCTAGGAGTGCTTTACTCTAGCCCCGAACCTTAACATGCATTTCAACAAGATTACTTTGCAAAAAGTAAGACTTTAATGACTGCTGACCACGCCCGTAGAGTACTTTTAACTTGGGATTTACAGCCATGTTGTTAGCAGACATTTTACTCTTGTGATATCAGACTTTTCTCATATCGCAGGTTTAAAACTTGATCTCTAGATCAACGAGTCCTTCCATCTGTTGAATTTAAATATGCGGGTTCAAGAATTAAATTCAAGTCCAGGTGATCCATTAAATACCGCAAATAACAGATGGAAGAGTTTAAATCTTTATTTCTTCTTTAACTACTAGATGAGAAGCGATTGGAAGTAACAACATATAAACAGGGAGAAAAATCCAATTCTGTTTCTTCTGAAGAAGCAGGCAATTCCACAGAAATATTTATGCATACCTGTACAGTTTTTTTTTTAATGAAAATACATCTAGTGTTTTTCAAACGAATTATTTTCCCTTTATAAAATGGCTCACTCAGCAGTTGTCAACTGCCAATCAGATGGTACCTTTTTACGCTCTACTAGGTTTAGAAAACCTTTTGATAACAGCTAATTGGTTGCTTCAGATTAATAATAATTTTTTTACACTTATAAAATAAGTCCCTTTGTGTCAAAATGCATTTTGGATATGAATCAATGTATTGGGGCCTTCTTTAACATTAAATCTATATTAATAATGAAAATTGCAGCAGAAACTTAAATACCGCAATATTTTTTGTTTTGTTTTTTTTGTCTGGTAGAAAACCAACTCTCATGTTTTGTAAATTTATAATTGTTTGGTTATATGGATTTGTCTTTTGTGTAGAACTTGTATAGACAGGCCAGTTCTCTGCCAGTTTTTCACGAGCGATTAATCTAATAATTGATATGTTGGGTCAAAAAAGCATTGGTCTTGTTTACTGGGCCTTGGTACAACCAGTAAGTATTATCATGTTATCTACATAAACATGCTTGCTTTATCTGGGTTCCCAAAAAGTAGTATACTGTATACTTCTTCCACCAGTAAATGTGCAGGTAGTACAATTTACCACAAAGTTGAGAAGTACATTTTTATTAAAACAAGGAAGGACAAATATAGATAAAAAACCTTACATCAATAATAATATATATTTAACACATGTACATATATCCGTGTTTTACACTGTGACAATAAAAGATTGATTGACCAATGAATTGATCAGATTACATTTATCATTTTTAATACAGTCATCCCCATATATATTCTTAATTCAATTTTAATTCATGGAAAGTTTAACCTATAAACAATCAATGAGGTGATGACATCAAGGCTATTAACAGACATAGAAAAAAATTGCAATGCTCCATGAACACTTGGTGACCAAAGTTATTGGCTCCCTGTTTTTTTAGTATATAATGACGCAATGAAAGTTAAAACATTGAAATGTTTGACGAAATGAAGTTTTTAAAAAAATGTTTTTATTTTTTTAGGAACTTGAATATGATTAAAGGGCATAATTTAATATTGTTATTTCCTTAGATTTCTATACTCTAAACTGCACTATAAAAAGTTGGAGAAACCACACAAATGTAACCTTTTTAAAGATATAAAAGGCTGCAATTTGAGAACAATTTTGAACTGAAGTATAAATCACAGAGTTCAGAATAAAATGCTCTGGAATCAAGAGAACTGGCATGTACAAGTTTTTGTTTGAGTGGCTTACCAACAATGACAAATTGTCTATATATACAGCAATGACATTTAATGGCCTGCACTACAGCTACAGTATATTAAAATAAGTCTCTAGATTACTAAACCTATAGATATATTACTATAGAATGTTTTCTAATGTACATGTTTTCTTTCAGATACCTTATGCATCTGAAGGACATAAATGGTGATCAACTTCCCACCACTGTATAGAAAAACAATAACAACTGTAACTGTAATAAACAGGAAAGGTTGGTTTCTTCAGGAGACCTTTTTCTCTTCTAAGAATGTTTTGAGGTCTGTTTTATAGCTTTTTTTTTTTCTTATAAAAAAAAAAAGGGTAAAAAAATGTTTTACCTTTTTGGGCACTTTGCTTTTTTCTTTAGTAGAGATGGCGAACTTCCAAAAATCCGTTCCGCTCGAGGATTCACAGATTTCCGAACATTTTTTGCCATTAAAGTCAATGGGCAAAGAAGTTTGGAAATTTCCACCTAAAATAAGGGAATAGATAGCAGTTGTAACTTACCGTAAATGGCTCTGGGAATGGTCCAAGGGGCACGTCCCCGGGAGAACAGCAATAATGGAAGTAGCGCACACGCACGCTACTTACGGTTTCGTCAGGCTGTTTTTGGTAGTCCTCAAACAGTCAATTCGAGAATCCCAGAATGTTCGAGGATTTGCAGATTGGCCATTCAAGTAGTCCCACGGCTCAAACCAGGACAACTCCCGGGTCCTTAGAAGAACTTGTGGCCCTTACAAGGGACCTTTTGGGCTACCGGGCAGCTTAAACGGGGTGAGGCCGCTGGCGACATCAACGTCGCTGGCATCTTGATCCAATGTTTTTTCTTCTTGACACTGGCAAACATCGCGTTGCCAGTGTTGTCTGTGTCGTCTTCATTCTGGCATCACTGTGATGACTTCTGAGCTCCGCAGGGTTTCACCTCTTTATATAAGTTTGCTGAAAGGCCAAATACAATTGTGATTGGTTAATATTTCAATGCTTACATAGGTTTGAATTAAATTCCAACCTATATAAAGAGGTGCAAACCCCATGGAGCTCAGAAGTCATCACAGTGATGGCAGAAGAAAGAAGGCAACGTTGATGTTGCCAGCGCCGGCGGTGTCACTGGCAGCCGCAGTGACAATGGCCGGTGTTGGTGACATCAGCGGAGTTGGTGACACTGGCTAGAGAAGAAGACGTTGGATCAAGACACGGCAACCGAAGTAACATTACCGGTGTTGAACATTAGTGGCGCTAGTGTCGCCAGATGAAGAAAGAGCAGACATATGCCCCCAAGGACTGTTCTTAAGAACAATGGGGCAAGACCCCCCAACAAAGACACTTGTCAATGTCGCAAGGGTACTTCTAGTGCCGGGGAGAGGGTTACACGTTGAGCTGCTGGACCCCTTAACCCAGGATAATTTGGGAAATTCTGCAAGATTCCACGGACCCTCGAAATCTGCTGCGGGTCTGGGTTTGGATACGTGAACCGGCATCCCTATTCTTTAGAATGCTTAAAATCAGTCCACAGCTGCAATTTGTTAGATTGTTTTAAAAATAAAGCCTAAACTACCAAAGTATTTGGTAGTTTTCCTCTGCATCATTGTTTTCTAATATAATAGTTAACATATTATAAATAGGCCCCTATATGTAACTAGGATACATATCCTGGAGCCAGCACCCCATTAATACATAGCTAACCTGCTGAGAATATTTTGTGTAGGAAGAAGAAAAAGTGTGAGGGGAGAGAGGCTTCAGAGGCAAAGAAGACAAGGGGTGCTGTGGGTCTCCTGATGGTATCGAAAAGGAGAAAAAGCCATCTATAGGAGGAGACTGGCTAAGCAAATCCTTCAAAAATAAGCTAGATGGATCTTTGAGGTGGACTCCCTGGTACCCAGGGGTTTAGATGAAGAACTGGAATTCCAGTGCTTTTTATGATTCCTTATTATGTATAGTGTTTTTTTTGGTGAACCCTTTTGGAAAAATGTGGTAAAATTGTCATAAACTGTAATTAAGCAATTCCTACACCTTTGAAAGTACAATAACATTTTTAGAGTAGGTTAACTATAATAACCTTTGACTGTGATTGATTTTCATCATAATGAAACATAAGCACAATATATATATATTTTGCACATATTATTGTTGGTGGCTCTCCTAGCTAAATTGGCATTCATGCATGACTAAGATAGAACTATGGGGGTTATTCAAAAAGTTCTTTGGTTTAAAATGGTGCTAATTTTGCCCCAACCATCAGAGTTAGCTTTCAAATGTTACATAAGTTCTGATTGGTTGGGGCAAATATAGCACCATTTAAACTATAAGACTTTTATTGAATCTCCCTGTATGTGAGATAGATCAATGTTGTAGGTCGGACATTATGTGGGGGGGAGCCTATCAGCAAGTAAAGACGGGTAGAACTCAATAATGAAACAGACCCGGAAGAAGGAAGGGAATCCTCGGTCGGTCTTTTGTTTAATGTCCTGGAGAGTTTCACAGCTAAGTGGCAGATACAGTGTAGGGTGTGGTAGTTGATTATGGGGTGTGTGCCAGACCTGGACTTTGCAGGTGTTTGACAGTATGTAGGGGAGGGTCAGCCTGGAGCTCTATGCAGTAGAGAAAATCGGCTTTGTGCTGAGAAGGAATCCAAGTATTCCTGTGCCCTTTTGCTTACATATTTTAACTCTATCTATCTATTACAGGGGTTGCGCGGATGTCCCTTAGTTCCTTTGTGCTTTCTAACTACTTTTGCATACTAATTGCACTTTATTTGCTTATGCTGCTACAAACTTGGGATTCAATAGTTGTATTTAATTCTGTGTGGGTTTATTTATGTGGTGATTTGAAGTCATGGTGGTTACTATGTAATAAAGCGTAAAGATTTTATCTAAAGGTTAATCTATGATTGGATGGTTTATTATAACTTACTAATTACCTATCCGATATATTTTTGGGGGTTTATTTCCCTTATTCATGCTGGTGGAGTGTCTCCCATTTTTTTGGAAGTCAAGTGGGTTTTCTATATTGGAACTCTATAGTTCTATCTGATTTCCTTTACTAGTTGCCATTATTACACACATAGCACCTGCACTATACTGTGTTTTTACCGGCTTAACCCTTTCACTGCCAGGAGATTTTCATTTTTTTTGCGTTAACTGCCAGAAGAATTTTCAGGATTTGCCCTTAATCGCTTAGACTAATTTTACAGTAGGAAACCTTGCAGTAAATCCGAATATATACATTGTTTTTTTAGCACAAAGTGTACTTTAACATGGTAACAGAATTTTGTAACTTTTCTGGAAATTTTACTGAAATATGGGTAAAATATGTAAAAAAAGTTAAAAAATTGCAAATTTTCATGGATTTTTCCCATGTTTTACTTATAGTTATCTTAAGGTTACGCACAAAAAACTTACTGTTTCTAAAAGCTCTGATACTCCCGAGTACAACGATACCAGATATATGTAGGTACCCGACTTTTCCTGTACAGGAGACCCCCCAAACTAAAACTGCACCTTCTAGAATATTACACCAAATTAATGTCTAAACACTACTGACAGTAACATAGAATATCTACCAAATTATCTAAAAATCCCCACAAGTGAGATATTTTTAGAAACTACACACTCACAGGATTTAACGAGCGAGGTAAGTTTAGATCAAAATGCAGATAACCCGGGCGCAGCTCTTCGTCAATTGTAAGTACTTTCTCACATTTTCCTTTTTTTTCCTCAACTGTAAAATCAGAGACAAAATCAAATGCGAATCAGCTAAAAACTGTGGAGGAAAGTTCAAACGCATCTCATATGAAAGCCTAACCCCTCCCGAATAAAACGGTATGCCACATCATCGGTGTACCCAGAGACATGGCTACCAAATAACCCAGAGCGTGACCAGTGCCAAATGTCAGTAGCAGCAAAAAAAAATTAGCCAGTTTTGTATTTGAACAGTCTGCAGTTTTTCAAAAAACACCCCCCCAACTCAGAAATACCCCCACCACAACTATATATTCCTGAAATCTACACACCTTCACAGACTGTAACGCAGTAGATTATTCATTCATACCATCAATGGTGTGGGCGCAGGTTTAAAAAGGAGGGTGAAAAGGTTGGACTTGATGGACGCATGTCTTTATTTAACCTTAAGTTACTATGTTAATTACTATGTCAATTTATTAGCTTTGAAAAGTCTCAGTTTGAGTTTTAGTAATGTTACTATGACATCAGCATGACATCATCATTCTGCTCTTTTGGGTATTGGACCCAAAATACATTGCACTTTATTCAACTTATTTTATACCATTTAATAGCTTTCAAAAGTTTCAGGGTTCAATATTTAGTGATGTCACTATGACATCAACATGATATTATAATTTCACTTTTGCTTTCATTTAATAGCTTTGAAAAGTTTCAGGGTTATAAGTTTAGTGATGTCTCTATGACATCTGTATGATATTTTTGACTCTAAAAAGCATTTAACTTTGTGCGATTCCTTATTCTATATAATTTAATAGCTTTCAGACATGTCAGGGTAAATTTAGGTAACATTCACTAGACATCAGAATACCATTATTTTAGTTGAAATATTGATTCTGACGATAAAAGGCATTTAACTTTGTATCTGCAACTGAATGGATATGTCTATCTGTCGCTGAATTGATGACTATCTGTCTCTGAATGGATACGTCTATCTGTCCCTGAATGGATATGCCTATCTGGCACTGAATAGATATGCCTATATGGCACTGAATGAATATGCCTATCAGCAGCTGAATGGATATTTCTTTCTGTCGCTGAATGTATATGCCTTTCTGTCGCTGAATGGATATGCCTATCTGTCACTAAATGGATATGCCTATCTGTCACTAAATGGATATGCCTATCAGCAGCTGAATGGATATGCGTATCTGTCGCTGAATGGATATGCCTATCTGGCACTGAATAGATATGACTATCAGCAGCTGAATGGATATGCCTATCTGTTGCTGAATGGATATGTGCATATCTGCCTCTAAATGAAAATGCTTATCTGCCACTGAATGGATATGTTCCACGCACACCAATTTTTCAAGTAAAATGGTGCAGTTCCTCTACTGCTGCCAACCACATGCAGCAACAATTCTTATAATATTTGTGGGTTTGAGAGAGAGAAAAACGCACTCCTTCTACTTTATATTCAATTTATTTGTGACATAAACAGTGCACAACGTTCGGGGTTGTCCCACTTCATCAGGTGCATACAAATCAACACACAATGTGCTCATAAATACCCATAACTCCTCCCCTTCTGGGGCAGGACTATTCCAGCATATCCTGTGAATTAACTCTATGTTGCAACATCTGATAAATATTTATAAATATAAAGTGCTCTCATTATAAAATCCTATACATTAATGTTACATTTATAACACTGTAATTTTATGTAATTTATAAATGTAACATTAATTTATAGGATTTTATAATGAGAGCACTTTAAATTAATGAATATTTATCAGATGTTGCAACGTAGATTTAATTCACAGGATATGCTGGAATAGTCACGCCCCAGAAGGGGAGGGGTTATGGGTATTTATGAGCACATTGTGTGTTGATTTGTATGCACCTGAGGAAGGGGGACAACCCCGAAACACTGAATGGATATGCCTATCTGCCACTGAATGGATATGCCTATCTGCCATTGAATGGATATGCCTATCTGTCACTGAATATATATGCCAATCAGTCACAGAATGGAAATGCCTATCTGTCACTGAATGGATATTCCTATCTGTCACTGAATGGATATGTTTATCTGCCACTGAATGGCAACCCATTGTTTAGCAACTTGGGATGACGCAGCAATATTGTGGGATATGATCACTTCTAAACAAATATGTTGTTGTTCCCCATATGTTATTTCAGTGAATCCTAGCACATCCGTTAGATTAAGATGTAGGGGATGCCGGTTACGCGATCCGACCCGATCCCCGCGGATATTCTCCCGTCTCGCGACAGCGGATTTTCTGAGTTATCCCACATCCGACTTCCGAACCGCGGGTTTTTTTTTTTTTTTTTTATTGTATTATCTCGGATTTTCGAAATTACGAGATTTTTCGTATTTCGTTAGTACTGGATTTTCGGGTCGAAAAGACGATAATGTCTCGTATTTTTCATAAATACGTATTTCGAAATTTTCGAAATTAACGAGAAAGCGTGTATTTTTCGAAAATGTCGAAAATACGATAAATCACGTAAATTTCGAGATATTTTTTTATTTAACCAGGTTCCTCTCGCGGATTTTCGATTTTCGAAATTTTTCTCCACAATTCACGGGTATCCTCAAGTGGACCGGGATTGCGAAGTTCGGCATCTCTATTAGATTGACAAGTAGTTTCATTCATCTTCAGGTTTACTTACAGTGGAAAGGTAGATGTGGGTAATGATGGCCAATTGTCATGAATATCTTTAAACGTTGGCTAGATAAGGGTTCCTAAAACTAAAAACAAATTGAACTTACTGGTATTAATACATATACAAGGGTTAATTTCCAAGGAGGCGGAGGGCAGGGTCAGCGCCTTTTAAGGTTTTAAAACGTCTATGATGGTACGCGTGATTTTAACCTTGATTTTTTTCCACCTATTTTGCCAGAGGCTGGGGCTGGTAGTATTTAATTTTACATGCAGAGGTAAAATCACCCAGAACCACGCATGCCTCTGTAAACCTCCTACCGAAGCTTATTTTTTTGCTTCCTTTGGATCTCTGTTTGGTAGGGTTAATGATTATCTTATATAAGTTCAGTAGATGTACGAATATTTATTTCAACCTCCATTATATATCTTCTTATGTTACTATATGGTCAACTCTCCCTCCCACGATTCAGTCCCAGAGAACTCTTAAAAACACATTTGGCACCTTGCAATTTTTTTTATATGGCTTGCTAATTTCAATTGATATAAATCCATTTAAAATGTTTTACAACTGGGGGGGGGAAAGCTCCAGCTGCCAAGCAACATAAGAGTATAAATAGAGCTAATATGCAGTCAGCCATAGAGCCAACAACACAGATGTGCAGTATTCTGTAAAAAAAAAAATGAGAAGACTGCTAAAACCCTTAACTTTCTACGCAGCATATTATGGCATGAATGTGATACTGTGATTCTGCTAGAAGATATGTAACACCTGCATCATAATCGCGAAATACGTCTGATTTATTGTTATGTTATCAAAAATGCTTTTCTTTTATTTCACGGAACTGTCTTTTTCCCAATGCTGTATGTCACATACATCCTCTTTTCTTTAACATATTTTCAACATTTACTGGGCAGCTTACCAATGCATCTTCATAAAATAAAAGACGCTTGAATGTATTTCTTTGTGAATGAAAATACCTGTCATTGGTGCACCGCTGTACACCACTTTCCTCAAAGTCTAATTTGCCATTGGGGCCTTCTGCATGTATGAGCTGTCACTTATTATGTAGTTGTTTTCCAATTGAAAGTATGGTAAGTATGACCCAGCTAGCACATAGCAAAATCTTCATGGAATTCCTCAACATTCTTAGTTGGGGGCAATATAATACTAGCAACTATTGTTTTTTTTTCTTGTGATTAATAAACTTCTTGAGTTTGAAAAATGGTGTGGTTTTGTATACTTTGGAAAAAAGTTTGTGACCCCAAAGTTTGTCAACCAAATTTCCAGTATAACTTGTAGAGTGCACAACGATGGTATAAAATAGCAGGTAGTCGACTAATATTTATTAGTAATTACAAGTAATTTTGGATGTTCTGTTGGATGTTTTTTCCTATTACATGGAGGTGGGTCCCTTCAAGCCTTTCCCTTGTTCAGTTTGGAGGAATCCAAGAAGATACCCCAACCACCTCAGATGACTTAAGGATTTAAGGGTATACCATGCACAGTTCCCTTACATAATCGTAGAGCTAATCCCTTACAGATATCCTTCAAGAAAACTGAGGGGTGCGTGAAGGTTTTGTGAGGTCCCTGGGTTATCTACCACCTCTTCCCCACTTACTGTGTCCCAGTGTGAGGTGGTGTACTTTAGAGATTGATTATCTTTACGCACGTGACACTTACAACCATAATATACAATCTCCTTGAATGATCTTAATGGTCTCACTTCAATATTTTAAGTTCTAATTGCATTTTATATGGGTATTTTGTATTATTTTTTATATAGGTATGTATTTAGATTACACTACTCCTTTATTATTATTAGTAGTAGTAGTAGCTATATCATCCCATTATTAACTACAGCAATAAAAGGTAAAATAGTCTAATGGCCCTGGATTTAAGATTTGACATATTTTTAATGAAATAAAGCAATAGACTTCGTAGCTTAAGAAAACAACTCAAGGGATTTGCCTGGGAACTTTACTATGACATTTTACTGTTCTTCTCGTCAGCATAAAATCTTTTCTTAGAAGGCAGAAAACTCACTGACATCAGAAAAAAGGCCCAAGTGAAGTGTTTCCCTCAGACAGGGGGAACGGTTTGACACATAGCTCTAAAGACTTAAAATAGTTGTTTTAAAATTATTGTCACAAAAAGGTTCAGTCACTGAGTTGTTTGTTTCTTTTAACGACAAAATAGTCTTCCATAGTAAGTGGGGTTCTGTTTTCTTTAGTTCCAGCTGCCATGATCATATACAGATACGTCTATACAGCACTTTGTAAATTAGGAAATACCGTAGAAACCACCCCATCTGTCTGACACAACAAAAATAGAGATCCAACCCTAAACATGTTTCCCTGATCTTGGCGATTGAAAATACACTCCTTGTCTATCTAGTATAATTCCTTACTGAGAGTAATAATAATTCCGACTAAAGATAAAAATAACAGAGGAGTTCAATAAAAGTTCTTATCGTTTAAATGTGCTATTTTTGCCCAACCAATCATATGTTAGCTTTCAATTGTTAAATAAGTTCTGATTGTTTGGGGCACAATTAGCACCTTTTAAACGTTTAATAACTTTTTTGAATCTCCCTGATATTTCCTCTCTACAGGGTGTTTTTGATTTTTCAGATGCCAAACTCATCTCGCTTCTCTTTTATTGACAAAAATATTCTGAACTATATTGTCCTGTAGTGTTCTTATTTAGGGTATGAATTTCTAGATACTGTTTTATTTTGTTTTAAAAAACCCTTTTATATACATTTGTAATTAGAAATCTGTAACCCCCACTATCCTTTATTTCCACACTTCCCCTATTCCAGTAAATCTGAAAGTCAAATCAATAATCTCACTAAGGAACTAGGTTAAAATCAAACAGTAATGTTAATGAAAGAATACCAACGTCCAGTCTATTAGATTTACTGCTTTTCTATATATTGGATTTGTGTTGTATTTGCGCTATTTGCAGACCTAGGATGCAACGTTATTCATTTAAACCCAACACACCCTTACATGACTATTCTTTAGCAAATCTATGGCTTCTTACAGTACTGCATATTATTACCTGAAACCCTCATCAACATGCATGTGGGTGTGCCAACTACCCAGGCGCATGGATTATTGATAGCAATTGTTGACGCACATCTTAGCTTGCTTGGTAACTTAATTCACAGCACCTGATGAGAAGCTGACTTGACTCACTTAGTTGCAATTTGCACTTGTATTTCATAAACATTACCAAAATTAATAATATATATATTTATATGCAAATTATGAGTGCTATCCCCAGTTATAAAGGCAATGCTGACAGCATTGACGTTTAGACATTGTATTTTGATACATAGAGAGAACCATAAACTAATTATAAACATGCATGGGAAATGTTTTCAGATCTATAGAAGAACACTAAATCAATAAAAATCTTATGCATAAATTCTGAAATCAGCATTTTCAAATGGGAGGCACTACTACTCCCTGGGCGTTACAAGAACTATCATAGAGCACCTCACCATCCCAGCAGGGCCGTCTCTAGACTTTTTGGCACCCTAACAAAAAATTCCAACTGCTTCCCCCCTCACTGTGCCCCAGAAGGGGGTGATTGCTATAATTGGACATTGGGTGATGCTTTGCCCAGAAGTGGGGTGTTGGCTTTCCAGACGTGGGAGGGTCTTTATACACATGACTGGTATGTAATGCCTATAATGATTGGTAATGAATGGCCCACAGTGTACTTGTAATTAAATGCCCACAGTGACTGGTAAATGATGCTCATCATTGATTTTTGATTGCAAGGGGCTATATCCACACATTGATTTTGATTCAAATTAATTGCAGTCAGAAGGGATGGGGAGTAGTCCTGCTGCATTCTGTTGTGGCAATTTAAGTCATGGCTTTCCCGAATTATTTAAAGTGACCGTACCCTCCAAAAATACGTGGTTTTTTACAAACAGCATTTGTTGGAGCCCCTGGTACTGGGTCCCAGGCACATGGAGAATATTTGCACGGCACATAAACCTGCTGTTCCTTACAGGGTGCTGCTCTTTAATGTGCTCACTCTGCTTCATTATGAGGCTGCCCCTGATGCCCATCACATAACCTTCCATTTGTAACGGGGTAAAATACAGCAAGACTCCCACTGCTCCAAACTTTTTTGGATTTTAAATCTGAGTTTAGATTCTGATCATTATTTGATCAACAGCATATTACAGGTAAATACCTTCACAGAAGCATAAAATTATAATAGTGTCACCCATTCTGTCCCTATTAAATAGGAACTTTGGCGCTCTCTGTGTTTCATGCCCTCTCATGGCTGGCTGTCGTCTCCTAACACCCCTCTCGGCTCCCCTCGTCGGGAGCGTCACTTGCTGTCCCGCTCCGTCCATCGCTCCTCACTCGCTCTCCTGGCGATGGGTTTATCTGGGGGCGTGTGGTCACTGGGGATGCCCGTCGGCCGTGCGTGAGGTGTGCATGCTGGGCCGTTTGGAACTGTGAGATGCTGGTCTAGTCGAGTGGCCCTGCTGTCCCCCTTTTTAGCTGGGGTTTTTTGCCTCCTCGGGAGCAACTGGAGGAAGGGTAGTAAAAAAAAAACTGGACATGGCGCCTGTCCCCGTGGAAGGTAGATGAGTTCGTTGCGCGACGCCGTCGAAGCGGGCAAAAGTGGGCGGTGCTTTGAAGCCGCCCGCACTAGCGTCCTTCATTTGCCTTCACTACACACACCTTACTGTGGACAGACTCCGCTTCACAGTTCCGATCACCTCGTGAAATCTCAGCCCCAGACTCAACACGGCGGGTCGTTCTCCCACCTTACACGGCGGTCTCCTTCTAGAGCCCCCCGACCTGCGTCCCTCGTGCGCGCGGAGCAGGTCCCTGGTGAACAACAATAGGCAACTTATAAGGGGCGCAGACACTACAAGAGCAGTGATAAGGGAGTTGGGGGCAATAGGAGCACTCACGAAACATTATATTTAATGACAAGCAGGTACAGATATGATGTAGTACCAGTATGGGTTACGTGCTCTCAATTGGATGCCGAGACTCTAAGGGGGTTGAGGGAGTATAGTGCCCCTTTATAGCACAAGTTAACAGGTAACTTTAAATTAAAAAAGAACATTTGATACGGTAGGTAAATGGAATGATCCCATATAAGAAACCTGATCATATAAAGAGTGCAGGAAAGGGTACATCAGGTAAAGATGGACCCAACCTGAAACCCCGAGTTGACCCGACAATATGTTTTCAAATAACTCAAACTCGTCCGAACTTCCCAAACTAGGTTATGTTTTCGAAGGTGTTGGACTTATTTTGTTACTTTCGAAAATGCATATTCTCGAATTCTCGAATTGGTAACTCTTTTAATTATCTTCGATTTCGTAACCCCGTATATATCCTTCGAACTCAATTCAAGCCTTCAATTTCGTAACCATCCACTGTAGTCTTCAATTTGGTAACCCTCAATTTAGCGTATCGGTAACCCTCCATTAGCATTCCTTTTCGGTAACCCTCACCTGTAGCCTTCAATTTATGTAACCTCGAATTGTATCCTTGAATTCAGTAACCCTTTGAAATTTAATCGTTGGGTAATCCTTGAATGAGCATTCACTTGCGGTAACCCTCGAATCTATCTTCCATTTCAGTAAACCTTGATGTATTGGTCTGTAAACCTTCAAATTAAAGCCATAACACTCTAATGTAGCATATAGAAACCCTGACTATTGCCCACATCATGGGGAAAGTTTAGTGTTACAAAGAAGTTTTGGTGATGTGTAAACATATTCCCCAGACCAATTTCCCCAGGTGCAGACTCCATTTACAGTAAGTTACCATTGTTATTTTAATTGTTTTAATCATACTTTGCAACTATTTCGCTTTCTCTCCATTGACTTTTGTGCTCGTTTTCAAACGAAAACACAAATCCAAACCTTAATACGAATTTTATTGGAAGTTTGAAAACGAACTGAACGTCAGCAAGTTCGGCCCATCTCTAGTTACCGTTAACAGAACCCACAACCCTAGCATTGCCATTACATTTAATGTATGTGTGTGTCCACAATTTTTTTTTTTTTTGTTTTTTTTTTTTTTTTTTTTTTTTTTTTTTTTTTTGTTCTTTCTTTTTGTGTGTTTTTTTTTGTTTTTTTTTTTTTTTGTTTTGTTTTTATACTTTTTTTTTTTTTCCTATTTTTTTTTTTTTTTTTTTTTTTTTTTATTATTTATTTTTTTTTTTTTTTTTTTTTTTTTTTTTTTTTTTTTTGTTTTTTTTTTTTTTTTTTTTTTTTTTTTTTTTTTTTTTTTTTTTTTTTTTTCTTTTTTTTTTGTCCATTTTTCCTTTTTCCTTTTTTTTTTTCAAGTTTTTTTTGTTTTTTTATTATTTTTTCCTCTTTTTTTTTTTTTTTTTTTTTTTTTTTTTTTTGTTTTTTTTTTTGGTTTTCCCCACCATTTTTCCTTTTTCTATTTTTTTTTTCTTTTTTTTTCTTTTGTTTTTTTTTTTTTTTTTTTTTTTTTTCGCATTGTTTTTTGTTTTTTTTTTTTTTTTTTTTTTTTTTTTTTTTTTTTTTATTTTTTTTGTCCATTTTTTGTCAATTTTCCGTTTTTTTTTTTCCTTTTTTTTTTTTTTTTTGTTATTTTTTTTTTTTTTTTTTTTTTTTTTTTTTTTTTTTGTTTTTTTTTTTTTGGTTGTTTCTTTTGTTTTGTGGGCATTTTTTTTTTTCTTTTTTTTTGTATTTGTCCTCCCTTTTTTTTTTTTTTTTTTTTTTTATTCCTTTCCTTTTTTTTTTTTTTTTTTCCTCCATATTTGGGCAGGAAATATCTCGACCATCTCAGACTTTTGCTCATCTTCAGCAAGGTTTTCTTATACAGACAGCTCTACACTACAGAGAATGCTGCCATGACCTAGCTGGAATGACACAAGAACTGTTCATGTTACACATTTTCCTGTATATACGTTTATTTATTTGTCAGGAAACATTAGCCTTTCAGGGCGTTTTCCCCCAGACCCTACGCTTTGGGTAAAGGTCCAGAGCAAAATCAATATCGCGTTTGCGACTGTGGTAAATAACCCAAAAAGGGATTTTTTTAAACGCCAGCCATGAAGTAAACATCCAGCATGCACAAAGTAGATATTAAGATTGAATCAATGAGCAACCCAGCTGTGCAAGTTTGGTCTTTTTCGATTCCCGCACACCCGTGCGCAAGGAAGGAGTTTAAAGTCACGCAAACGAAGTAGTAGAAGCAGCTTTAGTTGCTTTAACTATAAGAGCGTCAGCGGGGTGGTGGGGGACTCCGGTAAATGAGCTGTTTTTCTTGTTGATTCCCCTTCCGAAAAGTCTGCATTGTTTTTTCATTAAAGATGGGATGTGGGAATGAAAGCTGCAACATACTAAACAATAGCAAGGCCAAGATCTTGACAGCAAATTACTTTGTTCCTGGGTACTACATAGTTTTGGAAGACCTAAACAGCGAACTGAACAGATATTCCAAGAAGCCTTTATTTGTCTTTCAACCATAGGTCAGTTTCCATCAGGTGGGAACAAAAGAAAATGAAACAGTCAGAGCAGCTAACACAATACATCGCTGCGGCGCCTTTAGGGTAACAGACACAAGATTTTTTATTCACCTTTTTAGGAAAGTGCAAAAGATTTTTGAGGTTAATGTTCTCTCTCTAGCCAGCTGATAAAAAATGCCCAAGGGAATTAGACAGGTGTTCTTTTTAATACGGTCATACAAGGTATTTTATTTATTGCTTTTCTTGTGTTTAGTAAAGTTATTTTCTTTTTACGGTTAATTTCATAATAAACAGTGTACACAGTTTCACAGATGGAAATCAAATACTCTGGGTGGAATCCCTTCCTAGAGAAACACAAAACATTTTGGTGGTAAGACTTTACCATCCTCTATATGGATCCTCTATATCACCAGGCATTTGAAAAGCATGATTCGAAGGTGTCGCACTCAATGAAACATCAAAAACTTTTTATAAGTGACCAAACATCTTACAAACGTTTGGGGGAAAATTAGATGCCACCTTCCTCAGGTGACGCCAGTGCAGAATGTTTCATGTGCTTAAAAATAACGGAAAAAGCGTACTGTTATGTTTTGGAGTACAAAGGGCATATTTCTTCTTTTGTTTCTTCTTCAAGCCAGGATGCCTCATTGTGCTTCGCTATAATAGATTTCACGGTTTTCATCATAGCTTTTTTCATTAGTGTTTACGTAGGTGTTTTTTGGATGGCAGCCATTGACAAAAAATACTGTGCGTAGGAATAGCCTAAAATAGACAGCAGGCTGGCTTTCAAAAAATGCAACCTCAATCCGATTTGCCTAATTACATTTTATTAAACGATAACTGTATTGCCTGATGCATTTTTTTATAACTGCTTTAAAAGAGTAAAGGTATGCAGCCCCCTATACATTTATTTTTTCTGATTTCAGCCTCTTCTGCCTTCAATTATCCTTCAATTAGCCATGCTGTGAAGTGTAGCGTAAACGATCTGTCTGCCTCTAATGTCCCTCAACGCGCATGCGAGAAAAACCACTCCTCCACCCACCCTTGAAGTTGACTAATGTGGGGTATTCTTAGCAACAGCGAAGTTTAAGTTGTTTGACTTGCAGAGGAGGAGAGATAGGGGTTTGTAACAGACATTCCACCACCCAGTGACAAGTGATATGTAACGATGGGCCCTGGGCCGTTTAGAGCAACTGTTGTTCACTCATCTTTTGCTTGTGTGATATTAGGGTGGCAATGCACGGTTTGTAAATGAGAGTAAGTGAATTTCAGCTGCTGGCAGTGGTGGACATTTATGGGGGTGAATGTTATTTTTTTGGGGTGTTGTTGTCCTTTAGAATGTCCTCGGCACCCTTAGGCTGGGGTGTTCTCAAATGGTCACTGCCACTTTGTTCTTTTTCTCAGTAGATTTTGATGGTGGGTCAGGTTTTACCGATTCCATGGCCGAGTTTAACTGGTGCCCACAGGCACTGTTAGTGGACCAGGTTTTTCACCAGAGCTCCTGATGGTGGGGGATTTGTCTGCTGAGTCACACACAGGTTGTGGCCCCATACCTGCCAGCAAGGAGTCCCAGCAGGGAAATCAGTCGGTGCCACATCGGACAAACTAGAAAAGCGCAGGCAAGTATGCACAATGAATGGAGCACAGGAGTTGAAGGCACAGTAGTGCACGTCCCTCCAGGTTAGTTCCCGGCCACCGGGGGAACACAGGACAGGTAAGGAGCAATCCTGCCATGGTGTGAGTGGGCAATCAGTACCTCCTCCAATGAATAGGCCAATTGCATTACTGCTTGCATTGAAAATTGCCGTAAATCTTGTGGTTTGTGTTACCAAACGGAGCCATTCATTATCCACGCATTCCATTATTGTGTCTTTGATATTGTTATTGTGATACATGCCAAACTTGATTTTATTTAGTAGTATTTAAACATAGGAGACAGCCAGTACGTTTTCTCTTATAAGGGGGAAATTAGTACCAAATACAAAAAAGATCACTCCCAAAGACCTTAATCTGCCTTCAGCATTTTGTCTGTATTACAGGGCAAGTCCACCCCAAAATGAAACTACATACAGGTAAATCACCCCCAAAACCCAAACGTGGATATATCTGTTGTATTCAATTAATCAAAGGACGTTGAAATGTTAGTTCTTGAAGACGCCTTTGTGAAGGTTTCTCATTAGTCCAGGTCATGGTATAATCTGTTGTATTCAATTAGATCACTGGACTTGAAATGTAGTTCTTGAAGATGTTTGCTGTCATATCGACTGGCTCTTTCTCAATTCAGAATGACTTGTACCAGAATCTGTGGCAATTATAGGACCATGGCAAATCCCAATTAGCATATCACGCGCATGTGTTAAGGGTGTGATAGCGATATGTGCTAAGAGTTGTTATAGGAACCAGACGCCCAGAGAGTAAGGTGTTAAAACACATGTACAAGGCAGACAGTTGGGTCGAACCCCCCCCACCTCTATTAGGCTTGGTTCTTTATTTTCACATAAATGGCCTCCTTAAACACCTCTCTTGAACCCAGTCACGTGTCCTTCGCGCTATGTTAACATTTACAATCTTCAAGTATATGTCCTTTACCTTAAGATGCGATCACACGGCTGAGTCCTGAACCCGAGGATTGGCTCTTCTGTGCTGTGGGCCATACTTGATGCAGTTGCGTTTGGTCTCCCCACATACAAATCAGAGCATTCTTCACTGCATCTATGCACTGCATATTGATTGTCGCTTGTTTGGTTTTGGTATTGGGTCTTTCGGATTGTACCAATTGCGCCTCAGGTTGTTGTTCGTGTTTAAAAGACAGGACAGGGATACAGGATGTTTTTGAAAATTCTTCTAATTTCCTCGAGACCCATGCATATGATGACCCATGTTTCTTCCTCCTGTCTTGCTTTTTTTCCCTTCACTGTTGGGTATTTGTGTTCTGTCTTCTTTCCTTCTATTTCTTTTGACAAAGAGCCCAGTCTGGATATCCACAAGTTTTAAGGGCTCCGTTCGAGAATGTTTTCATTTCTTTAGCCTTCGCCTCTGTGCTAGTGGGATGGTCTCGGCTGCTGTGTTGCAGGGTTCTGATGGACATCCAGCTTGTGATCTAAAGGTTGGTGGGAGTTCAAACATCAAATCCTGATCTGGGGTTGGTTTCTGTAAACCTCTACTTAGTGTACCATTTCCTTACTTCTTACCAAGCAGTCCAAGAAAGCCAAGTTTGTTGTTTTGTACCTCTTCCACTTGTAAATTAAAAATGTTTTGGTCTAACCGCATAAGTGTTGAGTTGTGAAAGCTTTTGTAATTCCTTCTGGTGGATTGTACCAGGTGTCATCACATATCTGAATCCGATGGCTGAGTGGCTATGGCCCTTAAACCGGATAAAGCGCCTGTGTTTTCCTTATTCTACTCCCATGTAAAGGTGGCCACAATGGTGAAAACTGGAATCCCATAGCACAGCAAGTGTTTTGCGTATTTATGAAACTTATCCCTGTATTTGAAATTGCTGGTATTCAGAGCACAAGTCCACAAGGACACACCTGTCTTGGGTTGAGATCATTCTGCGGTTAAGAGGTGCTGTCCTTCGCCCAGCTTTTCTCACCCAATGTCAACCGCCCCTTGGTGGGTATCAAGTGAAGATAGATTTCACACTCATAAGGACACCATATTTTCTTTCTACACACACCCGTTACTATATCTTCAATCTGTTGGTGAAATCCTGAGAGTTCTGGATGTGATGCTTAGAACTTGCCACGCAAAGGTCTAAGTTTTAGCTAGATATTTTTGGACACACCTGTATGTTACAGAGTTGATGCTGCTTGACTATCGGTCTTAGTGGGGCCCCCTTCCCTTATGTATCTTGGGAGTCTATATGCAGGAGTGTGCCTCACCACGGTTGAGGAGGATGATACATACTCGGTCAAGGTGGCTTTATCCGTTGGAAGCTGTTGTAGTAACGTCCTAAGACTCTTTTCTTGTACGCTGGTGGGAACTCCTTGTAAAGCTCATATGTGTTGCTTATAGGCCAGAGCATGGTCACCTTACAATGGTAGTCGTGATGGTGTTAGTACCACTGTGCATCTTGCCTTTATCCTGCCGGTTTAGAATTAGATAGTGGAGATACTGTGAAGCGTTCTTGAGGGATGTCGGCCTTCTCTAGTGCAGGTATGATGAAGAGTTTTAGCATGGCTAAGGCTGCAGATAGACTAAGGCGAAGTTGTTTCTGCCTCACTCCGTGATACCTAATTTACTGTGGATAGAGGCTTTCTGTGGTGCTTATAATATCCCCACGGATGGCTTTAAGGGGAGATGGCAAAAATTCAAGCCCTTACAATGACTTCCATTTCTGGCTAGTGTCTAGGGTCAGCTGTTAGACAATTTCCACCCAACTGTACATCTGTTTTAAACAAACCTTATTGGGCGTTCTATAACCTCTTAGCCACTATCCACATCACCAATCACACACGTTACCAACCTGGCTGTTATATTGCTAATGGGATTTTCACGTACATTATTGCCACAGATTCTTGTACAGTTCATTCTGAATTGTAGAAGCCAGTCGGATGACTAGCGAACGTCCTTCAAGAATATGATAACTTCAAGTCCCGTTATCTAATTAATACAACAGATATACCAACCATGACCTGGATGAATGAGACCTTCACAAGCTAAAACTGTGATAGTTTGAAATCTGAGATAATAACGTCTAACCTGAAATCCTGCATCATGGTCCTGTTTCCCCTGTTTCTGCTTCCTGTTCTTCCAGTTGAGGAGGGCACTGTCAGTTGGTGATTTGCAGCTTGATATCACAACCAATGACTGAATTTTACTCCCCTCATCTGTATATCTCTGCAGCAAATGCCCAGGCTCAGTACAGGTTTCTAAATTAGCTCATTGTCCATGAGGGCATCCAGGAGCATAGCAGGCTACAGTAATGAATTCATTAGAACAAAGTAGGGCATATATCAACATATTTTAAAGGGGCCTATTCTTCGGAAAAATGTTCTTCATGAGGGTGGAGTTGTCCTTTACAATAAACGCAACTGAAAAACTGACTTCCAGTTTGCAGGACCCCTAGTTGAGACCGTTTGGTCTTGCCCTTACCAGCGCCCTTTTGATTCAGTTGCTCAGTAGAGATCTGAGCATCTTTGACCCATCCAGCAGCCAATCAGTAAATAACTGTTAGAATAATCCAGGATGTGGTGCATCCTGGGAAGAGAAGGACCGTTTAAACCTGAAATGCCACCTCACTAATGTCAACAGCATGGGAACACAAAGGGTATGAAATCAACTGATTTTCTAAATGGTGAGACCATGTATAATAAACTAAGTATACCTACAAATTAAACATTTACAATATTGATAATTTTCCACTGAACTGTCCCTTTAAGTACCTTATGCTTTTGTATAGTGCAGTTTATATGGAATAGGGACTTCATGCCATGCTTGTCATAAGGCACTTATGGTGCTCAGGTGCGATTTTGTTCAGCACCATTCAGCATTACCAGTAATAACTTACTACTAAAAAATAGAAGCCTGTGCACATCTATTTGCTTATATTTACTTTACCATTGTATTGCGACTTAAAAGCCTGCCCTTTTCTCTGGATAAATTAAAGCCTTAGTTCAATAACTTGGCTAAATTATTTAAGCAACGCCCCCACTTCATGGTTTGCTTTTTCTGCTGGGTCCGAACTTTTAACCTTTTTACTTAAGTAACTTTTACCTTCTTCTTAGGAGATGTAATATCTCAAACTTTATCTTTATATCAGTAACCTGCCTTTTATGAGATGGAAGTCCCTGCTGCTCTTTCGCTTGCTTTCTTGGGACTACTCTCTAGCTTTCAGTACTTGAACCCATGACCCACTGTGAGTGGAGTACACATTTCCCAGAAGCTTGGTCAAACCCCCATGCAACAGCAAATATATATAGAAATGGATAGTATACATCCACACAGAGTGCAACTAGAGACCAAATTAATTCAATACATACAAAAATAGAGCCTAGTGCCATCCAATTAATTTGCTTTATTTTACTTTACTTGTATTGCTCCTTAAAAAACCTGCCTTCTCTCCTGGATAAAGAAAAGGCAGGTCAAAGGCAGGTCCATTCACTGATTTCCTCTCTGTTCATTAGGAGTGACAGTGTAAAAAGTTGGAGATTTAGTTAATTAGTTACTAACAGGAGGTCCAGTCAGTCCATTCACTGCTTTTCTTCTCTGTACATTAGGAGGTGACAGGGTAGACCGTTGGAAGATTGGGTTACAATCAGTGAGGTACAAGCAGGTCCATCACTGCTTGTCCTTCTCTGTACATTAGGAGGATGACAGTGGTAATAGTTGGAAGATTGGTTACAATCATGAGGTAAGGCAGGTCCATTCACTGATTTCCCTCTCTGTACATTAGGCGTGACAGTGTAACCAGTTGGAAGACTGTACTATCAGTGAGGTACAAGGCAGGTCCATTCAATGTCTTTCTCTCTATACATTAGGGGTGACAGTGTAACCAGTTAGAAGATCAGTTACCTATCAGTGAGGTACAAGCGGCATTCCATCATGCTTTCCTTCTCGTACATTAGGAGGTGCCAGTGTAACCAGTTGGAAGTTTAGTTACATTTTATTCATCCCTAGGCAGGTTCACCTTTACCAGCTGTTAGATTTTACACCCTCCGCTTTTACTTGGCTGGCTGCCCAGATTATAGTGAGATAGATTTAAGAGATAGATTTGCTTTCTGATATACCTACCACCACCAAAGCCACACACCAGAAATAATATAATGAATAACCGCAACTGTTTAATATACAATGACGACCGGCCGGTCGAAATATTAAAACTTATTACAGCTATCACATATAAAATATACTATACAATATGCATATATATTAATAATTCATATAAATGATACATAAAAAGGGCGTGTGATTAAGAGTTCCAGAAATTAGTAAAGCATCTCGAACAGTCCTCCTAATAATAGATATCCCAGTGGTTTATCGTCCGATGATGTTATAAAAATGACCGAGTAGATATCAAAAGACAGCGGTGTGCGCACACCTAATAATGTATAAAAAGACGTAGTATGTCTATATCACTAGAGGCGGAGTATATATAGGGATCAATACTGCACCGTGCTCTCGTCGTACACTGCTGGCATAGAGCGTATCACTCACGATCCCCGGATACACAGATTGTCGATCCGTGGCAGCAACTCTTGGGATCTAGGTGTGTCGCCGTTTCACCCGCTGGAAGTGAACACCTTCAATTCCTTCTAATCCGCCACCGGCTTTTGCAGAATAATCAAACACTCCAAGTATCCAGTTATACCTCCCGCACTCCTCGTGATTACGTCTACCCATCACTCACCGTTCCAACCGCTACGTGTTTCGCTGTTCCCAGCTTCATCAAGACATGCCTGATGAAGCTGGAACAGCGAAACCATGGATATTACTAGCCTGTACACAAATATTTCCCATGATATGGTCTAGGAGCAGTTTAGAAATATAATCAATGAACAAAACTGTGGCATTATGCCTTTCAGAACTTTGTCCTGGAAATGCTGGAAATCTGTTTAAAATAATTCTTTACATTTGAAAATGCATATATTTTACAGAAAACGGGTACACCATGGGGGCAGCCATGGCCCCAGCATATGCAAATATTACGATTACCAATATGAGATGCAACACATTTTGTCCAAGTATGGTGATTTCTATTGTTATACACAGGTTCATTGATGACTATTCTTTATTTGGCGGGTCTCGCAAACTCCCGTGAGGATATCCATAACTGAATGATCTAATTCGCCAATTGATTTACGAAAACTGTAAGTAATGACAATTTAGAATTCCTAGATTTATGTATCGAAAAAAGATGGCACGAATTACACTATTCACTATTTCACAAGGAAACGGATAGGAAATACTCTCCTTCCACTACACAATTGACCCCCATTGCATTTTAAGAACTCTTTACCCATTCACAATTTTAAGGTTTTAAGATATAACTCTAACCCGAATTCTGGAAAATTCAATAAAGAAATGTGGGAAAAATTCGCCAATCGTGGTTATCCAAAAAACTACTCTTTCGAGCACTACAGAGAGTCAAAGCAAAATATGAGGACACACACGATGAGGACCCATGTAACAAGAGTAATATGCTGGTGTAAGTTCAACACTCAGCCATGGGACCCCGATCAGGACGAGTATTTAGATAATTGGAACATTTTAACATCAGACAAAGTGCTCAAAAATGTGTTGCCAATAAACCCCTAATTGGATATAGAAGGGGAAGGATCTAAGAGACTACTGGTTAAGACTGTGTTTGAAGAGGAAACCGAAGGAGAGCAATTGGCTACTCCAAACCAATGTCCACTAAAGGATGTTTCAAATGCCTAAATGTACCTCATGTAATTTATGTCAGCTGGTAAACATTTTTGAACCCACAGAGCAAACGATTCTCAACATTAGACACAGAATAAATGCACTACTACCCACGGGTTTACATAATCATTTGTCCCTGTAATTTAATTATGTGGGCAAGACAAGTTTAGCACTTAGGGCTGCGGATAGATGCGCCACAGGTCGGCATCAACAAACACATTCAGAGATGGCCATAACATCTAAACCGGTGGCCAAACATTTTTTAAGAGGTGGCACAGTAATGAAAGATTTAAGTTCACTGGCTAACCCTATTCCCAAACTAAAAGAGGGGGAACAGATCCAATTAACTATTACATATAAAGCTAAATGGATTCTGGTCCCTTAACACTTTCACTCATGGCCTAATGAAACATGCAACACGATGCTTTCTAAGGACGAAAATAGATATTGTATTATAGGCTTTCATGAATAGACAATTGTATAAATTATTAACACAAGCAAATATCTATTATCCTAATCTTTGTTATCATATTGCCCAAAAATTTTTCTAGCAACATAGAATTTTTATACCCACTAGATTTTATCTGAGACACGAGGCACTTTATAAACTTGAGACTTCACCTAGTCTAACACTCGTTGACTTTATGCTATTTATTGTATTTATGTATTTATTGTAGTACTTGCACTAAAACATATTATCGATATTCATTGCACTATTTCACTTTAAGTCACGACTAAGGTGTGGCTGCAATTGGCCAGGAGAGCGTGTCTCATGGATTGGTTTCACTCCATTATGTGGAGGTGTTTTTACTCTATATTTTGCACTTTGAATCATCTACACTTTGTTGGCTTGAGAAAGGCCCCAGACACGGCCGAACGTTGCAGTTTGTTTATTGAAATAACTTTTATCAAGACCCAGGAGTCAACCGTGCATACTTACTTATATATATATATATTATATATTATATATATATATATATCAGCTAAAAATTTTAGTTGCCCTTCTCTGAACTCCTTAACAATGTCCCTTTATATATGGATTCTAAACTGCACCACATATTCCAAATGAGCCTTAACCGGTGCCTTGTAATTTTCTCTCCTCGATCTATTCCCTCTTATAGAAGACAATATCTTTCTAGCTCATGCGTGGCTGTCTGCATTGTTTGCTACAGCTTTGTCTAGTATCTACTAGAACCCCAAAATCTTATCCATTACAGCTGCACAGAGTTTTTATGATTTAGGTGGCACCGAGTTTGTTAACCCTAATGTATCACCTTACATTTAATAAACATTGAATCTCATCTGCTTTCGGCTGCCCATTTGAAAGCTATCTACCCTATGTTCTGCTTGCAGCAATGCAAATTCTTGAAGTTTCCAAACTTTGCATAGTTAGTGTCATCAGCAAAGACCTAGACCTTGCTCTCAATGCCCCTTCTAAGTATTTCTAACAGAATAAAAAGAAGTGTCCCCATACAGAACCCTGAGACACTCCTCTTAGAACTTTAGCCACATAGATGTAGCTCATGATCACACTCTCTGTTTCCATTCCATTAACCAATTCTCTATCTATGTACAAATGTGTTTTTTCTAGGTCAACAGTCCTTATGTTTTTACATTAGTTGCCTATTTAGCACAGTATCCAAAGCTTTAGCAAAGTAACTACATTCACTGCTAGTCAAGATCTAATTCTTATCTACCACTTCTTCATTAAAACAAAGTAGATTTATAGATTTGTCTGGCACTATCTATTTCTCATACTAAATGCTGACTACTACTAATAGATCAATTCTGGAGACAAGTCAGGATATGATCCCTTAAGACAAGTTCCAGCACCCTTCCCTACACACTCATGTTAGGTTTACAGGTCTATAGTTTACCAAACGTGTATCTGAAAGAGGAGAAACAGTGGACTAGATAAAACTGGACTAATGCTCTTATAGATCCGATATGTATTTCCATCCGGTCCTGGGGCTTTACTGATATTAACTTTGTCTAATTGTTTCCGTACCAATCCTCTATCAGCCAGAGTGAATATTCCTCATTTATACCCTCATATTAATACAGTCCCTAATATAAGGACTAGGATTCCCTATATGAACCAACGGGGGACAAAGGTTAACCTTAGCCTCTCAGCATCCCTCTATAACCATCTCAGCCCCATTATTTAAATATATTATTATATTATTAAATAGCAACAAATAATGGGGGACAGAGCAAAACAAATTTCTTATCAGCAAGTACAATAAATCAAGAAGAAATGTCAAACCTCTCTTTCATCCTGACCATATTTTTTTCTGAGTAATAGTGTTAATGGGTTCACTTGGCTGAGCAATGGCGGCTGTAAATGATTCATTAACCTAAGTCTGTAACGCTGGTTGTTAAAACAATGCTAAACCAATCCTTCAAAACGTAATTGGCTATGTTACGTACATAAAGACACCACATGAAAGCACATATAGTATTTCAATAAATTAAAACCCCCTAGTGATCTCAAGTAGTGTCTCTGCTACTAGGAGTGAAACATGGATTCATAGTATTCTTTATTCATTTATGAGAGGGACAGTCATGCTAAATAAAACTATACCCCCCCTTCCACAACTAAAGGTCGAAACTATTCATAGAACCTCTAGTGGGGGCTTCTCAATTTTTTTATTTGTTATTGAAAATAAAAAATTTGCTACTCTGTTGATCTTATTGACATAGGGCTTAATAAATCTAACAAATTAAGTGCATAATGATGAATATCTTATATAATTTATACATATTTGGTCCAAATAATGGTATGGTATTGAAATGGAGGGATGAAAATGGTTATTGTTGGTCTCTGATCGGAGGACATTTCAATATCTCAAAGCCCACATCTTGTTAGAAGTATCCCCAGGTGCATACCAGCCGATTAGGTTATTATATTTTTTGCAACTAACTATGCAGATGGTCCTGATGCATTAATAGTTACATTGCATTACTCGAAAGACAACATTTCATTGTTCAAGGCGTTTATACGAATAATGAGTTGCTAGGGCTTCCTATTAAGATTTATGTGGACTATGAAATAGATGTTTAGATAAACATAGCTTTTTTTGCAGTATCATAGTTAAATTTTTTATATCGACATGACATCAGCATGACATCATAATTTTGCTCTTTTGGATTCTGGGTTCTAAAATGTATTGCACTTATTTCAACTTCTTATTTTACAATCATTTAAAATAATAATATTTTGTTTGTACTGTAGGCTCCTCCCAGCTCCCAACCATATAATTATTTATCAGGAACTCCCCCATCATTACTTACATTACATCTTTCCTTTGGGGGTGGACATGCCCTTTAACTTTGTGTCATTCATTGTGTAAAACATTTATTAGCTTTTAGATGTGTCAGGGTTCCATTTTTAATGATATCAACATGACAAAAGCATGTTATTATTTTCATTGTGCCACTAGGACAACCGCATGACGCAAAAATAATGTTGAAATTTTGATTCTTAAACCCAAAAAACATTTTACTTTTGTGTAATTCCTTATTCTATAATCATTTATTGTGTTTAAGTGTCAGGGTAAATAATCATGTCACTATAACATTAGCATGACATCCTATTTTTCTGGAATTTAGATTGCTGATCCTAAAAGCATTTTTTTAAGTTCTTGTTTTGTATCATTTAATAGTTTTCAATATATCAGGGTACATTTAATATTGTCACTATGACATAATTTTGGCTCTTTTGGATCTGAACCCAAATGCATTTGGACTTTTTTAACTTCTAATTTTAAATAATTTAATAGATTTTCAACGTGTCAGGGTCTATTTAGTGATGTCACTGTGACATCTCCATGACATTAACTTAACTTGTTAGTCTTATTCTATATCACATTAATAGATTTCGATGTTCAGGGTTAAACTTTGTGATTTATGCTGAGATAATTTGCTCTGTTTTAGATTCTGACCCCAAAATGCTTGCCTTTGATCTTATATTCTTCTCATTTGTTAGTCTCAGGTACTTTGAAGTAATGTTACTATACTCAGCAATGACATCATAATTTTTGCTTCCAGCCCAAATGTATTGCACATTATTTAACTTCTTATTTACTCTTATAATTCCTCGGGTTCAGGACTCGCCTTGTACCTGCATCCTAAGATAAAGACATACACTTTGAAGATTGAATTTAACATTTGGCAACGGAACGTGACTGGTTCAAGAGAGGTGTTAAGGAAGGCCATTTATGTGAAATAAAGAACCAGCCTAATAGAGGTGCGGGGGTTTCCACCAACTTCTGTCATGTAAATCTGTGTTTTGCAACCTTACTCTGGGCATTCCTTTCACCTCTTAGCCATATTCCAATCACACACCCTTAACACTTGGCTGTGATATGCTAATTGGGATTTTCCAGGCATAATTGCCACAGATTCTTGACAACGCCATTCTGATTGAAAGCAGTTGGGATGAACTAGCGAAACGTCTTCAAGAGACTAAACTCAAGTCATTTGATCTATTGATACAACAGATCATACCATGACCTGGATAATGAACCTTCACAATCTGCATTTAATAGCTTTCAAATTTAGGTTATATTTTTAGTGATTGTCCATATGACATCATAATTTTGCTTTCTCTTTTATTAATTCAGCTTTGAAAAGCTTTCAGGTTTGATTTTTTGGTGTCTATGAATCTGCATGACATCAATAATTGCTCAAGTGGATTCTGATTCTAAAAACATTTAACTTTGTGATTCCTATTCTATATCATTTAAATAGCTTTCAAATATGTCAGGGGAAAATTCAGGTTACTTCCCTATGACACATACTGACATTACATTTTCGCATAAAATTGGTGTCTGACTCTAAAAACCATTTCTTTAGTTTTTATTAATGTGTCAGGGTTAATTTTTTAATGATATCACATGACAAAAACATGTGGCATCAAAATTTCAGAGAATTTTTTATTCTGCCCCTAATAGCTTGCATGTTGTGCAACTTTCTTATTCTATAATTTAATAGCTTTACAGCGATCCAGGATTGATTTTAATGAGTCACTAGCTTCAGCATGATCATAATTTTGTTCTTTTATTCTGACCAATTCATTGCACTTTTTTCAACTCTTATTCTATATCATTTAATTGCTTGCAAAATGATGCCACTGTGACATCACAGGACATTAATATTTTGCTTGCACTTTTATTTAATAGCTTTCAAAGTTTCAGAATTTGATTTTTAGTGAATGTTCCTATGACATCTGCCCTGACATTAGAATTTTTAGATTCTACATCCTAAAAAGCATTTACTTTGTACCAGTTCCATTTTTTCACTTTAATAGATTTCAAATGTTCTCTATATCATTTAATAGCTTTGAAAAGTCTCAGGGTTCGATTTTTAGTAATGTCACTATGACATCAGCATGACATCTAATTTAGCTTTTTTGGATTTTTGGCTCCAAAATCATTGCACTTAGTCAAACTTATTTTTATATCATTAATTCAAAGTATCGGTTCAATTTTTAGTGATGCCACTATGACATCAACCTAATCATCATCATTTTTTTTCTTCTTTCATTAAATAGCTTTGACAAGTTCTGTTCGATTTTTAGTGATGTCCCTAATAACAGCTGCATTGGAGACAAGATGGCTCTGTGCAAAGTTGTGAATAACCTTCGAGCTGCCAAGCCAAGGTCACTTTCTATTCCACCCACTTGACCTCTCTCTGCTTTCCAACAAGTAGTTCCTTCCCTCCTAGCCAATACTTCACTCCTTGGGCATCCTAATGATGCAGCATCCTGGCTATATCCTACTCTTTAACAAACCTACTCGTGTCATATGATAATAAAGTATAGTAATAAGTAATAGTATTTGAGGTTAAAAGACATACTCCTTCCCAGTCCACCATCTAGCAATATCCCATTTCCTGCCTACTGTTGATCCGCCAGAGAACTCAAAAAAAACAACCAAATTTTAATAGGGGGAAAAAAATTCCTTCCGACTCCAAGGGCATCGAAATTTCCCTGGATCACTCTACTTTGTTCCCAATACCATAACTTGTAACATTCCTTGTTTGCAGAAACTCACCAGCTTTTTTTTTTTAAATGCCACTGAACCTCATAAAACACGCCCACGGAAATCAGTTCTAGCATAAACATACCTCTCCGGTCCCTCTAGTGTAGGGGTTCTGTTGACCCCTGCTTTAGGGTTATTATTGATTCCCTCTCTTTTTTGTAATAGCATAAACAATTTTGCTAAAACCTTTGTTTTTTCTCTGTAATATTCGAAGAATCCATAGATTCCTCTCTCTTCTGACTATTGCTATTGCTTATCCATGCTCTCATCCTTTCACGCCTTGGGCTAATTGCAACTCTTCTGTCTATCTTGCTCTTCCTCCTTCCCCTCTTTTCTCTCCCCTTAATACTTATCCTCTGCACCACATTGTTATCTCACATCTCTAACTCTTCCCGAAATTAAATCTTTTACTCTGGCACTCTACCTCCTATATCTTGTGTTACCCACCTAATTAGATTGTACGCTCTATGGAGACAGGACCGTCTTTCCCTATGTTCTCACTGCACTTGCATATTTCAGATGTGCAGATTAGGTATCTATTTATTTATTGTCCCCCTTGTACTGCATTTGTATTCCTAATACTTGTACAGTGCGCGTCCCCACGTTGGCACTAGATAAATAACATATCTAACATAACATACCTACGATATCATACTTAATATACATAGCCTGCCAACTTATTATAAAACTTTACGTGTTCAGATATCTACCCAGCATATATCTACTCGTGTATGCCCATCCTCTTTTAATTCAGCACAGTGACTCTACGACGTTTTATCATCTACTCAAGCCATAAACGTATGCTAGCGCTATGCATATCACAATATCTATAGTCAGTTCACTCCCTTCAGACTCTTGAGAATGACATATCTTTGGATGCCTCAACTCTTAAATACAATATAACAAAAACCCTAAAATAACTAAAAACACACCATTAGGATGGAGCGTTAACTCGGTGTGCATTTATCGCCCATCTCATGTTCCTGAACGTTATTATCAACACATTCCAATATTGGTAGTATACAAAACATTGTACCTCTTACCATCTACCCCGCATACAGTATTCTGCATGTAAGATTCTGGGATCCCAACACTATTATTTCGTCCAACTGACTTGCTCATCTTATAATGTCACCAATCCTTTATACGGAGTATCGAACATTACATATTCCGGTGTGTCGAGGCTTAGTAATTTATTTATCCGCTTTCACTTCTATCTATTGTACATCATCGAACCTAACACCTCGGCAGTTACTATACTTAGTGTTCTTTATGGCCAGTATCAACAACTGTTCAATTACCTAGTACGTTTCCGTAGTAGTTATTTGATCCAAACACAATCTCGGTAACGTTCATACCTGTAAAGTATCCCCCCGACTTATTCAGGATGCTCCATTACAGACATACATTCCCAACTTATCCTTTGAGGTCCATGTTGGTAGCTTACATCCAGTGCAAATATCTCTTGGCCTACAAGAAAAGATTAGGAGGGGGCTCGTGGTCCGTAGACGCATGCCTTGCATCAATTATTTCCTCATTGAACCAACCGACGTACGTTCGTCACACACGTACTCGTCGGGCGTAATAGCTACCGTGTCCGACTCCTCCTTTTTTATTTGTGTCTCGCTGAGCTCGCCTTTCACCTACTCAGTGCCATAATTAGTGTATTAATGTGCAGTACACCTTATTATATAGTAGAGGAAACTCACCTTTCCCTAATCCCTAATCATTATCAATTCTTAGTTATCCATGCGTATAGGTTTAGATCTTATACATTTGGGATTTATGCACGTTGAGTCCATGTTTTTGTATATACATATGGAATGTGTTGAATACATGAGATGTGTGCGTATAAGATCACACCGAGTTTAACCTCCATCACTAATGTTGTTTGTGTGTTAAGGTGTTTTAGGGTTTTTTTTATATAGTATTTTAAGAGTGAGGACATCCAAAGATTAATGTCATTTCCAGTAGTTGGTTAGGGAACTACTATAGACCTTATTGTGATATGATCATCTTAGCAATACGTTAGGCTTGATGTGTATTGATAAATCGTCAGTATATGATACTGTGCCTGAAGTTAAAGAGCGCAAACTGGGGGCACTACCCGCTAAAGTATGTTATATACTGTTGGTAAGATATCTGAACCTGACGTAAGTTTTATAATTAGTATAGCAGGTGCTATATTATATTAATTAATTTTGGTAGCCTTGTATCTACATTTTTTTGTTTGTTGTTTATAATACCTGATATCATAAATTTTCTGAATGTAATTCTGATCCTAAAAAAAGCATTTAAACTTTGTACAGTTCTCAGTTAGATATCACTTAGTAGCTTTCAAATGTGTGCGTGGTTAACTTTTGTGAGTTTACTATGACATAATTTTGCTCTTATTTTTGATTCTGACAACTAATCTTTCCACTTTGTTTGACTAATTATTCTATATCATATCATTTTAATATTAAGGATATTCCTTATTTACATGACATATTAATAAGAAGGGGGGGTATGTATGTAGTTAAACAAAATTGAAGGCAAATTAAAACGATAGATAGACGATAACGGCAGAAACAATATGGATGGAGCCGTGTACCGAAGCAAGAAAAAGGTAAATTGTGGGGTTGTTTATAGCCATATAAATCCAGTGAGGAATCTAATCTCCATATGCAGTTGGCGAAGGCTGCGGTATGGCATGTTTGGTTATGTGGGATTTCAATTACCCTCATACACAGTATATTGGATTAAGTGAGCTGCCCAGCTCCTCAAAGGTATCAATTCTTAAAGCTTCCTGAGCATTTTCTTTCACAGATGGTAGAAGTTCCTACTAGACAGTATCATTGTTGGATCTGTGATCTTATAAACCCTGAGCTCATTTTGGAGATGAAGGGAATTGAAGGCTTAAAGGGAAGAGTGCTCATAATTAGTGTCACTGATATAGGTTGCAAAAAAAAAGTGCACTGGGTTAACAAAAACTTTTAACTTTAGGAAAGATAATTTTATGTTGTTAAAGGAATCATCATACTGCCATAGACGGGGGATTTTGTTTCTAGTAAGGATATGAGCAAAAGTGGACCACTTTTAAGGGATATTAAATTAACCATGTACGTTCTAAATTATAAAGGGAATATAAACTGCATAAGGAGTGCAAAAAAGCATTCAACTAGCTAAATCAGAAAATGAATACGCATAGCTGAACAAAACAAAGTTTAACCCCAAAATGTTTTTTAAATATATCAATATAAAAAGATTAGGACAGAGAATGTGGGACCATTAAATAATAGGGTTGAGATGTTATGAGGATGCCGAGAAGCAAATGTGCTAAACCATTCCCTCAGTATTCAACTATAAAAATCCTAGTCTTATAGTAGGAACTGTAAATATGAAGGGTATAAATGAGGATATTCACTCTGGCTGACGAGGATATGGTGCGAAACCAATTAGATAAGTAATATCAATAAAGCCCCAGGCCTAAAGGAATACATAAGAGGCTTATCCAGTTCTGTCTAGACCCCTTTTCTTATCTTTTTCATATTCACTTTGTCTGGTGATGTGCCACTGATTGGAAAAAAACGGTAATACCAATATTCAAAAAAAACAAAAAACTATAGACCTGTAGCGAACATCAGTGTAGGTAAGGTGCTGGAAGTTGGTAACGGAACCATATCCTTGAACTGATCTATTAGTAGTAGTCCATGGATTTATGAGAAAAAAATCATGCCAACTTTTTGAAAAATGTACGTTTTTTATGAATAAGTGAGTAAGAATAGATTCTGGCATAGCATGGTGGTATATATGGATTTTGCTACACTTTTAATCTGAGGTTGTGTGCCTAGAAAAAACATTTGTATATGGATAGAAAATTGGTTATTGGATCGCTAACAGAGAGTGGGGGTCAGTGGAGCTACATCTATGTGGTCTAAAGTGGAAGTGACTCAGGGTTCCGTTCTGGGGCCACTTCTTTTTAATCTGTTTATACATGAACTTAGAAGGGGGCATTGAGAGCAGGTCTCTGTGTTGCTGATGACACTAAACTATGCAGAGCTTTGGAACTTCAATGATTGCAATTGCTGCAGAGACACCTAGATAGATTAAAAATGGCAGCAGAATGGCAGATAGATTCAATGTTGATAAATGTAAGGTGATGCATTTCTAATGGAAAAGATTTGGGGGTTCTGGTAGATAACAACTTAGTTGTGGCAAACAATGCCAGGCAGCCACGGCTAAGCTAGCGGATATTGTCTTGTATAAAGTTGAGAATAGATTCAAGAGAGAAAAATGTTCTCCCTCTTTACAAGGCACTGGTAGGCCTCATTTGGAATATGTGGTGCAGTTTTGGAATCCCATATACACAGGGACATATTGGAAATGGAGCAGTTCAGAGAAGGGCAACTAAAAAAAAAAGGGAATGGAGGGCTTGAACTATGCAGGCAGCATACAAGTTAGGGCTGTTTACATTAAGAAAGTGACATTTTATGTGGAATATGTCACTTATATAAATATATTAATGGGCCAGATACAAACTCTCTGTGCATTGTTTTACTAATCGGTCATATCAGAGGACACATGGACATTCTTTAAGATTGTAAGAAAAGAAGTTTCATCTTCAGGTTAGAAATTTTCTTTACAGTGGAGGTGAAACTGTGGAACTGTCCTTCCAGCAGATGTGGTAATGGCAAGTTCATTGATAGCTTTAAAATGGGCTAATAAGTTTCTAAAATACACTATTGAGAATTACTGGTATTAAGTTTATATACTGCAGTTCGGTTGATCCCAGGAATACTTTCCTGAGCAGGAGATTTTTTTTTTCCCCTTTTTAGATGGGTTTTTTTTTTTTCCTTCCTTTGGATCAACTGTTAGTTTAGGGTTTAAAAAGGAGGGTGAAAAGGTTGGACCTTGAGGACGCATGTCTTATTTAACCTTAAGTTACTAGTTATTACATTGTCAATTTTATAGCTTGAAAAGTCTCAGTTTGAGTTTTAGTAAATGTACTATGACATCACGCATGACTCATCATTCTGCTCTTTTGGGTATTGGACCCAAATACAATTGCACTTTATTCAACTTTTTTTATACCATTTAATAGCTTTCAAAAGTTTCAGGGTTCAATATTTAGTGGAGTGTCACTATGACATCAACATGATATTATAATTTCACTTTTGCTTTTCATTTATACTTTGAAGGTTTCAGGGTTATATTTAGTGATGTCTCTATGACATCGTAAGATATTTTTGACTCTAAAAAGCATTTAACTTGTGCATTCCTTATTCTAATATAATTTAAATAGCTTTCAGACATGTCAGGGTAAATTTAGGTAACATCCCTATACATCAGAATTACATTATATTTTATTGAAATATTGATTCGACGATAAAAGCGTTTATAACTTGTTATCTGCACTGAATGGATATGTCTATCTGTTCGCTGAATTGATGACTATCTGTCTCTGAATGGATACGTCTATCTGTCCCCTGAATGGATATGCCTATCTGGCACTGAATAGATATGCCTATATGGCACTGATGAATATGCCTATCAGCACTGAATGATATTTCTTTCTGTCGTGAATGTATATGCCTTCTGTCGCTGAATGGATATGCCTATCTGTCACTAAATGGATATGCCTATCAGCAGCTGAATGGATATGCGTATCTGTCGCTGAATGGATATGCCTATCTGGCACTGAATAATCTGATATCAGCAGCTGAATGGATATGCCTATCTTTGCTGAATGGATATGTGCATATCTGTCCTCTAAATGAAAATGCTTATCTGCCACTGAATGGATATGTTCCATCGCACACCAATTTTTCAAGTAAAATGGTGCAGTTCCTCTACGTGCTGCCAACCCACATGCAGCAATAATTCTTATAATATTTGTGGGTTTGTAGAGAGAAAAACGCCTCCTTCTACTTTATATTCAATTTAATTTGTGACATAAACAGTGCACAACGTTCGGGGTTGTCCCCCCTTCCCATCAGGTGCATACAAATCAACACACAATGTGCTCATAAATACCCATAACTCCCCCCTTCTGGGCAGGACTATCCAGCATATCCTTGTGAATTAACTCTATTGCAACATCTATAAATATTTATAAATATAAGTGCTCTCATTATAAAATCCTATACTAATTTACATTATAACACTGTAATTTTATGTAATTTATAAAGTAACATTATTTATAGATTTTAATATGAGGCACTTTAAATAATGAATATTTATCAGATGTTGCAACGTAGATTTAATTCACAGGATATGCTGGAATAGTCACGCCCCAGAAGGGGAGGGGTTATGGGTATTTTGAGCACATTGTGTGTTGATTTGTATGCACCTAGGAGGGGGACACCGAACACTGAATGATTCCTAGATGAAGTATGCCTATCTGCCATTGAATGATATGCCTATCGTCACTGAATATATATGCCAATACAGTCAACAGAATGGAAATGCCTATCGGTTCGACTGATGGATATTCCTATCTGTCACTGAATGGATATGTTATCTGCCACTGAATGGATGATGCTTGTTTGTCACTGAATGGATATGACTATCTGCCATTGAAATTATATGTTTATCTGTCACTGAATGTATATGCCTACTAACTGTCATTGAATGGATATGGCTATAGGTCCGTAATATCTGTCCGACCATCCGTGGCATTAATGATTGCGATTTTGCCGTATGCATTTATCGGCTAACATTTTTGTAATATGGACCGGGTGTCTGCAATGCGTGCCCATTCTGGCGATAGTGCCATACCGGCACGATTATCTACGAAATGGTTGTTTCATACACACACTGACTGCAGTAACTATCCTGGAGAGAAACCAGCAAGTTTCTAGCAGAAAAGGTAGGCTCTGTGGGGGGGGGGAGGTAAAAAATATTTGAAAACAATATCTTGCAAATAACTTATTTTTTATGGTGTACCGTACTTATCCTTTAAGGGAATGTCCAACTGCAAAATCTATTTTAAACATTTTGTAAGGAACCCTAGCCCACCCCCAACTGCTATGTTTGTTTAAGCTGCAGAACTCTTACAATCCTTCGATCCCCTGGCGCTATGATCTCGGCCCTCTGCATGCAGGAACTGCAAGCATGGGGCCGGACAAGCAGCCACATATCTGATTGGCTGAGATGCCCTAAAAGATGTTGAGCGGTAGGGCACCTGAGGGCTACAGAGGAATGGAGGGGAGAGGACAAGGAGGAGGCAGAAACATTTCACACAGGAATACAGCACCTACTATTCAGTGTCCTGGACTTTGGACAGTCACTGCAGGAGAATTATTTGGAGCAGAAATGGATTTTTAACACTACACAGTGAGGTCAGTATGGGGTTAAATTTTAGTTTTGGGGGTGTACATGCCCTTTAAACTATAACAGTTCAGATGCTTATTATATAAGAAATCAGCTGAACTTAATTTTGTTATTATACTTTAACTCTCTTTTAATATAAGTAATGTTTTTGTAAATATAACCTACATTTTCCACTGTAATTATATGTTATACAGTATGGTAATCTCAAAAGATCTGAACACTTTGGTCAAAAGGCCAAAAATGAGTTAAAGCCACTATCCTGAAAATAAGCAAAACAGATATTCTAATATGTAGCATGAGAAAAGGCTTGACTTTAGATATAAAGACAGATACAGCCTAAACACAAAAGTCTAAATGTCTAAATGATTAAACTGTTTTGAGGATTTTAATAAATAAATACATTTATTTAAAGCATAAGTGCAATTATTATAAACGTAAAGAAAAACAAGCCTCATATCTCTGAACAGCAGAAGCACAAAGCAATGTGAATTTAATGATCTCCCTTTTCAATCTAAACTACCACCTGTCATGTTATACAACCTCCCATATCAGTGACATTCCAGCAGCATTATTGGTAGCTTAGATCTATTTAGCTACACTGAGGTCAAGGATAACCTAGAATTACGATCAAACTTTTCCCCTCTTAGCAGCAGGATATAGATTTCTCCGTTCCAATTAAAAGGATAAGATCACATAAACCAAGGTGTTTTTTGCCAGAAGATACGAGTTACAATACATGTTTTAGTATTATATACTAATGTTTAATATCCCTAATTTTTATAATGTGTAGAGGTTTAATGATTAAAAGGGCATCGCCACCCTACAATTTCTTTTTTAATATGTTATAGGAATGGGGCTTATGATGCAGCTGTGTCCCAGCAGTAGGATACAAGTGGGCATGCGTAAGCCAGGGGATTGCTGGTGCAGGTATCGTCACAGCTCACTGTGTAAGTAGGAAGCACCACCCTTTGTAATGCTGTAAGTTTGGATAGACTGTAACTAAAAGCATGATCTGATTTTTCAATGTGAGTAGTTGAAGGTACACAACTTGGACTTTATAATAACATTTTATTGAAGTGCATCAACAGCGCTGTTTTGGTTTCTTTATCAAGCCAGAAACAAAAAATTATTAGCAATGCACATTCTTAGCCCCCCCCCCCATACAATATCATATATGCGAACTTCAATACATTAAAAACAAAGGGGTTTTAATATACATTAATGTGATCACATGAATGAAAAGCCTAGGGTCCTAGGAATGTGCATTGATTATCTTTTCTTTATTTGTATAAATTATTGATTAAATCAGTAGCACTTCTGCTAAATGTAATTGTAATTTATTCTAAGGAGTGCTCTCATAGCCCTTCTGTTGTATATATTTGGTAGTAAGCATGGGCAAGCTTGCATGTGAAAGTATCACCCCCAACCCTTTAATGGGAGGTCCTGTCCTGTGCCTTTAATATAGAACACTGGATTGATGGCCTTGCCCCTCACTATAAAAAGCCAAAGGCCTGGGGGGGAGTGAAAACCTGCTATATTGATTCAATGCACAAGTATGACAAATGCAAAAGTTTCCTAAAAGTAATTAAGGTAAAAAAGGTGAAAAGTTAGGGTCTTCCAGAATGGGGCTACCTTAACTTGGTGAAAAGGTAAAGTTAGTTTTTGGGGTGGACATTCCTTTTAATTGGATTGGATGTGTACTATTTTATTGGTCACTAGTACGCACTTGTATAATGTGTGGTGTATACTATCCCATTTTATACAGTTTACTTTTTATATCGACCTCAAAGGTCCTAAAATGAAGACCGGCAACCTTGCTCCGTGAAGTAAAAATCCCTTAATTGGTATAAAAACACTTAAAGCACATTTAGTGCTGGACGCCGCACAAACAGCACTACACTCACAGGTGATGGAAGCACAAACGACTCTACGCGTTTCGTGAGGAAGTGCACAGGGTTATCGAAATCGACGCTACTTTCGAGGTTCCGATATTACACTGTCGAGGTTACAAAAATTGTGCAAACATTCGAAGATTACCGAAATCGATTGCTACTTTCATGGGTTAACTAAATCGATCGTTACTTTCGAGAGTTGACGAATTTACGAATTCGAGGGTTGTCTTGATTGGTACAATTATCGAGGGTTAGCGAAATCGATCCCTACTTATGATCCAATTTTTAAGGGTTACTGAAATCGATCCCTGCTTTCAAGGGTTACCAAAATTGAACGTTACTGTCGCTGTTATGAATTCGAGGGTTACCGAAATCGATAGCTACTTTCGAGGGTTACGGCTATTGTACATTTGGGGATTACCAAAATCGGCGTGCATTTTCGAGGATTACCGAAACCGGCAGTTCTGCTTTCGTTATCTACTTCCGGTTTTCAGCAGCTTGTTCCTGTTTGTCCCACTATATAAGCATCTGGATTAGAGCCTTGAGCCTCAACTTTGAGTCAGAATGGCAGCGTGTTCATGGTGTCCCTATCAGGCCAAAAAAAACTAAGTGCCGGCTGGCAATCCCCATTCAAGAACGCAAGCTGCAAACCAAGGGCCATATTTATAAGCGTCCGATAGTATCGCCGTAAAATACGCCGCACAATTCGATGTGGGAAAAATACCCGCTAGCTCCATATTTATAATGGCGAGCGCATTGCGGCAAATTGTTAGCGCCCGTCGATGTGCGGCGGTAATTTGAACTATCTTGCGGCGAAACTCTGCACTAGTGCCATGCTATGATTACCTTGGCTTGCAGTGGTCATCTCCCTACATTTTGTTTTCTAAGTACATACCACCGCGCATCCCGAGACAGAGCATGGGGTTGGGAGGGGATGCCGTGAAAGGATCACCTCGTGTGGTCACATTGATCAGAGAGGGGGCGTGACGGGGTGGTACGCCCCTGCTCTCTCCCCCCCCCACATTGCGAGTGCTCCATGGGTTTTAAGCCCCCCCAACCCCGCGGCGGATGCGACACCCACCGCAACCCCTTGCATCAGTCCCTCCCAGAACCCCGCCCCGTCCTCTTGCGGGGAGGAGGGCCCACGGGGGTGTGGAGGGACCCTCCCATTTGGGGCACTGAAAGTGCCTTTTGGGGGCTTAAGGCCCCCTCCCCGGCCCTATCAGGGCCTTTGCGGCACTTACAGGTGCCCCTTGCAGCTCTAACAAGATCCCTTGGGGCTTAGGGGTCCCACAGCTTTGAACCGGGCCCCTTTCCCCAGCTCTATCATGGGCCCTTGTGGGGCCACTTTACAAGTGCCCTGCGGCCCAAAGAAGTGCCGCAAGGGCACTTCTGATTGGGTCAATTTTTTTAAATGCTTGGTTTACATGTTTTTAACCTTTAACCAATCAGATTTCCAGAAACTTTCTGATTTCTGATTGGTTAGCCAGTTTTATCCATTTTTTTGGAACTTTAGGCTGAGGCCACACGCAACGCACCGAAGCTTGCACCCAGCCGCTAAGGGCAATTCGTTGCATTGTCTCGCATTTGCACATGCAATTTCATATTTTTCCATTATTGAAATGCAAGCCATTGTGGCAAAAAAAATGGTGATTGCCCATGTGTTTACTAAATGGACAGCATGTGCCAATCATCCATCCCCGGCAACAACCACACACAGTTTACACATTGTATAGAGGCAAGTGGTATGGGTACCTTGTGAGTAGACAGAGTAGGCCACTGAAGTTTAGTTGTCAAACAGGTTCACACACACAAGGGTGTAAAAATATTTCATGGCCAGGCAGGATTGACCCTCCGGTAATAACATTAAGCCCAGAGTAGCTGGTGCACGCTGTACAAAATGGTCAGAACAGGTGACACCACAAGGGGTAAACATTGGCATGGCCAGACATGATTGACCCACGTTAGAACATAAGGCCACAGAGCGCTGTTTCTTAGGCTTTAGTTTACCATGAAAGATAGCTTTAGTATAGCTTAAGCTGGGTACACACAGTAAGATAAAGCCCCGATACCGGTAGATCCGACGTATCGTGGCTTTATCGTTATGTGTGTACCTTTTTTTTCCCGAACGAGTGCGCGGGGCCCGCCGAACATCGGGTCCGGCCAGATTACATCTCTACTTCCATCCTACTCTCCATTAGAACTTAGATTATGTGAGGTGAACAATTTAAGGAGGAAGAATGGAAAGCAGGTCAATACTGTATATCATGAGTCAATGCTGGCCTCTGAAAGCATTAATATAATACTGGGATGGCACTGAAAGTGTTAATATGGAAATACTTAAGGGGAAGTCTGCTGCACTTAAAGGTTCATGTAAATACCCCTGAACAGTTCTGGTCACTGAACTAATTAATCCATTACTCTTGGAAATCTGCGGGCTCGTAATAGTTTAAACATCTCTGAGCTCACTAAATTTTTTTCCCCTGTTCTACCCTACCTGCTGCTTTTGCATGCAACCCGGCTGGAACAATTTCTGGGAAGAACTGGATTGTTAGGGCCCACCACGATTCTGTGACTAGGGGCCAACCAGGATAACTTTAAGGGCCCACCTAACATTTCATATCTCTTCACTCATTCCTTTTAATATCGACTCTACTGAAATGCATTTCTCACTGTCCCCCCCCCCCCCCCCCCCCCCCCCACCCCCCCCCCCCCCCCTTTGGCTCTGATTTCAATTTTACATTTTTTTAAATGAAAACCGAACCGGGGTTTTCCCCTGTAACCCTGTGGGGCCCGTCCGCACCTGGAAGAACATGGGTGCCCAACCCACCATCCACTGAAACCTATCCTGATCCTTTCCAATCAGTATTTCCATTGGTAGCCAGGTGACGCTCCATCTCACATGTATTTGCACTGAACTTCCCCCTTTAAAGGGCCCCCCTTAGACTTTGAAAACAACCCTCCCTGACTTTGTTCGCATGTGACTCTCATCAGCCAAATGAATCTCTAAAATGTATTTCGCACCCATCAACCTTATGGGCATATTGATAAAGCCAAGGTAAACGCAGTCGGTCATTGGAAGATGGGCCCATTGGAGAAAGGCGACTGGTCTGAGGGCTTGGAGTCATGATAAACTGAACGATCTCCCCCAAAGCTTCTGACAGACTCACCCCGATTTCATAGTGAATCAGGCATATCTAACTCTTATTTGAATCACAACCAATTACAACCAGATCCTAGTCCCCTTCTGCCCAAAATGTAAAAAAGCCCCAGGCTCCTTCTACCCATATGATATGTACTGTCCTCTATGTCCCTAGATTCAGCAGCAGACATTATCACACCTTTTTTACATGATCATATGGGCTCCCCAGTAATGCTGGAATCCCAGGTTTATGTCTATTAAACATAAATCGAGCCAGACTATTAATAGACAACTTTATAAACATTTATAACTGAAATGCCTGTTTGGCATTTTTTGGGAAATTACTGGCCAAAACTGTTGGATGAAGCTGCACATCCCTCTTCTTACTTAATGGAAACGGAGGGTAACCACCCCGCTCGATCATATAACAAAAATATGTACACCCCAAGGGTCCCACAAAAAAAATAAAAAAAAAATAAAAGATTGACCGATTTGTGTGGAAAATACAGTGAAATTACCGACCAAATACCGGTAGTAAGACTCCTATGTTCATCATTATCTTAACTACCAATAACATAGCAAAAAAAGGTTACCTTGGTTTACGTGTAAGATGTTGATGTTATCTCTTCTCACCTTAGGAATATTATAATATCCCCTGAATAAAGCATTTTTGAATTTGAAATAAATTGAATGTGCCCTGGGGCTTTAATTTTTATTTGTGTTATATTTAATTGGTCTCTATTATTCCACTCTATAATGTCGGAGATAACTGAAAAATAGATGGTACCAAGGTACATGTCAGTTGGTTATCCCCACTGATTTAAAAAGGGATTTGATATAAGTTTTTTTATTAAACAAAAAAATCAATGACCTATTGAAATGCTAGGTCACTATTCAGAGGCTTGGCACTGCATTCCATTTTCCTATAGTGTTTTGATTTTAGTGGTTATTAGATTGGTGTGTTTACTCATTATACATTCTACAGCAGACTACATGCAGCATGATCTGCAATCAAATAGTCAATAACTGATTATACCTATCGCCACAGTTCCCTGTTTATTTCAATTTAAAGAGGATCAGGCTTAGTCCAGCCCCTGTTAAGGATTCCAAAAGCCTCGGTCCATAGTACGGATCTCTCCTAGTACCTCAATACGACCACACAAAAAGTGGTGTGGCATTCTACACTGCAATAAACACAGTCATAGGACTCATGTACTCGCAAACTTTAATTTCACAATGTTAAAGGTATATAAATATTATCTCCCGCACCACGCCACCACCTTCCCCTTCAGCCAGTCCAGCTGAGCACGGGGACAGCACACGGATCCATCATTACCTCCTTCACTGCTTCAACATCCTAATCCAAACTGCATCCACAGACCTCAGCTGAAGAGTACAAAGAGCACCTGAAACTGAACAGTGGGAGACTGGGCTCACTGGAGCACAAAAAGTTCTGTGCACATTGTTTGGAATTCCTTTTACCTCCTATGTGGTATAATTCACTCTTGCAGTCACATTGAGTCCATATGGCCGGTTTTTTGCAGTGTAGGGTGCCTACAAGTGTGGGTTTTGATGGTACTAGGATCTTGCTATGGACCCCGTGCTTTTGGATTCAGGATTAGCCTTTTGCTATATACCAACTTATTGCACCATGTTGACAATTTTACTGCAGAAATCTATCACTTATTGATTTTAATTCTATTAAATCTGCGAAGCACAGGGTGGATCGTATGGTGGACTGCTGGCTAGAAGAGCTTGGGTTTTTTTTTGCAGCACACCATTGAAATACACTAGTAATATATTTCTACTGACAAATTTTAAGGCACATCTCTGGCTCCATGAAGACACACCAGCATGACCCTGGCAAAAAATCAATGTATCCATTTTGTTTCTCATAGATATGTTATCCCTACCACCTGCTTTCCTTACTTGGAACTTTTGTAAAATAGACAATAGGTACCCTGTCTAACAAATTATTATAGTATGTATAGTATTTGAGGTCGAATAAAGAATAATGTCCTCCAGTCCCACTCATCTCTAGCAATATCCTCATTTCCCTGCCTAACTGTTGATCCAGAGGAGGCAAAAAAAACCCCAACCAATTTATGAAGGGAAAAAATTCCTTTCTGACTCCAATTGCCAATTGCAATCGAAAATTTCCCTGGATCAACTCTACTTTATGTATCACTACCATTAACTAACAACATTCCTTGTTTGCGCAGAAACTATCCAGCTTTTTTTTAAACTGACCATGAACATTGCCATAACAAAACGTCCACTTGAAGACAGTTCCCACATCTTTAACCGTTCTCACAGTGAAAAAACCCTTCCGAACTTGAAGCCTAACCTTTTTTCTTCAAGTCTTCAAGGGATGTCCATGTGTCCTCTGACATGTTCTAAATGGTGAACAATGCCCAAGATAGTTTATTGTATGGCCCGTTAATTTATTTATACACGTAATCATATTCTCCCTGCAAGCACCTTTTCTCCAGCGTACATAATGTAACTTTTCCCAGCTCTCTTCCACATATTCAAGCTCTCCCATCCCCTTATTAATTTAGTTGCCCTTCTCTGAACCCTTTCAATTTTAATTTTTGTACACAGGATTCCAAAATTGCTCTGCATATTCCCAAATGAGGGCTTACCAAAGCTTTTAAAGAGGGAGAATAACATTTTCCTTCCTCTCCTGATTCCCCTCCATATCCTCCACCACACATCCACATCCACACAACCAAATCCACCACCCAGAACAAACAAATCAAAACTCCACACCATCCACACATCCACCAGTCCACATCCACTCCAACAACCACATCATTCCATCCATCCACCAGCACTCCAAGATCCCAACACAAAATCCATCCACACACCACCACAGCAATCCATCCACAACCAATCCAACTCCCGACAGAACACCATCCATCCATCCACAACCAGCACTCCCAACCCGATTCCACACCACAAACAGCATCCACACATCCCAAACACATCATCCAACCCACAAACACCCCATCCACCACATCCAATCATAAAACCATCCACATACAAACACATCCACCCCAAACACAACCAACACCAACAACATTCCATCCAAGTCCATCCCACCACACACATCCACCACATCCACCAACACAAATCCACAACCCACCATCATCCCCCAACTCCCACCCACATCCACAACCAAATTCCAAAATCCACATCCAAATCCAACTCCATCCACTCCAACAACCATCCAATCAACACACTCCACCCACAACAAACATCCAAACATCCATCTCAACCATCCCAAACACACAAACACAGGCACACAATCCACAACAATCCACCAATCCACATCCCATCACACAACATTCCACAACAAAATCCACATCCAATCCACACCATCCCCATCCATCCATCATCCCTCCAAAATTCCAACCACCATCCACAACATTCCACACCACACATCCAACAACACCATCCACATCCAATTCCAACCACATCCACACAGATCCACACAAGATTCCACACCCACCCCACATCCATCCATCCATCCATCCATCCAACCCCATCCACACCACAATCCACCCACATCCAATCCAACAACATCCAACTCCAAAATCCACAACAGCCAAACAAACATCCACCCATTCCACACTCCACACACCAACCATCCAGCCCATCCACACATCCAACATCCTCCCATCCAACATCCAGCCAAACCACCAACCACTCCCCACCCCATCCACATCCACCACCACGTCCACCACAACCAACAAACCACCCATCCATCCATCCATCCACACAAAGCCATCCACCTCCAAACCACATTCCACATCCACACCATCCCAACAATCCATCCAAAATCCAAACACAATCCAATCCCCAGAACCAACCCACAACCATCCCTCCCATTCATGAAATACTGATTGGAAAGACAGGATAGGTTTAGTGGATGTGTGGTATTTGGCACCAGTGTTCTTTCCCAGTGTGGGACTGGCCCACAGGGTTACAGGGGAAACCCCCGGTTTTCATTTAAAAAACTGCTAAAATTAATACACAGAGCCAAAGGGACAGTGAGAAATGCATTTCAGTAGGAGTAAGATATTAAAGGAATGAGTGATAGAGTATGAAATGTTAGGTGGGCCCTTAAAGTTATCCTGGTTGGCCCCTAGTCACAGAATCCTGGTGGGCCCTAACAATCCAGTTCTTCCCAGAAATTGTGTCCAGCCGGGTTTGCATGCAAAAGCAGCAGGTAGGGTAGAAACAGGGAAATTTAGTGAGATCAGGATGTTTAACTCTTCAGAGCCCGCAGATTTTCCAAGAGTAATGGATTAATACTTTCAGTGCCAGAACTTTCAGGGGTATTTACATGAACCTTTAAGTGCCAGCAGACTTCCCCTAAGTATCCATTAACACTTTCAGTGCCATCCCAGTATTATATTTAATGCTTTCAGATGCCAGCATTGACATGATATACAGTATGTACCTGCTTTCCATGTCTCCTCCATTAAATTGTTCACTCCTCACACTACTCTAAGTTCTAATTGGAGAGTAGGATGGAAGTAGAGATGTAATCTGGCCGACCCGATCGTTCGGCGGCCCAGCGCCTCGTTCGGAAAAAAAAGGTACACACATAACGATAAAGCCACGATACGGTCGGATCCTACGGTATCGGGGCTTTATCTTACTGGTGTACCCAGCTTAAGCTATACTAAGCTAATCTTTCATGGTACCTAAGCTAAGAACAGCTGCTCTTCATTGGTAGCCAGTGACGCTGCATACGCACATGTATTTGCACTGAACTTCCCCTTTAAAGAGCACCCCCTAGAATTTGAAAACAACCCACTCCCTGACTTGTTCGCATGTGACTCTTCAGCCAAATGAATCTCTAAAATGTATTTCGCCCTCATCACCTTATGGGCATATTTATAAAGCCAAGGTAAACAGCAGTCCTGGTCATTGGAGATTGGCCCATTGGAGAAAGGCGACTGGTCTGAGGCGTTGGAGTCATGTAAACTGATCTCCCCCAAAGCTTCTGACAGACTCACACAGATATTCATAGTGAATCAGGCATATCTAACTCTTATTTGAATCACCAATTACAAACCAGATCATAGTCCCTTATGCCCAAAATGTAAAAAAAGCCCCAGGCTCCTTCTACCATATGATATGGACTTGCCTCTATGTCCAGAGATACTGGCAGCAGATTATCACCTTTTTACATGATCATATGGGCTCCCCAGTAAGCCTGGATCCCAGGTTATGTCTATTAAACATAATCGAACAGCTATTAATAGACAAATTTAATAAGACATTTATAACTGAAATGCCTGTTTTTGGCATTTTTTGGGGAAATTACTGGCCAAAATGTGGATGTAAGCTGCACTCCCTCTTCTTACTTAATGGCAACGGGAGGTAAACGCATCTCTATCATATAACAAAAATAATGTACACCCACAGAGGGTGCCCACAAAAATATAAAAAGATTGACCGATTTGTGGAAAATACAGTGAAATACCAGACCAAATACTGTATGTAAGACTCCTATGAGTTCTCATTATCTTAACTACCAAATAACATAGCAAAAAAAGGTTACCTTGGTTTATAGTTTAAATGTTGATGTTATTCTTCTCACCTTAAGGGAAATTATAATATCCTTGAATAAAGCATGTATGTAATTTGAAATAAATTGAATGTGCGCTAGGCTTTAATTTTGTATTTGTGTTATATTTAATTGGTCTCTAGTTTCACTCTATAATGTGCGGAGGTATACTAAAAATAGATGGTACAAAGGGTACATGTCAGTTGGTTATCCACATGATTTAAAAAGGGATTGATATAATATTTTTTATTTAACAAAAAAGATCAAATGACTATTTTAGAAATGCTAGGGCACTAATTCAGATGGCTTGTGGCATCTGCATTCCATTTTCTATAGTGTTTATTTTATTGGTTATTAGATTGTGTGTGTTTACTCATTATAATTCTTAACAAAGCAGACATACATGCAGGCATGATCTGCAATCAAATAGTCAATACTGATTAACCTATGCACAAGTTCCTGTTTATTTCAAGTTAAAGGGGATAAGGCATTAGTCCAGCACCCTGTAAGGATCCAAAAGCAGCGGTCCATAGTAGGATCTCTAGTACCATCAATAACCACACCAAAAAGTGTGGGCATTCTACACTGCAATAAACACAGTCATATGGACTCAATGTGACTGCAAACTTTATTTCACAATGTTAAAGGTATATAAATATTATCTCCCGCACCACGCCACCACCTTCCCCTTCAGCCAAGTCCAGCTGAGCAGGGGACAGCACAGGATCCATCATTTACCTCCTTCACTGCTTCAACATCCTAATCCAAACTGCATCCACAGACCTTCAGCTGAAGAGTACAAAGAGCAACTGAAACTGAACAGTGGGAGACTGGGCTCACTGGAGCACAAAAAGTTCTGTGCACATTGTTTGGAATTCTTTTACCTCCTATGTGGTATAATTCACTCTTGCAGTCACATTGAGTCCATATGGCCGGGTTTATTGCAGTGTAGGGTGCCTACAAGTGTGGTTATTGATGGTACTAGGGATCTTGCTATGGACCCCGTGCTTTTGGATTCAGGATTAGCCTTTTGCTATATACCAACTTATTGCACCAGTGTTAGACAATTTTACTGCAGAAATCTATCACTTATTGATTATTAATTCTATTAAATCTGCGAAAGCACAGGGTGGATCGGATGGTGGACTGCTGGCTAGAAGAGCTTGGGTTTTTTGCAGCACCATTGAAATACACTAGTAATATATTTCTACTGACAAAATTTTAAGGCACATCTCTGGCTCCATGAAGACACACCAGCATGACCCTAGGCAAAAAAATCAATGTATCCATTTTGTTCCTCATAGATATGTTATCCCCTACCAACCTGCTTTCCTTACTTGGAACTTTGTAAAATAGACAATAGGTACCCTGTTCTAAAAATTAGTATAGTATAGTATAGTATTTGAGGTCGAATAAAGACATATGTCCATCCAGTCCCACTCATCTAGCAATATCCTCATTTCCTGCCTAACTGTTGATCCAGAGGAAGGCAAAAAAAACCCCAACAAATTTATGAAGGGGAAAAAAATTCCTTTCTGACTCCAATTGCCAATTGGCAATCGGAAATTTCCCTGGATCAACTCTACTTTATGTATCAATACCATTAATTACAACATTCCTTGTTTGCAGAAACTCATCCAGCTTTTTTTTAAACTGACCAATGAACCTGCCATAACAACGTCCACTTGAAGACAGTTCCACAGCTTTACCTTCTCACAGTGAAAAACCCTTTCCGAACTTGAAGCCTAAACCTTTTTTCTTCAAGTCTTAAGGGATGTCCATGTGTCTCTGACATGTTCTAATGGTGAACAATGCCAAGATAGTTTATTGTATGGCCCGTTAATGTATTTATAAACAGTAATATATTCCCATGCAAGCACCTTTTCTCCAGCGTAAATTGTAACTTTTCCAGTCTCTCTTTCATATTCAAGCTCTCCCAATCCCCTTATTAATTTAGTTGCCCTTCTCTGAACCCTTTCAATTTTAATTTTTGTACACAGGATTCCAAAATTGCTCTGCATATTCCAAATGAGGGCTTACCAAAGCTTTGTAAAGAGGGAGAATAACATTTTCCTCCCTTGATTCCATACCTCTCTTTATACAAGACAATCCAGCTGGCTCTGGCTGTTGCCGCCTGGCACTGCTTGCTTCCTATAAGTTTGTATCCACCAAAACACCAAGATCCCTTTCCACAGGGATTCACTTAACACAGAGCCATTATAGTATAAGTAGCACAAGGATTTTAAGTCAAAATGCATCACCTTATATTTCTCAACATTGAATCTCATCTGCCACTTAGCAGCCCAATGTGACAATCTATCTAGATCCCCCTGCAACGATTGCACATCCTCTTAAGTTTTTAAAGGTCAACAAAGTTTTGTGTCGTCAGCAAACCCAGAAACCTTGCTGAGAATACCCACTTCCAAATCATTATTTGGAAGTGGGTATTTAAAATAATTATATTTAATGATATTATTATTATATATTATATTATTATATTATTATTATTATATATATTTATAGCTATCCTCTCTAGCATTTTTTTATAATTTTAATTAATTTATCTTGGAGTTAATGAACCTCTTTTTACTTAAATGTCCCTTTTTTACCTTATTAGATTCATCTTTACTGACCCTGGCCAGTGCCTGCTTACTGAATACTTTACCTGCCACTCCCCGTGAACTGATGTGTTGACTGCAATTTAGTAATTAGCTAATTACCTTGTCCTGTCTATGATTTGTATCCAATAAATTGAAACACTAGTAGCTGTGCAGGATAGGTCATTTAAAGACAAGAATGTTCAAGTGGAGAATTCCCAAGTATGTTGGAGTTCAACAAAGAAAGCAACAATAAAAGCAACACTGAAGGACTCTAGTTTCCTTTTTGATCATCTTAACTAGATGGTTTTATTCATCACCTCAATTACGAATCATTTGTAGATACATATAATGCCTTTAATGTGCCCATATCACTAGTATTTATAACCTGTTCAATAAGTTACTTTCATCTTTTACCCTTTAATTCCACCGTCCCCACACTTTACCATTTAGCCCAGCAGCGCCAAAGTTTCTATTTAAACTAATTACAGAATCTTTCATTTTAGAGTGGATATACCCTTTAATGATTTGTTTTGATATTTTCTATTTTCAAATTGTCTTCATTACTGAAACCTGAAAACCTCTACCAATATAACTGCTATTAAAGCTGCACCCTCTCCTGGTTTCCAATAACCTCACTCCTCAAGGATGCGGTAGGGATGTAGGCCTTCACCTGTTATTCAATCCGCAATCCCAATTCAACTCATTCTTTGCCACTCTCAGACTTTGAAAATTGTTTCTTCTTTTCTCCTGTTTTAATTCTGGGTTACTATTTGTAACAATGACAATGCTACTCTGATCTGGCCTTCTTATTTCCAACATTTAACATTTGGTTTTTAGACATGGACTTAGCAGCATCAGCAGCAAGGATGGCCACTTCCTGGATCTAGTGTTCACTTAAAAACTCTCTGTGTTATCTTATTTTATTTTAAAATGCTGGGGAATTCATATGTTATTCTATTAGAAAATTCCTCTCTCTATTACAAATCCCTACACCACCTGGGCAAACACCTATTCTTTCTCTTGACCCTCCTTTTTGTATGTGTGTTTGTAATACTTGAGTCATAAAACTTTCAGCACTGGCATCTCCTTTTTCTCTCCTCTTATGACCTTATGATAGTTTGACCCTGACCTTATTGTTAATTCTTTAATTCTGTCCTGACAACTTTACTGTAAAATCTTTCTTCCTTTGATTCTCTTTCTACACCCTCCCCAAAACTTTGCAAGCTGCTGCAAACATGGGGTATTTTAAAGTCTATTCCCACATATATGTATACACCATTGTGAAAAATAATAGCTGAACCTGAACCGTTAGGTCCTCACCCCTGGGTTCGCGTAACTTGAAGTACAGCCTTACTGAAATGCAGCTCTGGTAGGCTCCACTCCCTCCTCCCCGTCGGCGACGAGGCCAATAGGAAGGCACGCTCTGCAATGAGTATCTCTTTTGATACTTAAGTATATTTGAATGAAGTTTCTCAACTCTCCCTTTGCTGTGGCTTTTGGTTGATTTATGAAATTAACCTGTTGGTATTAGGAACAAATGTTGTCTTCCACACTGCTGTTTAGAGATAGAAATATTCTGGGTGCAACGTTGGGTGTCGTAGCCAATGGTCAATGTATTAAAAAAAAATGAAGTCCAGAGTGCACACCAGTCTTGAACATTAGAACAAAGAACTTTTTTTCTAGAAAACCCACCTCTGTTTGGTAAAGATAGTGTTACAGCAGATTTTGTCTCAGACTATCTATTTTTACACACACATTCCTTTGCATTTCATATAAAAAACAAAGGTAATCTTTATAGATTTCCTATCAATCATTGAGGAAGAAAAAAATTCTCCCAAAAAAATCATAAGCAAGTCTTGGGATTCAAACCTGTAACCTCATGGTCTGTGTGCTTCTAAAAATAGAACAGTACCACTAAGTCACTAGAGCAAACAGGAAGAAAGCAGCTACATTTAGAAACTTTCAGGGTTATTCAATAAAAGTTCTTATTGTTTAAAATGGTGCTAATTTTGCCCCAACCAATCAGATGTAAGCTTACAAATGTTAAATAAGATCTGATTGGTTGGGGCAAAATTAGCACCATTTTAAATGATACGAACTTTTATTGAATCTCCCTGTTTATATTTTGCTAGAAGTAGAATGGAAGTAAAATCATCAGACTAATTTGTATTATTCTTGGTAGGCTGTCTGTAATCCATGTTGGCTGGAAAATATATTGCAGGGTAGCAGTTTTCTGTCCACAATTGCTGGCTGTTATTGGCTGGCTTTTATTGCTGAATACCTCTCTGCTAAGGGAACTGCCTGAAGGAAAAATAATGGCACTGTATGTAGCTCAATTTTTGCCTCAAGGTTACTGATATATTACATGAAAAAGTAAAAAATATATGTTGAATGGGACATTTAGTTGACCTTTAAGCTTTGGGAACATTACACAGCTCTATTGAGAGAGAATGGGGCGATATATGGAAGTAGAACAGTTGTATATTTTTGTATCTGTTATAATACTAAATAGCCATAATGATTTCATAGCTTTTCTGCATGTTGCTGTTCTTATTCTGCTGTAAATTCACCTCATATTTACTTTCCTGCTACATTGTGTTCTGTAATCCCCTCACGGAACTAAAGTCTATTAAATATATTTTTCCCTTTCAACTTGCCTACTGAATTCACATTATTTTTTAGTGGACATGTGTATGAGGGAAATAACAAAATGACAGCAGGGAAGAAGCTATATACATTGTTAAACATATGACTCTCTAGCTGTTGTGGCAGCAGAACACTAAAAAAGGGGGGCATTTGAAGGTTCTATGAGATTCATAATACCAGCATTGATATTACAGGAGGCTTCTAAGAGTGGCACAGCAGGAGAAGCGCCTTTGAGAATGAAAGTGTATCTTCAGTCTATCTATGGATACTTTTTTTCTATGACTCACACAGTAGGTTAAAACTTTATATCCTCTTGCACTATCTCCAAGAGATAGCATCTGTCTAGCAAGCTACCTTGGGGGGAAAAATGAATGTATAAAAAATGAATAAATAGGCCATGTCTTTTTTCCAGGATTAAATCCAGTTATTTAACAACTTATAAGTTAATATTTCAAAATTGTGAGGTTTAAGGTTTAGCTTTTGGTTCTCTGATTTGGAAAACTGACAAGGGTCATAAAGTGCTTTTGGTGTTACATCATGTCTATGTATGGGCATTAAAATCTAAAAACTCCAACCCCATAAGAACATATTTTAGAAAGAATGGCCTCTTTAAAATATGTTGATATATCTTACTTTGTCCTATGAATCCATTACTGTATGCCTGATATGCTTCTGGATGCATCATGGGAACTGAGCAATTTACAAACCTGTACTGAGCCTGTACTGAGCCGGAGCATGCTCAGAAGAGGCAGACAGGGGGTTAACATTCAGTCATTGGCTGTGATGTCAACTGTAAAATCCATAACTGACAGTTACTAACTGGAAGAACCAGGAAGCAGAAACAGGGGAGACAGGACATTGTGCAGGATTTCAGGTTAGACTTATATATTTAACATTTCAAACTATTATCGTTTAGGGTTTTGGGGGGTGATTTACCTGTATGTAAGTTTTCATTTTGGGGCTGGACTTGCGCTTTAAATCAGAAGCAGATAGCTCAATCAAAATAACATTTATTTAAACACACAGTATAATCTAACAATAACGGTTAAAAACTATTAATTAAAAAGCATGCTAGAAACATAAAACCAATGAACAAAGACAGACAATAAAAAACATGAACAAATGGATATATACAAACATAGCTACCTCTTGAAGTGCATGGGCCTTAGGTCTTCCACCTCCAAAGAGAGAGAGAGAACAAGTGCCTAAAGATAGCTGGAGTCCTGGCTTGATATAGGAAATGACCCCCCAATCCCTAGCACTGTGGACTTCTGAGTAGCAGGACCAGGTTCCCAGGCATACCTTCATTATAATGCAGGTTTGGTGTCTCCACATTGTGGAATATAGATAACCGGTGTGGACTTTTATGTAAACATACCTATTGTGTTCTTAATAATAGATGGACCATAAAAGTCATAAACCAAGGAATCCTGATCTAATCAAAGGTTGTAACTCTGATTCTTTGTTATGTGATGCTGGAAAACTGGTCTCTTCTAAGACAAGATACAATAAACCCAAAATATTTGAATATTACCTTAAGCCATCACCCACACACCATTATAACCTACTAGATACCAATCTAATATTTACATTTATATTTACTTTGTTCAGTTTTATCTTATTTGTTTATCCCATTTTGTTTTTTTTTTTGTTTTTTTCTGTATGCATTTTGTGTTTATACGCATGTTTGTCACTAAACTGTGTCTTTAATAGTTAAGGGGGCGGAGTCCATGTACACATGGATGGGTACTTAAGGAGCCTCCCTCCCCTGACAGAGTTGGATATTCTCACCTATGATTAAGTGCATGTTTGCACGAAACGCGTCAGGTTTATCTGACTCGCACTATGTTACATTTTGAATAAAGATTGTTTTAAATGGACGATAGAGTGTGTTGATTCCCACGTCTCACAGTGTGCACGCTCCTCTGCAATATATTTCTGGACTACTAGATACCAACATATAAAAAATAATCAATGCACATTCCTAGGCCCCATAACATATCATATTATCTGCACACTGGCATACTTTATAAACAAAGGGGTTTTAGTATACATTACTGTGATCACATGAATGAAAAGCCTTCCAACCACGTCAAGGTAACCCCAGCTTTTCATTCATGTGATCACAGTAATGTATACTAAAACCCCTTTGTTTATAAAGTAGGCCAGTGTGCAGATAATATGATATTGTATGGGGCCTAGGAATGTGCATTGATTATCTTTTCTATGTTTGTATAAATGTTTGACCAGATCAGTAGCACTTCCGCTAAATGTAGTTGTAAATTAGCCTAATTGGAGTGCTTCCACAATTCTTGAATTGTATGACTACTAGATACCAACACTAAATTAAAACCTAAAAGAAATGAATCTAAAGATGTGTATATATGTACATGTAATTATTAATATTCCAAAACAATATTCTTATTCCCTAACATGCCAAAAAGTGCTTCAATATGCAAACCAATAAAGCCAAAAACTGTCTACAACTGGCACTCTGGATCTGCACTAAGCTTGAAGGTATAGCATTTGCACAAGGGCTACCATGGAAGTCTCTTTGATTTGATAGATTGTTTGTATGTGACATTAGCTATTTTCTCTTGTGTCTTGCCAATTTTGTTCTTCAACATTTGTTATACTCCATTTAATGGCAACAAATTAATATTTGATTCATTGAGAAATAGAAGCTGTGATAAAAGAACACCAGATATGTGGCACATTGTTTTTTTAGTCTCCAGTATATGGTATGTTCTCTTTCTCATTAATCATTTAATCAGAGTTTATGTTGCTCAAACAACATTTTTGACATTAACTGGGAAGAAATATAACAATGGTGTATTTTTTTTTTTCATTTACCTACTTATTATAAATTCTCCCTGTTTGCTACTTTTTGCAAGTGTTTTTGTGTTATGGTCTCCTCATTCATTTTTTATATATATATATATAAATATGAATCCAGTAATAAAAAGAGTAATGGAACCATATAATGGAAGTCTGTGCTGTAAAGTGTCAAAACTGTGAAAACTGGAGTGCACACTGTGATATTAATTTAATTTGTATAGATAATGTTTTTGGTTCTTATAAAGTATTTATTCATTACATGACGGCACAGCAGATCAGAAATGTATCTAGGGAAACTAGGCAGCAAATCTAAAAATGTGCTGCCAATTTCAGCAACATAATTCGTAGATTATATCCAGTGGCAATGTGATAGAGAATTATCAACAATATAAATATTTTAAACAGCAGCAGAAAAAGGACGCAATTCCATTGCAACAATGCTTTCAATAAACACATTAGTGGGTGAGTGGGGATGTTTTCTAAGTTTCAAAGAGTTGGGAGGTCTCAACAAATTTAACTCCTTGTCCCCTCAAACAAAAAATTATTTTTGGAAAGAGTTGAAAGCCAAATCCAGGCACTTAAGCATTAGAAATTTGTAGTGGCAACAAGTACCTGAAAAAAATTTTTTTTTGCTGTTCAGTTCTGTGAGAGAGGATCAAGGAATGTTTAAACTTAAAATATGTTATTCTAATTACTAATATAAAAAAGCTCAGTGCTCTAAAATGAACAAACAAGAATCAAGACTACTTACATAATTTTAATATGGCTAAAGCCATTTTTTTCTTAATAAATGTATAAAAATGTTTGTGTAGCAACAGCTTATGATATAATCTTTTAATTTGCCACTGTTCCACTGGGAAAAGATAGGCAGGCAACTCCACTTATGCTACAAATAATTTGACCCAATGTTCCAGATCTATATTTTCTTGAATGGGATTCGGGCAGCACCACTGCTTATAACAAAATCCAAACTGGCAGGCAGCTAGGTAATTAGATAAAACCTTCTTTTATTGGGTCAGAATTAAAAACATGTCAGGCTGAGCTTGTGCATTCAAATGATCTGACGCATTACAGGCATGCAAAATCGCCCTTAATCATAGACAGGTAATAACCTTCCTTTTACTTTTAAAAACTCTACATCCAATAATTTTCCTGGATTTATTAACCCTTCACAAAATTAGTTTAAAAACCTCGTAGACACATATCATTAAAATACTAATGGAGCTCCCATTTCTTAAAATGCACAATCAGGCGAGCGAAGTGCTACAATGTTTTTTTTAAACGTACATTCAGAGACACAGCTGATAAATGGTTTGATGTAAATAGGAACATTTAGCAACTAATAAAGACACAGTAACAAGTTTGTTTCATCAATTAGAGGACTTAATGATTAAAGAGACTTACTTATATTATGACATAACCTCCTTTAAACTATATATGGAGAATGGTCTCATACCTAGGGGCTTATGACTATATAAGAGACCTACTTTTCAAGCTACTGAGACAGCGTTTATAGACACATGGAACCAGATTTTATCAATGTTCCTTGAAATTGATGGACCTAATTACAAAGTATAAGGAACAAGAAATACAGAAATGTAGAAAACAGATTGTTGACTGTCAGGGGAAATTGGAAAAACAAGATAAAGGGGGGTCATTTGCCATATTGGATGAAAAATTTGAATTAAAAGAAGATAAAATGGATAAAGAGGTAAAGGAACGTAAACAAAGGAAATAGCAGAGCAAGTAGGATTTTGAACAAGATGGTATCTATACATGGAAACACTACAGGCAACAAAGGAAAGGGAGCTACATTTTGAAGTCCCCAAAAAAGTCTGTCTCTTTCTCAAGATTTGATGAGGACTCATCCAAAGGGAAACCAATAGGGAGGTCACAAATTGGCCAATCAAAAAAGATAGGAAGTGATAGATATCGAAAATATGGACAATACAATGATATCAACAGCAGCAACAACATCACAAAAAGTGGGAAACACTGATTCGGGAGGCTACAGAAGTTCAGGCATAAGCAAATCAGGAGAGGAGGAAGAAATTACAGACAATTGGGGGGGTTCTATAATTTACAGGAGTTGGAAAACATGTCTTTCTTCAATGGGAACATAGCGGTTAACCGCTTGAATATCGGTTACAGGAAAAAGACATGTTTTTATCCTGTAAATTCAAGGACAAATAAGATTGACCTTCTTCAAACAAATGTCGTGGAGGATCTCATGAGATTACACTCCCAGATAGGGAATAAAAAAGGGTTTAATCATAAGCTATTATCTGAAGAATGGAGTGCTCTTAATGTTTTCAAATCAGATGAGAGCCTAACTAAAAAGATGGCAGACAACTTAGGAGCAGTTGTAGTGCTTGATACAGAATTATTGAATGTGGGAAGCATACCGCCAATTGAATGATACAAAGACATATACTAAATTGTCTGGCAATCCTATTATACATTTGAGGAAGAGTTCTCTCAGAAAGAGATGTGGATTATCTTACCTGTGAAACACCAGTGTCACCCATATTCCATCACCTTCCAAAGGTACATAAAAGTCTATCAAAACCCGAGGGGAGACAAATTGTGGCCAGTATGAGTTCCCTTGGAGAAAATTTAGGGAAGTTGGTAGACTTTTATTTGCAACCAGTGGTGAAGAATAGAGAAGTTGTATGTTAAGGACACTAAAGACATCTTACAGAAACTGGATGGTTTGAATTGGAGTGAGGATTTAATATGGGTGACACTGGATGTTAAATCACTATACTCTGTGATTCAACACTCTATGGGCCTTGAGGCAGTAGAGTGGTTTTTAAACAGAAATACCCATTACTCTACAGCACTGAAGGAAACATGTGGCTAAAAACACTCTATTGCATGACTCAAGTTGCCACCCGAAATATACATTATAAGGTATCCCATGTGGTCATTTTACTCAGATTAAAAGGAATTGTTCCACAGAAATGTCTTATGAACAGGCTGCAAAAGATCTTAGCAAACATTTCCAAAAAAGGGGGTATTGCCCAAATGATATAGAAAGGGCCCAGAAAAAAGTAAAAAGAAAAAGCAGACATAATTTGTCATATGGAAAAAGGGAGGTGAATACACAATACATGGGAATAATCCAAAGCGAAGAAAAGAATTAACTTTTAATAATATTTTTGGCTCAGGAATCAGGATAGTGGCTACGAGAGCTAATACATTAGGTAGCTTGCTCTCTCCAAGTTTGTGCTGGAGTGGTTGTATAAGTGGTAAAAGAGAACGTGGCTGGAACAGCATGGGTCTGTTGTACAGAAGATATTGCTCTAGCATCCAAAAAATACTTTATGTACTGTACAGTACATACCATCAATTCCACCAGTTTTAAGCATGACATTCGCCCATTGCAAAGATCTTCTATATTCTGTCCAAAGTGATATCACATTTCCTTTTGTCTGATGTTGTCTAATTTTAGGTCAGAAATAATCACTTGGAAACCAAGGGGCAAATTTATAAAAGTTGGGCTTTTCGCTATTTATAAAGCAGTGATAACCAGTGGTGAAATGTCATTACTGCTACATTTCGCTTTTTGCTTTTCGCCATACATCGCTGTGGTAACCGCTCAAGCATATTTATAAAATGGTAAAAAGTGTACTTTTGCGTTAAGTTCAGCCAATTCCAATTCGCCAAGTCTGAGGTGGCGAAAAATGCATAAGTGACCATTTATTTAGCCTGCCAATGGGTCCATGGAAGGTGTCAGTACATTGTGGAGTGTTTCTCAATACTAATAAGTACTCAGGGGGGTGTTACACTATATTCCATTATTTACTGTAATACGATCTGAGATTTCGCTTTTTTAAGGTTAACTATGGCATATGAAAAGGGAGGTGAATACACAAACATAGGAATAACAAAAGCGAAAAAAAGAATAATTTTAATATATTTTTGGCTCAGGAATCAGGATAGTGGCAGAGAAATACATTAGGTAGCTTGCTCCAAGTTTGTGCTGGAGTGGTTGTAAAGTGGTAAAAGAGAACGTGCTGGAACAGCATGGGTCTGTTTACAGAAGATATTGCTCTAGCATCCAAAAAATACTTTATGTACTGTACAGTACATACCATCAATTCCACCAGTTTTAAGCATGACATTCCCCATTGCAAAGATCTTCTATATTCTGTCCAAAGTGATATCACATTTCCTTTTGTCTGATGTTGTCTATTTTAGGTCAGAAATAATCACTTGGAAACCAAGGGGCAAATTTATAAAAGTTGGGCTTTTCGCTATTTCGCTTTTTAAAGATCTTTTTTTTTTAAAAGGTTTTTTATTTACCAATAAAGTCAAATGGGGGTCTGAGGGACATGTTTATAAAGGGGCATTATTTTTTTCCCCACCAGCCTTTACCATAATTTTTTAAACTTTCAACTTTTCCTTTCATCAAAGTTATTAAAAAGGCAAATTTTCATCAAAAGTGAAAATTATGTAGGAAAAAGTAGCACTAATAATGCCGAAAAAGTTCAGCACATATGATGGTAAATAGGTAACACTCCCTGGTGGTTTTTAAAAGTATTATTAAATTATTAAATTGCTTAAAGGACAACTAAAGCCACAGAACAACACTGAACCAGAAGGCAGAACACTTTGATACAAAACCAGTAATCTGTGTCTTAACTGTCATTTTGGTACAGGCGCTGGAAATTTACCTAAATAAAAACGTGGGTTGTGTTTTACTTCACAGAATTCTAGTATCAAACAGGTTGGTCAACGACCATTATGTTCTGCACATGCTCAGTCCTTAGCTATGGCAGAAACTTGTTACAGTTGGTCACACCCATTAATAATCTCTAGCCAATCCTTTTACAGGACAGATGCAGCAAGGAAGCATGTGACTGAGGTCAGGAGGTGTGGTCTGACACTGCACATACACACAGATACTTCATCCAGTTCTTAACAGGCTTACATTTACTTTAATACAATTTACTGAAGTGGTATTTTATAGCTTATTGGTGTTTTTAGGGGGTTGTTTTCAGATTCTGGAGTTTAAAAAATTGGGTTTAGTTCTCCTTTAATACTCACTGATCTATTTAAAAATAGCCTAACACATTTGGTGTTTTTTTCAGCCAAAGATATAAATAGTATAAAACTCAAAAGGCGAATGTTCTCTATTTTGCTTATAGGACATGGTAAATAGTGTAAAACTCAAAAGGCGAATTTTCTCCCTTTTATTAATGGGACACATTTTATAGTACTGCTTATTTTCAGCAAACTGCAGCTAATTATCAAACCAGTTCCATTAATATGGGAACATACCACAGTGCTGTGTAAGAATAGTAATCTTAATGGAACATTCCAGTAAACAGGGCCGGATTTGATATGGGCGACCTGTGCGACCACACGGGTTGCATTACCAGGGGGGCGCCAGCGGGAGTCTTAGGTCATGGACCTGTATATAAAAGTTGTGCATCAGTGCCACAGCCCTCCAGTTTACGATCCTGCATATCAAATAAATGTATCAGCACCTCACCACATACTGAGTCCCAACACACATAAGCCTTATGTCTGTATGCTGTGCTGTTCTGTCTGTGCATTTAGTACGTTACTTGTTACATAATGATGTACGCACCATATATACAAGCACGCACTGAAGATACTGAAAGACAGTAAGCGCAGGTAGGAAACTTGATTTAAAGCAGGCCAAGGCAGCAGTTTTCAACCGCGTATGTGTGTTGCCAGGGGGGTCTTTTGGAAGGGGTGCTAGGCACCAGTAAATCTTGCACAGGGTGCTATTTATCCTAAGGCCAGTCCTGCCAGTAAATAATGATGTTTGGTGAAATTCTGGTAACACTGCAAAAAAATACAACAAAGGGAGAAAAGGGGTAAAAAGGTGAAATTTCCCCTATTTATAAATAGCTTTAAATACAAAAAGTCACAAAAATAGCTCTGAAATTACACTAGAGAGCAATCTCTCTTTTCGCAGTGATACCACAGTTAACACAATGAATAAGGTGAAAACTATCGCCACACATCGTCTCAGCTATACTTTTCCGCAAAGGCGAAAAGCGAAAAGGAGCGGTTTTATAAATAAAGCGAAAATAGCGCTATTTGTCATCGTGATGTCCTAGCAAAAATGGCGAAAATAGCGATCGTTTATAAATATGCCCCCAAGTATTATTTTAGTTTAGGATTTTTTTAAAAAATAATACTCTGCATATTCATTGACACGGATGCTTGCAGATAAATTTAACTGCAGAATGCTAAACTTTTAATGCTTTAAAAGGTGGCATTGTTGTTTGTAATTGTCACTTTGCCAATTTGACTGTTAGAGAGTCTTAGATGTTTATGCGATCCTCCTTTTTGCTATGAAAGGAGGTTTACAAAAAAGTGCTTAAAATTGGTTGAACTGTTTTCCAGAGTTAAAGGGTATCTTTGCTCTAAAAAATTTAATTTTCAAAAATCGTACCTTAAGAGTAAGAGCCCACTACTCCAAACTTTTTTTTTCTGATTTTAAATCTGAATTGTAGATTCTGAAAAATCATCATTTAAAGGGCATGTCCACCCCCAAAACTATAATCCCCCCATACTCTGGCCCCACCATGTAGTGTAGTTAATCCTTACCTAACATCCCAGCTCCATAGGGTTCTCCGGTAGTCCCCCCCAAAGTCCCACCAAAACTGCCCACCAGGAGGCTAGCAGAGTCCATATAGGACTCTGCCTCCTACCTGGCCTCAGGTAGATTTTTGCCATGCGTACTGCAGCCCTTCTCCCCTTCCCTCCCCCTCCCTCTCCCTCCCTCTCCCGATTCCCTCCCCCTAGCGTTTTAACCCTTTTAGTATAGGCTTCCCACTGGTCCCCCAGCCCCAACCGCATCATTTCATTTTTAAGAAAGCTCCCCAAACTCTTACTTACCTCTCTCTTTCCTCCCGCTGAAGTGAGCTGCCGGCAGCCGCGTCCGTGATTGGCTGCAGCTCAGCCAATCACAGACGCGGCTGCGGTCCCGCCCCTCTGCTTGCATTTCTCGCAAGCAGAGGGCCGGGAGCGCGGCGGAGGAAAGAGGGGAGGTAAGTAAGAGTTTGGGGAGCTTTCTTAAAATAAAAATAATGCGGTTGGGGCTGGGGACCAGGGGGAAGCCTATATTAAAAGTAAGATTTAAGGGTGGACATACCCTTTAAAATCACAGCATTTACAAGAAAGAATTGTCACTCAAACCAGAAAAGAAATTTGTGCACCCTCCCCTGACCTCTTAGTAGGATATTTGGCTGTCTGCCAGTATACGTTTGCAACAATTAAGAGAATCAGCATAGAAAAGAAGGACAAGGGGGGAGGGAGGGAAAGATGTTTAAGCAAAGCAGTGCCCATGGTGAGGCTGAGCAGAACTTATAAATGTTGCAGACACTACAAGAAGTTAGGAGCATTCACTAAACATTAATAAAATGGCAAAGCAGGAAAGGATATATATGTGAGTACCACTATTTTACTCTCAAACTGTAATGTCAGCCATGGACAATGAAGACTGTTTTAAAAGACGTGACGAGTGAAAATAAAGAAACCAAGCCTGATATGGTTCGTCTGCTGTGTACAATGCTGTTTTGACATCTTACCCTGGGCAATTCAATAGCACCTCTTAATTATAATGCAATCCACCACTATGCATTTCAGGAGGTACGTCATTGAGTTTTCAGGCTGATTTTTCAGCCTGAAAAACTCGGTTTATACTCGAGTATATACGGTATAAAGCAGTGATAACCAGTGGTGAAATGTCATTACTGCTACATTTCGCTTTTTGCTTTTCGCCATACATCGCTGCGGTAACCGCTCAAGCATATTTATAAAATGGCGAAAAGTGTACTTTTGCGTTAAGTTCAGCCAATTCCAATTCGCCAAGTCTGAGGTGGCGAAAACGCATAAGTGGCCATTTATTTAGCCTGCCAATGGGTCCATGGAAGGTGTCAGTACATTGTGGAGTGTTTCTCAGTACTAATAAGTACTCAGGGGGATGTTAGACTATTTTCCAGAATTTACTGTAATACGACCTGAGATTTCGCTTTTTTAAGGTTAACTATTCGCTTTTTAAAGATCTTTTTTTTAAAAGGTTTTTTATTTACCAATAAAGTCAAATGGGGGTCGGAGGGACATGTTTATAAAGGGGCATTATTTTTTTCCCCACCAGCCTCATCAAAAGCGAAAATTATGTAGCAAAAAGTAGCACTAATAATGGATCACCTTGTGGGACTTTTAGTGAAATTTCTATTGTGTTCTTAATAATAGATGGACCATAAAGTCATAACCAAGGAATCCTGATCTAATCAAAGGTTGTAACTCTGATTCTTTGTTATTATGCTGGAAAACTGTCTCCTCTAAGACAAGATACAATAAACCCAAAATATTTGAATATTACCTTAAGCCATCACCCACACACCATTATAACCTACTAGATACAATCTAATATTTACATTTATATTTACTTTGTTCAGTTTTATCTTATTTGTTATCCCATTTTGTTTTTTTTTTGTTTTTTTCTGTATGCATTTTGTGTTTATACGCATGTTTGTCACTAAACTGTGTCTTTAATAGTTAAGGGGGCGGAGTCCATGTACCACATGGATGGGTACTTAAGGAGCCTCCCTCCCCTGACAGAGTTGGATATTCTCACCTATGATTAGTGCATGTTTGCACGAAACGCGTCAGGTTTATCTGACTCGCACTATGTTACATTTTGAATAAAGATTGTTTTAAATGGACGATAGAGTGTTTGATTCCCACGTCTCACATGTGCACGCTCCTCTGCAATATTTCTGGACTACTAGATACCAACATAAAAAATAATCAATGCACATTCCTAGGCCCCATAACATATCATATTATCTGCACACTGGATACTTATAAACAAGGGGTTTTAGTATACATAACTGTGATCACATGAATGAAAAGCCTTCCAACCACGTCAAGGTAACCCCAGCTTTTCATTCATGGATCACAGTAATGTTACTAAAACCCCTTTGTTATAAAGTAGGCCAGTGTGCAGATAATATGATATTGTATGGGGCCTAGGAATGTGCATTGATTATCTTTTCTATGTTTGTATAAATGTTTGACCAGATCAGTAGCACTTCCGCTAAATGTATTGTAAATTAGCCTAATTGGAGTGCTTCCACAATTCTGTTGTATTGTATACTACTAGATACCAACACTAATTAAACCTAAAAGAAATGAATCTAAAGATGTGTATATATGTACATGTATTATTAATATTCCAAAACATATTCTTATTCCTAACATGCCAAAGTGCTTCAATATGCAAACCAATAAAGCCAAAAACTGTCTACACTGGCACTCTGGATCTGCACTAAGCTTGAAGGTATAGCATTTGCACAAGGGCTACCATGGAAGTCTCTTTGATTTGATAGATTGTTGTATGTGACTTAGCTATTTTCTCTTGTGTCTTGCCAATTTTGTTCTTCAACATTTGTTATACTCCATTTAATGGCAACAAATTAATATTTGATTCATTGAGAAATAGAAGCTGTGATAAAAGACACCAGATATGTGGCACATTGTTTTTTTTAGTCTCCAGTATATGGTATGTTCTCTTTCTCATTAATCTTTAATCAGAGTTTATGTTGCTCAAACAACATTTTTGACATTAACTGGAGAAAATATAACAATGGTTTTTTTTTTTTTTCATTTACCTACTTATTATAAATTCTCCCTGTTTGCTACTTTTTGCAAGTGTTTTTGTGTTATGGTCTCCTCATTCATTTTTTATATATATATATAAATATGAATCCAGTAATAAAAGAGTATGGAACCATATAATGGAGTCTGTGCTGTAAAGTGTCAAACTGTGAAAACTGGAGTGCACACGTGATATTAATTTAATTTGTATAGATAATGTTTTTGGTTCTTATAAGTATTTATTCATTACATGACGGCACAGCAGACCAGAAATGTATCTAGGGAAACTGGCAGCAATCTAAAAATGTGCTGCCAATTTCACAACATATCGTAGATTATATCCAGTGGCAATGTGATAGAGAATTATCAACAATATAAATTTTTTAAACAGCAGGAAAAAGGACGCAATTCCATTGCAACAATGCTTTCAATAAACACATTAGTGGGTGAGTGGGGATGTTTTCTAAGTTTAAAAGAGTTGGGATCTCAACAAATTTAACTCCTTGTCCCCTCAAACAAAAATTATTTTGGAAAGTTGAATGCCAATCCAGGCACTTAAGCATTAGAAATTTGTATGTGCAACAGGTACCTGAAAAAATTTTTTTTTTGCTGTTCAGTTCTGTAGAGAGGGATCAAGGAATGTTTAAACTTAAAATATGTTATTCTAATTACTAATATAAAAAAGCTCAGTGCTCTAAAATGAACAAAAAAGAATCAAGACTACTTACATATTTTAATATGGCTAAACCATTTTTTTCTTATAAAGGTATAAAATGTTTGTGTAGCAACAGCTTATGATTAATCTTTTAATTTGCCACTGTTCCACTGAAAGATAGGCAGGCACTCCACTTATGCTACAAATAATTTGACCCAATTTTTCCAGATCTATATTTTCTTGAATGATTCGGGCAGCACCACTGCTTATAACAAAATCCAAACTGGCAGGCACTAGGTAATTAGATAAAACCTTCTTTTATTGGGTCAGAATTAAAACATGTCAGGCTGAGCTTGTGCATTCAAATGATCTGACGCATTACAGGCATGCAAATCGCCCTTAATCATAGACAGGTAAATACCTTCCTTTTACTTTTAAAAACTCTACATCCAATAATTTTCCTGGATTTATTAACCCTTCACAAAATTATTTAAAAACCCGTAACACATATCATTAATACTAATGGAGCTCCCATTTCTTAAAATGCACAATCAGGGAGCGAAGTGCGATGTTTTTTTTTAAACGTCATTCAGAGACACAGCATAAATGGTTTATGTAAATAGGAACATTTAGCAACTATAGACACAGTAACAAGTTTGTTTCATCAATTAGAGGACTTAATGATTAAAGAGACTTACTTATATTATGACATACCTCCTTTAAACTATATATGGAGAATGGTCTCATACCTAGGGGCTTATGACTATATAAGAGACCTACTTTTCAAGCTACTGAGACAGCGTTTATAGACACATGGAACCAGATTTTATAATGTTCCTTGAAATTGTGGACCTAATTACAAAGTATAAGAAACGAATACAGAAATGTAGAAAACAGATTGTTGACTGTCAGGGAAATTGGAAAAACAAGATAAGGGGGGTCATTTGCCATATTGGATGAAAAATTTGAATTAAAAGAAGAAAAATGGATAAAGAGGTAAAGGAACGTAAACAAAGGAAATAGCAGACAAGTAGGATTTTGAACAAGATGGTTCATACATGGAAACACTACAGCAACAAAGGAAAGGGAGCTACATTTTGAAGTCCCCAAAAAGTCTGTCTCTTTCTCAAGATTTGATGAGGACTCATCCAAAGGGAAACCAATAGGAGGTCACAAATTGGCCAATCAAAAAGATAGGAGTGATAGATATCGAAAATATGGACATACAATGATATCAACAGCAGCAACAACATCACAAGTGGGAAACACTGATTCGGAGGCTACAGAAGTTCAGGCATAAGCAAATCAGGAGAGGAGGAAGAAATTACAGACAATTGGGGGGGTTCTATATTTACGGAGTTGGAAAACATGTCTTTCTTCAATGGGAACATAGCGGTTAACCGCTTGAATATCGGTTACAGGAAAACATGTTTTTTATCCTGTAAATTCAAGGACAAATAAGATTGACCTTCTTCAAACAAATGTCGTGGAGGATCTCATGAGATTACCTCCCAGATAGGAATAAAAAAGGGTTTAAATCATAAGCTATTATCTGAAGAATGGAGTGCTCTTAATGTTTTCAAATCAGATAGAGCCTAACTAAAAAGATGGCGACAACTTAGGAGCAGTTGTAGTGCTTGATACAGAATTATTGAATGTGGGAAGCATACCGCCAATTGAATGATACAAAGACATATACTAAATTGTCTGGCAATCCTATTATACATTTGAGGAAGAGTTCTCTCAGAAAAGATGTGGATTATCTTACCTGTGAACACCGTGTCACCCATATTCCATCACCTTCCAAAGGTACATAAAAGTCTATCAAAACCCGAGGGGAGACAAATTGTGGCCAGTATGAGTTCCCTTGGAGAAAATTTAGGGAAGTTGGTAGACTTTTATTTGCAACCAGTGGTGAAGAATAGAGAAGTTGTATGTTAAGGACACTAAAGACATCTTACAGAAACTGGATGGTTTGAATTGGAGTGAGGATTTAATATGGGTGACACTGGATGTTAAATCACTATACTCTGTGATTCAACACTCTATGGGCCTTGAGGCAGTAGAGTGGTTTTAAACAGAAATACCCATTACTCTACAGCACTGAAGGAAACATGTGGCTAAAAACACTCTATTGCATGACTCAAGTTGCCACCCGAAATATACATTATAAGGTATCCCATGTGGTCATTTTACTCAGATTAAAAGGAATTGTTCCACAGAAATGTCTTATGAACAGGCTGCAAAAGATCTTAGCAAACATTTCAAAAAAGGGGGTATTGCCACATGATATAGAAGGGCCCAGAAAAAAGTAAAAGAAAAACAGACATAATTTGTCATATGGAAAAAGGGAGGTGAATACACAATACATGGGAATAATCCAAAGCGAAGAAAAGAATTAACTTTAATAATATTTTTTGGCTCAGAATCAGGATAGTGGCTACGAGAGCTAATACATTAGGTAGCTTGCTCTCTCCAAGTTTGTGCTGGAGTGGTTGTATAAGTGGTAAAAGAGAACGTGGCTGGAACAGCATGGGTCTGTTGTACAGAAATATTGCTCTAGCATCCAAAAAATACTTTATGTACTGTACAGTACATCCCATCAATTCCACCAGTTTTAAGCATGACATTCGCCCATTGCAAAGATCTTCATATTCTGTCCAAAGTGATATCACATTTCCTTTTGTCTGATGTTGTCTAATTTTAGGTCAGAAATAATCACTTGGAACCAAGGGGCAAATTTATAAAGTTGGGCTTTTCGCTATTTATAAGCAGTGATAACCAGTGGTGAATATCCATTACTGCTACATTTCGCTTTTTGCTTTTCGCCATACATCGCTGTGGTAACCGCTCAAGCATATTTATAAAATGGTAAAAAGTGTACTTTTGCGTTAAGTTCAGCCAATTCCAATTCGCCAAGTCTGAGGTGGCGAAAAATGCATAAGTGACCATTTATTTAGCCTGCCAATGGGTCCATGGAAGGTGTCAGTACATTGTGGAGTGTTTCTCAATACTAATAGTACTCAGGGGGTGTTCACATATTCCATTATTTACTGTAATACGATCTGAGATTTCGCTTTTTTAAGTTTAACTATTGCTTTTTAAAGATCTTTTTTTTAAAAGGTTTTTTATTTACCATAAAGTCAAATGGGGGTCTGAGGGACATGTTATAAAGGGGCATTATTTTTTTCCCCACCAGCCTTTCCATAATTTTTTAAACTTTCAACTTTTCCTTTCATCAAAGTTTTAAAAGGCAATTATCAAAAGTGAAAATTATGTAGGAAAAAGTAGCACTAATAATGCCGAAAAAGTTCGCACATATGATGGTAAATAGGTAACACTCCCTGGTGGTTTTTAAAAGTATTATTAAATTATTAATTTGCTTAAAGGACAACTAAAGCCCAGAACAACACTGAACCAGAAGGCAGAACACTTTGATACAAAACCAGTAATCTGTGTCTTAACTGTCATTTTGGTACAGGCGCTGGGAAATTTACCTAAATAAAACGTGGGTTGTGTTTTACTTCCAGAATTCTAGTATCAAACAGGTTGGTCAACGACCATTATGTTCTGCACATGCTCAGTCCTTAGCTTGGCAGAAACTTGTTACAGTTGGTCACACCCATTAATAATCTCTACCAATCCTTTTACAGGACAGATGCAGCAAGGAAGCATGTGACTGAGGTCAGGAGGTGTGGTCTGACACTGCACATACACACAGATACTTCATCCAGTTCTTAACAGCTTACATTTACTTTAATACAATTTACTGAAGTGGCATTTTATAGCTTATTGGTGTTTTTAGGGGGTTGTTTTCAGATTCTGGAGTTTAAAAAATGGGTTTAGTTCTCCTTTAATACTCACTGATCTATTAAAAATAGCCTAACACATTTGGTGTTTTTTTCAGCCAAAGATATAAATAGTATAAAACTCAAAAGGCGAATGTTCTCTATTTTGCTTATAGGACATGGTAAATAGTGTAAAACTCAAAAGGCGAATTTTCTCCATTTTATTAATGGGACACATTTTATAGTACTGCTTATTTTCAGCAAACTGCAGCTAATTATCAAACCAGTTCCATTAATATGGGAACATACCACAGTGCTGTGTAAGAAATAGTAATCTTAATGGAACATTCCAGTAAACAGGGCCGGATTTGATATGGGCGACCTGTGCGACCACACGGGTTGCATTACCAAGGGGGGCGCCAGCGGGGAGTCTTAGGTCATGGACCTGTATATAAAAGTTGTGCATCAGTGCCACAGCCCTCCAGTTTACGATCCTGCATATCAAATAAATGTATCAGCACCTCACCACATACTGAGTCCCAACACACATAAGCCTTGATGTCTGTATGCTGTGCTGTTCTGTCTGTGCATTTAGTACGTTACTTGTTACATAATGATGTACGCACCATATATACAAGCACGCACTGAAGATACTGAAAGACAGTAAGCGCAGGTAGGAAACTTGATTTAAAGCAGGCCAAGGCAAGCAGTTTTCAACCGCGTATTGTGTGTGCCCAGGGGGGTCTTTTGGAAGGGGTGCTAGGCACCAGTAAATCTTGCACAGGGTGCTATTTATCCTAAGGCCAGTCCTGCCAGTAAATAATGATGTTTGGTGAAAATTCTGGTAACACTGCAAAAAAATACAACAAAAGGGAGAAAAGGGGTAAAAAGGTGAAATTTCCCCTATTTATAAATAGCTTTAAATACAAAAAGTCACAAAAATAGCTCTGAAATTACACTAGAGAGCAATCTCTCTTTTCGCAGTGATACCACAGTTAACACAATGAATAAGGTGAAAACTATCGCCACACATCGTCTCAGCTATACTTTTCCGCAAAGGCGAAAAGCGAAAAGGAGCGGTTTTATAAATAAAGCGAAAATAGCGCTATTTGTCATCGTGATGTCCTAGCAAAAATGGCGAAAATAGCGATCGTTTATAAATATGCCCCCAAGTATTATTTTAGTTTAGGATTTTTTTAAAAAATAATACTCTGCATATTCATTGACACGGATGCTTGCAGATAAATTTAACTGCAGAATGCTAAACTTTTAATGCTTTAAAATGGTGGCATTGTTGTTTGTAATTGTCACTTTGCCAATTTGACTGTTAGAGAGTCTTAGATGTTTATGCGATCCTCCTTTTTGCTATGAAAAGGAGGTTTACAAAAAAGTGCTTAAAATTGTGAATGTTTTCCAGAGTTAAAGGGTATCTTTGCTCTAAAAAATTTAATTTTCAAAAATCGTACCTTAAGAGTAGAGACCACTACTCCAAACTTTTTTTTTCTGATTTTAAATCTGATTGTAGATTCTGAAAAATCATCATTTAAAGGGCATGTCCACCCCCAAAACTATAATCCCCCCAACTACTGGCCCCACCATGTAGTGTAGTTTAATCCTTACCTAACATCCCAGCTCCATGGGTTCTCCTGTAGCCCCCCCCAAAGTCCCAAAAACTGCCACCAGGAGGCTAGCAGAGTCCATATAGGACTCTGCCTCCTACCTGGCCTCAGTAGATTTTTGCCATGCGTACTGCAGCCCTTCTCCCCTTCCCTCCCCCTCCTCTCCCTCCCTCTCCGATTCCCTCCCCCTAGCGTTTAACCCTTTTGTATAGGCTTCCCACTGGTCCCCCAGCCCCAACGCATCATTTTATTTAAGAAAGCTCCCAAACTCTTACTTACCTCTCCTCTTTCCTCCGCTGAAGTGAGCTGCCGGCAGCCGCGTCCGTGATTGGCTGCAGCTCAGCCAATCACAGACGCGGCTGCCGGTCCCGCCCCTCTGCTTGCATTTCTCGCAAGCAGAGGGCCGGGAGCGCGGCGGAGGAAAGAGGGGAGGTAAGTAAGAGTTTGGGGAGCTTTCTTAAAATAAAAATAATGCGGTTGGGGCTGGGGGACCAGGGGGAAGCCTATATTAAAAGTAAGATTTAAGGGTGGACATACCCTTTAAAATCACAGCATTTACAAGGAAAGAATTGTCACTCAAACCAGAAAAGAAATTTGTGCACCCTCCCCTGACCTCTTAGTAGGATATTTGGCTGTCTGCCAGTATACGTTCTGCAACAATTAAGAGAATCAGCATAGAAAAGAAGGACAAGGGGAGGGAGGGAAAGATGTTTAAGCAAAGCAGTGCCCATGGTGAGGCTGAGCAGAACTTATAAATGTTGCAGACACTACAAGAAGTTAGGAGCATTCACTAAACATTAATAATTTAATGGCAAAGCAGGAAAGGATTAATATGTGAGTACCACTATTTTACTCTCAAAACTGTAATGTCAGCCATGGACAATGAACAAGACTGTTTTAAAAGACGTGACAAGAAGTGTCAAAATAAAGAAACCAAGCCTGAATATGGTTCGTCTGCTGTGTACAATGCTGTTTTGACATCTTACCCTGGGCAATTCAATAGCACCTCTTAATTATAATGCAATCCACACTATGCATTCAGGAGGTACGTCACCTTGTTGTTATATGCTGATTAAGAAATTTCAGGGTATTTATTACCAACAGATTCTTGTACAAGTCATTCTGAATTGAAAAAGCCAGTCAAATGACTAGCAAAATGTCTTAATGGGACTAGAGGGCTAAAGTGTCTCGTGTCAGCAGTGCAATGACTGAGCTGGCATTAGGGGGGATGATCTGCCTTTGTGCCAGATCATCATTATACTATGATTTAAATTGCACAAATATTCACGCAACATTTCAAGGGCACAATCTCTTTCACCTACAGAAAGGGAATAAGCCCCCAAAACAGTGTGGATATTTGTGTCATGTGAATCACAGTGAAATATTTTTTTACCTTAGAAGTGTGCGTCCTTTGTATTTTTCTTGTTTTACTTATGGTATATGGTATACAGGTTAATTGAGGCAGGATTTGAAGGTAAGTTTCCAAAAAATATGATAAGGAGGTCCAAGTAATAAAGGGTGCTCTGTATGTGCAATAAAGTTTGTTTTTACTGGAACTGGAAGTGCTGCCTGATTGCGGTGTGTAAAACTCATGCTACTCAATGTATTATCAGGTTAGTATGGGCTTTACACTGACTTTGCAGTGCCTGCGCCATTCCCAAAACTTTCTGGAAATAGCATTGCCTAGCTGACACAAAACTAGCAGAGTTAAAAGGGTAAGCTAATTTTAACTACCATTTAGCGCAAAATGTAAACGAGAACTTTATAAACAATTTTTTTGTATCCTAATGTGAAATCTATTCATTTTTAAAATTCTTTTCTAGTAAGTTACATTTATGTACTTGTAAAAAATAGTTTCTGTAAAAAAGAAAGCTTCCATTTTGATGCCAGTACAACTCACAGCCCATGTAGTCTTCAAAATCCTTGTGAGCATGTGCACCTATTGCCACTCCCTCTGACCCTATTATTCATTATTATATCTATGCATAGATTGTTTTCACACCACACCAAAATGGGGACATGGAGTGGCATGAAGCTTTGTTTTCAGCAAGACAGAGTACATGAGGTTGCAGGTTCGATTTTCCAGACTTTTATTTTTTGACTGAAATGTTAATATTCCGTTTCTTTTATCCATGCTAGCTAAAATGCAAAATTCATTTTCTATTTTTGTATGAAACACAAAGGAATATATCACTGTTAGGGACAGGAGCATTTAACATGTTTACACAAAAACTGCACTGAAATGTGGATCTCTGTGCATAATTTATACTATATTAACATGACTTCTAGAAAGCTAGGCAGAATCTTTCTCTGAAGTGTACTGCATACACTTAGCTGGGTGTCACCCAGGTTAATGGGAGCTGAACCCTAGAGCCCATTGGTTAAATCACCCAGCATCCACAGCAAAGGAAGAGATGAGACACAGCTTTTTGTATATTTGTAAATATCCTCTGTCTATTGGGGAAACGACTGTAGACATTAGTTCCCCTTTGAATTGTGCAAAGTGCAAGCCCTGCATCTTACCTGGTTATTTCTGAGAACACTACCCTTGAGGTCCTTACTTTTAACTTGGCCCCTAACTCTCTGAAATTATTTTTAAGGGTCTCACCTCCACCTCTAACTTTGTCACTGGAACCAACGTGAACCAAGACCATAGGGTCACTCCCAGCCCCACCCAATAATCGGCCTACACGATCCACCACATGTCAAACCCTAGCACCAGGCAGGCAACACAATGTTCGGCATGTAGGGTCTTGGCGGCAGATTACCCTATCTACCTTTCTAATAATGGAGTCCCCTACCACTACCACCTGCCTAACCTTCCTAGCATCCTTGTATTAGAGATGGCAGTCCCCTGGGTGCTCAAGGGAAAGGCCTGCTCCATACATGCTACTTCTGAGCTGTCGACCTTCCCCTAAAATGGCAAATCTGTTGGGATGAACTGCTGGGAAGAAGTGACCCTACCCTTCCCTCCCCTACTTCCCCTGGTGACCCTTACAAATCTATTTTCCTTCCGTTACCACCTTATCTGCCCCATTTCCCCCCTCCTTTACTGGCCCCTGCCAGTACCTGCATTTCCCCAGGTTTACCAAGCCCTGCAATGCTGCAAGTTTCCCCATTAGATTTTGGACCTCAGATTCTTAATGGGCAACCCACTCACATCTGACACATACAAAGGTCCCTTGGCAAGGTAAGATCCCATACAAAAGGTAATGGGAGCTGATACAACCCAAAGGAAATTTTCTGTCAGTAATGACTGACTGTGATGGAGACGGTGGTAGTTCATCTGCATAGCTGGCATTAATTTTTGGCCCCCACAACTTGCTGATATTTGGCAAATTCAATCTAATCCAATGGGAGTTGTTGTGTTTCAGTGTTGTGTTTCAGTGTATGGCCACCTAAAGCCCCAGTCTGGCCCTACCCCTCTCATAGCCCTAACTATTCCGGGAATGCTCAATTGGAGGCCAGATTTTCTGTGCACCCTAGAAAGAGGGGGCATGGAGAGTTGTCACAGGGACATCACAAGAGGCATGGCAGGATTGGAGATTGGGCAGGGTGGCAACAGGAGGTGTGGGAGTAACAAGGCAGAGAGTGGGCATTCCGGGGATGGGGCTGGCAGTTCTCTATGTTGAATGGGAATTCAGCCCTGACTGCGTTACTCAGGATTTTATCCCTGCATTCAGATCAATCCTGTGTAAGTGATATTAAAAGAATTTTTGTTAAAGGTAAGTATAGAAAAAAAATATTTTTGGTATTTTGTATTTAATACTGGGAGCATTGAAGGGTATGTCCAGCAATTTTGTTAATTCAACACATTCCTTTTTACTGTTTAACTGAAGAATGGGAGGTAAATTAGCTTCTTCAGTAAAACGCGAAGGAGAGAGGACAGAACTTACTGTGGATCACTCCAGTGCCACTGACAGTCTCAGACGACATTGACAGTCCCTTGCATTGTGAGCGCATGCGTGCACAGTACAAGGGAGCTATCAGAGAGTGTCAACGAGAAGCCGGGACTGGATCGATCAGCTGTAAGTTCCTGTCCTCTCCCCTGAATGTTTTACTGAGGAACAGGAGGTAGGACACAGCTCATTTATCTCCCGTTCTTTAGTAAAAAGGAATGGCTGGACATACCCTTTAAATACATAATACCCAAAATCCCCCTATGCTATCCATATGGTAGGAAACTGGGCTCAGTTTATTATGGCAGGCTGCGCCCATTTAGCACAGGGATGTCAAACTCGCAGCCCTAGATGTTTCAAAACTACAACTCCCAGCATTCTTTAGTAGAAGAATGATGGGAGCTGTAGTTTTCAAGCATCTGCAGGGCTGCAAGTATGACATTCCTGATCTACCATATTAACCCTAGTGTAGAAATAATCCTGTGCAACAATAGACCCAACTAGATGAGATTACTGCCATTTCCGTATTGTTATTAATAACCCACCAGAGCAAAACCTTCTCCTGTGTTAACAAGAGGCCAGTTGAACAGACAGTAGCTCACACCGTGTTTGCTTTGCCTTTCACACACACCAGTGGTGTAGTAAAGAAAAGGAACCAAAGATGAAGGGTTTTTGCGCGGAGTCGAGCAGCATTCCGAGTGCACCGCATGTTTTCATTTCCTCCACCCACGTGTGAGAAGTGTGAGATACAGTGTGACAAGGTAACAAGCGGAGGGTCCTGTCCAAAGCAAAGAACGACACAATGGTGGGTGGATTTCACCTAGGGCTCAATATTGAGGCGAAACCTAAATGACAAGCTGTACTTTCCCATTCCCCTGTGTCTGTATGTGGCAACACACACATGAAAGTCAATGGTCTATTAGAGGCAGTAAGGGGCAGGCCACAGTGCTCATAGCGCGTACACCAGTGATGTCCAATCCTGGCACCCCAGATGTTCTGCTACCCAAGCATGCTGGGAGTTGTAGTTTCCAAAGCTCTGGTTCCACATCACTGCTGACTACTAGACTGGTTACTGGTTTACTACTAGACTGGTTACTTTGTGACAAGTGACATTTACTATTGGACTGGTTACTTTGTGACACGTGACATTTACTATTAGACTGGTTACTTTGTGACACGTGACATTTACTATTAGACTGGTTACTTTGTGACATTTACTACTAAACTGGTTACTTTGTGACATTTACTACTAAACTGGTTACTTTGTGACATTTACTACTAAACTGGTTACTTTGTGACATTTACTACTAGACTGGTTACTTTGTGACATTTACTACTAGACTAGGTTACTTGGTTACTTGTGACGTGACATTTACTACTAGACTGGTTACTTTGGACATTTACTACTAGACTGGTTCTTTGGACACGTTGACATTACTACTAGACTGGTTACTTTGTGACATTTACTACTAAACTGGTTACTTTGTGACATTTACTCAACTAATTGTTACTTTGTGACATTTACTACTAAACTGGTTACTTTTGTGACATTTACTACGATACTGGTTACTTTGTGACATTTACTACTAGACTGGTTACTTTGTGACATTTACTACTAGACTGGTTACTTTGTGACGTGACATTTACTACTAGACTGGTTCTTTTGCGACATTTACTACTAGACTGGTTACTTTGTGACACGTGACATTTACTACTAGACTGGTTACTTTGTGACACGTGACATTTACTACTAGACTGGTTACTTTGTGACATTTTCTACTAGACTGGTTACTTTGTGACATTTACTACTAGACTGGCTACTTTGTGACACATGACATTTACTACTAGACTGGTTACTTTGTGACATTTACTACTAGAATGGTTACTTTGTGACACGTGACATTTACTACTAGACTGGTTACTTTGTGACACGTGACTTACTACTAGACTGGTTACTTTGTGATGTGACATTTACTACTAGACTGGTTACTTCGTGACATTTACTACTAGACTGGTTACTTTGTGACATTTACTACTAGACTGGTTACTTTGTGACATGTGACATTTACTACTAGACTGGTTACTTTGTGACATGTGACATTTACTACTAGACTGGTTACTTTGTGACATTTACTACTAGACTGGTTACTTTGTGACACGTGACATTTACTACTAGACTGGTTACTTTTGTGACAGTGACTTACTACTAGACTGGTTACTTTGTGATGTGACATTTACTACTAGACTGGTTACTTTGTGATATTTACTACTAGACTGGTTCTTTGTGACGTACTTACTACTAGACTGGTTCTTGTGACATTTACTACTAGACTGGTTACTTTGTGACATTTACTACTAGACTGGTTACTTTGTGACACGTGACTTACTACTAGACTGGTTACTTTGTGACATTTACTACTAGACTGGTTACTTTGTGACATTTACTACTAGACTGGTTACTTTGTGACATTTACTACTAGACTGGTTACTTTGTGACATTTACTACTAGACTGGTTACTTTGTGACATTTACTACTAGACTGGTTACTTTGTGACGCGTTACAGTTACTACTAGACTGGTTACTTTGTGACTTGTGACATTTACCACTAGACTGGTTACTTTGTGCACGTTAGTTACTACTAGACTGGTTACTTTGTGACTTGTGACATTTACTACTAGACTGGTTACTTGCGACATTTACTACTAGACTGGTTACTTTGTGACATGTGACATTTACTACTTGACTGGTTACTTTGTGACATTACTACTAGACGGGTTACTTTTGACACTGACTTTACTACTAGACTGGTTACTTTGTGACACGTGACTTACTACTAGACTGGTTACTTTGTGACATTTACTACTAGACTGGTTACTTTGTGACACTGTACATTTACTACTAGACTGGTTACTTTGTGACGTGACTTATACTACTAGACTGGTTACTTTGTGACACGTGACATTACTACTAGACTGGTTACTTTGTGACATTTACTACTAGACTGGTTACTTTGTGATGTGCTGGAAAGCTACAGGTTTTCTCCTATTCATAAGGCATTTGACGCACACTTGGGAGAGAGGCTGTTATAGTACATAAGGAAGAACCTTGGAACTTTAGAATTTTGGAAACAACAACTCCCAGCATGCTTGGGGCAGAATGCAACCAAGGCATGCTGGAACTTGTAAGTGATACTAAGCTTCTAAAATGGCCATTGTATGTACAAATAGACAGTAGCACATCTTTAACAAAATGGTAAAATATTGCGATCGACTTCTAGGTTTGTGTAAACCTAGAATTGTTTTTTATAGTTTGTTTACAGCAGGGTGTTTGGGCATACAGAGAGCTAGAGGTGTGCCACAAAATGTTTTCACCTGTTTAATTTGTGCTTTTGTTTTGTTAATGAAAACGAATATTGTTATATAAAATTCCAATATAGTCAACTCACTAAACTTTGTGCTGTTTATATTAAATTCTGTGATAATGTACCCTAAACTTTACTGTAAAATGTAAAAAATATTGCCCCACTTGAATGCGCAGGAGGGACAACGTATTTCAGTGCCTTTTTTTGTGTGTGCTTTGAGTTCTATTAGTGTGTGCAATATAACTAAAAATCATGAATGCTGGTATATAGCAACACATCTGAATGAAGTGAGCACAGTGAAGTTTGTCAGATAGCACTGGCAATGCAATCAGTTTGCAAAACACCAATTGCAAAATCTCAAATTGGGACCTAACCCTAAAACTATACTTTCAGAAAAGTTCAGCACTAAAGTAAAACTTTACTTAAAAGCAAAAGACCACAGTCTGAAAAAGTTTGAGAACCAATGAACTATAGCATGTGTACAGGTTTCCAATTTGTATGTTTGGCTGTTTTAAAGCTGTGATTTTAACGCCATAAAACACCCAACTGTACCCTGGAGGGTAAAATGCTAGGTCCTCATTCCTGGGGCAGTAAGTCAGATAACTGAAAATTTTCTCATATTCACACCGTAATTTTCGTTTCCTGGTCTCGACACGGCAGTGGGAATCAAGGGGTTAACTTCCCCTGGTCCTCACATGACAGTTTTAGTAGCCAATAAATTGGCTGACTCCTCCCCCCCCACCATGCCTCGTGTATGTTCCGAACATTTCCAGTTATTGTATTCAAGAAGGGTGGGAGCTTCCCACTGCCGTGTCAAGACCAGGAAACGAAAATTACGGTGAGTATGAGAAAATTTTCAGTTTTCCCTGGTCTCTCCCACCAGTGGGAATCAATGGAATTTTTTAAGCTGAATGGAGGGGGAGACAAGAAATTTTCCTTTTTTTTACTATTTATTTCTCTTTTGCAGCATTTAGCACTTTGTTACCAATTCTGCTTGATACGTGAAAAAACATCTAATTTGTAGTGTTTTATGAATGTAGACATAGATGTCCAGGAGGCTGCTCTGCATATCTCCTCTGGTGAAGTTCTGGCTGAGAATGCCCATGATGTGGCCACTGCTCTAGTTGAATGAGCTGTAATTGAGGTTGGTTGGTTCTCTCGCTGCTCAAGCTTGCCTATGCGGGGCCCTGTGAACAAACAAATAGGGAATCTGTTTTAAGGATGCTTGCTGTCTTTTCTTATATATTAGCTCAGACATCTTCCTACGTCCGTATTATCCTCGTCTGGCATGTTTGGCAAGATAATATCTTCGTTGATATGGAATGAAGAGACCACTTTGGGAAGGAAAGTGTTATCCGTTCTTAATATCACTCTGTCTGACAGGAACGAAGTAAATGGTGAGGAAGCTCTTAAAGCTCTGATCTCATCCTTCTTGCTGAGGAAATAGCCACCAAGAACAGTGTTTTGAATGTAAGGTTTTTTATAGATGAGGATTCTAAAGGTTCAAACGCGTTGGATTGGAGAAATTCTAATACTAATGGGAGATCCCAGGGTGGCACTCTATTTTTTATTTGAGGCCTTAGGTGTTGAACTCCTGAGAAAAATCTGCTTATAAGAGGGTCTAGAGCCCACTTAGTGTTAGATATAGCTGAAATTGCTGAATCTGTCTCTTTAGTGATGATAGACTAAGATTTCTTTCGAACCCATCGTGTAAGAAGTCTAGAAGATTAGCCACCGTTATATTATCTGCTGACAATTTTTTTTGTGCACCAGTCCACAATACTTGCCAAGTCTTATAATAAGGATTGGATGTTGTTGTTTTCTTGAAGACATCAGAGTAGTAATTGCCTTTTCTGATACACCGCAGTTTTGCATAAACCTCCTTTCAGTAGCCATACCGTGAGGTTGAGACTGGATGGGTCTGGGTGTAGAATTGGTCCTTGACTGAGTAGATCTTTGTCCCTGGGAGTCTGATCGCCTGTACCTTGGATAGAGAATGTGCCCATTGGAACCATGACCTCCTCGGCCACCATGGGATTATAGCTATAATCAGTGCTTTGTCTTGTTCTGTCTTCTCTAGAACTCTCGGAATCATGGGGATAGAAGGAAATATGTATCCCAGACTGAAGTTCCATAGGATAGAGAATGAGTTGATCACAGTGGCCTGATTGTCCGGGAACCACGAACAATATGTTTTGAGTTTGTTGTTCTGGTTGGATGTCATGAGGTCGATTTACTGGGTGACCAATTTGTAGGCATATTCTGTGAAATATGTTTTCCTTGAAACTCCATTCTCCCTGCCTCAGTTGATTCCTGCTCAGATAATCTGTTGTAAGATTCTGTGATCCCGGTATTTGAATGGCCTGAATATGGAGAGATGTTTCTCTGCCCAACCATTATCTCCATGGTTGTTTTCCATAGTGCTTTCTGCGATACCTCCCCCTCTGTTCAGATAAGAGACCACTGTCGTGTTGTCCGAATATATCATCACTGATGATTTCTTGATCATAGATCTGAATGCCTTCAGAGCAAGCAATACTCTGTTAGCTCTCTGAGATTCTGGGAGTTGACAGCTGTCATGTTGTCCCAGACACCCTGAGCCATCTTCCTTGGCATGTAGCTCCCCAGCCTGTTGGGCTGGCGTCTGTCACTATCCTTATCCACTGTCGTGGATTGAGATCCTCCGGCCTGAATTTTTTAGTTTCCCTCCACCATTTCAATTCTATCAAAAGTGATTGTGGGGAATATTACCTGGTATGGGTGGTCTTCTGGTTTCCAATACTTTAATAAGTGAATTTGTAGTGGTCGGAATGTCTCATTGACCATTTCACAACACCTATAGTAGATATCAGTTTTCCCAGTATTCTTTGGCACACCTGGGCTGTTTAGTACTGAAATCTGCTCAGATTCTTGATTTCTGTCAGTATGTCTAGCATCCGTAATGAGGTAATGATATCTGCATTTTTGACGAGTCTAGAGTCGTCCCCAAAAATATCTTTTGAGATGGTGAAAGATTGGATTTTTCCAGATTTACTATCCACCCATGTTTCCAGGCATAGTAGTGTTATTTGAATATGGGATAGAGAAATCTCCCTTGTTCTTGCTTTGATAAGGTTGTCGTCTAGGTATCCAATATTTGGACTCCCTGGACTCGTAATGCTAGAATTGGAGCAAGGATTTTCGTAAAGGTGCGTGGGGCTGAGATAGACCGAACGGTAGGGCTTTGAATTGCCAATGACTGTTTAGAATGAAGAATCTGAGGAATCTTCTGTGGACTTCTGCTATTGGCACGTGTAAGTAAGCATGTTTCAGGTCGATTTTGCCATCCAGTCGTTCAGTCTTATTTGCTGAGTTATTGATTTTAGTGTCTCCATTTTGAATTTTTTCTTCATGACGAACTTGTTTAGAAATCTCAAATCTAAAATAGTTCTGCTTCTCCCAGACTTTTTTCTTTCATAACAAAGGTGAGTAGATTCCTGTGAACTTTTGTTTTTGTGGTACTGGTTCTATAACTTCTTGATGGTATAGGGTTATGTATTGCTTCTAGGAACATTTGTTGTTGAGTTGATGATTTTCTTGAAGTTTCTTGATTTGAGAAATCTGTTCGGAGGGGAAGGTGAGATAGTTCTATTTTGTAACCTTGCTTGATTGAATTCAAAACCCATAGATCTGTAATTGAAGATCCCATATTGTGTAGAAATTGGATAATCTTCCTCCCACTTTTTCCTTTTGCGTTCTGACATAGTCATGATTTCCTCCTCTAACTGCATTGCTCCTGGAACCTCGAAAGGACTGTTGATTATCATTTCTCCAGGTCCTTTGGAAAAATGGCTTACCTGGTCTATATGTCTAGCCCCCCGTAAATTAGTTTGTTTCTGATTAAAAAATGGTCTAAACGCCTTGTTCTGAACCGGAGACTTTTCTTGTTTGAATATTATCATAAGATCTTCCAATTTTTTCCCAAAAAGCATGCTACCTTCGAATGGTATGTTAGTGAGTCCCTGTTTGGAATGGATATCTGCCTCTCCACTGTTTGAGCCATAGTGCTCGCCTGGCTACCACTGAATATCCCATGGATTTAAACGTTTTTACAGCTTCTAGTGATGCTTCAGCATGAATTCGTTAGCAAACTTGATGTCCTGAAGGGATTTTATGATTTCAGCTCTTGGTACTCCTTGGTTAAGAGCATTCTAAGTCTTGTAGCCATATATTGTTTGCTCTAGCCAGATTTGTGATAGCTATAGGAGGCCTCGCGCAGAGCCCGCCCACTGAAAAAGCTCTTTTAAGTGCTGTTTCCTCTTTACATCCATTGGGTCGCGGAGTGATGTAGCATCTTCTGTGGCCAGCGCCATTTTCCTGGCCATCTTGGCTATTGGTGTGTCAACTTTCTTCCAGAAATGGGTATAAATTTTGGAGATTCTGAGATATTGCAAATTTTTTATCTGGGTTATTCAATTCAGATAGAATCATTTTCTTGTATTTGACGGTGAAAATGAAAGACTGATTGCTCGTTTTTTTCTTACTGAACATCAAGTTCTCAGGAGAGCTAATGGTTGTTCAGGTGAATCTGCAAAGTTGATCTCATCTTTAAGATTATTTGCTCTAAGGTTCTTGCGAAAACAATTCAGTTTGATAAGACGTAGAGGATCTCATCCGTCGTATCTTCAGTATTTTCCAATTCCCCTGGCTCTCTAAGAGCCCTAGTCTCTTCACCGTGACTGGTCTCAGGTAATTGGCTGATAACTGTGCTGTGGCAGCTGCTTGTTGGGTCATAGATGATATAGTGCTTGCATAATATCCTTTACTATGTTAGATATTTGTTGCAATGTAGGAGCATTAGCTTTTTCATCAATACAGTCCTGACATATTTCTTCCCTTTAATGGCGTACTGTTCACACAAAGCACATTCAGTTTTATAGGATTTATGAGATCTGTGTTCAGATTCGTGCCTTTTTGGTGAAGGGCTGGAAAATATAAAGAAAAAAAAAAGAAAACCAATAGTTATTGGTTATAAGTAATACAACATATTGTGCAGTACAGAAGAAGACACCTCTTTGCAAAACATCCTGCTCACCCCCTGGATCCAGAGCTGTGTCTTTTGGAAGACATGATCAACACTGAAAAAATAAACAGTTATATCCAACGTTAGCTGAGTATATATATATATATATATATATATTTCCTAGCAAGCTATAGTCAAGCTTGCAAAAACAGTCATACTTACAACTTTGGAAACAAATTGAAAACTTCAAGCAGTGCCAGGGCTGAGAACACGACTATGAGCAAAGCAGAGCAGAGCCAACTGAACAGCAAGGCGCGCGGGAGATTCCGGCGTTTTAAAACGAAAACCGGAAGTGACGATTACGGACTTCCGGTATGGTGAACGCATATGCATTCCAGCGGCGCTCGTGTATCAAATAGACCGCTACAGCTTCAGTCGGCCTGCACAGACATAGCACAGGTGCGTAGTCTGTTACAATAGTGGGGAGAGGTAGGAGACCCACTAAGAAGACGGGGTGAGCCTATTTCTGAGTAGAGTGAGGCTTAGAAATGTGAGGACAGGAATAGAGCATGGTGGGGGGGGGAGGGGTCAGCCCAATTTATTGGCTACTAAAACTTGTCATGTGAGGACCAGGGAAGTTAACCCTTGATTCCCACTGCCGTGGAGAGACCAGGGAAACTCCTTCTAGGGGCCCTTACCAGTCAATGACCTGCTATGGTAGCAGATTCAATTGATTCAATGCAGAGCATGTTCTTCTCATTGGTTGGTATGTTATACTTGTGAAGGCAGCAGGGCTAGACTGACTTACCCTGGGTACAGCTAAAGGTGTGAAAAACATTTCTCCCCAGAACACCTATACTTTTAAGATTCTTTTCTTGTAAGTTGCATTTAGTACATGAAGTAATAGATAATTCTGTAACAAAGAGGGCTTCCATGTTATTGCCAATACAAAGAGCCATGTGCCCTGACCCCTGAATTCACCAAATGGATAGAGAGAGATATTATTTAGGGATTAGGGATGATCTCTGATCGTAACATGATTGGCTGTCAGCTTCCAGGAAGCATGGCTTCGGCTTCCTGTGTAGCCGTTCTCTTAGCTGGTGTGTTCCCGGTTAAGGTGAATTATGGGAGCTGAGTACTTTGAGATGTCTCTTTCAATTAAAGCAATGTTGTCTGGAGACTTTAGTTACACTTTAAAATAAAGTATTATAGTTTTACTATATTAATTTTTTTACTTTATTAATTGTAATTTTGATTATTCCCCCCCCCCCTTCTTTGTGGAGTAAATGATTGAAGAAATAACTTGTAACTAATCCGTGCTTTTCCTGCAAATCTTGCCATAGAACATGGTGTCCATTCACTCCTGCATAAATTGTTTTTATTGAGGGCCACCTCTATACATTCTCAAATAAATGAAACATAAATTGGCAATATATTTTATCATAATACATTTTTTTAAGTGCTGTTCCATACTGATTATGGCATCTTTATGGTGTAAATGATGGTCCATCAAATTAAATATTCCCCCACATTTTGTACTAGTATTAATGTCACAAAGTAACCAGTCTAGTAGTAATGTCACAAAGTACCCAGTCTAGTAGTAAATGTTCACAAAGTCCAGTCTAGTAGTAAGTCACTTGTCACAAAGTAACCAGTCTAGTAGTAAATGTCACAAAGTAACCAGTCTCGAGTAAATGTCCAAAGTAACCATCTATTAGTAATGTCACAAAGTATACCAGTCTAGTAGTAAGCAGTGTCACAAAGTAACCAGTCTAGTAGTAAATGTCACAAAGTAACCAGTCTAGTAGTAAATGTCAACATCACAAAGTACCAGTCTATAGTAAGTCACTGTCACAAAAAAGTACCAGTCTAGTAGTAATGTCACGTGTCACAAAGTAACCAGTCTAGTAGTAAATGTCCACAAAGTAACCAGTCTAGTAGTAAATGTCACATGTCACAAAGTAACCAGTTCTAGTAGTAAATGTCAAGTCACAAAGTAACCAGTCAGTAGTAAATGTCACAAAGTAACCAGTCTAGTAGTAATGTCACGAAGTAACCAGTAGTATAAATGTCACATCACAATAACCATCTAGTAGTAAGTCACGTGTCACAAAGTAACCAGTCTAGTAGTAATGTCACGTGTCACAAAGTAACCATTCTAGTAGTAAATGTCACAGTAACCAGTCTAGTAGTAAATGTCATGTCACAAAGTAGCCAGTCTAGTTAGTAAATGTCACAAAGTAACCAGTCTAGTAGAAAATGTCACAAAGTAACCAGTCTAGTAGTAATGTCACGTGTCACAAAGTAACCAGTCTAGTAGTAAAGTCACAAAGTAACCAGTCTAGTAGAAATGTCACAAAGTAACCATTCTAGTAGTAAATGTCCGTGTCCAAAGTAACCAGTCTAGTAGTAAATGTCACGTGTCACAAAGTAACCAGTCTAGTAGTAAATGTCACAAAGTAACCAGTCTAGTAGTAAATGTCACGTCACAAAGTAACCAGTCTAGTATTGAATGTCACAAAGTACCAGTCTGTAGTAAATGTCACAAGTAACCAGTCTAGTAGTAAATGTCATGTCCACAAAGTACCAGTCTAGTAGTAAATGTCACAAAGTAACCAGTCTAGTATGAAAATGTCACAAAGTAACCAGTCTAGTAGTAAATGTCCCGTGTCACAAAGTACCAGTCTAGTAGTAAATGTCACTGTCACAAAGTAACCAGTCTAGTAGTAAATGTCACAAAGACCAGTCTAGTAGTAAATGTCACGTGTCACAAAGTAACCATTCTAGTAGTAATGTCACAAAGTAACCAGTCTAGTAGTAAATGTCATGTGTCACAAAGTAGCCGATCTAGTAGTAAATGTCACAAAGTAACCAGTCTAGTAGAAAATGTCCAAAGTAACCAGTCTAGTAGTAAATCCGTGTCACAAAGTAACCAGTTCTAGTAGTAAATGTCACGTGTCACAAAGTACCAGTCTAGTAGTAATGTCACAAAGTAACCAGTCTAGTAAAAATGTCACAAAGTACCAGTCTAGTAGTAAATGTCCGTGTCACAAAGTAACCAGTCTAGTAGTAAATGTCACGTGTCCAAAGTAACCAGTCTAGTAGTAATGTCACAAAGTAACCAGTCTAGTGTAATGTCACTCACAAAGTAACAGTCTAGTAGTAAATGTCACAAAGTAACCAGTCTAGTAGTAAATGTCACAAAGTAACCAGTCGTAGTAAATGTCACAAAGTAACCAGTTAGTAGTAAATGTCCAAAGTAACCAGTTTAGTAGTAAATGTCACAAAGTAACCATTTAGTAGTACTGTCACAAAGTAACCAGTTTAGTAGTAAATGTCACAAGTAACCAGTCTAATAGTAATGTCACGTGTCACAAATAACCAGTCTAATAGTAAATTCACGTGTCACAAAGTAACCAGTCCAATAGTAAATGTCACTTGTCACAAAGTAACCAGTCTAGTAGTAAACCAGTAACCATCTAGTAGTCAGCAGTGATGTGGAACCAGAGCTTTGGAAACTACAACTCCAGCATGCTTGGGTAGCAGAACTCTGGGGTGCCAGGATTGGACATCACTGGTGTACGCGCTATGAGCACTGTGGCCTGCCCCTTACTGCCTCTAATAGACCATTGACTTTCATGTGTGTTGCCACATACAGACACAGGGGAATGGGAAAGTACAGCTTGTCATTTAGGTTTCGCCTCAATATTGAGCCCTAGGTGAAATCCACCCACCATTGTGTCGTTCTTTGCTTGGACAGGACCCTCCGCTTGTTACCTTGTCACACTGTATCTCACACTTCTCACACGTGGGTGGAGAAATGAAAACATGCGTGCACTCGGAATGCTGCTCGACTCCGCGCAAAAACCCTTCATCTTTGGTTCCTTTTCTTTACTACACCACTTGTGTGTGTGAAAGGCAAAGCAAACACGTGGTGAGCTACTTTCTGTTCAACTGGCCTCTTGTTAACACGGAGAAGGTTTTGCTCTGGTGGGTTATTAATAACATACGGAAATGGCAGTAATCTATCTATTTGGGTCTATTGTTGCACAGGATTTTTTTACCTAGGGTTAATATGGTAGATCAGGAATGTCATACTTGCAGCCCTGCAGATGCTTGAAAACTACAGCTCCCATCATTCTTCTACTAAAGAATGCTGGGAGTTGTAGTTTTGAAACATCTAGGGCTGCGAGTTTGACATCCCTGTGCTAAATGGGCGCAGCCTGCCATATAAACTGAGCCCAGTTTCCTACCATATGGATAGCATAGGGGGATTTTGGGTATTATGTATTTAAAGGGTATGTCCAGCCATTCCTTTTTACAAAGAACGGGAGATAAAGAGCTGTGTGTCCTACCTCCTGTTCCTCAGTAAAACATTCAGGGGAGAGGACAGGAACTTACAGCTGATCGATCCAGTCCCGGCTCTCGTTGACACTCTCTGATAGCTCCCTTGTACTGTGCACGCATCGCTCACATGCAAGGGACTGTCAATGTCGTCTGAGACTGTCAGTGGCACTGGAGTGATCCACATAAGTTCTGTCCTCTCTCCTTCCGTTTTACTGAAGAAGCTAATTTACCTCCCATTCTTCAGTTAAACAGTAAAAAGGATGTTGTGAATTAACAAAATTGCTGGACATACCCTTCATGCTCCCAGTATTAAATAACAAATACCAAAAATATTTTTTTTTCTATACTTACCTTTAACAAAAATTCTTTTAATATCACTTACACAGGATTGATCTGAATGCAGGGATAAAATCCTGAGTAACGCATCAGGGCTGAATTCCCATTCAACATAGAGAACTGCCAGCCCCATCCCCGGAATGCCCACTCTCTGCCTTGTTACTCCCACACCTCCTGTTGCCACCCTGCCCAATCTCCATCCTGCCATGCCTCTTGTGATGTCCCTGTGACAACTCTCCATGCCCCCTCTTTCTAGGGTGCACAGAAAATCTGGCCTCCAATTGAGCATTCCCGGAATAGTTAGGGCTATGAGAGGGGTAGGGCCAGACTGGGGCTTTAGGTGGCCATACACTGAAACACAACACTGAAACACAACAACTCCCATTGGATTAGATTGAATTTGCCAAATATCAGCAAGTTGTGGGGGCCAAAAATTAATGCCAGCTATGCAGATGAACTACCACCGTCTCCATCACAGTCAGTCATTACTGACAGAAAATTTCCTTTGGGTTGTATCAGCTCCCATTACCTTTTGTATGGGATCTTACCTTGCCAAGGGACCTTTGTTGTGTCAGATGTGAGTGGGTTGCCCATTAAGAATCTGAGGTCCAAAATCTTGGGGAAACTTGCAGCATGCAGGGCTTGGTAAACCTGGGGAAATGCAGGTACTGGCAGGGGCCAGTAAAGGAGGGGGGAAATGGGGCAGATAAGGTGGTAAGAAGGAAAATAATTTGTAGGGTCACCAGGGGAAGTAGAGGGGAGGGTAGGGTCACTTCTTCCCAGCAGTTCATCCCAACAGATTTGCCATTTAGGGGAAGGTCACAGCTCAAAAGTAGCATGTATGGAGCAGGCCTTTCCCTTAGCACCCAGGGGACTGCCATTCTAATACAAGGGGCTAGGAAGGTTAGGCAGGTGGTAGTGGTAGGGGACTCCATTATTAGAAAGGTAGATAGGGTAATCTGCCGCCAAACCCTACATGCCGAACATTGTGTTGCCTGCCTGGTGCTAGGGTTTGACATGTGTGGATCGTTGTAGGCCATTATTGGGTGGGGCTGGGAGTGACCCTATGGTCTTGGTTCACGTTGGTTCCAGTGACAAAGTTAGAGGTGGAGGTGAGACCCTAAAAATAATTTCAGAGAGTTAGGGGCCAAGTTAAAAGTAAGGACCTCAAGGGTAGTGTTCTCAGAAATAACCAGGTAAGATGCAGGGCTTGCACTTTGCACAATTCAAAGGGGAACTAATGTCTACAGTCGTTTCCCCAATGACAGAGGATATTTACAAATATACAAAAAGCTGTGTCTCATCTCTTCCTTTGCTGTGATGCTGGGTGATTTAACCAATGGGCTCTAGGGTTCAGCTCCCATTAACCTGGGTGACACCCAGCTAAGTGTATGCAGTACACTTCAGAGAAAGATTCTGCCTAGCTTTCTAGAAGTCATGTTAATATAGTATAAATTATGCACAGAGATCCATTTCAGTGCAGTTTTTTGTGAAACATGTTAAATGCTCCTGTCCAACAGTGATATATTCCTTTGTGTTTCATCAAAAATAGAAAATGAATTTTGCATTTTAGCTAGCATGGATAAAAGAAACGGAATATTAACATTTCAGTCAAAAATAAAAGTCTGGAAAATCGAACCTGCAACCTCATGTACTCTGTCTTGCTGAAAACAAAGCTTCATGCCACTCCATGTCCCCATTTTGGGTGTGGTTGTGAAAACAATCTATGCATAGATATAATAATGAATAATAGGGTCAGAGGGAGTGGCAATAGGTGCACTGCTCACAAGATTTTGAAGACTACATGGGCTGTGAGTTGTACTGGCATCAAAATGGAAGCTTTTTTTACAGAAACATTTTTACAAGACATAAATGTAACTTACTAGAAAAGAATTTTAAAAATGAATAGATTTCACTTAGGATACAAAAAAATTGTTTATAAAGTTCTCGTTTACATTTTGCGCTAAATGGTAGTTAAAATTAGCTTACCCTTTTAACTCTGCTAGTTTTGTGTCAGCTAGGCAATGCTATTTCCAGAAAGTTTTGGGAATGGCGCAGCACTGCAAAGTCAGTGTAAAGCCCATACTACCTGATTAAACATTGAGTAGCAGGAGTTTTACACACCGCAATCAGGCAGCACTTCCAGTTCCATTAAAAACAAACTTTATGCACATACAAGCACCCTTTATTACTTGGACCTCCTTATCATATTTTTTGGAAACTTACCTTCAAATCCTGCCTCAATTAACCTGTATACCATATCCATAAGTAAAACAAGAAAAATACAAAGGACGCACACTTCTAAGGTAAAAAATATTTCACTGTGATTCACATGACACAAATATCCACACTGTTTTGGGGCTTATTCCCTTTCGTAGTTGAAAGAGATTGTGCCCTTGAAATGTTGCGTGAATATTTTGTGCAATTTAAATCATAGTATAATGATGATCTGGCACAAAGGCAGATCATCCCCCCTAATGCCAGCTCAGTCATTGCACTGCTGACACGAGACACTTAGCCCTCTAGTCCCATTAAGACATTTTGCTAGTCATTTGACTGGCTTTTCAATTCAGAATGACTTGTACAAGAATCTGTTGGTAATAAATACCCTGAAATTTCTTAATCAGCATATAACAACAAGGTGACGTACCTCCTGAATGCATAGTGTGGATTGCATTATAATTAAGAGGTGCTATTGAATTGCCCAGGGTAAGATGTCAAAACAGCATTGTACACAGCAGACGAACCATATTCAGGCTTGGTTTTTTATTTTGACACTTCTTGTCACGTCTTTTAAAACAGTCTTGTTCATGTCCATGGCTGACATTACAGTTTGAGAGTAAAATAGTGGTACTCACATATAATCCTTTCCTGCTTTGCCATTAAATTATTAATGTTTAGTGAATGCTCCTAACTTCTTGTAGTGTCTGCAACATTTATAAGTTCTGCTCAGCCTCACCATGGGCACTGCTTTGCTTAAACATCTTTCCCTCCCTCCCCTTGTCCTTCTTTTCTATGCTGATTCTCTTAATTGTTGCAGAACGTATACTGGCAGACAGCCAAATATCCTACTAAGAGGTCAGGGGAGGGTGCACAAATTTCTTTTCTGGTTTGAGTGACAATTCTTTCCTTGTAAATGCTGTGATTTTAAAGGGTATGTCCACCCTTAAATCTTACTTTTAATATAGGCTTCCCCTGGTCCCCCAGCCCCAACCGCATTATTTTTATTTAAGAAAGCTCCCCAAACTCTTACTACCTCCCCTCTTCCTCCGCCGCGCTCCCGCCCTCTGCTTGCGAGAAATGCAAGCAGAGGGCGGGGACCGGCAGCCGCGTCTGTGATTGGCTGAGCTGCAGCCAATCACGGACGCGGCTGCCGGCAGCTCACTTCAGCGGAGGAAAGAGGAAGGTAAGTAAGAGTTTGGGGAGCTTTCTTAAATAAAATGATGCGTTGGGGCTGGGGGACCAGTGGGAAGCCTATACAAAAGGGTTAAACGCTAGGGGGAGGGAATCGGAGAGGGAGGGAGAGGAGGGGGAGGGAAGGGGAGAAGGGCTGCAGTACGCATGGCAAAAATCTACTGAGGCCAGGTAGGAGGCAGAGTCCTATATGGACTCTGCTAGCCTCCTGGTGGCAGTTTTTGGGACTTTGGGGGGGGACTACAGGAGAACCATGGAGCTGGGATGTTAGGTAAGGTTAAACTACACTACATGGTGGGGCCAGTAGTTGGGGGGATTATAGTTTTGGGGGTGGACATGCCCTTTAAATGATGATTTTTCAGAATCTCAATCAGATTTAAAATCAGAAAAAAAAGTTTGGAGTAGTGGGTCTCTACCTTAAGGTACGATTTTTGAAAATTAAATTTTTTAGAGCAAAGATACCCTTTAACTCTGGAAAACAGTTCAACCAATTTTAAGCATTTTTGTAAACCTCCTTTTCATAGCAAAAAGGAGGATCGCATAACATCTAAGACTCTCTAACAGTCAAATTGGCAAAGTGACAATTACAAACAACATGCCACCATTTTAAGCATTAAAAGTTTAGCATTCTGCAGTTAAATTTATCTGCAAGCATCCGTGTCAATGATATGCAGAGTATTATTTTTTAAAAAAATCCTAAACTAAAATAATACTTGGGGGCATATTTATAAACGATCGCTATTTTCGCCATTTTTGCTAGGACATCACGATGACAAATAGCGCTATTTTCGCTTTATTTATAAAACCGCTCCTTTTCGCTTTTCGCCTTTGCGGAAAAGTATAGCTGAGACGATGGTGTGCGATAGTTTTCACCTTATTCATTGTGTTAAACTGTGGTATCACTGCGAAAAAGAGATTGCTCTCTAGTGTAATTTCAGAGCTATTTTTGTGACTTTTTGTATTTAAAGCTATTTATAAATAGGGGAAATTCACCTTTTTACCCCTTTTCTCCCTTTGTTGTATTTTTTTGCAGTGTTACCAGAATTTTCACCAAACATCATATTTACTGGCAGGACTGGCCTTAGGATAAATAGCACCCTGTGCAAGATTTACTGGTCCTAGCACCCCTTCCAAAAGACCCCCCTGGGCACACAACTATACGCGGTTGAAAACTGCTTGCCTGGCCTGCTTTAAATCAAGTTTCCTACCTGCGCTTACTGTCTTTCAGTATCTTCAGTGCGTGCTTGTATATATGGTGCGTACATCATTATGTAACAAGTAACGTACTAAATGCACAGACAGAACAGCACAGCATACAGACATCAAGGCTTATGTGTGTTGGGACTCAGTATGTGGTGAGGTGCTGATACATTTATTTGATAGCAGGATCGTAAACTGGAGGGCTGTGGCACTGATGCACAACTTTTATATACAGGTCCATGACCTAAGACTCCCCGCTGGCGCCCCCCTTGGTAATGCAACCCGGTGTGGTCGCACAGGTCGCCCATATCAAATCCGGCCCTGTTTACTGGAATGTTCCATTAAGATTACATTTCTTACACAGCACTGTGGTATGTTCCCATATAATGGAACTGGTTTGAATATAGCTGCAGTTTGCTGAAAATAAGCAGTACTATAAATGGTCCCATTACTAAATGGAGAAAATTCGCCTTTTGAGTTTTACGACTGGTTACTTTGTGACATTTACTACTAGACTGGTTACTTTGTGACGCGTTACAGTTACTACTAGACTGGTTACTTTGTGACTTGTGACATTTACCACTAGACTGGTTACTTTCTGACACGTTAGTTACTACTAGACTGGTTACTTTGTGACTTGTGACATTTACTACTAGACTGGTTACTTTGCGACATTTACTACTAGACTGGTTACTTTGTGACATGTGACATTTACTACTTGACTGGTTACTTTGTGACATTTACTACTAGACTGGTTACTTTGTGACACGTGACATTTACTACTAGACTGGTTACTTTGTGACACGTGACTTACTACTAGACTGGTTACTTTGTGACATTTACTATTAGACTGGTTACTTTGTGACACGTGACATTTACTACTAGACTGGTTACTTTGTGACGTGACATTTACTATTAGACTGGTTACTTTGTGACACGTGACATTTACTACTAGACTGGTTACTTTGTGACATTTACTACTAGACTGGTTACTTTGTGATGTGCTGGAAAGCTACAGGTTTCTCCCATTCATAAGGCATTTGACGCACACTCTGAGAGAGGGGCTGTTATAGTACATAAGGAAAGAACCTTGGAACTTTAGAAGTTTGGAAACAACAACTCCCAGCATGCTTGGGGGCAGAATGCAACCAAGGCATGCTGGAACTTGTAAGTGATACTAAGCTTCTAAAATGGCCATTGTATGTGACAAATAGACAGTAGCACATCTTTAACAAAATGGTAAAATAATTGCGATCGACTTCTAGGTTGTGTAAACCTAGAATTGTTTTTATAGTTTGTTTACAGCAGGGTGTTTGGGCATACAGAGAGCTAGAGGTGTGCCACAAAATGTTTTCACCTGTTTAATTTGTGCTTTTGTTTTGTTAATGAAAACGAATATTGTTATATAAAATTCCAATATAGTCAACTCACTATAACTTTGTGCTGTTTATATTTAAATTCTGTGATAATGTACCCTAAACTTTACTGTAAAATGTAAAAAATATTGCCCCACTTGAATGCGCATGAGGGACAACGTATTTCAGTGCCTTTTTTTGTGTGTGCTTTGAGTTCTATTAGTGTGTGCAATATGAACTAAAAATCATGAATGCATGGTATATAGCAACACATCTGAATGAAGTGAGCACAGTGTAGTTTGTCAGATAGCACTGGCAATGCAATCAGTTTGCAAAACACCAATTGCAAAATCTCAAATTGGGACCTAACCCTAAAACTATACATTTCAGAAAAGTTCAGCACTAAAGTAAAACTTTACTTAAAAGCAAAAGTACCACAGTCTGAAAAAGTTTGAGAACCAATGAACTATAGCATGTGTACAGGTTTCCAATTTGTATGTTTGGCTGTTTTTAAAGCTGTGATTTTAACGCCATAAAACACCCAAGCTGTACCCTGGAGGGTAAAATGCTAGGTCCTCATTCCTGGGGCAGTAAGTCAGATAACTGAAAATTTTCTCATATTCACCGTAATTTTCGTTTCCTGGTCTCGACACGGCAGTGGGAATCAATGGGTTAACTTCCCCTGGTCCTCACATGACAGTTTTAGTAGCCAATAAATTGGGCTGACTCCTCCCCCCCCACCATGCCTCGTGTATGTTCCGAACATTTCCAGTTATTGTATATCAAGAAGGGTGGGAGCTTCCCACTGCCGTGTCAAGACCAGGAAACGAAAATTACGGTGAGTATGAGAAAATTTTCAGTTTTCCCTGGTCTCTCCCACGGCAGTGGGAATCAATGGAATTTTTTAAGCTGAATAAGGGAGGGGAGACAAGAAATTTTCCTTTTTTTTACTATTTATTTCTCTTTTGCAGCATTTAGCACTTTGTTACCAAATTCTGCTTGATTACGTGAAAAAACATCTAATTTGTAGTGTTTTATGAATGTAGACATAGATGTCCAGGAGGCTGCTCTGCATATCTCCTCTGGTGAAGTTCTGGCTGAGAATGCCCATGATGTGGCCACTGCTCTAGTTGAATGAGCTGTAATTGAGGTTGGTTGGTTCTCTTCGCTGGCTGCATAAGCTTGTCCTATGCGGGGCCCTGTGAACAAAACAAATAGGGAATCTGTTTTAAGGATGCTTGCTGTCTTTTCTATATATTAGCTCAGACATCTTCCTACGTCCAGTAGATTATCCTCGTCTGGCATGTTTGGCAAGATAATATCTTCGTTGATATGGAATGAAGAGACCACTTTGGGAAGGAAAGTGTTATCCGTTCTTAATATCACTCTGTCTGACAGGAACGAAGTAAATGGTGAGGAAGCTCTTAAAGCTCTGATCTCATCCTTCTTGCTGAGGAAATAGCCACCAAGAACAGTGTTTTGAATGTAAGGTTTTTTATAGATGAGGATTCTAAAGGTTCAAACGCGTTGGATTGGAGAAATTCTAATACTAATGGGAGATCCCAGGGTGGCACTCTATTTTTTATTTGAGGCCTTAGGTGTTGAACTCCTGAGAAAAATCTGCTTATAAGAGGGTCTAGAGCCCACTTAGTGTTAGATATAGCTGAAATTGCTGAAATCTGTCTCTTTAGTGATGATAGACTAAGATTTCTTTCGAACCCATCGTGTAAGAAGTCTAGAAGATTAGCCACCGTTATATTATCTGCTGACAAATTTTTTTTGTGCACCAGTCCACAAATACTTGCCAAGTCTTATAATAAGAATTGGATGTTGATGGTTTTCTTGAAGACATCAGAGTAGTAATTGCCTTTTCTGATACACCGCAGTTTTGCATAAACCTCCTTTCAGTAGCCATACCGTGAGGTTGAGACTGGATGGGTCTGGGTGTAGAATTGGTCCTTGACTGAGTAGATCTTTGTCCCATGGGAGTCTGATCGGCTGTACCTTGGATAGAGATAGTGCCCATTGGAACCATGACCTCCTCGGCCACCATGGGATTATAGCTATAATCAGTGCTTTGTCTTGTTCTATCTTCTCTAGAACTCTCGGAATCATGGGGATAGGAGGAAATATGTATCCCAGACTGAAGTTCCATAGGATAGAGAATGAGTTGATCACAGTGGCCTGATTGTCCGGGAACCACGAACAATATGTTTTGAGTTTGTTGTTCTGGTTGGATGTCATGAGGTCGATTTACTGGGTGACCAATTTGTAGGCATATTCTGTGAAATATGTTTTCCTTGAGACTCCATTCTCCCGGTCTCAGTTGATTCCTGCTCAGATAATCTGTTGTAAGATTCTGTGATCCCGGTATTTGAATGGCCTGAATATGGAGAAGATGTTTCTCTGCCCAATCCATTATCTCCATGGTTGTTTTCCATAGTGCTTTGCTGCGAGTACCTCCCCCTCTGTTCAGATAAGAGACCACTGTCGTGTTGTCCGAATATATCATCACTGATGATTTCTTGATCATAGATCTGAATGCCTTCAGAGCAAGCAATACTACTGTTAGCTCTCTGAGATTCTGGGAGTTGACAGCTGTCATGTTGTCCCAGACACCCTGAGCCATCTTTCCTTGGCATGTAGCTCCCCAGCCTGTTGGGCTGGCGTCTGTCACTATCCTTATCCACTGTCGTGGATTGAGATCCTCCGGCCTGAAATTTTTTAGTTTCCCTCCACCATTTCAATTCTATCAAAAGTGATTGTGGAAGGAATATTACCTGGTATGGGTGGTCTTCTGGTTTCCAATACTTTAATAAGTGAATTTGTAGTGGTCTGGAATGTCTCATTGACCATTTCACAACACCTATAGTAGATATCAGTTTTCCCAGTACTCTTTGGCACACCTGGGCTGTTTAGTACTGAAATCTGCTCAGATTCTTGATTTCTGTCAGTATGTCTAGCATCCGTAATTGAGGTAATGATATCTGCATTTTTGACGAGTCTAGAGTCGTCCCCAAAAATAATATCTTTTGAGATGGTGAAAGATTGGATTTTTCCAGATTTACTATCCACCCATGATCTTCCAGGCATAGTAGTGTTATTTGAATATGGGATAGAAGAATCTCCCTTGTTCTTGCTTTGATAAGGTTGTCGTCTAGGTATCCAAATATTTGGACTCCCTGGACTCGTAGCAATGCTAGAATTGGAGCAAGGATTTTCGTAAAGGTGCGTGGGGCTGAGGATAGACCGAACGGTAGGGCTTTGAATTGCCAATGACTGTTTAGAATGAAGAATCTGAGGAATCTTCTGTGGACTTCTGCTATTGGCACGTGTAAGTAAGCATGTTTCAGGTCGATTTTTGCCATCCAGTCGTTCAGTCTTATTTGCTGAGTTATTGATTTTAGTGTCTCCATTTTGAATTTTTTCTTCATGACGAACTTGTTTAGAAATCTCAAATCTAAAATAGTTCTTGCTTCTCCAGACTTTTTCTTTATCATAAACAAAGGTGAGTAGATTCCTGTGAACTTTTGTTTTTGTGGTACTGGTTCTATAACTTCTTGATGGTATAGGGTTAGTATTGCTTCTAGGAACATTTGTTTGTGAGTTGATGATTTTCTTGAAGTTTCTTGATTTGAGAAATCTGTTCGGAGGAGGAAGGTGAGATAGTTCTATTTTGTAACCTTGCTTGATTGAATTCAAAACCCATAGATCTGTAATTGAAGATCTCCATATTGTGTAGAAATTGGATAATCTTCCTCCCACTTTTTCCTTTTGCGTTCTGACATAGTCATGATTTCCTTCCTCTAACTGCATTGCTCCTGGAACCTCGAAAGGACTGTTGATTATCATTTCTCCAGGTCCTTTGGAAAAATGGCTTACCTGGTCTATATTGTCTAGCCCCCCGTAAATTAGTTTGTTTCTGATTAAAAAATGGTCTAAACGCCTTGTTCTGAACCGGGAGACTTTTCTTGTTTGAATTATTATCAATAAGATCTTCCAATTTTTTCCCAAAAAGCATGCTACCTTCGAATGGTATGTTAGTGAGTCCCTGTTTGGAATGGATATCTGCCTTCCACTGTTTGAGCCATAGTGCTCGCCTGGCTACCACTGAATATCCCATGGATTTAGAAACGAGTTTTACAGCGTCTAGTGATGCTTCAGCAATGAATTCGTTAGCAAACTTGATGTCCTGAAGGGATTTTATGATTTCAGCTCTTGGTACTCCTTGGTTAAGAGCAGATTCTAAGTCTTGTAGCCATATATTGTTTGCTCTAGCCAGATTTGTGATAGCTATAGGAGGCCTCAGCGCAGAGCCCGCCACTGAAAAAGCTCTTTTAAGTGCTGTTTCCTCTTTACGATCCATTGGGTCGCGGAGTGACGTAGCATCTTCTGTGGCCAGCGCCATTTTCCTGGCCATCTTGGCTATTGGTGTGTCAACTTTCTTCCAGAAATGGGTATAAATTTTGGAGATTCTGAGATATTGCAAATTTTTTATCTGGGTTATTCAATTCAGATAGAATAATTTCTTGTATTTGACGGTGAAAATGAAAGACTGATTGCTCGTTAGTTTTCTTACTGAACATCAAGTTCTCAGGAGATGCTAATGGTTGTTCAGGTGAAATCTGCAAAGTTGATCTCATCTTTAAGATTATTTGCTCTAAGGCTTCTTGCGAAAACAATTCAGTTTGATAAGACGTAGAAGGGATCTCATCCGTCGTATCTTCAGTATTTTCCAATTCCCCTGGCTCTCTAAGAGCCCTAGTCTCTTCACCGTGACTGGTCTCAGGTAGATTGGCTGATAACTGTGCTGTGGCAGCTGCTTGTTGGGTCATAGATGATATAGATGCTTGCATAATATCCTTTACTATGTTAGATATTTGTTGCAATGTAGGAGCATTAGCTTTTTCATCAATACAGTCCTGACATAATTTCTTCCCTTTAATGGCGTACTGTTCACACAAAGCACATTCAGTTTTATAGGATTTATGAGATCTGTGTTCAGATTCGTGCCTTTTTGGTGAAGGGCTGGAAAATATAAAGAAAAAAAAAAAGAAAACCAATAGTTATTGGTTATAAGTACATACAACATATATGTGCAGTACAGAAGAAGACACCTCTTTGCAAAACATCCTGCTCACCCCCTGGATCCAGAGCTGTGTCTTTTGGAAGACATGATCAGACACTGAAAAAATAAACAGTTATATCCAACGTTAGCTGAGTATATATATTTGTATTTCCTAGTAAGCTATAGTCAAGCTTGCAAAAACAGCCATACTTACAACTTTGGAAACAAATTGAAAACTTCAAGCAGTGCCAGGGCTGAGAACAGCGACTATGAGCAAAGCAGAGCAGAGCCAACTGAACAGCAAGGCGCGCGGGAGATTCCGGCGTTTTAAAACGAAAACCGGAAGTGACGATTACGGACTTCCGGTATGGTGGAACGCATATGCATTCCAGCGGCGCTCGTGTATCAAATAGACCGCTACAGCTTCAGTCGGCCTGCACAGACATAGCACAGGTGCGTAGTCTGTTACAATAGTGGGGAGAGGTAGGAGACCCACTAAGGAAGACGGGGGTGAGCCTTATTTCTGAGTAGAGTAGAGGCTTAGAAATGTGAGGACAGGAATAGAGGCATGGTGGGGGGGGGGGAGGAGTCAGCCCAATTTATTGGCTACTAAAACTGTCATGTGAGGACCAGGGGAAGTTAACCCATTGATTCCCACTGCCGTGGGAGAGACCAGGGAAACATACCTTCTAGGGGCCCTTACCAGTCAATGACCTGCTATGGTAGCAGATTCAATTGATTCAATGCAGAGCATGTTCTTCTATTGGTTGGTATGTTATACTTGTGAAGGCAGCAGGGCTAGACTGACTTACCCTGGGTACAGCTAAAGGTGTGAAAACATTTCTCCCCAGAACACCTATACATTTTAAGATTCTTTTCTTGTAAGTTGCATTTAGTACATGTAAGTAATAGATTCTGTAACAAAGAGGGCTTCCATGTTATTGCCAATACAAAGAGCCATGTGCCCTGACCCCTGAATTCACCAAATGGATAGAGAGAGATTATTTTAGGGATTAGGGATGATCTCTGAGCTGTAACATGATTGGCTGTCAGCTTCCAGGAAGCATGGCTTCGGCTTCCTGTGTAGCCGTTCTCTTAGCTGGGTGTTCCCGGTTAAGGTGAATTATGGGAGCTGAGTATCTTTGAGAATGTGCTCTTTCAATTAAAGCAATGTTGTCTGGAGACTTTAGTTACACTTTAAAAATAAAGTAGTATAGTTTTACTATATTAATTTTTATTACTTTATTAATTGTAATTTTGATTATTTCCCCCCCCCCCTTCTTTGTGGAGTAAATGATTGAAGAAATAACTTGTAACTAATCCGTGCTTTTCCTGCAAATCTTGCCATAGAAACATGGTGTCCATTCACTCCTGCATAAATTGTTTTTATTGAGGGCCACCTCTATACATTCTCAAATAAATGAAACATAAATTGGCAATTATATTTTATCATAATACATTTTTTAAGTGCTGTTCCATACTGATTATGGCATCTTTATTGGTGTAAAATGATGGTCCATCAAATTAAATATTCCCCCACATTTTGTAATGGCAGACAGCCCTAATGCTGTGTTTCTTAAGGCACGTACAGACATACAATTCTGTGCATGACCCCCGACCTCGACTGATACATGCGATAAACAGCCTATTCAGCCGATAATGGCACGTGTGTATACTTTCAGTCCGGGGTCGTTCATTAATTGTCTGTACAAGCACAAGTTGGATAATTTTCGTACGATGCAGCCGACGAACGTTTTAACAACATTATCGTTAATCCTCATAATTGAAACAACATCTGTACACACAGCAACAATACTCACCACAATAGTCGTTAGACGTAGACGTTCGTATGTAATGTAACGTTTGTATCATCGCACAATTATGAAAGCAGAGCATGCGTCTTTTATATATTTTTTCGTAGAACGTAAACGATAATCTGCTGACCATGTACAAATACACGATAATCGGCAGAACAAATCCGCCAGGCTGATCGTCAGAAAAAGCCCACAATAGTTGTTGGTAGTTGGTCTTTGGCGATCGTTGATGCTATATTTTCATCCGAATATCGTGCGATTACTCATTTGTCGGCTGCATCGTACAACAATTATCCAACCTGTGTACGAGGCTTTACTGTTGCAGCTTTTCAGTTATAAAGATATGCCCCATTCAGCTTTCTCTTTCCTAAAGCAGAGGAGACATTTGGGTCCTAATTTCAGCATACCCTACAAGCACTTTTTCACCCTTCTTTAAGACCTAGTTGGCAAAAACAGGTCTAATGGTTTAATTTATATATTAAAAAAAAAAAAAAACTGCAGAGGTAAGAATAACAGCATTGGGTTATCTGCTATTACAGAAGAAAGTTGTGGAACCTTGAAATGTTTTAATTTCTTTTATGCAAGACAGTGTTGCAAGACTGTATAGTATTTGAAGTTGAATAAAGACATACATCCATCCAGTCCAACCTACTCAGCAATACCCACATTTCCTGCCTAACTGTTGATCCAAAGGAAGGCAAAAAAACCCTCACCAGAATTATGAAGGGGGAAAAAGAATCCTTACGAAGGAAACAAAGTGTTCTCAAAACATTGTATTTTGTGATGCAAAAATAAAAGGAATCACCAGATTATAAGTGTGCACCCTAGTTCTTTCATTGCTTGTCCTATAGCAGGTCCCTGGTAGAGGACTAACTAGGGTAGCACCTTGGAACATTATTCGGCTAACAGCCACAGAGTGTGCCTGGCTCCAACTTTTGAGAAAGATTGGAAAAAATTCCTTCCTCACTCCAAGTGGCAATCGGAAATATCCCTGGATCAACTCTACTTTATTTATCAATACCAGTAAACCTGCAACATTCCTTGTTTTCAGAAACTCATCCTGAAACGATCCAATGAACCTGCCATCATAACCTCCAATGAAAGACCGTTCCATAGTTTTACTGTTCTCACAGTGAAAAATGACCACGTGTCTTGACATCTTCTTTTGGTGAACAATGCCCCAGAGAGTGTATTGTATAGACCGTTAATGTATTTATACAAAGAAATCATATCCCCACACAATCGCCTTTTCTCTAGTGAACTTAATTGCAAAGGGTCCAGTAAGTTATGAAAATTAAGATAATTAGTGATACGGGAAAAGACAAGACTTTCCAGTAGCTTGAAGGCTATCGGTAGAAGAGAGACCGGGCGGTAGTTAGCAAGATAATTAGGGTCACGTCTGGATTATTGTAACCTTCTGCTTTCTGGTCCCATCATTCCCATCTTCCTCCTCTTCAGTCCATACTTAACTCTGCCGCACGCATTTCCTCACTCTGTAACAATCGGGATATTAAATCTCCTCTCTGCCGCACATCTACCTGGCTCCCCATTAAACAATGCATTATCTACAAAATCCTTCTCTTAACATTCAAATCCATTCACTCTGCTGCTCCTTCTTATATTTCTTGTGTCCCCATATGTCCCTGCCCGTACCCTCCGCTCATCACAGAACCATCTCCTATATAGACCCCCCACTCACACTGCCTCCTCTCGCCTTAAACCTTTTTCTCTTGTGTCTCGGTCCTCTGGAATTTTATTCCCTTCTCTCTATGTCAAGAAACCTCAATAAACAAGTTTAAAGGGCATGTCCACCCTTATTATCAACTTTTGACATATAATAGAATAACTTTCCCCAGCCCCAACCGCTATAAAATAAATTTAAAAAAGTGTCCCGATGTTTACTTACCTTCCCTCTCTCCTCCGACGCCTGGCCCAGCCTTCTGCTTGCAAGACACTGCAATCAGGGGGCGGGACCGGCAGCCGCATCCGTGATTGGCTGAGAGACAGCCAATCACGGACGTGGTTGCTGGCTTCTCAGAATGCCGGGGGAGAGAGGGAAGGTAAGTAGAGTTCGGGGGTCTTTCTTAAAATTATTTTTTAGCGGTTGGGGCTGGGGGAAATTATTCTATTATATGGGCAAGGGGTTTTATGGTAGGGGGAGGGATCGCAAAACGGGAGGGAGAGGGAGGGGGAGAAGGGCTGCAGTACGCATGCCAAACTTCTCCCGGAGGCCAGATAGGAGGCAGAGTCCTATATGGACTCTGCTATCCTCCTGGTGGGCAGTTTTTGGGACTTTGGGGGGGGGACTAGAGGAGAACCTTATGGAGCTGGGATGTGAGGTAAGGATTTTATTACACTTCATGGTGGGGCCATTAGTGGGGGGGATTATAGTTTTGGGGGTGGACATGCCCTTTAAATCTAACCTCTCAAGCTATCTCTCTGAGCACAACATAGGATTTTTTGATACTGCATCAGTTACTTCCTATGTATCTGTATGTTACCCACCCAAGTAGATTGAAAGTTCTAAGGGGCAGGGATCTCTTTCCTCATGTTACATGTTTTAAGCACTTGTATATTTAGTGATGGTCATACTTATTTATATATTTGTGTTTATTTACTGTCTCCCTTGTATGACATTTTGTACCGTATTCTATATTGTACAGCACTGCGCCCCCTAGTGGCGCTATATAAATAAACATATACATACATACATACAATTGTGACTTATCCAATCTGTCCTTATATTCAAGCTCCCCCATTCCATTATTATTTTAGTTGCCCTTCTCTGAACCCTCTCCATTACCAAGATGTCCTTTTTGTACACAGGATTCCAAAATTGCACTGCATATTCCATATGAGGGAGAATAACATTTTTCTCCCTTAAATCCATACCTCTCTCTATACAAGACAATATCTTGCTGGCTCTAGCTGTTGCTGCCTGGCACTGCTTGCTACATTTAAGTTTGTTATCCACCAAAACCGCAAGATCCTTTCCCAACAGGGATTCACTTAACACAGAGCCATTTATAGTTAAAGTCCAAAATGCATCACCTTACATTTATGAACATTGATGTTCAATGACTCCTTCCTGCTTACTTCAATACTTTGCAAATACTGTGCTAAAACAGAAGTAAACGGAAAGGGAGATCGGGCTGCAGTGATGAGGCAGGACTCGGGAACAACAGAGATACTTGCTTTCTACAGGCTTACATACCAAGGTTTTTTGTTTGTTTGTTTACTAAGGTTAGAGTGATTTGTCATGTGTAGGAGTTTTAATGCACATGAGCGGCTTGCTTCACAGGCTTAATTTACAGACTGACTACTTGAACGAGGGAATGACCAGAGAGGGGGAGTGGGGGGCTCTGCAGTAAATCAGACAGTGTGCAAACATGGAGCCACAGAGAAAGGTAAAGAATAAGGCAGCATACACTAACATTTTTTTATGTCTGTATGGGAGCAATGTATAAAGTTTACTATAGATGCCCTTTAACTTAGTTCCCTAAGGACCCGAGGGTGTATTTTATACAGTCCAGGGGATTTATTAATAGTAACCTAGTAGCCTCGGTTTACCAAAGTGCACTTGCATTTGTTTATTATTGCCACTTTACACTATGCTAACTGCACTTGGATTTTCTGTAGTGTATACAGAGAAAGAAAAATTTCCAAGGCATTTGCTTTATCGCCATCCTCCGTAACTAACTTATCCCCATTAATTAATGGTGCCACATTTTCAGTCTTCATCTTCTTACTATTAAAGGACAATTATACTCACCTTCCCTCTGCTCCTCTTCTTAGGTCAGTAGCTTTTACCCAGGGTGAGGACCTGAACCGCTAGGTCCTCACCCCTGGGTTCACGAAAGTTAAAGCACAGCATTACTGAAACGCTGCTCTGGCAGGCTCTGCCCCCTCCTCTCGTCGGCGACGAGGCCAATAGGAAGGCACGCTCTGCAACAAGGGTGCCTTCCTATTGGCCTCGTCGCGCAAGGACAGGAGGGGGCGGAGCCTGCCAGAGCAGCGTTTCAATAACGCTGTGCTTTAACTTTCGCGAACCCAGGGTGAGGACCTAGCGGTTCAGGTCCTCACCTGGGTAAAAGCTACTGACCTAAAAAGAGGAGTGGAGGGAAGGTGAGTATAATTGTCCTTTAATATACTAAAAAAATGTTTAGGTTTAGTGATGCTTTGTTCAGCTATCCTAACTTCTCCCCTCCGGGAGAATTTTGCCATGCGCAGAAGAACCCTCCCTCTCCCTCCTGATTTGGTCTCCCTCCCCCTAGCATTAAACCCCTTTGCCATAATATAGTTAATGGTCCCCCAGCCCCAACGCATTACTATTATAGCAAGAAAGTCCCCCGATCTTTACTTACCTTCCCTCTCTCCTTCGCCGTTCTACACTACCTGCAGCCACGTCCGTGATTGGCTGCCGCTCATCCAATCACGGACGCAGCTGCCGGTCCCACCCCTTGCTTGTAGTTCTAAGCAACCAGAGGGCCGGGATTGTGCAGCGAAGGAGAGAGGTAAGGTAAGTAAAGCTCGGGGGACTTTCTTGCTATAATAGTAATGTGGTTGGGGCTGGGGGACCAATAACTATAATATGGCACAAAGTTAGTTTAAAGGGTGGACATACCCTTTAAATACTTTAAATTCTTCTTTTCCATTTCCCTCTTTACATCAGAATTAAGCCACATGGGGGCAGACTTGTTTTTTTTACATTTATTTCCCAAGGCTATAAATTTAGATGTAAAAGTGTAAAGCAAAAATATAATAAAAATGTAGTCTCTAATACACAAGCTTCACTACGTGAAGCAGTAGGAGGAACGGGTGGATAGACCCCCGGTCCTGGTCGCTATGAATGTAACGGGTAAGTTTCACCCCAAAACAGTCAGTGAACAGAATTTAATTAAAGTGTCTACTCACCTTCATACGAGAGTGGCCCAGGTGCATCAACGCCCCAGGCCCTTTGCTTGACCAAACTCGTAGAGGTATGCACAATATTGTTGAAGGCGGAGCTTCCATGCAAAAACAGAACCAGTCCCGTATGATAAAATATTAAAGTTTATTGAGGTCTATACGTAATACACAGATACACACACCAATGCCTGACGTGTTTCGTGTTATACAAACACTTCATCAGGGGCATGGCATGGGACAGATCTGACTTCCTATTTAAAAAGGTAAGCACACCTCTCCAATTAAGGCTAAACAGAAGTGAAGGGGATACAGGTGTAAATAGACATGTAGATAGGAATGCAAGATATCGGAGGGCAAACAGAATACAAGTAAAATAGAAAAAAAAAGAAAGAAAAAACCTAGACAAAATAAACTAAGTCAAAATGAAACAAAACAGGCTGCTTTTACAAAGTAAATTACTGCAAAATGTATATACAAAAAATATATCTAAGCATGGGACACACGCTAGCAGCTGTAAAATACTGGATGTATGTATAAAGGAAACTCAATGTACAGGAGCGTGCGTGCGTGCGTGTGTCCGCCCTAGTCACATTCTGCATTTATACCAAAAGTAACCTGAAGTTCCCTGACACTGAACTCTGCTCATTTGAATGAGACCATTGAACCCTTCCCATTGTATTATTAACCCATCATCATGTTCCATATAACCTTGTTCCTTATCTGCCTGGGTACCTACATACTAAGCTCTGCCACCTCACTGCAACACCCCAATGTTGGTAAGTTTATTATCATTGCACTCTCCATTCTATCCTCTCCCCTCCTTACTCACCATGAACTTTCCATTGTCAAACACCCCCCAGCTTCCTCCACTAATAGACAAACACATGGTCCATTTAAATCCCATTCTCACCGCCTGTCGTTCTCTCTCCTGCTTCTATTTGCAGCTGGTGATATCTCCCCTAATCCTGGCCCCACTACCATACCTCACCTGTATGATCAACCCATCCCCACCCTAATGTCTACTGCCTGTAACGCTCCTTCATCCACTCTTACCCGCAACACACACAATATTAATGTACCTCTCCTTTCCTTTCCCCTGCTCCTATATCTGGGGCCCTGTGGAACGCATGGTCTGTTTGTAATATACTTGCACACGTACACAACCTATTTATCTCTAACTGCTTAACTTTTCTTGGTCTTACCGGAACATGGCTGTCACCCTCTGACTCTGTCTCACCCCCCGCACTCTCATATGGTGGCCTACACTTCAGCCACACCACTAGGCCACCATATTCTTCTCTCTGAACGCTGTACTTTCAAACCCATCACGCCCCTTACCAGCCCTCTCTGGTATATTTTTTGAGTCCCACTCAGTCGGTGTTTACTCTCCCACACCCCTGAGGAAGGGACAGTGTGTCCCGAAACGACGTGTATGTTGTTTAAAAAAACACATTTGGATTTACCTGACTAGTATGCTCCCCCATCATTTTTCTTGTGCTATAGAATTACTCTCCCACACAGATTGCAGTTATTCATCGACCACCTCTTTCTTCGACCACTTCTCTGCTTGATTTTCCCACTTTCTATCCACTGACATCCCCTCAATTATCTTAAGGGATTTTAATATCCCTATTGATACCAACACCTCTGCTGCCACTAAACTTTTCTCTCTTAACTTCTCCGTTGGCCTTACTCAATGGTCCTCTGCTCAGACCCATTGTAATGGACACACACTGGATCTGGTCTTCACACACCTCTGCTCCGTATCTAATTTCTCCAACTCTCCCTCTCCTCTATGCGATATTCATCTTCTCATATTTAATTTTATTTAATCTTGTGTCTGTACCGACCATAACCCCTATCAAACAAGCGTACAGATGCAGGGATCTGCGTAATCTCGACTCCCATTCTCTCTCTTTGTCCCCCTCCAACAAGAGCAAGAATAATAAAAATTCAATTTTTTTAAATTTAAAAGTGCCTTTTATCGCATCAGAGAGGTGCTTTATCCTTAGCCAAACAAAACTACCTCTCTTCACTCATATCCACACAATCCCATAACCCCAAACAGCTCTTTAAAGTATTCAACTCCCTGCTCTGTTCGCCCCCTCCTACCCCGTTAATCGGCTGATGAAATAGAAAACATCCGAAATGGTTTTCCTGTACACCCTAGCTCCTCCCTACAGGTTCCAACTCCTACCACTGTACCCGCTTACCTCCCTTCATTGGTTAATCCCTTTAATTGTACCATAACGAGCTTCACCACTATTACAGAACAGGGAATCTTATTTCTCCTATCCAGGACACGTTGCGCCACCAGCCCCCTTGACCCCATTCCCTCTCATCTAATTCCCCCTCTCTCCTCTTCATTCATACCAGCCTTAACCTCTCTCTTTAACTTGTTCCTCTCCACTGGTATTTTTCCCCCTTCGTTTAAACATGCTTTGGTATCCCCTATATTTAAAAAACCCTCCCTTGACTTGTCTGCTCTTTCCAGCTACCGGCCTGTCTCCCTTCTCCCATCTGCTTCCAAACTACTGGAAAGACATGTCTATGCTGAACTGGTCAGTCGCCTATCTGCTTACTCTCTCTCTGACCACTTCCAGTCAGGCTTCCACCCTAACCACTCCATGGAAACTGCCCTCACTAAAGTGACCAATGATCTACTTAGTGCTTAATCTAAAGGTCACTACTATTTGCTCATTGTTCTTGATCTGTCCTCTGCTTTTGATACTGTTGATCACTCTCTACTTCTTCAGCTCCTGGCCTCCTTTGGTATCCAAGACATTGCACTTTCTTGGTTATCCTCCTATCTCTCTGGTAGGACCCCCTGTGGGGGTCCCGCAAGGCTCAGTACCCGGTCCTCTTCTTTTCTCCATCTACACCTCTGGCCTTGGACATCTCATTAGTTCATTTGTATTCCAGTATCACCTGTATGCGGATGATACCCAAATTTACATATCTGCCCCAGACCTCCCTACACTGACATCCCAGGTCCCCGACTGCCTAAGTGCCATCTCTGCCTTTATGTACTCCCACTTCCTCAAACTCAAAATGGACAAGACTGAACTTGTCCTTTTCCCACCCTCACGATCTGTTCCACTCCCTAGTCTTACTATTAATATTAACAATACACCTATATCCCCATCTCCTCACGTCAGCTGCCTGGGAATAACGCTAGATTCCGATCTTTCCTTCAAATGCCATGTCAATTTGCTTGCCATCTACTGTCGGCTCCAACTCAAAAATATCTCCCGGATTCAACCCTACCACTCAAATGAAACTTCAAAATCTATTTACAGCCTACGGATTTCCGTAACCTTGTGTCTCACCCCCATTTCCTGTAGACCAGACCTGGGCAAAGTAAGGCCCGGGGGCCACATGTGGCCCTTTGGCTGCCCCTGTCTGGCCCCTCAATACTAGATCTGTACTCAAAAATTCTTAATTATTATTTGATTTATTTTTATTTTATAAAAAAAAAATTGGTGACCTGAGCAATTGATTAATTGGATTTGAATAGATATTATACACCTTTTATTATAAATTGCAACTAATATTAAAAAAAATCCAATGAACCAGGGATATTAATTTATCTTTTTATAAAATTCAGTTTTGCATTCTCTATAATTAGAATCTACCTATTGGTCTGGCCCTTCACCACAATCCAGGTTTCTCATGAGGCCCCCTGTGAAATTTAATTTCCCACCCCTGCTGTAGATTGTAAGCTCTTTGGGCAGGGTCCTCTCTCCTATTGCATTACAGTATTGCTGTAACACTCTGTTTACTTATATTATGTATTACCTGTGTATGTAATATGTATGAGTTTGTATAACATGTATTACCCTGTATGTAATGTATGACTATGTAATTGTAAAGCACCACGGAAGATGTTGGCGTTATATAAATCCATAATAATAATAATAATATACACACGAGCCCATACATAAAGAGATAGAGCCTAGAACAATATCATATATCCACAAAGCAGGATACGTCCCATGCAGAATTCAAACAATAAGGTAATCGAGTCCCTATGTGAAAAATCCATTGGGTTTCGGACCTTAGAAGGCGCGCTAATCTGTTGCCTCCTCTGTATGGTCTATGGATTCTTTGAATACCCTGAAAGTTAATACAATTTAAATTGCAATTATTACATGTGATTAAATGCCTGGCGATGGGGCTATTTTCCTCTCTATTCCTGATCGCTCTAAGGTGTTCACAGTGCCGTTGTCTAAACGGACGACTAGTGCATAGTGCATCCTACATATTGTATCTTACAGGATTTACATGTGATGAGATACACTACAAAATCGCTGTTGCAATTTATATACTCTTTTATTTGATACACTCTCTGAGTAACACTGCTTTGAACGGTAGATCCTACCAATAAAAGGAACATGCAGTACAGCAATTGCTTCCACATTGAAAGGTCCCTAGATTTTTTAGCCAGTTAGAATGTGTCTGGGGCATGTGAAAGGATATTACGTAAATTATGGGCTTTTTTGGGGACCATTGTAAAACCACTGTCTAAAACTTGTTGGACATATGCATCTCCATATAATATGGGGATATTTTTATTAATAATATGGACGATGTCCTTTTATTGGCGTCTAAAACGAGTAGAAAAAATTATGGGAGGATGCACATCTCCCACCATATTGGTGACAGTCAAAGCTTTCCTGTCATCAGTAGCAACTTTTGAAGTGTTAAATAATAAGTTTTCTTGTTTAAGGGCCAAGGCTCTATGATAGGCCTTAGATAAAACTTGTTTAGAACCTCTATCCAGGAGACAATTATATAGGTCAGATGCCTTGGCTATAAATTCCTCACGGGTAGTACAATTCCAGCGTACCCTTATGAACTGCCCATAGGGTATGCCTTTAAATACCTGAGGAAGGTGGCATGAGTTTGATCTAAGGATAGTAATCCCTGTGCATGGTTTCCTGAAAAGGGTACATCTACATAACTGGTACATAATTATGTTAAACTAGTACTGTAATGGTACCGTTATTATTTTAACTGGGGGACCCCAGTTCACTGGCTTAAACAGCAATATAAAACACATTTAAAATCCCCCAAAGTCTTGATTCCTCATCATCGGTTTCTCCAAATAATGCCTCAAATTCAATGTTATCTGCATAGACATTATCATCACCATCATCAATACCTCCATCATCTTCATCGCTGCATGAATTGATGGAACGACATAACTTTTTCTTCCAGATTTTGTGGCAGCTTTTAGGATATCTTTGTTTTCTATCGCAAAGTCCAAACCGATTCATGACGTGGGTACACCATCCAGCTGATGCAACACATTTTTCAATACCCACTGTTTTATATTGCTCATCTTTAGCCATTTGAATGGCACATAATCAAATTCCCATGCATGTTATACAGTATCCATTTTGACGACATTCCATAACCCATTTATGCAAGTCAGTCTCTAGAGCCCCATATGAGGTTGTTAAACCACAACAAGTCTTTTTTGACTTCGGCATCTTTTCCAATTCAGTCTTCATTTTTCGCCAGTCTCGCACCTGTCTTTCATCAATGCCAAATTCCCGGCCTGCAATGGAATTATTGCTTTCTTCTGCTCTAGACACAACCTTCAGCGTCATGTGATCTGCGTGATTTTAATCCACACCCAACAGATTAAAGAAAACACAGAAGACCAGTAAGAAAAAATTCTCAGCAACCACATTAAAATTAGAAAAGAGGCACTGATTACTGCTTTTATATCAAGGTATTCTGCCTTCTGATTCAGTATTGTTTTGAGGCTTTAGTTGCCCTTTAAATGGACTCTTTTAAGTTCCATACAGTGGTAGAAGAGCCTATTGGCCCCAATATACGATCCCATACCATAATAATAATCCATGATTTAACTATTCCATGGCATTTCAGATGTTTGTAAACTCCCAGCATGCTTTGGGATCCCAGCATGCTTTTTGGCAAGTTTAATGCTTCAGTCACACTGCAGCTCTGGTGTCTTATGGCATGTTACACAAATACTGCACTGGTGTTCAAATCATGGTCAGTTTATGGTAATCTCCCTTAAATACATCTGCAGAAAGCCACTGTACTGTTAATAATGGTAATTTTTTAAAAACTGTTTTTATTGGAAAAAATAAAACATTTCAAAATACAACTCGTATACATCGTGTGAGTGAATGGTAGAAAAGTACATATATTAGGAGCAATTCTCTCAGCATATGCCTTACATACACATATATATTCATTTAGCTTTACATATACAAATACATTGTCTGTTACAGTATTCTTTGACATTGGGTTTAGAATAAATGGGTCTGCTGTGGTTTACCCTGTTTGTCCTGCTTTTCAGTTTCACTGGAGTCTCCCTCCAGTGAAACTATATGTATATATTAAAAGCATTATAGAGGTTCGCCATAATGCGAGTACCAGGGGGACCAGATTTTATTAAATTTGGTTATGGATTCTCTGCTGAGGTATAGAAGTCTCAACATAGGAAGAATATGTTTAAGCATTGATTTTCACATTTTAAGTTTGGGTATTTCAGGCGCCATCCAAAGGAGTACTATAGTACGTCTAGCATAGTATAGTGTTTCCCTGGGGAAGAAAAGATGGCTCCTGACCCAGACATCAACTTCAGGTATCCCCAGGAGGCATTGGGACTGGGGTTGGAAGGATACTCCACAAAAATGGGGTAATTTCACCCCAGAATCTTTGTATTTGAGAACATGACCATACCATATGCCAAAATTTAGCATCCGATTGTGAACCTTTGGGGCAGTTGCAGGTGTGTGATGGGGACATGCGGGGTTTCCTTAATGGCGTAATATATGCATGATGGATTATATAGAATTGCATGAGTCTATTGGGAGCGGAGGGTGAGATTTTAAGGTGTGACTCAATAATATCAACTACATCGGCATCTCCCAGAGATGGAATAAATGTAAGCCATTTGTTTACTATACTGGGAGTATCTCTATCTGCAGCTGATTGGGTAAAATAGGAGTATAAACTCGAGACTATGCGTTTTTCTCCGCTTGTTTTAAATATCCTAATCACAGGGTGTGGGTTTGTTGGAATGTGTGAAACATGAAACTCTGATTCTAGGCAGTATTGTAATTGCAGATATCTGAATAGGAATATGTCTGAGACATGGAATGTTTGCTTAAATGTTTGGAATGAGATAAGTTTTTGGTTATGAGTAATATGGGAAAAACTGGTTACAACCAGTTGATCAAAGAGATCCGCCGAGCTTAGGGAAGTCAGGTTAGGGAAACATCGGTTATACCACAGAGGAGCATCCTCTGGTATATCGTTAAAAGCCAGTTGTGCCCTTGAAGCTTTCCAGATTTTATGCATTTGAACATGAAGAACAGTGCCTCGATTGGGGAGGGTATTGTTTTTTTTGTTCCAGGAAAGAATGGGGATGTGAAGGGAGATAAGCCTGTAATATTTTTTCCAAGTCGTATAGGGAGAGTAGATCTGGGTACTGATATTAGACATGACTTAAAGTTCTTAAGTTGTCCCGCTATATAATAGAGCCTAAAGTCAGGCAGGGCTAGTCCCCCCCATATTCTTTGGTCTTTGTAAAAATTTAAGCCTCATCTTAATGTGGAGTGATTTGGCGGGAAGCCAAATTGACGCCAGCATCCAACGGGGAGCCAGACCATGCAAAGTTTTGCAATTTCTTCTTGGCAGATGATGCCGAGTTGTTGGTTACCCTATGCCTGGACATTAGGTGAGCTGCTGTGAAGTTAAAAGTTGCTGATAAACTATTGTATTAGCCTCGGATACTATGGTTGTCTCAGAAGCTTAGGCAATGCACGTCTCACTCCATTGACTGCTTGGCTCCGCCCCTTAATAAATAATGGTAATTAATACAGTGCCACCCACTGCATAAAGTAGGTAGACTTAAAAGCCCACCCTAAACATAAGAAGATATCCTCCTTACTAGAGGGATTAGGATACCATAATTATGGTAATAAATGGTAATAATTAAATACAGTGACACACACCCACAAACCCATTGCATAAAGTAGGTAATGGTAGACTTAATTGCTTCTGACTGGTCCAGTCTCCTCTCCTTCTTGCTCCTGGTATCCTTATTGGTAATACACTGCTCCTTGCTTGAGCTGCAGTGTCTGCAGGTTGAGGTACAGCTTTACCGGTCTTTTTTTAAACAGATTTTCGGCTTTATTTGCGTATGACCCGAGTATAAACCAAGGATTTCTTTAAGGTCTTTTTTAAACCTAAAAATCTCTGTTTATTCTCGAGTATATACGGTACCCATGGTGAGAACATAAACCATCAAGTCTTCACCCCTGGGTTTTTCCAGTTGCCCCAGTACCTCTCCTTAGATGTTGAGCTTGATACTTTGGTCAGACCCTGCCCCTGGAAAGGGCATGCTCCTTGTATAATCTAGTTTATGGCTGTGTACGCGCTATGCAATTTTCCCACGAGACATTATACTGATAGAAGCTAGCAGCTGAAAATGTTGTCCATGTCCGATCCATTTTTCATCATTTACATTAGATTGGAGAGAGAGGGTTTTTTGTTCCCCTTGAAATGTGAATAAATGTTTTTTTGCCGAATAAAGCATGTATTAATGATATCACCTGGAGACCACTTATTAATATAGTATATGGTTTATTACGTTTATCTTTCAGAGGAAGCAACCGCTGCTACTATGGAAACAAACATAAAAGGACCAAAGGCCAAAATGATATAGTTTATTGCTAAATTTAATATGTTGTTAAAGTTGAAAGCAATTGAGACAAATAGCACCGGAAATGCTTTAAATCAATTTATATTTTCTAAGCAATTAATATTTAAATTATGATAAATATGTCCTAGTAATTGTAGTCCTCTTTAGCAGTAGGACTTCAAATTATTTAATGACAAGCTTTTTGATATCTCAGAATAGCAATATCTTTAATTTCTTTAACTCTTGATGTATTTAACATGCTTTTCATATAGTTTTTCCAGCTAATAAACAGCTAAACTGGTATAAGTTTAATGATTTGAAATGTTCCACAGCAATAAAGAAAGTGGGTAGAATAGTAATAATTATTATGGGGACATGTTCTAGAAAACAAATTCCTCTCCTCATTCAGTACCTAACCTTACCTTTGTAAAATCCCGCAATGCAGTACATTCCTAAGAAACGCCGTTTAGCGCCCTAACTTGAAATATTTCATGGGCTGCGCTTTTTCCAAAAAGTCTCAGAAATAGTGCAGCCAATTCAAAATTAGTTTGAAACCCGCACAAACCTGATATTACACGTCCGTGAGCTTTCTAATTATTGTAATTTTGGGGGCTGATTTACGTATCGTACCGTATATACTCGAGGTTTCAGGCTGTGAAAACAGCCTGAAAACTGAAGCTCGACTTATACTCGGGTCAGTCACTTACTTGATGGAGGAATCCGACTGCCGCATCCACTGATGGTCGCATCCACTGATGTCACTACTTGGCTGGGAAATGAGACCATCAGTGGATGCAACCATCAGTGGATGCGGCAGCCGGATTCCTCCATCAAGTGAGTGATGTCGGGGGCCCAGACTCTCCTGCAACTATCACTGCTTGCCCCACAGCACTTGCTCCCAGCACCTGGAAAAAGGTGAGGCTGCATAAAAAGAAGAGGTAGTGGCAGGGTGGAAGATGCTAAGTGAGAAGATGGGTGCAGGGAAATAGGGTTTTATTCCTGGGTGTGGGGGGGAGAGTAAGGGAGTCATTTGGGTCAGGGACAGGATAGTTTGTTTTGGGGTTGTAAATAAGTTTAGTGTGTGCAGTTCCACTACAGATGTTTGTAAACTACAACTCCTAGCAACTAAAGCATGCTGGGAGTTGTAGTTTCCAAACATCTGGAGTACCAATGAATTGGGATTACTGTTAACTAATGCCTGAAAACAATACGAAGGATGGTACCTATTGTTAAATAGATTGCATTCTGATTCTGTATTGTTTTGAGGCTTTAGTTGCCCTTTAAATGAACAGCAGAATTCTCATACAGTATTTCCATACAGTAATAGCCATACTGGATTTGGTTATTATTGTATGGGAATGCTGCTGTCCATTTAAAGGGCATCTAAACCCTCGAAACAATACAGAATCAGAAGGCAGTAGTGGTCATAATTTCTACCCTCGACTTATACTCAAGTCAACCAGTTTTTACAAATTTTTGAGGTAAAAATAGGTACCTCGACTTGTACTCGGGTCGACTTATATTCGAGTATATACGTTATATATAATTTTCAATAGAGGTTAAAATGCCCTTCAAAATGCTTCTTTGATTTAGTTTGAAGCAGCGGAGAATCGCGTGTAAGGTAAAAATCTTCTTTCTTCGTTTGTCCCTTCTGCTCAATTGATTGAAGAACGGGAGGTAAGGCATAGCTCCTTAACCTCCCGGTCTTCAACCATTACATTAAAGGAATAGTTCACTTTTCAAGTGAACTATTCCTTTAACTTCTCATTGGGTGACCTAAACATTAGACACTGGAGTGCACATTTTTTTTGTTTTGTTTTTTTTTTTCTTTTTACAGGGTGACTATCTTACACCAAACATTGCTAGTTACTACAACGTACAATATCAGAGTATCTGTTTTTTTATACATAAAATTAACAAGGACTGTAATTGTTGGGGATTTCTTTAAAAGATGGGAGACACAATCGAAATACCGAAACAATTCATACGTTTATACATCTAATACAGTTCACAGCTTTAGAAATGAAAATGCTTTTTTATTTAAAATATCTCTAAGGGCAAAAGTTAACATAAGAGGCTTTTCATGGAACCTGGTCCTTTAATGAAATATTTTTTACTATTAAGTCTACATGTATTATTCTGGAAGGTAGGAGGCACTGCACTTAACTTCCTGGTTTGCAATGAGCTGTTAAACAAGTTGCTTGTTCGTGGCAGATGGCTGCCCTGCTCCTCTTACCAAGTAGCTTTCCCAACACGCCTTCACATCCCTCACAATGACTTCCCTAATCTGGTAGACAAATCTGGAATCAGTAAAACTCTTATGGTTGAAAATGTATTGGTTCCAACTGTAGCACATTAAAGCGAAATAACTTTTTCATGTTCCAACCTATCCCGGAATAGCCCAGACAAGGACACCTGCTTATAAAAAGGGGTAATTTATCAAAATAAAGCAGCTTGGCCTGCAGATGTAGTAGGATAGTCTCAAGCACAGGAAGCACTAAATTTCTAAATAGAGTTGAGGGAAAAGGGCTTATTATATACCCCTTTTATTTATTTTTTTAAAAAGTGTTCCATTTAATGATTTTATACAATCTTTGATGTATTTAAATTTTTGTGTTGATTACTTTACTTTATTAAATTAATTGCAAAGGTGGAGCAGCACTAGACCGTTGTATGATATGTAATTTGTAAATTGCCCATACAATCAAATTTCTAAACCTTTGTCAACAGCCAATCTGGGATCTCCATGTGGTATTAAAAGGGTCACTATTAAGACCTCTAATAATGTGTTTCCATGGAAACAACCAAGTTTCTAAGTACAGCATTTTAAATTTAGCTACCGTCAAACAAAACAAATCAAAGAAACACACAGTTTGACACAAATTGCACGAATAAACGTCTTTGCTGCATGAGTGGTTTACTTTCTGTTCTTCTCTGAAGGATTACAGTAATGTTCCAAAAAAGTTAGAACCGAGCCAAACTATGCTGGTTAGAGGGTTAATTAAATTAAACCAACTATAGTGCTTTAGATTTTCTCATTTTCACTTTTAATGCCCATCCCTAGCAGTGCATAGTAAATAATATTTTTTAAATTAAATTTTAGACATCTTTGGATGTTTCAATTCATAGTTTATCTATTGGGTACTGTAGGAACTACAATTTACATTGTGTGTCCAGAGTGTTGCAACCAATAACCCAGAATCATTATGAGCAACTGACTGCTGTCATGCAATAACAACCAGATGCTTGTTTAAATGGCTTGTTAAAGGGCATGTCCACCCCCAAAACTATAATCCCCCCCACTACTGGCCCCATTGTGTAGTGTAGTTTAATCCTTACCTCACATCCCAGCTCCATATGGTTCTCCTGTAGTCCCCCCTCAAAGTCCCAAAAACTGGCCACCAGGAGGATAGCAGAGTCCATATATGACTCTGCCTCCTATCTGGCCTCCGGAAAAAGTTTGGCATGTGTACTGCAGCCCTTCTCCCCCTCCCTCTCCCTCCCGATTAGGATTCCCTCCCCCTACCATAAAACCCTTTTTACCAAACATTCCCCCTGTCCCCCCAGCCCCAATATCAGAAAATGCCCAAAACATACTTTCCCTCTTGCCTCTGAACTGCCACTCAGCCAATCACAGACGCGACTGCCGGTCCCGCCCCTCTGCTTGCATTTTCTCGCAAGCAGAGGGCCTGGCAGCGCGGCGGAGGAAAGAGGGAAGGTAAGTAAGGTTTTGGGCATTTTCTGATAATACTAATATAGCGGTTGGGGCTGGGGGGACAGGGGGAATGTTTGGTAAAAAATTTTCAAGGTGGACATACCCTTTAACAAACTTAGTGCAGCTGGTTGTCACTTTTACAACTTTTTTAAGCCCCAATCACTATGGGTGGCTGATGAGCAGCCATCATCTGACCGCTTTGGATGACAATCGTACATGTGACCGAGAAGCCACACCACACAACAGATTGTCGCCCAAATTGGTCTGTCTATTAACATTTGTTTCCCGCTTTGGACAGCAGACTCCTGTGTGGGAATGAAACCTTTCATTTTGATGTGGGCTATGGGCAATTTCCCTTACTAACATGGGGTTAATGCTTTATTTCCCAGCATTTCAATAACCTACAGTTTGATCACTGAGCTCCTATGTTCTTTGCACATCCCCAGTCCTGAAATTCTGCAGAAACTTGTAACTGCAACAGTGTTCTCCTTAGGGTCTTTTAGCCGGGCGGCCCATTTATTGAGAGAACACTTGTGATTTAATAAAGATTTTATATGTAGGTTTAATAGGTGTGCCAATAGGTCAGTAAAAACCCCTGCTAAAACTGTCCAGTCATGACTTCTTTTTTACACTTGCAAGATTATTTTAACATGTGTGTACTAGCATTTCCAACATCCCCAAGGCCGCAAAAGGATGGCACAGCAAACCTGCAACGCACTCTGTATGCAGGTCACATGTGCTTGTGCTGCCATGTTTCATCTGGGTTACCTTCAGATGTTCTAAAACTACAACTGCTGGGAGTCGTAGTTTTTAAACATCTAGTGGGACGTAAATTAGACATCCCTGACCTATATAATGAGCATGATGCAAGGCAGTATTCCCATTAGACTATGAATGGTATATGAAGAAGTTATACTGCATGAGTTTAAAGGGTATGTCCACTCAAAAATTAACTTGCTTTCTATCTGTTTTATTGAAGAACAGGAGGTAAATGCACTATTTCTTACCTCCCGTAAGGTATCGGGGATTTCGGCCGCGGCCGCGGCTCTGTCAGCGCTGGAACGATCCCGGTAAGCTCTCCTGCAAGATTTACTGAAGAACGGGAGGTAAGAAATAGTGCATTTACCTCCTGTTCAGTAAAACAGATAGAAAGCAGGTTAATTTTTGAGTGGACATACCCTTTAAGCAGCATGTCAAACTTAAAAAGTAATTGACAATTATTTATAATTAACTAGTAAAAATATTTAATTTTCCCCATCCTGCCCCACCCAGCTACTTTTTCATGTCACCCGGCTGGGAAAAACATTCTGAGGAAAACACTGCTGCAAGTCATGCCCACTGGTTACAGTGCAGACCTGATTAGGGAAGGAATCATGTCAGGAGGTGTGGCCACAGTACTCGTACACCCACTACTTTAGTATATTTTAGTATAAAATGTAGGTTTCTTTTTTTTTTACTGATATTTACTGTAAGCCTGGTTATTTCTATTCATCTGAAATGCAGGATAAGTATGAATATTATGACCCCCTCTAAACCTGGCTTCTCTGAGATGCAGAAGGGTGCCTCCTCTTGTATTTTTTGTAGACATATTTTGTCTAAAATGCATTTAGGGAAAGTATCCAAAATGTTCCAACTAAATACAAGTGTAAGCTTTTCTTTAAATGGCATGTCCACCTTTAATACAAAAAAAAAAAATGGTTACTTTTCAGGTATTTGCTATTAACACCATTTTTTTTATCACATGCATTTCTACCTAGATATTTAATGATAAGTATTGCCCCATATTCTCTCCCTATTCTGGCAGAGGTTGACGCCTTCCTCTGCTCAATGAGCTTTTAGGAACTTGAGCATGTGCAGAAGAGGCAGCAGGGAAAAGAGTTGTGATGTCGGCAATCACAGCCTTAATTAACTGTATGGAGGAGCTGGCTTCCTCTGCCAAAAAGGAGGCAATAATTATACTTATATAGTTAGTTAGTAATACATCTAATAATGTATATCACTTGGAATTGTGGGCAGGTAACTGACTAGTGACCAATTATTTGCTTTAAAGTTGGGCATGACCTTTGACTTAGAATAACAAATACTTATTTTTTTTGGCACTCATCTGATTGACTTCAACTTGTCTGATATCGCGAGCTTAAAATCCATAACTTACCGGTAAACAAGAAACAAGTTTTTGAGAGCCTTGGTTGTAGCACCATTTTTCAGCATGCAAATAAGCCATGTGAGACAGAAGGCTGCTAATTTATATCAATGGCAGCCCTTCAGTGAATTCTGCATCATCTGTTGGGCTTTTAAATCATCTCACAAGCTAGCTGTCAATCCAAAGTGCCACATTGTTGTGAAATGCTTCAAACGGATACTGTAGTGCACAAAACAACTTCCTAAATTTCCCAACAATATTATTCTGCAGTTAGGCTAGCTGCGGCCGACTGCTTTGCGGCTTATTTTTCTGGCCCGCCTCTCCCCACCTTTTTAACATAGGCTTGAGTGTTTGTGTGAGATAGGGAGAAATATTGAGGTTCTGTAACTGCATTGGGGAGGAGTGTGAGAGCTGTAAGGCGTGGCTCAAGCAACAACTTGTGCCACATGTGTCACTGCTTTTCTGTTGCTTAACAGAGGTAGGAGTAATGTCCAATATAATTTTAAAGTTTAAAATTAGTTTTGGGCACTATGGTGTACATTTAAAAGCCCAAATTATGCTTGATTGTCAAGTACAAAAGTAATAGAACTGAAGAGAGTAGAAACATCTGTGGATACCATGTTGAAGAGCAAGCCACCCCCAAAACTGAAATTTAACCCACTACTGTCCCCACTGTGTTGTTTAAAAAATCCGTACCTTACATCTCTGCAGTGCTTGTCCAAAGTCCAGGATTTCCTGTAGGAAAGGTTTCTGCCTCCTCTGAGAGGACAGTGACAAGCGCAGGGGAGCCCTTTCTCCCCCTACCTACCTTCCGATCCCTCCCTGGTTGCCCTTCACCTGGCGTAAAATGATTTTTATAAAATGTAGGGCATCCCTTCCCACCCCCAACTGCTGTATTTAATTTCTAAAAAAGAATCCAAACTATATTTACAGACCTTTGTTCCATTGGCGTTCTCTATTGCCCGTGGCTTTGATTGGCTGCCTCTCAATCACAGCCGCGGCTGGCAGTCTGGCCCCTGTTTGCTAGTTCCCGTAAGCAGGAGCCGGATCTGTGTGCAGGAGCCGGATCAGTGTGCCTCTGGAGCGAGGAGCTCTAAGTACAGTTCGGATTCTTTTTTTAGAAATCAAATATAGTGGTTGGGGGTGGGTGCCCTACATTTTATTTTAAAAAAATTATATAGAGGGTGAAGATACCCTTTAAGTCTGTTTACATTGGAAAGAATCTCTCTGACTAACGTTAATTTATCATAATTTAATGAAATTAATGTAAGAAAAAAGTTTTCTAAGTTTGTTCTTTTAACTTACCTTTAGTAACTATATATCATATATACCCTCCCACCTATATAATTACTATATATATAATAATATATAATACATATGTAAGATCGGCACTCCATTCCGGTAGTATCATTATGCCCGGGTGTCCTCCAATAAGTATATAGAAACGCATCACGGAGTCACTCTCGGGTCTGTATAAAACATAAAAATTTATTCAAGCAGTTTAAAATAACGCTGCAAACATCAACGGTTTCGGCTCAACAACGAGCCGTCCTCAGGATGGACATCCTGAGGACGGCTCGTTGTTGAGCCGAAACGCGTTGATGTTTGCGCGCGTATTTTAAAATGCTTGAATAAAATTTTATGTTTTATACAGACCCGAGAGTGACTCGTGATGCGAATTCTATATATATATATAATATATATATATATAATATATATATATAAATAGATGTAAACCATTATTATTAACCTATTTTGCAGCCCAAAGCACCGCACAATAAGAGCAAACAAGATAAAAAGGTCATACATCCATACAGCAGAAAAGCTGCTCAGCTTACAAGAGAAGCCCACAAGCAAGATATGAAGGAAAGGTAAGCTTTGAGTTCCTATTTTTTTCTCTTTCTCATAATTGCTTTATCTGGCTAGAATAAGTTCTAAAACTGTATGGTACAGTATGTTTAAGTTAAGAACTCTTCCTCAAACTAAGAGGGGGGAAATAATGTTTTCCCCCTTGTCTTTATTGTACAGAAACATACATTATATGCATTAGCACATTCATCTTGACACAGATTATAGTTAGTGTAAAATAGTATGTTATCCACAATAACCTTTTTATTTTAGTAGGTTTCCAACATCATTCTTTATTGTTTCTATATTATTTCATTATAAAATCTTATTTGCCATTGTTCTACCTTGTTCCCAACACTGAGCCTATTATCTTGCACAATTCCGTATTATCACCAAGCCAAAAGACATCAATTTTTAAAGGAAAATAATACTCGTGCAGTAACTGACGGCATTCAAGCTCCTCTCTCTCCTTCATCAACATAAGTTCTTTGATGTAAAAGATGGAAGATTTGTCAGGTACAATGACTGTGGGAGGAGCCAGAAGTCAGTTAATGCATGAGTATAATTCTCCTTTAATGATTACCCTGAGAAAATGTATGAATAATTTTAAAAACGGGTACCCTGGACATACAAGTATATAAAGGGTACATCACACTTAAATTAGGATTAATAAAACACACAGCCTTTCAGGAGATGGTCCTACTGTAGAATCTCACGATATCTGGGCTTTATCGGCAATGTGTGTATAGTTTTTTCCCAAACGAACGTGTGGCCGTCGAACGTTCCCGTTGGCCTCACAGTTGTTCGGGAAAAACAAATACACCAAGTAATAGCAAAGCAAAGTGAAAGCATTGACTAATGTAGTTTATTGAAACATAGGTGGGTCTATTAGTCCAAGTGCTAATGTTCGGTTAGCTGACCCAGAACAGAAGGAAACGGTGCCATTTATAATTGTTTTAAGATTTTTTGTTTGTTTTTAAGGGTGCATATTTTGTTGTGCACCCTTGAAGGGGAAGTTCGGTGCAAATACTTATGCTTTTCAGAAAAAAAGAGCAGTATTTTTTCATCCCAATAACCTTAACCTGCCCATTCAGCATTTTGTCTGGGTATAAATAAATTCAACCGAAATACCGACTTCCTGTTTGCAGAACTCCTAATAGAGACGGTTATGGTCTTGCCCTTTACCCAGCACCTGGGTTGATTCAGTTGCTCAGTAGAGATCTGAGCATCTTTGACCCATCCAACAGCCAATCAGTAGAAATTACTGTTAGGAACATTCCAAGGACCTGAAATGTCAGCTCACTAATGTCAACAGCAGGGAATAGCAAAGGGTATGAAATCAACTGATTTTTCAAAAGAGGAGAGAATATGTAGAATAACTAAGCATTGCAACTAATGCATTACACAAACTAACAATTTAACAAATATTGATCATTTCCACTGAACTGTCCCTTTAAAGGCCATGTCCACAAGTAGAAAAGTGATCCTGCACTCTCTCAGCTTCCACAGCTTGAGATATTAATGTTGGGTACTAATGTTGGGTGCTACAGCATGTTGGCAATCATATCCATACAGAAAAACTTGGAGCACTAGACTTACAATAAATGCAGCTGATGTTTACTGGTACAAACACCGAGTAATGTTTCTGTGCGATGCACCTTCTTCAGACACATACATTTTTTTAAATAAGGGCAAGCCCTTTAATAAATATAGATACACTCATCATCGCCACCTAGTGGCTAAATAACCAATAATTGGTAAATACACATTTGAGCAACAATTGTTACACTGTATAATTTCTTTGTGCAGAGTGGTAACATGTTAATACATCCTACCACATTCAAAATTTGTGGTACATACATACAACATTATATTTACTACTTTGGGAGAAAACAAGACAACCCCAAGTTCACATTTAAACCCCTTATGGTTGAACCACATCAAGGGTGAAAATCTAGAATGCCTCTCTGCGTAGTAAGGCATTATGATGGTCACCACCTCAATGAAGTGGTGCAATATGGTCAAAACCATCCCAGGAAGATCAGACACCAGGTGTTTCATAGCACGTAAGTGACTGGAAACTGGAGGATCATCATGCTTTTGTAACACAGAATAAGACTTATCCAGTGCCAGTAACATTCTGTGACGTTGGGATCTATGTTTGAATGGGCCTATCGTTTTACCCTCATGCACAAGAGAGCATGGGCACTTAAAGGGGAACTGTGGTCTCCAAACAGTTGAGTTTAAATTAAAGGCCAGTTTCCTACCTTTAAAACGAGCCATGAACCACCTCTCTACGTGCTCCACAGCCCAAGATATAAAGAAATGACTGACCAGAAAGTTAATGGGTGGGAGGCTGACGTGATATTCCTAAGGCTTCTCCTGCACAGTGCCGCTGGTGAGCACAGCTTCAGACTCCCTCAGTGTGTGAGGGAGACAGGAAGTCCCTCCTCCTCTCTGCTGTGTGAAGCCCTGACAGAGTAGGTAAGGGAATCTACAGCCCTTCTTTCCCACTATGTGAAAACAGCCTTTTCAGGCAGAGTTCTCACTTGGGCTTGCGCTTGTGCAAAGCTACAAAGAGTTACTCATCTTGATGCCTGACTTCCCCCTAGCAGTGCGAGAACTCAGGAGGAGTTTTCCCCAATTGCCATGACTGAAATGTTTACCCTAAAGAGCCAGGGGATCCTGTGCTGGGGTGGCAAACATTGGACTGAATAACTCCTTAAAGCAGCACTTAAGAGCACTAGGAAAAGTTTTTCAAATTGCCCATTACTTGAAACAATAAATGTTCCCAACGTGATAGTAAACAAGGCAAGAATGTTTACTATCAATTTAATATTTTTTTGTTGATCTGTCCCATATTTCTGTTAGATATCCAGTCTGAAACATCTTACATTTCAGCTGTCAATTAAGTGCCTTAGTATTATAAACTCTTCTGTTATGTACAGTTTTGCTGTAGCCAGAGTGGTGACAGTTGGTACTGTATTGTGGGAAATTCCTTCTCCCAATGCTGCCTCATAGGGATTACTGAGTATGCTTGCCCTCACAGAAAGTCAGAAAGTCTAGCAGGGGGCTGGGGGACTGAAAGACTGAGTAAAACAAGTACTGGATTAAAGTCATGCAGCAACATAAACACATCAGAGTAAGGGCTGCTTACATGTATTCACTAATAAATTGAGATGAGGCAAAGTAATTTCTTCAGTGTACAATTTCTTTAATTTTGTAGGTGGACATGCCCTTTAACCTTATTATTCTTAGTAGAGAATGCCTCGTTCATGCCAAAAAAATTTGAACATCAGGGTAGTAGCATAGGGTTTTTGCATCTTCCCAATGAACAATAAAGTTTCAGCCTCTTATTTACTTTTTTTTTTTTTAGGTTGAAAAACGAAAAAGCTTTGCGACTGAATATTATTGGTAAGTCTATAAACCATCGTGTATGTCCATCAACAAAATAAAAATTAGGGTAAATCACCCCAAATTCTTAGGTGCAGCTTAAGGTAGGGGGAAGGGGTTATTTGTCCATTAGTTTCCCTTAAAGGGCTTTTATGCTGTATGACCCTCAATGAAAGTTACGTTTTATTTTTCCAAAATGGATTTTCTCCTCCCTGGATTGGACACTTAATTAAAATAGAGGCTCCTCCCATCTTCCCCATAAACCTGTGCACCGGAAGCCTCCTTCAGTGTTCAGGATTTAGACACTTTTTTGAGTAGGTTCGGGTCTCCTACCTGCAACGTGAATTTTGGCATCTGAGCAAGTCTGTCCCTACTCATGCCTTGGAAGGGGCCACATATAGCGATGTAACAGCAAATTTATGCAGACCATCCCCTTCGCTTCTAGGCAGCCAGCATACTTAGGCTTCACGCCCAGCAGGAAACCGGTCTGCTCCCTGATTAGCTGGAAAGCCGGAACTTCCTCCTTTACCATCCTGACTTCCTGCTTAACTACATGCTGGATCTCTTCTCGAACTCTGCTGCTGCTCCAGGGTGCTTCTCCTCTTGTACTGGTCAGATTTTTCTTGTTGCCTCCTTTTCTTTCTAAAGTATTTGTTTCTGCTCCTGGCTTTCAACTGGTTCCTTTTCTCTTTCTATTGTTACTTTTTATTTTGTTTGGCTGTCCAAAAAGGGATGCTTCAAGCTTTCCTTCCTACAACCAGCTGGAACAAATAATCCTCTAAGAGTGGTCGCTCCTGTTGAGACACTTTTAACTAAACCATCAGTTCAAAACTCTTCCCCCTTTCCAAAGGCGGATATTGATTGCTGGTCAATGCCTCCAGTGGTGGATCCCAAGGTAGCTAGACTTTCCAGCGCTACCACCATACCTCTGTCTAAAATGGCTATATTCAGGGATCCCACAGACCATCATATGGAAGTCTTTTTAAAGAACTCTTTTGCGTCCTACTTTCACATCTGCCTGGGTGGCTAAGGGGGTGGAAGTCTGATTTAATTATGTCAGGAGAATTAAAATAGGGTTGCCCTGTTTTATACAATCCAAATTCTTTTAGGTGCGGTTTTGTACTTAAGAGACACTGCTCTCGAATTCGGCAGGCTGATAGCTCGCTCTTCAGCAGTGGTTAAGGCTTCCAGATGTATATGACTGAAGTCATGGGCGGCAGACCCTTCTTCCAAAAGAGCTCTGGCTAGTCTTCCTATTGTGGTGAGGCTAGTTTTTGGGCCAGAACTAGGCAAAATTATGGCTCAAGCTACAGGAGGAAAGAGTTCCTTGCTACCCCAGAATCGCATCTACTGAGAACCAGGCCTTCGAAGGACTCACTCAGCATCACTTACTAACGTTCTCCCAAGTCCTCTCCCACTTAGGTTGGCTTCTCAATCTAGACAAGTCTTCCCCTATTTCCAGTCACCGCATTTCATTCCTTGGTATGACACTGGACACTTCTCTCCAGAAAATCTTTCTCCCTCAAGACAAGGCAGACAATCTGAGGACCTTGACCCTCCAAGCAATGATAGTTCCCAACATTCCTACCCAACGGGCAATGCGGCTGATTGGCAGATTTAGCAGAGGCAATTTCCTATGGGATTTTTCATTTCTGTCCCCTTCAACTTCATCTATTGAGTTTGTGGGACAAATCTATGGTTTCTCTGGACCAAATGATTTCTCTTCTTCTGCAAGTTGGCGAATCCTGCATTGGTGGACTTCAACCTGTTGGCAGGAAAACTGCTTTGTCTCCCTTCCTGGACAGTGGTGATGTGAACCTTTTAGGGATGGGGAGCGATGTGCAAATCCAATCAGGCTCAGTGCCAATGATCACAGGAGCAGTCTCTCCTGCCCATCAAGGTACTGGAGTTAAGAGTTATATTCAATGTCTCAATGGACAACCTTCCTTACAGGTAGGTATGCCCTTATTCAATCAGACAATGCCACGAGCATTGCATACTTTAACAATCAAAGGGGAACTTGCAACAAAATGGCAATGCCGGAGACCACTCTTGGGTAGGGCAACATCTGCCAGCCCTCTCAGCGATCTTTATTCCAGGATTACTGAACGAGGAAGCAGAATTTCACAGCCGCCACTATCTGGACCCGGGAGAATAGGGCCTTCACCCCGAGGTGTTCAGACATTGTCCAGCGCTGGGGAAGCTGGGACATAGATATCCAGGAACAATCGAAAGGTTCTGGTGTTTTATTTCAAGTCGCGGGATTCGCAGGCATAACTAATTTGGCACAGGTACATCTCTTGTTGTTATGATAGGGGTTTTCTCTCTAACTGATATCTCGATTTTTTTTATTTGTTTTTTTACTGTCTGGTTTGTACAAGGGCTTGTCCCTAAGTGCCCTAAAGGTGCAGGTTTCAGCCATGTCTACTTTCATCGACCTCTAGCTCTGATGCTTGATGTACACCCTTTTTTTGAAGGGGATGGCACACCTGCACCCCACCCCCCCTCGACTATCTTTTCACCTTGTGATCTGTCATTGGTTGATCGAGTGTTACAATCTCATCCTTTCGAGCCTTCAGAATGCATTTCTTGGAAAACAATATTACTTTTAGCCATTTCTGTAATTTGCATATCCTTTGAATTGGCTGCCCTATATATTGATCTAATTTGCTTTGATTTTCACATGTATCGGGCCATTGTTTGCACGCACCCATCTTATCTATCAGGTGGCAACTTGGTCCTCCATTTCTACTTTCATGAAGTTTTATAGATGTCTTTGTCTCTTCAGAAGCGTCTGTCAGTCACTCTGTTCTGCAGGCAGCGGAGGTGTAGGTTAGTCCTCCCCCTCCTTACTGATAGTAAAATACCATAAAATACTTTTCTCCAAAGCTTTCTGAGGGGACCCAGGCACAACCCTCCCTCAAATTAGGTTTGGTTGTTTGTTCTACGGTTTTATGGTTTGGTTTGTTGCCTTTGTTTTAGTTTTTTGTATACTTTTCAACTCCTACATTATTTCTTTGGGACAAAACTTGCTTCTGGTGCACAGGTACATGGGGAAGCACCAGAGCCTCTCTTTTGATTATGAAGTCTTCTAGGAGGTGGAACTTAACCTCTGCATTTCCTGGGTTTCCCTGAAGACTTCAGAGAAAGTATTTCATGTTAAGTGCAAAATTCCCTTTTTCTAACTTTCTAAGTGCTAAGAGCTTGGTCGATTTGTTATTTTAATTGATTATGCTTGTTAAGTCGCTAATGATGGGGCGTGCACTATATTGTAGCTTGCACCTCATTATGGCTTGCTGGACAGGGGAATTAACCAACACGGGCTGTGCTGGCAGTACGGGGAGGAAGGAAGCAAATATATTTAAGAACGACACCCACAGGGGGTTCCTTTTGTGTTCAGTTTCCCATTAAACTACTGGAGCTATTGTAGAATTAAAACACTGCTTAAAGGAATTATATTCTGTAAAAAATTACTTTGCCTCATTTCAATCTGTAAGTGAATACATGTAAACTGCACTTACTCTTTTTTTGTGGTTTTTGTGTTGCTGCATGACTTCAATATAGTACTTGTTGTGCTCAAACTCAGTCCCCCCCCCCCAGCACCCTTAAAGACCATCTGACTTTCTGTGAGGGCAAGCATGCTCAGTAATCCCCATAAGACAGCAGTGAGAGAGAGAATTTCCCACCATACAGTTTACGTGCCAGCTGTCCCCATTCCAGCTGCAGCAAAACTATATAACTGAAGAGTTTATGATACTAAGGCACTTGATTGACTGCTGAAATGTAAGATGTTTCAGATTTGGATATCTAAAGAAATAGGGGACAGATCAACAAAAAATTATAGTGGTAATTGGGAAGAATTATAGTTTCAAACAATGGGCAATTAAAAAAAATAAAAAAATCCCAGTGTACAAGGGTGCTCTGATTTCTAAGATGAGTGACACCGCTAACTGCTATTAAGGAATTATAGAATTTAATCAGCTTAATTTTTTTTTTTTTTAATTAATTAATGTAATATGCTATTTGCCACTGTTGCAAAATAAATCTAGCTACCAGTAGAATTCATTTTACTTAATTACTGCCAAAGTGCTTTTTCATTGTTTCTTTCTAACTTTACATTTGTAGATTGCTTTATTGTTTGTTCTTGTAGGTGAGAAGCTTAAGTGGTTTCAAAGCCACCTAAACCCTAACAAAGCAGAATACACAAAGAAAGACGCTTGCGAATTAATTGAAAGGTAGGAGGCATGAATATATAGCTTAATTAATTGTCCAAAAATCATTATTTTTCTTGTTGTAGTATGAAATTGGTATTTGTTTAAAATGTGGATCAATTGTGAAAATGCAATGTATACATATACACTCAAATCTAAGTCGATCCAAGTATGTCAAGGTACCCATTTCTACCTGAAAAACTTGTAAAATTTGATTGGCTCAAGTATAAGTCGAGGTTAGAATTATGACCACTACTGTCTACTGCCTTCTGATTCTGTATTGTTTTGAGGCTGTAGTTGCTCTTTAAATGGACAGCAGAATTCCCATACAGTAATAGCCATACTAGATTTGGTTATTACTGTATGGGACTACTGTATGGGAATTCTGCTGTCCATTTAAAGGGCAACTAAAGCCTCAAAACAATACAGAATCAGAAGGCAAACTTTTGCAATAGATAGGTACCATTCTCCTCAATCTCTATTGTTTTAATGCATTAGTTGCCCTTTAAATGGAGAGGAATACCACAAAGTAACCTCCAATTCCTTGCCACTCCAGATGTTTGGAAACTACAACTCCCAGCATGCATTAGTTGCTGGGAGTTGTAGTTTCCAGACATCTGCAGTGGCAAGGACTGCACCTACCCCCCAGAGCCCCCCAGTGGAGGAGAGGACTTGCCTTCATGTTCCTTATGCAATCCGGACACCTGCTGACATGTTCTTTTCTTATGCAATCCGGACTCCTGCTGACATGTATGTTATACAGTCTGATCTCCTTACAATCCCTCTGCTAACAGGCTGCCACTCATTTCCCGGCTCTTCTGCATCCACTGTTGAGGCACCTGACGTCACTACTCGGCGCCGGTTGAGACTGGCGCCAAGTAGTGACATTAGCCACCAGTACAGTGGATGCGGAAGCGTTGGGAAGCGAGCGGCAGCCTGCCTAAAGTTAAGTGACCCGAGTCGAGGTTGGATTTTTAGGCTTTTTTTAAAGTCTAAAAACCTCAACATATACTCAAGTATATACAGTAAATCTAAACATATCCATTTGTTTCTTTGTTAAAACTTGTAACGAATCATCACATTAAAGAGACAAAAGGATTATATCCTTAATACACCAGAGCCATATATAACCCTATTATATATTTATAAATGGTGCTTAGAGATTTTAGGATTGGTGCTGTAGGCATCTATTTGTAAATGTGTAAATTTTTAACAAGTAGAATTGGTCCTTTGCATATTAAATAAAGTCAATTACCAAATGACGGATTTTGTTTTTTTATTGCATTTTTAGAAAATTGACAAACTTATGTACTCCCCACTCGTCAAGCTCCTTAGTTTACACTGCACTAGTGTACTAAAGAACAACATTTTATAGAGTTGTCTGAGAAGCATTTTTTTTATGGGAAAATATTTTAAATGCTTAGCTTAAATAAAGTGTAAATGATAAAAGCTGTTAAATCATTTGATTTGTTAAAAAACTTCTTCCCAGAATAATTTCTCACATTATCTATCCTTTGATATTTAAAAATGTTAAAACTAATGTGCTGACTTTATCATTGCAGTTATTTTCATCGCTTTGATAGCGAGCTAGAGCAAATTGAATTACATAACAGCATCAAAGGCAGACAAACAAGACAACATAGCTCCCGCGAGACTGTTATAAAACAGACCATTGAGCATGAAAAGCGCCTTTACAATGGATATGGCATAGGTAGGATTTTTAAAAGATATTTTTGTTACACTCTTTGCGGATATTGCAACATTCTTTCTTTGCCAATTCTAATTTGAATTAGTATCTGTTTCCATGATTGCAAATATAAATTAGAACACAGTTAAGGTAGTAATCCTTAAAGGGTAACGTGGTCTCGAATTCTTCCAAACTAGTAAGAGTTATATAAAAAGCCTTCCATCACACCTTCAAAATAAAATCTAAATCACATCTTCATTTTCATTTTAACTGTTTTGGAAAAAACATTATATGCACTTTAGTTCTCCTTTAACTGTTACTGTGGTCCAAAAATGACTTTAGGAAAATTGACAGGAATTGATTTCCTGAGTATTTTTGCAATTTACTTTTAGTTATTTTATTAACATCATTTTGAACATGGAAGCAGCATACACAACCATTTTAAGGTAGTAAGATAGTTTTCTAGGTGGATGGGGGTATGGGTTTGAGGCACAAGTGGGGGAGAGGCCACAGGGGGGAGGGCCATGGGGGGCACAGGTGGGAGGGTGCCCACAAGGGGGGTGGGCCTTTTTGGGGCATAGTGGGGGGGCAGTGATTGGGAGAGGCTACAGGATGGGAGAGGCTGTAGATCCAGTTACTAAAGTCCTTCATTCACTGCAGCACTCAGAATTGTTTCCCAGCTGTCAGACACTTCCTGAACACTTCTGCTTCTCTATGCATGTGCAGAACTGTAAAAAAGGGGGCGGAACTAACTTTCTGACCAAACATTGCTCTTCTCTTACCCTCTAACTCTTTTTCTGTGTGCTGGCATGGGGTAAAGGATGGCAGATAACATGAACATGTGTTGGGACCACAGTTTCTCTTTAAGGACTGAATAACAAAACGACAGGTTGACAAGTGATGCATGCAGTGGATGACAGAAGCATCAACTAAGGTTGATTTAGGGGTTATTAAAAAGCAACACCTCTGTACATCCACCTTCCCACACTATTATTATTGTAGTTTATCCTGGCTCTGTTGCTTTTAGGCACCATTGTGAATTGGTAAAAGTTAAGCTTGAATCATTGTGACTAAATAGTGTGTTCTTGCTGTAACATATTGTTTCTTAAAAATCATATGGATGTGTTAAAGATGTTTGTGACCTTTCCTCTCCACATTAAGTGGAGATAAGATGGAAGAATACATATTTTTGCCCATGGGAAATTGGCCCTAGCTTTTAACATTTTTCCGGTTGTAGGTCCCCCTATCCTATCCCCAACGGCCAAGTTAGACTGTCCAAAAATAGATCCGAACGGTACTGACAATCCTTCGTTCCCCCAATGTTCAGCAAAGCTGACCTCTCATCCAGTCACTGACGGGGCTGCCGGTCCAGCCCCCTGCTTGCAGTTCCAGCAAGCAGAGGGCCGTGATCTGAGCTTCGGGGGAACAAAGGATTGTAAGTATAGTTCTGAGCTTTTTTGGCAAAATCTAACCTGGCGGTTGGGGGTGGGATAGGGGGGCCTACACTACAGCAAAAATTTGTTTTAAGGGTGTAGATACTTTAAACCATGGCATATTTGTCACTTGTCTTTCTAAGCCAGTCCTATCCAAAAATACATTTATACAAAATAAGTATTTTTTTTACTCCTCCCTCTCTGTGTACTTCATCTAGGAGGTGCTGTCCAGTTCGGTACATTATATCTTGTGTTATGATGAAGAAGAGTTTAATAGTAACTGCATAACTGCTATATTGAAATTAAAAGTATTGATTTGGTTAGAAATAAGGGATATGTAAACTTAAGCAGCCATTTCAGAACAGTACATTGGAATAAATGTGATTTGGACCATAAAAATAAAGAATTACTCTAACCATATCTGCTACATTGCATAGAGCTTGGGTATTTACATTTTCCCACTCCAGTAGGACATGCCTTACTTCTACTGTGACGGGGCTTGCGTAAAGTGGGAGCTGGACACTGCCATCTCCCTCTGTTGTCCTGGAAATTGGGAAAATGGGATCTTCAATGGTGCTGGGTTATTTCAATTCCTTAGCTTTGTGTGAAACTTCAAATGTCAGTATCACTGGAAACCACAATATTTGTGAAGAAAAGGGCGGCAATACACAGTGCTAGTTTGCTGCCTTTTTTTCTCCAATTTTTAAGCTTTCAGACTTAGGTGTTTTGTCCTTAAAGCATTATTTACAACTATGGTTACCATGGAATTCACACAGCACTGCTTTCTTAAAGTTATGCATTATATATTGAAAGCTGTAGATACTTGCCAGGTCATGGTACTTATTTAAACTTAAACCAAGGACTCGGATGCTTTTTAACCAACATAAATAATACTTTTTGTACTGAAAGCAGAAATAGAAATGCAAGAAACACAAAGTTTAAAACCAGAGGCTTAAAAAAATGAAGATTAGCCCAGGGTTACATGAATCTTTCTGTAGAAAGCAGGGCTCATCACTTTGAAACTGTATTCCCTAATACCACTCATGTATAATTGATTGCAAGTGTCTGAAAATGGGCATGATCAAAATCATTGCTATGACAAATGGAATTTAAATCAAATGTTATTTTTTTAGATGTTGCTGTCAGCTTCATTTTTCAGTCAGTTCAACCCTCAAACTATAAACTATTCTTCCTTATGTGAGCTGTGTCTCCCAAAACTCTTGTTCATTGCAGCATAAATGAAACAAATTATCATTCTGCTATCATTATTCTGCTTGTAAATATTTAAATGTTATTAAAAGATATTGTTTGTTCATTTTGTAGAAATCCCAGACATTGTCAATGCTAAAAGTCTGAAAGTCTTTAGGTAAGTCTACATTATCTATAGTTATAGTATTGTAATCTTTTTTTACATTAACGTTTACACAATACTACCAGTATAAATGAATTTTTGTGATTTTGGTGTATGGCTGTCAAAGGAGTGAGAGAAGTGAAACTAAGGGCTAGGCCACACTAACTCGTTTTTTGTGTGTTTGCGTGCACGTTTTGCGCATGTAAACACAAAAATTCCTGTGATTTCCGATGCGATTGTGCACAATAAATTACAAAAACGCATGCGCAAAGGGCAGCAACACACAGAAATCATGTGTGATAACGCTTGCAATTTTGTGCATGATTTGGTCCATTGTAGTGGGGCCTCAGCCTTACACTGCAGAGCACAAGGCCGTAATTATTTAGAATAACCTTGTCATTTAAAGGAGGCCCATACAGGCAACAATGCCAGTTGTACGATTTGAAATTGCATGATCTTGAGCCCCTTGTTAAAAAAAGAAATATATAGAAAGTTTAATTTGAATATATATAAAATTTAGACTTTACAACTGAACTAAACTTATATTTGGTGTTAGAAACATATAAATATGCTTATCTTAGAATAGATGTTTTTCAAGATGTTGTATTCTGTATTTTGGCTTTCTAGGAAAACTTTAGGATTTCAAAGGGCATGTCCATCCAAGTCGTAAGTTTTTTGTTTTATTTGTCCGCAATCCCAAACTTTTTACCAGTTTATTATATGCATTTGTAACCAGATATTCAATAAGTTCTCTTCATTTCTGGCAGCACTCAAAACCAGGAATGGAGGCAATAATACTTTAAATATCTGGTTAATAACCAGATAATAATGCATCTAATAACGTGCTGAATATATCCATTGGGGTTGGGGACAGGTAACCAGCATCTTTTGTTATAAGAGTGAACATGCCCTTGTCAAGGTAAAATAATATAAATTCAAATAGATGTCAGTCACTAGGCCCAAATATCACATAAATCACAGCTGTGAGAGAACAGAACACAAGACACTGGAGTCTTTTGAGATAGAACTGTTCTGGTTTATTGTTACATTACAAGATTATTTATACCATTTGCAATTACTAGCATATGTCATTATTAATTAGTCACATATTTAGTCATGTGGTTACATTTACCCAATCAATGGTTAGAATTTAGCTCCAGATCACTGAGAGTTAAAACATTGTTCCCCTTATTCATCAGTTCCAACTTGGACTTTGGTGGACTTGTCCAACTTTTATTATCTTATTATTCTATCATGGTCATTTATGACTATGAAGGTTACTCTTATCAAACTTGTCAACTCACAAATGTCAACCTGCTAAACAGGGTCAGGAAAACCTTATTCTGTAATTAACTGCTTAGTAATACTGAATCTTATATTGAACTTATTTACTATATATTGAAAGATTAACTATAATTATAAGACCACCTTATCACCCTTTAAAATGACACTTTACACAAACGTTTGAATATAGTTTTTTTTTGTTAAAGCTTTTGTAACTTGATTTTTTTTTTTTCTTTTTAAGGGATTGGGATTTAGATTTGCGGAAACTGCCAAATCTCAAAATGCGTAAAATTTCCGTTAGGGATGCTCTCAAAGGTGAAAAAGGTGTTCAAGTAGGAAATGAAACCAATGATGAAGCAAATGAAAGTAATGATGAATCTTTGTCTGATCATCATGAAGACTTAAATGAATGAAGAATGATGGAGCCATTTTAATGACTAACTGAAACGGAAGGATTTTTTTTGGTTTGAACTTGTATTTTGGTGTTGAATTTGTTTTAGTTTCATAAATGTAACTTGTAAACTTCACTGTTAAAAGATTCCTTGGAAGAAGAGCAGTACATATTAGTCCTTTTATTTATAAATATATTCCCTTGTGTGCAAGGTTAGGACTAATAAAAAGAGGATGCATCCTTTTTAGAGTATGTCTGCAATGCAAGGTTAACTAATTCAACTATGGACATTTTATTTGATTTTATGCTTTTAGAAAACGGTCTGGTCTAATGTGGATTATTTGGCATACACATTTCAGCAAAAGTAAGAAAATCTGTTTATATCCTAGTCTTCATGTTCTGTTTGTGTCTTTAACTAGAACATAAATGCTCCAATTACTTATCCTATCATTCAGAACTAAAAGTATGTTGTACCTCTCACCTCTAAAGTAAAAAGCTTCATGGAGAATTCAGCATGTTCTGGATTTCAGTGGAATTTATAAATGTTGCTATCCCACACTGGTTTTGGACAAAGTACAAATCTGCACACTCTCACAAGAGTTCTAGCTGACTTCTTTCAATAAAAAATATGTGCATATAGCTATCTGTATGAAATTATCAGATTTATTCAAGCTTATTTATATTTTATGTTTAGTTCTCTTGTGTGTATGTTGGATATCTTTTTTGGCATTTTCCAAAATGGTAGTTACAGTAGCTTTTTTTTCTGCAAAACCAGAGATCAGTAGTATGTTGTAAGCAAGTCAACTTAATTATGTGTTTAAAATGCAGAAACTGAACACTGGCACGAACATTTTCCCATAAGCAAATATATTGTATAATTTACAGAAAATTTAAAAAATAGATTGGTACCAAAGAGGATGCAAATAGAGTATTTTAGAAAATGCAAAACTATGTCCATTATGACACACAGGAGAACTAAAGCTTAAAGAGAAATTATACTAAAGAATGACATTGATTAAAATTAAATATGCTTTGAGGTTGTTTGCTTTTGTTTCCTGAGGAATCCCCTTATTAGCATGTCCACCCCAAAACAAAAAAATTTACTGGTGATTACACCCCCCCCAAAAAAAACCCCAAAACATAGACCTCTCAAGGTCTACATTGCTCAATTTAGCCTCTAAATATAGTTACCTGCCATCGTTCCCTTGGATGCCTTCTGCTTGTTTTCCATGCACAGAAACAAGCAGAAGTGGCCAGACCGGCAGCTGCAACATTGATTGGCTGAAATGTCTCAGTCATTTAAGGGGGAATGGACATACCCTTTAAAAGGAACAGGAAGGGCAAACAACCTCAATTAAAATGAAAGCGGTATTTGGGGGGTTATAATTATCCATTCAGGTGACTATATACACATGCTATGTTTATGCCCACATATTACCTCACCACTAATGGAATCTGCACATACCTTACAGGTTCTGTATGGGGAGAAATAATTTGGTTTTCCACATACACCGCAATCATTATCGGATCCCTTTACTTTAGTATTGAGCCAACAGACATTTTCAGTTGGGGTCAAACAATTGTGCGGTTAAAAGCAATGGTTTGTTGGCAGCAGAATTTATCATTTTCAACCCAAACATGTGACCATAAACATCACAGATAAATCACAAACTAGCATAAATTATAAAACCTTAATGACACAGACTACTATCTGGATGAATTAATCCAAAAATTTTTGAAGATAAAATTTAATTTTGTTTTCCCTTTAAATTAATAACCATGAAAAACCGATATTTCTGCATTATATTGTCTAGAATTGTATTGTCCAATATTAGAGATGTCGAATATTGGCACTCCAGACAAGTTGTAGTTTCTATGACCTAAAATATGTGTTTACTCTTGGGAGAATAGCAGAGCAGAGAAATCTGCATCAACCAATCAGATGTTTTATAACTTTTTGAAAGGCAAACACATTAATAGTTTTTTTAGAGGCTAGGCAGAAATTTAAACCTTTTATTGCATCAGCTTTTTTATTTCTAGGTGCCTAGGAGTGCTTTACTCTAGCCCCGAACCTTCACATGGCATATCAACAAGATTAACTTTGCAAAAAGTAAGACTTTAATGACTGCTGACCATGCCCGTAGAGTACTTTTAACAATTGGGATTTACAGCCATGTTGTTAGCAGACATTTTACTCTTGTGATATCAGACTTTTCTCATATCTCAGGTTTAAAACTATGATCTCTAGAATCAACGAGTCCTTCCATCTGTTGAATTTAAATATGCGGGTTCAAGAATTAAAATTCAAGTCCAGGTGATCCAATTAAATACCTGCAAATAACAGATGGAAGAGTTTAAATCTTTATTTCTTCTTTAACTACTAGATGAGAAGCGATTGGAAGTAACAACGTATAAACAGGGAGAAAAAATCCAATTCTGTTTCTTCTGAAGAAGCAGGCAATTCCACAGAAATATTTTGCATACCTGTACAGTTTTTTTTTTAATGAAAATACATCTAGTGTTTTTCAACAGAATTTATTTTCCCTTTATTAAAATGGCTCACTCAGCAGTTGTCAACTGCCAATCAGATGGTACCTTTTTACTGCTCTACTAGGTTTAGAAAACCTTTTGATAACAGCTAATTGGTTGCTTCAGATTAATAATAATTTTTTTACACTTATAAAATAAGTCCCTTTGTGTCAAAAATGCATTTTGGATATGAATCAATGTATTGGGGCCTTCTTTAACATTAAATCTATATTAATAATGAAAATTGCAGCAGAAACTTAAATACCGCAATATTTTTTGTTTTGTTTTTTTTGTCTGGTAGAAAACCAACTCTCATGTTTTTGTAAATTTTATAATTGTTTGGTTATATGGATTTGTCTTTTGTGTCGAACTAGTATAGACAGGCCAGTTCTCAGGAGCGATTAATCTAATAATTGATATGTTAGGTCAAAAAAGCATTGGTCTTGTTTACTGGGCCTTGGTACAACCAGTAAGTATTTTCATGTTATCTACATAAACATGCTTGCTTACTATCTGGGTTCCCCAAAAGTAGTATACTGTATACTTCTTCCACCAGTAAATGTGCAGGTAGTACAATTTACCACAAAGTTGAGGAAGTACATTTTTATTAAAACAAGGAAGGACAAATATAGATAAAAAACCTTACATCAATAATAATATATATTTATAACACATGTACATATATCCGTGTTTTACACTGTGACATATAAAAGATTGATTGACCAATGAATTGATCAGATTACATTTTATCATTTTTTAATACAGTCATCCACATATATATTCTTAATTCAATTTTAATTCATGGAAAGTTTAACCTATAAACAATCAATGATGTTGATGACATCAAGGCTATTAACAGACATAGAAAAAAATTGCAATGCTCCATGAACACTTGGTGACCAAAATGTTATTGGCTCCCTGTTTTTTTAGTATATAATGACGCAATGAAAGTTTAAAACATTGAAATGTTTGACGAAATGAAAGTTTTTAAAAAAATGTTTTTATTTTTTTTAGGAACTTGAATATGATTAAAGGGCATATATTTAATATTGTTATTTTCCTTAAGATTTTCTATACTCTAAACTGCACTATAAAAAGTTGGAGAAACCACACAAATGTAACCTTTTTTTAAAGATATAAAAGGCTGCAATTTGAGAACAATTTTGAATCTGAAGTATAAATCACAGAGTTCAGAATAAAATGCTCTGGAATCAAGAGAACTGGCATGTACATGTTTTTGTTTGAGTGGCTTACCAACAATGACAAATATGTCTATATATACAGCAATGACATTTTAATGGCCTGCACTACAGCATACAGTATATTAAAAATATGTCTCTAGTATTACTAAACCTATAGATATAATTACTATAGAATGTTTTCTAATGTACATGTTTTCTTCAGATACCTTATGCATCTGAAAGGACATAAATGGTGATCAACTTCCCACCACAGTATAGAAAAACAATAACACTGTAACTGTAATAACAGGAAAGGTTGGTTTTCTTCAGGAGACCTTTTTCTCTTCTAAGAAATGTTTTGAGGTCTGTTTTATAGCTTTTTTTTTTTTTTATAAAAAAAAAAGGGTAAAAAAATGTTTTACCTTTTTGGGCACTTTTGCTTTTTTCTTTAGTAGAGATGGCTGAACTTCCAAAAATCCGTTCCGCTCGAGGATTCACAGATTTCCGAACATTTTTTGCCATTAAAGTCAATGGGCAAAGAAGTTTGGAAATTTCCACCTAAAATAAGGGAATAGATAGCAGTTGTAACTTACCGTAAATGGCTCTGGGAAATGGTCCAAGGGGCACGTCCCCGGGAGAACAGCAAAATAATGGAAGTAGCGCACACGCACGCTACTTACGGTTTCGTCAGGCTGTTTTTGGTAGTCCTCAAACAGTCAATTCGAGAATCCCAGAATGTTCGAGGATTTGCAGATTGGCCATTCAAGTAGTCCCACGGCTCAAACCAGGACCAACTCCCGGGTCCTTAGAAGAACTATTGTGGCCCTTACAAGGGCCTTTTGGGGCTTAAGGGGTCCTGCAGCTTGAAAACCGGACCCCATTGGCCCTGTGACAGCGCTGGCGACATCAACGTCGCTGGCATCTTGATCCAATGTTTTTTTCTTCTTGACACTGGCAACATCGGCGTTGCCAGTGTTGTCTGTGTCGTCTTCATTCTGGCATCACTGTGATGACTTCTGAGCTCCGCAGGGTTTACACCTCTTTATATAAGTTTGCTGAAAGGCCAAATACAATTGTGATTGGTTAATATTTCAATGCTTACATAGGTTTGAATTAAATTCCAACCTATATAAAGAGGTGCAAACCCCATGGAGCTCAGAAGTCATCACAGTGATGGCAGAAGAAAGAAGGCAACGTTGATGTTGCCAGCGCCGGCGGTGTCACTGGCAGCCGCAGTGACAATGGCCGGTGTTGGTGACATCAGCGGAGTTGGTGACACTGGCTGAGAAGAAGACGTTGGATCAAGACACCGGCAACCGAAGTAACATTACCGGTGTTGGCAACATCAGTGGCGCTAGTGTCGCCAGATGAAGAAAGACGACATGCCCCCAAGGACTGTTCTAAGAACCAATGGGGGTCCTTTTTTTTCGATCTGCAAGACCCCCAACAAAGACACTTGTCAATGTCGCAAGGGTACTTCTAAGTGCCGGGGAGAGGGTTACCAGTTTGAGCTGCTGGACCCCTTAAGCCCCAGGAATTTTGGGAAATTCTGCAAGATTCACGGACCCTCGAAATCTGCTGCGGGTCTGGGTTTGGATACGTGAACCGGCCATCCCTATTCTTTAGAATGTCTTAAAATCAGTCCACAGCTGCAATTTGTTAGCATTGTTTTAAAAATAAAGCCTAAACTACCAATAGTATTTGGTAGTTTTCCTCTGCATCATTGTTTTCTAATATAATAGTTAACATATTATAAATAGGCCCCTATATGTAACTAGGATACATATCCTGGAAGCCAGCATCCCCATTAATACATAGCTAACCTGCTGAGAATATTTTGTGTAGGAAGAAGAAAAAGTGTGAGGGGAGAGAGGCTTCAGAGGCAAAGAAAGACAAGGGGTGCTGTGGGTCTCCTGATGGTATCGAAAAGGAGAAAAAGCCATCTATAGGAGGAGACTGGCTAAGCAAATCCTTCAAAAATAAGCTAGATGGATCTTTGAGGTGGACTCCCTGGTACCCAGGGGTTTAGATGAAGAACTGGAATTCCAGTGCTTTTTATGAATTCCTTATTATGTATAGTGTTTTTTTGGTGAACCCTTTTGGAAAAATGTGGTAAAATTGTCATAAACTGTAATTAAGCAATTCCTACACCTTTGAAAGTACAATAACATTTTTAGAGTAGGTTAACTATAATAACCTTTGACTGTGATTGATTTTCATCATAATGAAACATAAGCACAATATATATATATTTTGCACATATTTATTGTTGGTGGCTCTCCTAGCTAAATTGGCATTCATGCATGACTTAAGATAGAACTATGGGGGTTATTCAATAAAAGTTCTTCATGGTTTAAAATGGTGCTAATTTTGCCCCAACCAATCAGATGTTAGCTTTCAAATGTTACATAAGTTCTGATTGGTTGGGGCAAAATTAGCACCATTTTAAACGATAAGAACTTTTATTGAATCTCCCTGTATGTGAGATAGATCAATGTTGTAGGTCGGACATTATTGTGGGGGGGAGCCTATCAGCAAGTAAAAAGACGGTAGAACTCAATAATGAACACGACCCGGAAGAAGGAAGGGAATCCTTCGGTCGGTCTTTTGTTTAATGTCCTGGAGAGTTTCACAGCTAAGTGGCAGATACAGTGTAGGGTGTGGTAGTTGATTATGGGGGTGTGTGCCAGACCTGGAACTTTGCAGGTGTTTGACAGTATGTAGGGGAGGGTCAGCCTGGAGCTCTATGCAGTAAGAAGAAAATCGGCTTTGTGCTGATGAAGGAATCCTAAGTATTCCTGTGCCCTTTTGCTTACATATTTTAACTCTATCTATCTATTTACAGGGGTTGCGCGGATGTCCCTTAGTTCCTTTGTGCTTTCTAACTACTTTTGCATACTAATTGCACTTTATTCTGCTTATGCTGCTACAAACTCTGGGACTTCAATAGTTGTATTTAATTCTGTGTGGGTTATTTTATGTGGTGATTTGAAGTCATGGTGTTACTATGTAATAAAGCGTAAAAGATTTTATCTAAAGGTTAATCTATGATTGGATGGTTTTATTATAACTTACTAATTACCTATCCGATATATTTTGGGGGTTTATTTCCCTTATTCATGCTGGGTGAGTGTCTCCCATTTTTTTGGAAGTCAAGTGGGTTTTCTATATTGGAACTCTATTCTAGTTCTATCTGATTTCCTTTACTAGTTGCCATTATTACACCCATAGCACCTGCACTTATACTGTGTTTTACCGGCTTAACCCTTTCACTGCCAGGAGATTTTCATTTGTTTTGCGTTAACTGCCAGAAGAATTTTCAGGATTTTGCCCTTAATCGCTTTAGACTAATTTTACAGTAGGAAACCTTGCAGTAAATCAGGAATATTATACATTGTTTTTTTCAGCACAAAGTGTACTTTAACATGGTAACAGAATTTTGTAACTTTTCTGGAAATTTTACTGAAATTATGGGTAAAATATGTAAAAAAAAGTTAAAAAATTGCAAATTTTCATGGATTTTTCCCATTTTTACTTATAGTTATCTTAAGGTTACACACAAAAATCTTACTGTTTCTAAAAGCTCTGATACTCCCGAGTACAACGATATCAGATATATGTAGGTACCCGACTTTTCCTGTACAGGAGACCCCCCCAAACTAAAACTGCACCTTCTAGAATATTACACCAAATTAAAATGTATAACCACTACTGACAGTTAACATAGAATATCTACCAAATTATCTAAAATATCCCCACAAGTGAGATATTTTTAGAAACTACACACTCACAGGATTTAACGAGCGAGGTAAGTTTAGATCAAAATGCAGATACCCGGGCGCAGCTCTTCGTCAAATTGTAAGTTACTTTCTCACATTTTCCTTTTTTTTCCTCAACTGTAAAATCAGAGACAAAATCAAATGCGAATATCAGCTAAAAACTGTGGAGGAAAGTTCAAACGCATCTCAAATATGAAAGCCTAACCCCTCCCGAATAAAACGGTATGCCACATTCATCGGTGTACCCAGAGACATGGCTACCAACTAACCCAGAGCGTGACCAGTGCCAAATGTCAGTAGCAGCAAAAAAAAATTAGCCAGTTTTGTATTTGAACAGTCTGCAGTTTTTCCACAAAACACCCCCCCAACTCAGAAATACCCCCCACAAACTATATATTCCTGAAATCTACACACCTTCAGCTATGTAACGCAGTAGATTATTCATTCATACCATCAATGGTGTGGGCGCAGTTCTTCGTAGAAGTTCGCATTTGTCTGAAAAAATGAACAAAAATCACAACAGCATTCAAACAGGATTAAAGTAATCATATCAAAACCGCATGGAATTAAAAAACGTTACCAAATAATCAATCCCCCCCCAAATGTCCTGAATCAACCGGTATTGTCATCCATATGTGTTGTTCACACGCAGACGTGTGAAGCGAAAGAAGCCACAAAGTGGACACTGAAATCTACACAACCTTCAGCTATGTAACGCAGGTAGATTATTTCATTCATACCATCAATGGTGTGGACGCAGTTCTTTCGTAGAAGTCGCATTTGTCGGAAAAATGAACAAAAACAACGTTCAAAAGGTAAAAATCATGCCAAAACCTCACTGGGAATCTAAAAAGTTACTAAAATCAATCCCCAAATGTCTTGATCAAACGGGTATGCCATATGTGTGGTTACACACGCGGACTGGAAAGAAAAGCCCAAGTGGACAATGCACGATGGCTCAGAACAACGACGAAAATATTTAGCCAACTCCGAATTTGGACTGTCCTGCAGTTTTTTTCCACAAAACACCTCCGTAACTTAGAAATAACCCCCACAAACTATATATTCCTGAAATTTTACACACTTCAGCTATTACACTGTAGTTTGTTCATTATACCATCAATGGGTGGGGCGCAGTTCTTCGTAGAAGTTCGCATTTGTCTGAAAAAATGAACAAAACAACTTCACAAGGTAAAAATCATGCCAAAACCTCATGAGACTAAAAAAAAGTTACTAAATATCAATCTCCTAATGTCCTGAATCAAACGGTATGCCATATTGTGTGTTACACACGCGGACGTGGAAGCGAAAGCACAAGTGGACCATGCACGATGGCTCAGAAACAGCGAAAAATATTTAGCCAACTCCGAATTTGGACTGTCTGCAGTTTTTTTCCACAAAACACCTCCGAACTTAGAAATAACCCCACAACTATATATTCCTGAAATTTACACACCTTCACTATGTAACCATGAAGTTTATTCATTCACCATCAATGGTGTGGGCGCAGTTCTTCGTAGAAGTTCGCATTTGTCTGAAAAATGAAAAAAGAAACAAAAAACAACTTCAAAAGGTAAATATCATGCCAAACCTCATGGAATCTAAAAAAAAGTTACTAAAATCAATCTCCCAAATGTCCTGAATCAAACGGTATGCCATATTGTGGGTTACACACGGACGTGGAAGCAAAAGCCACAAGAGGACAATGCACGATGGCTCAGAAACGCCAAATATTTAGCCAACTCCGAATTTGACTGTCTGCAGTTTTTTCCACAAAACACCTCGTAACTTAGAAATAACCCCCACAAACTATATTTCCTGAAATTACACAACCTTCAGCTATGTAGCACTGTAGTTTATTCATTCATACCATCAATGGTGTGGGCGCAGTTCTCGTAGAAGTTCGCATTTGTCTGAAAAAATGAAAAAAACAACTTCAAAAGGTAAAAATATGCCAAAACCTCATGGAACTAAAAATTACTAAATATCAATCTCCCATGTGTCCTGAATCAAACGTTATGCCATATGTGTGGTTACACGCGGACGTGGAAGCGAAAAGCCACAAGTGACAATGCACGATGGCTCAGAACCAGCGAAAATATTTAGCCACTCCGAATTTGGACTGTCTGCAGTTTTTTTCCACAAAACACACACCTCCGTACTTAGAAAACCCCCACAAACTATATTTCCTGAAATGTTACACACCTTCAGCTATGTAACACTGTAGTTTCTTCATTCAACCATCAATGGTGTGGGCCGCAGTTCTTCGTAGAATTCCGCATTTGTCTGAAAAAAAACAAAAAACAACTTCAAAAGGTAGAAATCATGCCAAAACCTCATGGAATCTAAAAAAGTTCAAATATTAATCTCCCAAATGTCCTGAATCAAACGGTATGCCATATGTGTGGTTACACACTCAGATTGGAAGCGAAAAGCCACAAAGTAGACAATGCAAATGGCTCTGAAACAGCGAATATTTAGCCAACTCCGAATTTGGACAGTCTGCAGTTTTTTTCCACAAAACACACCCTAAACTCAGAAATAACCCCCACAAACTATATCCTGAAATCTACCACCTTCGCTATTACACTGTATGTTGGTCATTCATACCATCAATGGTGTGGGCGCAGTTCTTCGTATAAGTTCGCACTTTTCTGAAAAAATGAATAAAAAAACAACTTCAAAAGGTAGAAATCATGCCAAAACCTGACGGAATGTAAAAAAAGTTACTAAATATCAATCTCCCAAATGTCCTGAATCAAACGGTAATTCCATATGTGGTTACACCATGCGGACGTGGAAGCGAAAAGCCACATGTGAGACAATGCACGATGGTTGAGAAACACGCGAAAATATTTAGCCACTCCGAATTTGGACAGTCGCAGTTTTTTCCACAAAACACCCTGATAACTCAGAAATACCCCCACACAAACTAATATATTCCTGATATCTATAAAAAATCATTTCCAAAGTTACAAAATCACACCAAAACCCCATGTAATGTAAAAAAAACTTACCAAATATCATCTCCTAATGTCCTGAATCAAACACGCGTTGCCATATGTGTGGTTACACACGGAAAGTGGAAGCGACTAGTCAAAATGTAACAATGCGCAGTGAGCCATAACAGCATTTTTCCCCCAGATTTTTCAAACTGAACACCCCTCTAACTTGGAAATACCCCCACAAAACTGTTATTTTCAGAATCTACATACCTTCAGCTACGTAACGCTGTAGTTTTGTTCATTTACTCATCATGGTGTGGGCACAGTTCTTCAGATAAATTCCATTTGTCTGAAAAAATGACAAAAAACAACTATCAAAGGTAGAATCATGCCAAAAACCCCTAGGAGTAAAAAAAGCTACTAAATATCAATCTCCCAAATGTCCTGAATCAAACGGTAGGCCAATAGGTGGTTACACACGTGGACGTGGAAGCCAAAAGACACAAAGTGCAACAATGCACACTGGCTCAGAAACAGCAAAAATATTCATGTCAAACTCTGAATTAGAACAGTCTGCAATTTTTCCCCACAAAACAACCCCCACAACTATAATTTCCTTGAATCCACACACTCTTATCTACACGAAATTCTGTAGTTTGTTCATTCGTACCATCACTGGTTGTGGCGCAGTTCTTCGTAGAAGTTCGGGCCGTTTTAGCAGTATTTTCTAAAAAATTGAATAAAAACCTCTCACAAGATAGAAATCATCGCAAAATCCCAAGTAATATGTAAAAACAAGTTAACAATATCAATTTCCTCCTAACTGTCCCTGATCAAAACGGTATGCCCATGATGGTTAAACACGCAAACGTGGAATCACTAGCCACAAAGTGAGCCAATGTAACGCATGGCCCAATTAAGCAACTTTTTCATGAGTTGTCAGACTAAACACCCCTCTATATTAGTAAATACCCCCACAACTATAATATTCTTGGAATTTCACCACCTTTCAGCTACGTACGGTGCCATGCTTTTCATACATCTGAAGAATTCCCAGACCCGTAATCCAAGAACTCCCTTGTTTTTAGGAAGGTTTTGTGAAAATATAAGTAAGATGATTCAAGGGAGTTGAATCCTACCTAACCCACTTGACAAGCAAAAAACCCCTAATGTCAACCGACCCCACATTTCTAATCCAAACGGTATGCTATATGTCGGTGATGCAACAAGGGCTTGGCCACCAACTAGCTCAATTGGACGCATGCACAAGTGTAATTACAAGAAAAAATCAAAGTGTCTCGTAATTTTCAAACAGCCCCAAACTTGGAATATGCCCCCCACACACATAAACCCCCCCACTAAATATCATCTCCCACATGTTTCTAGATCAACGTATCCCTATGTGTGGATGTACACAGAGTACGTGGCCACCAACTGCTCAAATTGGACATATGCACAAATGCAATTACAAGAAAAAATCAAAGTGCTCTGTAATTTGCACAGCCTAACCTTTTCTAAGGAAACCAGTCCCGAAACATGGAATTTTCCCCCACATAAGCTATATATTTTTTTGGAAGGCTACAAACACCTTCAGCTACGTTACGCTGCCATTGCTTTCATGGCACTACGGATAGAATTCAGACCCATTGATCCAAAGAACCCGTTTTTAGGAAGGTTTTGTGAAAAATAAAGTAAGATGATTCAAGGTTGAAATCCTACCTAAACCCACTGACAAAAAAAACCCACTTAATTCATCTCCCACATGTTTCCTTGAATCAACGGTATGCTACTATGCGTGGAGTCACACAGGGACTGCCACCAAACTAGCTCAAATGGACGACATGCCAGTGTAATTACAAGAAACATCAATGTGCCTCTGTAAATTCAACAGCCCCAAAACTTGGAATGCCCCCCCACAAATAAACCCCCCCCACTAATAATCAATCTCCCACCTGTTCTGAATCAAACGGTATGCCCTAGTTGTGGAATGTAACCAGAGACGTGGCCAACCAACTAGCTCAATTGGGACGTATGCACAAATGCAAATTACAAGAAAAAATCAAGTGCTCTGTAATTTGAACAGCCTACCTACCCTTTTTCCTAAGAAACATTCCCGAAACATGACATTTTCCCCACCAAACTATATATTTTTGGAATCTACACACCTTCAGCTACATTTACGGTGCCATGCTTTCATGCATACATGAAGAATTCATACCAGTGATCCAAAGAACTTGTGTTTTTAGGAGGTTTTGTGAAAATAAATAAGATGGATTCAGGATTGAAATCCTACCTAAACAACTTGAAAAACGAAGCAAAACAACCCCACTAATGTAAATCTCCCACATATCCTACATCAAACGTTATCCATATGTGTGGGTGCACACAGAGACTTGGCCAACGCAACTACTAAAATGGGACACATGCAACAAGTGTAATTACATCCAAGTCCCCCTTCCCGTTTTCTTGTATTTAACGCCGTTCCACAACTCCTGCGACAATCCCCTCACTCCTCACCCTCACACCGCTCAACCCCCCCCAACCCCAATCTCCCCAGTTCAATCAACCCGTCCCTGCTATCCCTATGCTATCACACAGGGCCCTGTGGCACTCTATATCTTCATTCGGACCGCCGATTTCCTTCCACAAGCCACAAATCAACTCTCCTTTTCCTCTAATTCACCACCCCAAACTTTCGATCTCCCCTCCAAACCCCCCCCTTCTCTTATCCTCCATCCTCCCCTATTTCCCTAATCCCCCCCCCCCCCCTCCCTCACGTATGCCTCTCCTTGTGTTGCTCTACAGAACCTTTCTCCTTTTTTACCTCTCTTTCCCACTTCTCAATTGGACTATGGCACAAATTGCATTACAGAAAAAATAAAAAAGTTGCTCTGTTAATTTGAACAGCCTACCCTTTTTCTCAAGGAAACAGATCCGAAACAATGGAATTCCCCCACAAGCTATATATATTTTGGCAAGCTACACACCTTCCGCTACGTTACGTGCCATGCTTCATGCATACATGAAGAATTCCAAACCCAGTGACCAAGAACTCCTTTTTTTGGAGGTTTTGTGAAAATAAAGTAAGATGATTCAAGGTTGAAATCCTACCGTAAACCCCCTTGTCACAGCAAAAAAAACCCACTTTATGTGTCCAAGTCTCCCCAATGTCTGAATCAACTGGTATGCTACTATGCGTGGATGCACACAGGGCGTGGCCCAACTAGCTCAAGTTGGACGCATGCACAATTGTATTACAGAAAAAATCAATAGTGCCTGTAAAATTCAAACAGCCCCAAAACTTGGAAAATGCCCCCCAACAAATAACCCCCCCCACTAATATCAATCATCCCACAGTTCTGATCAACGTATGCCCTGTGTGGATGTACACAGGAACTGGCCCCCACTTAGCTCAAAGTGGACGTATGCAGAATGCAAGTACAAGAAAAAATCAAATGCTCTGTAATTGTACGCCTACCCCCTTTTCTCTAAGGAAACAGTCCCAAACAATGGAAATTCTCCCCCACAATCATAGTATTTTTGGAGCAACCACAACCTTCACTACGTTACGCTGCCACTGCTTTCATGCATACATGACAATTCAGACCCAGTGATAGCCAAGACACTCCGTGTTGTTTAGGAGGTTTTGTGAAAATAAGAGTGGAAGAGACTGATTCAAGGGTTGAAATCCTACCTAAACCCTTGACAACAAAAAAACCCACTAATGTTCTCACTCTGCTCATCGGATCCAATTTCTGAATCAAACGTATGCTATAGCGTGGATGAACCCAGGGCGTGGCCAACCAACAGCTCCAATTGGACGCCATGTCACAAGTGTAATTAGAAAAAAATCAAACGTGCTCTTGTAATAATTCAAACATCCCCCAAACTGGAGTGCCCCCCACAAACAACCCCCCCCTAAATAATCACTCTCCCACATGTTCTGAATCAAACGGTAATGATGCCCTTGTGTGGATTTACACAGAGTACCGTGGCCACCTAACTAGCTCAAATGGCGTTATGCCACAAATGCAATTACAAAGAACAAATCAAAGTGCTCTGTAATTTGAACAGCCTATCACCTTTAACCTTTCTAGTGAAACAGTCCCGAAACATGGAAATTCCCTTCCGCCACAAAACTATATATTATTTGGAATCTTACAACACCCTTCAGCGACATTCTGGTGGCCATTCTTTTCATATGCATACATGACAGAATTTCCAGACCCCGTGATCCAAAGAACTCTTGTGTTTTTAGGAGGTTTGTGAAAATAAAAATAAGATGATTCAAGGATTGAAATCCCACCTAAACCAACTTGACAATTGCAAAAAAACCCTAAATGTCAATCTCCCACATCTCCTACATCAAACGTATGCCATAATGTGTGGGGCAAACCAGAGACGTGGCCACCCAACAGCTCAAATGGGAACACATGCACAAGTGTATTACCCTAAAAAAATCAAAGTTGTCTGTAATTTTCACAAACAGCCCCAAAAACCTTGGAAATGCCCCCCACAAATACCAAAACCCCCCCACTAAATATCAAATCTCGACATTTTCTGAATCAAACGTATCTATATGCGTGGATGCACACACCGGGCTGGCCACCAACTAGTCTCAAATTGGGACGCATGCACAAGTTGTAATTACCAGAAAAATCAAAGTGCTCTGTCATTTCAAACGCCCCAAAACTTTGGAAATGCCCCGCCCAAAATAAACCCCCCCCCTAAATACATCTCCCACACTGTTCTGAATCAACGGTAAGCCTATGGTGTGGAGTACCCAGAGACGTGCACCAACTAGCTCAAATTGGACTAATGCACAAATGCAATTACAAAAAAAATCAAACGTGCTCGTTATTTGAACAGCCTACCCTTTTTTAAAGGAAACAGTCCCGAAACATGGATATCCCCCCACACACTATATATTTTGGAAGCTACAACACCTTCACTTACGTTACGCTGCCATGCTTTCATGCATACATGAAGAATTCCAGACCCGGATCCAAAGAAACTCCGTGTTTTTAGGAGGTTTTTGTGAAAAATAAGTAAGTGATTCAAGGTTGAATCCTACCTAAACCCACTTGACAAGCAAAAAACACCCTTAATGTCAACTCCCACATGTTCTAATCAAACGGTATGCTTATATGGGGATGCACACAGGGACGTGGCCACCAACTAGCTCAAATTGGCCGCATGCACAAGTGTAATTACAAGAAAAAATCAAGTGCTCTGTAAATCAAACAGCCCCAAAACTTGGAAATGCCCCCCACAAATAAACCCCCCCCCCCACTAATATCAATCTCCCACATGTTCTGCATCAAACGGTATGCCCTATGTGTGGATGTACACAGAGACTGTGCCACCAACTAGCTCAAATTGGACGTTGCAGAAATGCAATTACAAAAAAATCCAAAGTGCTCTGTAATTTGAACCCAGCCTAACCCTTTTTCTAAGGAAACAGTCCCGAAACATGGAAATTCCCCCCACCAACATATATTTTTGGAATCTACACACCTTCAGCTACAACGGTGCCATGCTTTCATGCATACATGAAGATTCCAGACCCAGTGATCCAAAGAACTCTTGTGTTTTTAGGAGGTTTTGTGAAAAATAAATAAGATGATTCAAGGATTGAAATCCTACCTAAAACCAACTTGCAACAAGCAAAAAAACCCACTAATGTCAATCTCCCACATATCCTACATCAAACGTAGCCATATGTGTGGGTGCACACAGAAACGTGGCCACCAACTAGCTCAAATGGACACATGCAACAAGTGTTAATACAAAAAAAAATTCAAAGTTTTCTGTAATGTAAACAGCCCCAAAATGCAAATTGAATGCCCCCACAAATAACCCCCCCCACTAATATCAATCTCCCACATGTTCTGAATCAAAACGGTATGCTATATGCGTGATGCACACACGGCTGGCCACCAACTAGCTCAAAATTGGACGCATGCACAAGTGTAATTACAAGAAAAAATCAAAGTGCTCTGTAAATTCAACAGCCCCAAAACTTGGAAATGCCCCCCACAAATAACCCCCCCCCCACTAAATATCAATCTCCCACATGTTCTGAAATCCAAACGGTATGCCTATGTGTGGGTGCACAGAGAGACGTGGCCACCAACAGCTCAAATGGGACGCATGCACAAGTGGTATTGCAAGAAAAAATCAAAGCGCTCTGTAATTTGAACAGCCTAATCAACTTTGAAATAATTCCCCCCACAAACTATCTTTTTGGAAGCTACACACCTTCAGCTAACGTGGTATCATGCTTTCGTAATAGACATGAAGAATTCCGGCGCTGCTATTCAAGAACTCCGTGCTTTTGAGAGTTTGTTAAAAACTAATAGAGACTCACTGGTTGATAATCCTACCTAAACCCACTTGGCAAGTAAAAAAAAAACCCACTAAATGGCAATCTCCCACTTCCTAATCAAACGGTATGCCATAAGGTGGGTGCAAACGGAGATGGGGCCACCAACTAGCTCAAATGGGGATCACGCCTGGCAATTGCAATTACAAGAAAAAAATTAAAAAACGCCACGAACCCCCCTCCCCTATACCCACTCCCCCCCTTTTAGTGAAAACAAGTTCTACGGAGAGTCACACAAGTTTGCACACTTACTGATCCTCAAAAATCAATACGTAAATGCCTTTTTTTGGTACCTCTGCAAAATTTCCTACTAAAATAGGCTTAGTTTCCCTGAATCCAACAATAAATGATCCGCGTTTACGTTACCATATCACTCGGGGACATTGGGAAAGCTTGGAGAATACCAAGTTTTTTTGCTAACCTTTATAGTTTTAAGGGTAAAAAAAAGGTGTGTGTATCACTTTGTCTTTTTTTTGTGTGCACTTTCCCCTTTTTTGGGGGGCTCATTCCCAAAAGATGATCATCAATCATCTTAGGAATGAATACCCCGAACTTGGAATAACGGGCATAAATGCCCGTTTTCCAATTCGAAATCCGTCGGAAAAATCACTTCCCGGAAATCATTTCACAGGAGTGATTTTTCATTCATTGGCAAAGATCAATATTTGGTGATCAGAAGTTATCACCAAATTTTGATCTCTGTCGCCCCCATTTTTTTCTAAGTTCGACGCTAAGTAGCAAAGACTTAGAAAAATCCTATTTGTGAATGGAACATTGAGTAGGTATAGTACAGGCTGTCAGCTTGACAGCTGTGCTATACCAGGTATTGCAGCATGACTCTAAATTGAGATCAGCGCAGTAACCTCAACTAGACCACCAGGGGCAGTCTCTTACCAGTTCAAGGGAAGACCCGCGGTGAAGGAGGAAGCTCAGTGACATCACCGGGTCTCCCTTCCGGAACACCCTTTCTCCACGTGGGACCGCTTTCTTCCTCTCTGACCCGGCTAAAGGCATGTAATCTCCCGATCCCCCCCTCGGATTTGGACGAAACCGAGGGTGGATCGAGGGGGCTAGGGGGCAGTTGAATACTGCCCCCCGATCGCACCTAGCTCCGTCTCGTTTTTTTGGGGGTTTTTTTTTTCAGGTACAGCCACAGATCTAAATTCACGATCTGTGCAGTTTGGGCATACACTGCACAGATCGTGAATATACGATCTGTGGCAGGGAAGGGTTAAAAGGGTAATTAATGCATTTAAACTCATTCATTTTGATGGTTCTTACCAGTTTTCAGGTATGTGTAATTACTACTCTCGCCAAATGATTATTCATTTCTTGAACGCAAGCATGAGAATATTCTTTTTATGGCTAACAAAATGCTGTCTATAGGACTTTCAATCTTCACAGTCAAACACTTCAGTTCATTCAAAATTTGCCTTGTTCTTTGTTTTTCATTTGGAGACTGTCAATCAACATATTAACTAGTCCTCTTTTTAAAGTAGGAGTTTTGACACGTACACCTTCAATGTGTATTTAGAGTTGACAATTGTGTTTCATGCAATTGAACATTGCATTCTGCTTCGAGACTTTGTTGTCTCTGCTTCAATAATTTTTGAGCAATTCAGCCTTAAAGCTTATATTGGTGAAAATCCCAAATGAAGCAATGTTGGAATGCCATATGGAATGCCATATGGTGAACTAGAAAAACCAAAAGAGTAATATAAATAACCCCCTTCTCTGAAGTACTAACCCCAATTACTCAAAGCCATTGATTTTACAGGAAAAAAAATCATCCGCTTGTCAGTAACTCTCTTCTATACTAGTTTGAAACTTAACCCCAGCCATATACTCAGACTTTGGTATTTTAGTTTTCAAATATCTGCATAGCCTAAGGTTGGATACCACTGATATAAAAAAAGGCACATTAAAACATGCATTCAGCTTTATTACAGTTTAAATGCAATCAGTTTGTAATCAGTGCAATCTGAATTTTAACATTATTTCCTTAAATCAGCAGCTGATCAGGAACCTTAGCCATTTAATTTCCTATATATATGGACAAATTATTTAAAATATACACACCATAAGGCTAAGTTTAGAATCTCTGTATTAATGCAGTTTAAACGCCATCAGTCAGTACCAATGCATGCATTCCTTGAGGCCCATTATAATATTTATTAAAAGTCTTCCCCTAAATCAATGATGAGGAACCCTTACCCTAATTCTCCCTGTATAAATGACACATGCTAAATAAACACACAAGCAGGCTAAGACATAATTTATGTAGTTAAATACAATCAGCATTTAATCAATGCAGTCCTGATAACTACACTTCCAATCAAGTGATCATGTGTCCTTTATATAGGGGAGAAATATTAATGGGTAAGCCTTGACCCCCACTATGTACAAATACTACAACAACAGAGCATGTCAATAAAAACAGCTTAAGTGGCAAACAAAAGCCATCATCCCAGATGTCTACATGCATTACTTGTCTTTGATCAGAGTTTCTACATTCAAGTGAAGAGGTCGTGAAGGGTGCTAGATGAGCTCCCTCTACACCACCTGTTTTTGGGTTGAGTGAGTGCGTCTTTACAGAAGAAAATGAGCATAATCAGACCATATGCTGTCATAGCTTAGGTCTCCCAGAACCTTCTTGAAGAATTTCTGAACATTCTTTTGTAATGGCCTTAATAGCCTTTTGATAGATAAATTTCCAGCATGAAAGTAGCTTCCTAATCGTTAAGGTAGAAAAAGTAGAGAGGAACTGATAACACACCATATAGGAAGCCCATGGCTATTCATTCTCTTTAACTTCCAGAGTTTCTCATCCCAGGGGCAGAGATGGACCTAAAGCGGATTTCATGGATCCCGGAACATGGACTTTGCAGATTTCTGACTTTTTTGGATTTTCCAATTGCTGAACTATTTCCGATAATTACCTTCGAGTAGAGGTGCAAAGTTGCTAATAATCACACAAAGAGAGAATCTGGCAAAGAGGTAACTGTTACGGGACATATACAGTACTATTAAAAACATTAAAAAGCAATATAGACACTCTTGCAAAACATAAATAACATTAAAGAGGAACCCTAATGTGCTAGTGTACAGGGAACCTGTCAATTATAAATTGAGTTGTTGCAGTCTGCCTTTTTGCCAAATTCTATCTTTGTTTGCATTTCTTTTATAAACAACAGATGGGCTCAATGCATAGGGTTGGAGGCTGTTACTTTAGATATAAGGGGAGGAACATACAAAATGCCTCTTAAATAAGGAAGACCATGCATTATAACACCACATGTTCACCATCTGGCAACCATAAGTATTTAAACTGACTATTATTGTAGATCCAAGGAGAGAATTACATATTGTCGCCACTACTAAGTACTACTATTACCTTTCCACTTGAACATACCTATACTGTATATATAATAAAACTACACCAAATTGATACATTTCTCATGTAGCTGATTTGACTGGGTAACCACTATAGACTGCAGAGTAAACAGTGTCGTAGCTACAGACTTATGGGTCCTGATGCAAAATTGTGGCATGGGCCCCTCAACACCACCGCAAACACAAATCGGCACTGCAAACCAAATAATCATTGGTAAAATGCTTTGTATTTAACCACTGTAAAATAGTTGGCACAAAGACTGGTTAATGCTTGGCATACAGACCTGATAAACTGGTTGAGAAACTGGCACTGCAAGCAGGCACTGGTTAAATGGCACACAGACAATGGTAAAAATGTTTTGTACACAGACCACTGGAAAACAGTAGGCACACAGACTGTAGTTTTTGGAAACTTAGCACAAAATCGTGCCATTCTTGGCCAAGCCCTGGTGCGGTCACATCCCCTGCATCCCTGGTAGCTACGCCCCCAGAGTAAAAATAAACTGACACTGATCCTTCTGTTCTCTTGATATGGTATTTAGACTTTTTATACAGGATTTAAATCTGCACAAGCCCATTTGAAGATCAATAAAATGTGTATAACATCTGCAGATTTTTATGGTTTATGATATACAAGAGAACACTTACTTGAACAATTTGTGTCTCCTAAAAATACTTCCCCTCTGATGAGGACACTTTAAAACTGCACTCATGGAGCTTGTATATTGTATGAAGGAAATGCCTATTCTTTGTAATACGATTTACACTGTACCTGATAACCCCCCACTAAGTATTTGCATACTTACACAGAACAGGGAATTAAGTTAAACACATTCAATGATCCTGTTCTACAATCTATATGGTTTAACTTTCTCATACAAAAAGAAGAGAATTTCTACAGTTTTTCATAGCTAGCATGATGTGAGAACAGAATAATTACATTCAGTAAAATAATAAAAATTAAAGGAGTCGGGGAATTGAACCTGCACTTTACATGTACTCAACTCTGCCTTGCTAAAAGTAAAGCTCTTACCTCTAGCCTAACAAAGGTACTATATTGACACTGGTAGTGTAGAAGGCTTTATCTTTTAAAACATATAAACAAAAACAAATTATCTGGAATTGAACTGGTATTAATTAAACAAATCAATCATACAAGTGGATGTCTCTTCTCAGAGCATGTTTCTAAATAACACAGGATAAGAAATGGTCAAAAATAATGATTAAGATGCTGAATTACCTGCAAAAGTTATTTTTCAATAAGGTTTCAGGGATTATCATTACTCATTGGAAAACTTTAAGCCAGAATATCCTTTTAACCTATTTAAAACGTGAAAACTGGACTAAAAAAGAAATACTAGCCTTTAAAAAAAAAAAAAAAAAACAGGTTTATTATAAATAGTGATGCTAAATTTGGCAAATAATTGGCAATGACTTTCAGTTTTGCTAAATGTCAAATAACTGTCATGTTGGGGACAGGAATACATTTATTTTTCCAATGTGTTCATCTTACTGTATATTTTGAAATTGCTTTACTATTATAGAATGAATTCATAGATCAGCAATAATCTTTTCATCTTTATTGTTAATATCTAAATTTGGTTCCGAAAGCAAATTATCGCCTGGCATATATACAAAATTGTCTAATAAATACAGACATACATAACTACCTTTTCCTGCAGAATGTTTTGAAGTTAAAATTAGCTTGTGATGGCAGATGTATTTCAAAAGCAGATAAATATTACATGAATCTTACTAATGGCTTGATGATGTGTGGTTCTGCCATTTGACTTAAAATAAACCTTATAGCCCTTTCTTAGTAGAGTCAAGTCCTCAATTTTTTTCTTACTCTACATATATATGTAATGTATAAGCTAAGATACACTTATTATATGCTAAGAACTAATAAAAAAGCTACCCAGGTGAAGGTGAGAAAATTGAAAAAACAAAGCAACAGGCATTTTCCAAGGGAATCAACAAGGTTATTTTTTATTATCCTACTCTGTGCAACCAACGTATCTCACAACTGCTGTAATTCAATGAACACATTCAGAAGCTTAACACCATCCAGTAATTTCATAAGTTTGTTGACTCAATCAGCCAATAGGAACTTTATAATAAAATACTCAATTACCTCAAATTGCCTAAAATAAAGCAAATTCCTTTGTGCTACATTTTGTTTCTTAGGTCAAATGAGATGTTCCAAATGACCCTCCTTAGATTCTCTAAGACAAGTTAGTGGTGGGCCAATATTTTTTTATTAAGATACTTAATAGCAATGCAGGATTGGACTCTGTCACGCTTGTGCCTAGGTGCTGGTCTTGTCAGGGAAGGGGAAAGCACACTGTTTTAAATAGGTTTCTCTGCCTGGTGTGATCAGGGCTAATGTGGAACGCCCACCTTACTCTTCTGGCATGGAATGGACGACCATTTTAATGGAATTCCATTTGTCACACCTCCTTTCAAGGTATCTAGCGCCAGCTAGAGCTACCGATCAGCATCATGTGTTAAGTAAATTTATATGTGGATTGTTTGGTGGTAAAACCTTCTTTATACTATAATCATCTATTTTGCAGCAGCGTTAAATGATAGACAGTATGTAATAATTATATATTGCTCATGAACACATATAATATAAGGAATATATTTATATTTCTATTGATAATGTGGTTATAAACCCTGTTGAAATTGCTCCTGTCTTGGAGTAATCTTTGACTCCTCTCTTTCCTTCTGTCAAAACATTAATAATGTCACCAGGATGTGTTTTTTTTTCTCCTTCGCAATATTGCCAATCTCTGCCTTTCCTCTCTCAATCCACCTCTAAAATGCCCGTGATGCCCTTGTCCTCTTCCGTCTTGACTACTGTAATATTCTTCTTATTGGTTTCCCGGCCTGTCTTTGTCCCCCTCTAGTCGATTCTAAACTCAGCAGTTCGGATCTTTTCACCCCTCCTTAAAAGTGGAAAATACTGCAGTCTATGTGGTGGTTTCCCTCATGCAAAGAATAATATTCAATACCCTTCTTTGACCTTTACATTTTTACAATTTTCTGCCCCCCCTACCTTTCTTCTCTTCTTGGCCACGTATACTCCTGACCGTGCCCTCTGTCCTCCCAAGGAATCTTCTCCCAAAACACCCACAAACACTGCCTCCTCCTGCCTTAAACCATTCCCTCTTGGTGCTCCCAAACTCTCTCCCTCTTCTCTCTTCACCGGGGACATCCATTAATACTTTAATCTAGACTGTTATCCTAACCTTCTGAGCACCAACATAATGATTGTTAGCCATCTCAAGCTCTTTGTCCCCACCCCCCCCACTTATATATGTTGTTGTCCTACCCACTTAGATTGTAAGCTCTTCAGGACAGGATCTCATTCCTAATGTGTCATGGCTTGTTGTACTTATATCAATTATACATAATTCATATATATTCTTTCTTAACCTATGTATGAAATTGTATTTAATTTTTATCTATCTGTATAATTGCTTGACACTTATCCCTTTGTTGTATACTTTGTATTTTATAATGTTCCAAGTGGTGCTTTATAAATAAAATTATACATACATACATTAGTATAGAGAACAATTGTCATATAAGGTTAGGTTTTCCCTTTCTCTGCTCTGCTGTTTTCTAGACACTTCTTATTCCTACTGATACCTAATGCTTTTTATTATAGAAAGGTAGGGGCAGGAAACCAAATACAAAAGGATAACATATATTTTGGACACAAATATGTTCAGATTTGTAATCCATAATGCCCTTTTTTACAGTGGGAAAAAAATTATTCCATTTAATACTAATTTAGTTTTTGGGTTTTTTTTGCTTTCTTGCCTTAAACTATTGCCCAATCAAAGTGGCTATCCCGGGACTACGTGGATAGCAAAGTTCACCCGGACTTATCACACCATGTTAGAACTGGCTAGTCAGGACACACCTCTAACAACTGTTTAGCGTAGTAGTGACTCAGTCCCGATCTCCATCATCACTGAACTTGCTTTTAATCTTTAATTCAGTCCCACTTGGGAAAGAGAACATAGATATCTGGGGCCACAGAAACAACAGTCTCGTCTCACCTCTGTGAGGCCCGGTATTTCAGCACATTATTGTTATTTACTATTTTTGGCTTTGAACTGTTTCCAACTCACCAACCACTTTACTTGCACAGGACGCTTACCCAACCGCGGGACTATATACCCCAGTTACCAAACAGATTTACAAACTTTGTTATCATTCAGTCATTATGTTACATTGTTTAGTTACACTGCAAACTTTGTTGCTATCCAATCATTGAGCTACACTGTCCTGCTGCACAGGTGACAGAGGAGATAGCTGTGTAAAGATCTACAGATTGTTCAGAGTTACTGGACTGCCTTGGGGGTGTGGGAACAAGGATGATGGGCCCTCAGTTTTATCATTTTACAAACGGTCAGGGACGCCTGTACTGATTTCTATTGTAACATAAGGATTAGTTGTTAATTCTTGTACTCTTTATAATGATACTGTTTTTGTTGTATGCATTGCACTTTAGCAATTCTTCATTATTCAATAAATAGACACTTGATGTGAATCTTACCAAGCGAACTTTCTGGGTTATTCAATAAAAGTTCTTATCGTTTAAAATGGTGCTAATTTTGCCCCAACCAATCAGATGTTGGCTTTCAAATGCTAAATAAATCTGATTGGCTGGGGCAAATTAGCACCATTTTAAACGATAAAACTTTTATTGAATCTCCCTGTTTGATTGCTACAGACCCAGGGGGGGTGTGCCTATGTATAGGGGGTCTTTTCCTTGGACCGATTCTTTTGGTCTGTATTTGTGGTTGGTATAACTTTATCTCACATGCCATCTTCTTTAGCCAAAGACAACACAAACGCTTGTTTTTCATTAATCTTTGTTTCTGCCCCTAAATTTATTTTTCCTATTTATTGTGTTTAGACTCACATGACACACGGGTGAACCTTTTTATAGCCTTTCAAAGGGACAAAAGAAAGATCGGGCAATTAGCTGTAAGAAATAAAAACAATGCATTCTCATAGTTCTTCCTTAAAAGCTGTTCAGGTCAGGGGTCTCTTTCAAGTCATCAGATGTATATATTGAACCGTTAGGTTTTTATTAAGGAAAACAAAAATACGCAAACCAGACAAAAGGCATTGGCAATCATTGGGTTAAGAAGCTAGTTAGAAGTCATTAGAAAACTCAGAATAATAAACTTAATTCAAACTCACACTGTAGGGACCTAGTATAGATTGTGGAATGTTCCACTACACATAGAAAGTGTATAGTAATGGGATATAAGTCGTGTGAGGTGCTCTCTGATGATGATCAATACATAAACCACAAAGGAAAGGATATAGACATCATGGCACTCTCAATGCAAAAATATATTCTTTATTGCACACATACATATTCACTTAATACAGCATGGTCTAGTCAAATGGACAACAACATCTCTCCAAATACGTCACTACACTACACAAAGTGGCCTATGCCGTAAAGTGAAAATAGTGCTATAACCGAACACCCCATTAAAACAATGTTTTTGTAGCGTTACTGATACATGGTAACAAGTATGTAACTTGTGTCTAACCCAATGACACAGTACAAGGTTACCAAAGGGTCTGGACAGATGACTAGATGTGGGGGAATAATAGGACCAAATCACCCAAGTATATAAGTATATACATATTAACAAACTAAACAGATAAATATACATATCATGATGGACCGAACTGAAACAATTAAATAATCTAATCATCAAGATAATGTAGCAGTATAAAGTTTACAGTGTAATAAGTCATTATGGAGGCATCAATCAATCAGCATATATGGCCATATATTTTCAGATTTATCATGTTGGCAGGTTTGCCACCATCGGATAATTCTGTATCATTATGTGTGTAGTACCTTAATATCACACATTTTAACACAATAAGACTAAAGATCTAGAAACGGTATGCCATATGTGTGGTTACACACGCGGACGTGGAAGGAAAACCACAAAGTGGGACAATGCACGATGGCTCAGAAACAGCGAAAATATTTAGCCAACTCCGAATTTGGACTGTCTGCAGTTTTTTCCACAAAACACCTCCGTAACTTAGAAATAACCCCACAAAAATATATATCCTGAAATTTACACACTTCAGCTATGTAAACATGTAGTTTATTCATTCATACCATCAATGGTGTGGGCGCAGTTCTTCGTAGAAGTTCGCATTTGTCTGAAAAAATGAACAAAAAAACAACTTCAAAAGGTAAAATCTGCCAAAACCTCATGGAATCTAAAAAAAGTTACTAAATATCAATCTCCCAAATGTCTGAATCAAACGGTATGCCATATGTGTGGTTAACACCGCGGACGTGGAAGCGAAAAGCCACAAAGTGGGACAATGCACGATGGCTCAGAAACAGCAAAAAAAATTTAGCCAACTCCGAATTTGGACTGTCTGCAGTTTTTTCCACAAAACACCTCCGTAACTTAGAAATAAACCCCCACAAACTATATATTCCTGAAATTTACACACCTTCAGCTATGTAACACTGTAGTTTATTCATTCATACCATCAATGGTGTGGGCGCAGTTCTTCGTAGAAGTTCGCATTTGACTGAAAAAATGAACAAAAAAACACTTCAAAAGGTAGAAAACCATGCCAAAACCTCATGGAATCTAAAAAAAAGTTACTAAATATTAATCTCCCAAATGTCCTGAATCAAACGGTATGCCATATGTGTGGTTACACACTCAGATGTGGGGAAGCGAAAAGCCACAAAGTGGACAATGCAGATGGCTCAGAAACAGCGAAAATATTTAGCCAACTCCGAATTTGGACAGTCTGCAGTTTTTTCCACAAACACCCTAATAACTCAGAAATAACCCCCACAAACTATATATTCCTGAAATCTACACACCTTCAGCTATGTATGCACTGTAGTTCGTTCATTCATACCATCAATGGTGTGGGCGCAGTACGTTCATAGATTAGATTCGCACTTTTCTGAAAAAATGAAATAAAAAACAACTTCAAAAGGTAGAAATCATGCCACAACCTGACGGAATGTGTAAAAAAGTTACTAAATCAATCTCCCAAATGTCCTGAATCAAACGGTATGCCATATGTGTGGTACACATGCGGACGTGGAAGGAAAAGCCACGATGTGAGACAATGCACGATGTTGAGAAACAGCGAAAATATTAGCCAACTCCGAATTTGGACAGTCTGCAGTTTTTCCACCAAAAACACCCTGTAACTCAGAAATACCCCACACAAACATATATTCCTGATATCTAGAAAAAAAAATACATTTCAAAGTTACAAAAATCAAGCAAAACCCCATGTAATGAAAAAAAACTACCAAATATCAATCTCCTAAATGTCCTGAATCAAACGGTTATGCCAATGGTGTGGTTACACACGGAAGTGGAAGCGACTAGTCAAAATGTAAAACAATGCGCAGTGGACCAATAACAGCATTTTCCCAGATTTTTCAAATGAACACCCTCTCAACTTGGAAATACCCCCACAAAACTATTATTCTCAGATCTACATACCTTCAGCTACGTAACGCTGTAGTTTGTTCATTCATACCTCACAATGGTGGGGGCACAGTTCTTCGTAGAAATTCGCATTGTCTGAAAAAATGAACAAAAAACAACTTCAAAAGGTAGAAATCATGCCAAAACCCATGGAATGTAAAAAAAGCTACTAAATATCAATCTCCCAAATGTCCTGAATCAAACGGTAGGCCATATGTGTGGTTACACACGTGGACGTGGAAGCCAAAAAGACACAAGTGAAACAATGCACAATGGCTCAGAAACAGCAAAAATATTCAGTCAAATCTGAATTAGAACAGTCTGCAATTTTCCCCACAAAACAACCCCCACAAACTATATATTCTTTGAATCCACACACCTTATCTACGAAATTCTGTAGTTTGTTCATTCGTACCATCAATGGTGTGGGCGCAGTTCTTCGTAGAAGTTCGCAGTTTTTAGCAGATTTTCTAAAAAATTGAATTAAAACACTCCTCAAGATAGAAATCAGCCAAAATCCCAAGTAATGTAAAAAAAAAGTAACAAATATCAATTTCCTAACTGTCCTGAATCAAACGGTATGCCCTATGTATGGTGTTAAACACGCAAACGTGAATCAACTAGCCACAAAGTGAGCCAATGAACAATGGCCCAATTACAGCAACTTTTCAGATTTGTCAGACTAAACACCCCTCTATATTAGAAATACCCCCAAAACTATATATTCTTGGAATTTACACACCTTCAGCTTACGTTACGGTGCCATGCTTTCATACATACATGAAGAATTCCAGACCCGTAATCCAGGAAACTCCGTTGTTTTTAGGAGTTTTGTGAAAAATAAAGTAAGATGATTCAAGGGTTGAAATCCTACAACCCACTTGACACAAAAAAAACCCACTTAATGTCAATTCCCACATGTTCTGAATCAAACGGTATGCTATATGCGTGGATGCCACCAGGGACGTGGCCACCAACTGCTAAATTGGACGCATGCACAAGTGTAATTACAAGAAAAATCAAGTGCTCTGTAAATTCAAACAGCCCCAAAACTTGGAAATGCCCCCACAATAAACCCCCCCACTAAATATAATCTCCCACATGTTCTGAATCAACGGTATGCCCTATGTGTGGATGTACACAGGACGTGGCCACCAACTAGCTCAAATTGGACGTATGCAGAAATGCAATTACAAGAAAAAATCAAAGTGCTCTGTAATTTGAACAGCCTACCCTTTTTCTAAGGAAACAGTCCCCCGAAACATGGAAATTCCCCCCACAAACTATATGATTTTGGAATCTACACACCTTCAGCCACTTACGGTGCATGCTTTCCATGACATGAAGAATTCCAGACCAGTGATCCAAAGAACTCTTGTGTTTTTTAGGAGGTTTTGTGAAAATAAAAATATGATGATTCAGGATTGAAATCCTACCTAAACCACTTGACAAGCAAAAAAACCCACTAAATGTCAATCTCCCAAATATCCTACATCAAAACGGTATGCCATAGTGTGGGTGCACACAGAGACGTGGCCACCAACTAGCTCAAATGGGAACATGCACAAGTGTAATTACAAGAAAAAAATTCAAAGTTGTCTGTAATTTCAAACAGCCCCAAAACTGGAAATGCCCCCCACAAATAACCCCCCCCACTAAATATCAATCCCCACATGTTCTGAATCAAACGGTATGCTATATGCGTGGATGCACACAGGGACGTGGCCACCAACTAGCTCAAAGGACGCATGCACAAGTGTAATTACAAGAAAAATAAAGTGCTCTGTAAATTCAAACAGCCCCAAAACTTGGAAAGCCCCCCACAAATAAAACCCCCACTAAATATCAATCTCCCACAGTTTGAATCAAACGGTATGCCTATGTGTGGGTGCACAGAGAGACGTGGCCACCAACTAGCTCAAATGGGCATGACATGACAAGTGAATTGCAAGAAAAAATCAAAGCGCTCTGTAATTTGAACAGCCTAATCAATTTTGAAATAACCCCCCACAAACTATATTTTTGGAAGCTAACACACTCAGCTACGTGATGGTATCTGCTTTCGTATATACATGAAGAATCCAGCGCTTGCTATTCATAGAAAACTCCGTGCTTTTAGGAAGATTTTGTGAAAAAATAAAATAGAGGACTCAATGGTTGAAATCCTACCTAAACCCACTTGGCAAGAGAAAAAACCCACTAAATAAATGCCCGTTTTCCAATTCGAAATCCGATCGGAAAAATCACTTCCCGGAAATCATTTCAGGAAGTGATTTTTCATTCATTGGCAAAGATCAATAATTTGGTGGTCAGAAGTGATCACCAAATTTTGATCTCTGTCCCATTTTTTTTTAAGTCGACGCTAAGTAGCAAAGACTTAGAAAAAATCCTATTTGTGAATGGAACTTTGAGTATGTATAGTACAAGCTGTCAGCTTGACAGCTTGCTATACAGGTATTGCAGCATGATCTAAATTGGATCAGGCTGCAGTACCTCAATAGACCACCAGGGGCAGTCCTCTACCAGTTCAAGGAAGACCCCGGTGAAGGAGGAAGCTCAGTGACATCACCGGGGTCTCCCTTTCCGGAACAAACCCTTTCCTCACGTGGGAGGCTTTCTCCTCGCGGACCCGGCTAAAGGCAGGTAAATCTCCCGATCCCCCCCTCGGATTTGGACGAAACCGAGGGGGATCGAGGGGCTAGGGGGCAGTTGAATACTGCCCCCGATCGCACCTAGCTCCGTTTTTTTTGGGGTTTTTTTCAGGTACAGCCACAGATCGTAATTCACGATCTGTGGCAGTTTGGGCATACACTGCACAGATCGTGAATATACGATCTGTGGCAGGGAAAGGGTTAAAAGGGTAATTAATGCATTTAAACTCATTCATTTTGATGGTTCTTACCAGTTTTCAGGTATGTTAATTACTTCGCCAAATGATTATTCATTTCTTGAACGCAAAAATGAGAATATTCATTTTTATGGCTAACAAAAAGCTGTCTATATGGACTTTCATATCTTCACAGTCAGAACACTTCAGTTCATTCAAAATTTGCCTTTTTGCTTCAACTTAGAAGAATCAACATAAACAGTCCTCTTTTTAAACAGATATGGAGTGACACCAATGCATGTAGTGACAAATGGTGTTTCATGCAATTGAAAATGCATTCTGCTTCGAGACTTTGTTGTCTCTGCTTCAAATAATTTTTGAGCAATTCAGCCCTAAAAGCTGTTATATTGTGAAAATCCCAAATGAAGCAAGTTGGAATGCCATATGGAATGCCATATGGTGATACTAGAAAAACCAAAAGAGTAATATAAATAACCCCATCTCTGAAGTACTCCCAATTACTCAAAGCCAATTGTTTTAGCAGGAAAAAAAAATCATCCAGCTTGGTGCAGTAACTCTCTTCTATACTAGTTTGAAACTATAACTCCCAGCCATACTCAGACTTTGTATTGTGTTTTCAAATATCTGCAGAGCCTAAGGTTGGATACCACTGATAAAAAAAGGCACATTAAAACATGCAATTCAGCTTTATCAGTTTAAATGCAATCAGTTTGTAATCAGTGCATCTGATTTTAACATTATTTCTTAAATCAGCAGTGATCAGGAACCTTAGCCATTTAATTTCCTATATATAAGGACAAATTATTAAAATATACACAATAAGGCTAAGTTAGATCTCTGTATTAATGCAGTTTAAACGCCATCAGTCAGTGCCAAGCATGCATTCCTTGAGGCCCATTATTAATATTTATTAAAAGTCTCTCCCCTGAAATCAAATGATCAGGAACCCTTACCCTAATTCTCCCTGTATAAAGACACATGCTAAATAAACACACAGCAAGGCTAAGACATAATTTATGTAGTTAAATACAATCAGCATTTAATCAATGCAGTCCTGATAACTACACTCCAATCAAGGATCATGTGTCCTTATAATAGGGGAGAAATATTAAGGGTAAGCCTTGACCCCCACTATGTATCAAAATACATACAACACAGAGCATGTAATAAAAACAGCTTAAGTGCAAACAAAATAGCCCATGCATCCCAGATGTCTACATGCAATTACTTTGTCTTTGATCAGAGTTTCTACATTCAAGTGAAGAGGTCGTGAAGGGTGCTAGATGAGCTCCCTCCTACACCAACCGTTTTTTGGGTTGAGTGAGTGCGTCTTACAGAAGAAAAATGAGCATAATCAGACCATATGCTGTCATAGCTTAGGTCTCCAGAAACCTTCTTGAAGAATTTTGAACATTCTTATTTGTAATGGCCTATATCCTTTTGATAAGATAATTCCAGCATGAAAGTTAGCTTCCTAGTCGTTAAGGTAGAAAAAGTAGGAGAGGAACTGATAACAACACCATATAGGAGACCCATGGCTATTCATCTCTTTTACTTCCAGAGTTCTCATCCCAGGGCAGAGATTGACCTAAAGCGGATTTCATGGATCCGCTGAACAGGACTTGCAGATTTCTGACTTTTTTTGGATTTTCCAAATTGTGACTGACTATTTCCGATAATTACCTTCGAGGTAGAGTGGCAAAGTTTTGCTATATAATAACACAACAAAGAGAGAATCTGGCAAAGAGGTAGACTGTTACAGGGACATATACAGTACTATTAAAAAAATTAAAAAGCAATATAGACACTCTTGCAAAACAGTAAATAACAGTTTAAAGAAGGAACCCTAATGGTGCTAGTGTACAGGGAACCTGTCAATTATAAATTGAGTGTTGCAGTCTGCCTTTTGCCAAATTCTATCTTTGTTTGCATTTCTTTATAAACACAGATGGGCTCAAATGATAGGGTTGGAGGCTGTAACTTTAGATATAAGGGGAGGAGACATACAGAAAGCCTCTTAAATAAGGAAGACCTATGCAAATCAACACCACATGTCACCATCTGGCACACCAAGAGTATTTAAATCTGACTATTTGATGTAGATCCAGAGGAGAGAATTACATATTGTCGCCACTACTAAGTACTACTAATTACACTTTCCTACGTGAACATACCTTACTGTATATATAATAAAACTACACCAAATTGATACATTTCTCATGTAGCTGGATTTGACTGGAAGTAACACTATGACTGCAGAGTAAACAGTGTCGTAGCTACAGACTTATGGGTCCTGATGCAAAATTGGGCATGGGCCCTCTAACACACCACACGCAAACACAAATCGGCACTGCAAACCAAATAATCATTGGTAAAATGCTTTGTATATACCACTGGTAAAATAGTTGGCACAAAGACTGGTTAATGCTTGGCATACAGACACTGATAAACTGGTTGAGAAAACTGGCACTGCAAACAGCCAGGCACTGGTTAAATGGCACACAGACAATGGTTAAAAATGTTTTGTACACAGACCACTGGTAAAACAGTAGGCAACAAGACTGGTAGTTTTTGGAAACTTAGCACAAAATCGGGCCCATTCTTGGCCAGGGCCCTGGTCGGTCACATCCCCTGCATCCCTGGTAGCTACGCCCCAAGAGTAAAAATAAACTGACACTGATCCTTCTGTTCTCTTGGATATGGTATTTATGACTTTTATACAGGAATTAAATCTGCACAAGCCCATTTGAAGATCAAATAAAATGTGTATCAACATCTGCAGGATTTTTATGGTTTATGATATACAAGAGAACACTTACTTGGAACAATTTTGTTTTCTCCTAAAAATACTTCCTCTGATGAGGACACTTTAAACTGCACTCATGGAGGCTTGTATATTGTATGAAGGAAATGCTATTCTTTGTAAATACAGATTACACTGTACACTGGAAACCCCCCAGCTAAGTATTTGCATACTTACACAGAACAGGGATTTAGGTTAAACAACATTCAATGATCCTGTTTACAATAAATAATGGTTACTTTCCATACAAAAAAGAAGAGGAATTTCTACAGTGTATTTCATAGCTAGCATGGATGTGGAGAAACAGAATAATTACATGTTCAGTAAAAATAATAAAAATTAAAGGAAGTCTGGGGAATTGAACCTGCAACTGTACATGTAGTACTCTGCCTTGCTAAAAGTAAAGTCTCTTACCTCTAGCCTAACAAAGGTACTATATTGGACACTGGTACGGTTAGAAGGCATAAGAATATCCTTTTAACCTATTTAAAAAACGTGAAAACTGGCAACTAAAAAAGAAATTACTAGCCTTTAAAAAAAAAAAAAGAAACAGTTTATTTAAATAGTGATGTCTAAATTTGGCTAATAAATTGCAATGATGACATTTCAGTTTTGCTAAATGTCAAATAACTGTCATGTTGGGGACAGGATACATTTATTTTTCCAATTGTTCATCTACTGTATATTTTGAAATTGCTTTACTATTAATAAGAATGAATTCATAGATCAGCAATAATCTTTTCATCTTATTTGTTAATAATCTAAAATTGGTTCCGAAAAGCAAATATCGCCTGGCGATGATACAAAATTGTCTAATAAATACAGACAACATAACTACCTTTTCCTTGCAGAATGTTTTGAAGTTAAAATTAGCTTGTGAATGGCAGATGTATTTCAAAAGCAGATAAATAGATTACATGAATCTTACTAATGGCTGATGATGTGTGGTTCTGCCATTTGACATTAAAATAGACCTTATAGCCCTTTCTGGATTATAGTCAAGTCTCAATTTTTTCCTATTCTCACTCATTTATACATTATCATGGGTAATTAAAGCTAGTAACTGACTTATAGCTAAGAAACTAAATAAAAAAGCACCCAGGTGAAGGGAAATTGAAAAAACAAAGCAACAGGCATTTCCAAGGGAATCAACAATGTTTATTTTTTATTATCCTATCTGTGCAACCAGACGTATCTCACAACTGTGTAATCAATGAACACATTCAGAAGCTTAAACCATCCAGTAATTTCAAAGTTTGTTGACTCAATCAGCCAATAGGAACTTTATAATAAAATACTCATTACCTCAAATTGCCTAAATAAAGCAAAATCCTTTGTGCTTACATTTTGTTTCTTAGGCAAATGAGATGGTCCAAATGACCTCCTTAGATTCTCTAAGACAAGTTAAGTGGTGGGCCAAATTTTTTTATTAAGATACTTAATAGCAGATGCAGGATTGGACTCTGTCACGCTTGTGCCTAGTGCTGGGTCTTGTCAGGGAAGGGGAAGACACTGTTTTAGATAGGTTTCTCTGCCTATTGGTGTGATCAGGGGGCTAATGTGGAACGCCCACCTTATCTTCTGGATGGTAATGGAAGACCAAATTTTAATGGAATTCCATTTGCACACCTCCTTCAAGGTATCTAGCGCAAGCTAGATACGCGATCAGCATCAGTAGTTAAGTAAATTTATATGTGGATTGTGTGGTGGTAAAACCTTCTTTATACTATAATCATTATTTTGCAGCAGCGTTATAATGAAGACAGTATGTAATAATTATATATTGCTCATGAACAACATATATATAAAGGATATATTTATATTTCTATTGATAATGTGGTTATAAACCCTGTTGAAATTGCTCGCTGGCTGGAGTAATCTTTGACTCCTCTCTTTCCTTCTGTAAAACATTAATAATGTCACCATGATGTGTGTTTTCTCCTTCGCAATATTGCCAAGATCTGCCCTTTCCTCTCTCATCCACCTCTAAAATGCCCGTGTATGCCCTTGTCCTCTTCCGTCTTGACTACTGTAATATTCTTCTTTTGGTTTCCCGGCCTGTCATTTGTCCCCTCTCTAGTCGATTCTAAATCAGCAGTTGGATCTTTTTCACCCTCCTTAAAAAGTGGAAAAATACTGCAGTCTATGTGGTGGTTCCCATCATGCAAAGAATAATATTCAATACCCTTCTTTTGACCTACATTTTTACAATTTTCTGCACCCCTACTTCTTCTTTCTTGGCCACGTATTATCCTGACCGTGCCCTCTGTCCTCCACAAGGAAATCTTCTCCACAAACACCCAACAAACACTGCCTCCCTGCCTTAAACCATTCTCTCTTGGTGCTCCCAAACCTCTCCCTCTTTCTCTTCACCCAGGACATCCATTAATACTTTAAATCTAGACTGTTATCCTACCTTTCTGAGCACCAACATAAATGATTGTTAGCCATCTCAAGCTCTTTGTCCCCACCCCCCCCACTTATATATGTATGTTGTCCTACCCACTTAGATTGTAAGCTTTCAGGACAGGATCTCATTCCTAATGTGTCATGGTTGTGTAATTATATCAATTATACATAATTCATATATATGCTTTCTTAACTATGTATGAAATGTATATTATTTTTATCTATTGTATAATTGTTGACATTATCCCTTTGTTTGTATACTTTGTATTTTATAATGTTCCAAGTGGTGCTTTATAAATAAATTATACTATACATACATTAGTATAGAGAACAATTGTCATATAAGGTTAGGTTTTCCCTTTCTTTGCTCTGCTGTTTTCTAGACACTTCTTATGTCCTACTGATACCTAATGCTTTTTATTATATAGAAAAGGTAGGGGCAGGAAACCAAATACAAAAGGATAACATATATTTTGGACACAAATATGTTCAGATTTGTAATCCATAATGCCCTTTTTTTTACAGTGGGAAAAAAATTATTCATTTAATACTAATTTAGTTTTTGGGTTTTTTTGCTCTTGCCTTAATTATTGCCCAATCAAAGTGGCTATCCCGGGACTTACGTGGATAGCAAGAGTTCACCCGGACTTATCACACCATGTTAGAACTGGCTAGTCAGGACACACCTCTAACAACTGTTTAGCGTAGTAAGTAGTGACCAGTCCCGATCTCATCATCACTGAACTTGCTTTTAATCTTAATTCAGTCCACTTGGGAAAGAGGAACATAGATATCTGGGGCCACAGAAAACAACAGTCTCGTCTCACTCTGTGAGGCCCGGTATTTCAGCACATTATGTTATTTACTATTTTTGGCTTTGAACTGTTTTCTAATACACACCAACCAGATCGTTACTTGCACAGGAGCTTACCCAAACAGCGGTGACTAATACCCAGTTACCAAAACAGATTTACAAACTTTGTTATCATTCAGTCATTATGTTACATTGTTTAGTTACCACTGCAAACTTTGTTGTGCTATCCAATCATTGAGCACACTGTCCGGACTGCACAGGTGACGAGAGATAGCTGTGTAAAGATCTACAGATTGTTCAGAGTTACTGGCTGCCTTGGGGGTGTGGGAACAAGGATGATGGAGCCCATCAAGTTTATTCATTTTACAAACGGTCAAGGACGCCTGTACTGATTTCTATTGTAACATAAGGATTAGTTGTTAATTCTTGTACTCTTTATAATGTAATGTTTTGTTGTATGATTGCACTTTAGCAATTCTTCATTATTCAATAAATAGACACTTGTGTGAATCTTACCAAGCGAACTTTCTGGGTTATTCAATAAAAGTTCTTATCGTTTTAAAATGGTGCAATTTGCCCCAAACAATCAGAGTTGGCTTTCAAATGCTAAAGAATCTGATTGGCTGGGGCAAATTTAGCACCATTTTAAACGATAAGAAACTTTTATTGAATCTCCCTGTTTGATTGCTATCGACCCAGGGGGGGTGTACCTATGTATAGGGGGTCTTTTTCCTTGGACCGATTCTTTGGTCTGTATTTGTGGTTGGTTAAACTTTATCTAAAATGCTATCTTCTTTAGCCAAAGACAACACAAACGCATGTTTTTCATTAATCTTGTTTTCTGCCCCTAAATTTATTTTCCTATTTATCGTGTTTAGACTCACATGACACACGGGTGAACCTTTTTATAGCCTTTCAAAGGGACAAAAGAAAGATCTGGGCAATTAGCTGTAAGAAATAAAAACAATGCATTCTCATAGTTCTTCCTTAAAAGCTGTTCAGTCAGGGGTCTCATTTCAAGTCATCAGAAGTATATATTGAACCGTTTGGGTATTTTATTAAGGAACAAACAGAAATACGCAAACCAGACAAAAGGCATTGGAATCATTGGGTTAAGAAGCTAGTTAAGAAGTATATTGAAAACTCAGAATAATAAACTTTATTCAAACTCACACTGTAGGGAAACTAGTATAGATTGTGGAATGTTCCAATACACATAGAAAGTGTATAGGAATGGGATATAAGTCTGTGAGGTGCTCTCTGATGTGATGTTCAATACATAAACCACAAAGGAAAGGATAGACATCATGGCACTCTACAATGCAAAATATATTCTTTATTGCCACACATAAACATATTCACTTAATACAGCATGGCTAGTCAAATGGACAACAACATCCTCCAAATACGTCACTACACTACACAAAGTGGCCTAGTGCCTCGTAAAGTGAAAATAGTGCTATAAACCGAACACCCCAATTAAAACAATGTTTTTGTAGCGTATGTTAACTGATACATGGGGTAACAAGTATGTAACTGTTGGCTAACCCAATGACACAGTACAAGGTTACCAAAGGGGTGGAACAGATGACTAGATGTGGGGGAATAATAGGACCAAATCACCCAAGTATATAAGTTATACATATTAACAAACTAAACAGATTAAATACATATCATGATGGACAGAACTGATACAATTTAAATAATCTAATCATCAAGATAATGTAGAGTATCAAAGTTTACAGTGTAATAAGTCATTATGGAGGCATCAATCAATACGCATATATGGCCATATATTTTACGATTTATCATGTTGGCAGGTTGCCACCATCGGATAATTCTGTATCATTATGTGTGTATACCTTAATAACTACACACATTTTTAACACAATAAGACTAAAGATCTATGCACATAAAATCAAAAAGGTAAGTTGAACCATATATAAAGCGGTAGTAGTTCCAAATAGCCCAGTCCTTAAAGTCAACCACTTGGTTGTGAATAAATTAATGTTCTGTCCGTAAATTAAAATAAGCAGTAAAGAAGTCCAATGTTGATAAACAGACAGTATCGGTTATTCCAGCTCACACAAAAATTGTGTTTTTTTGTCAGGGTTAGGACCCACGTATTTAAGTCCAAAATGTCCTACAAGTCCAAGCAGCAAACCAAGACCATTTCTTTAAATATTCCACATCCACAACCCAAGTAAATTTCCCACTTTAGTGCCATGAAGGTCAATCGGTATAAGTTGCATCTCCAAAGGGCCACATACATCTGCGGTTCCAAAGTCCACAGGGTAAACATCCTAAATAAAGGGGCCAGATCCCATTCCTCATTCAGTCCAGAGGGATAAACATTGCAATTGGTAAATCCATTTGCATTTGCTTTGAAGGAGTAGTAATTTTCAGTATCAGTATCAAATTGGTTTGCTGTTGGACTTGTAGGACATTTTGGACTTAAATACGTGGGACCCATAAACTGGACGAAAAAACATAATTTTGTGTGAGCTGGATATATCCAATACTGTCTGTTATCACATTGAGATTCTTACCGGCTTATTTTGATCTTATGGACAGAAGATATATTTATTACAACCAAGTGGTTGACTTTGAGGACTAGGCTATTTGAACTACTTACCTGCTTTACATACTGGTTCAACTACCTGTTTTGAATTAGTGAGTAGCAGTAGTTAGATCTTTAGTCTTATTGTGTTTAAAATGTGTGTATATATAAGGTTACACACTATATACCGAGTATCAGATGGTGGCAAACCTGGTTTGCCAACATGATAAATCTGGAAATATATGGCCATATATGCTGATGATTGATGCTCTATAATGACTTTATTACACTGAAAACTTAGATACTATGATATGCTACATATCTTGATGATTTAGATATATGAAATTGTTTATCAGTTCTGTCCATCTTGAGATGTATATAATCTGTTTAATTGTGTAATATGTATATACTATATTGTGAGTGCTACCTTGGGTTATGGGTCCTATTTATCCCCCACTTATAGTCCCCTTTTCCAGCCCCTTTGGTCACGTTGTACTGTGTCATTGGGTTAGACACAAGTTACATACTTGGCAACCAAGCTCCCCATGTATAACTCTAGTTAACGCTACAGGCGTGCTTGTGGTTGCTAGGTGATCGGGCGTGTTATGGGTGGAGACCAGTGTGGACGCCACATGCGTGATTTTTATGCGTTACACTTCCGGTGAGACTGAGTCTTGCGGACTTCAAGTTTGGGGGTATAAAGACCGGAAACTTGCACAATGATTTGTGAGCTGCGGAAGAAGCCTAACGACGTTAGACGAAACGCGTTCAATGGTTTGATAGGACCATTGTGGGCTTGCTGAGGAATTTGGCACAGAAACTAAAGAAACTATAAGTATATGTCTTTATTAACGTTATGCACTTGCAAGTTAGTGTCTTAAAGGAGAAACTAAACCCAATTTAATAATCCAGAATCTGAAAAACCCCCCTTAAAAACACAATAAACTATAAAATGCCACTTTAGTAAACTCTGTTAAGTAAATCAAAAGCCTGTTAAGAACTGGATAAGTATCTGTGTGTATGTGCAGTGTCAGACCACACCTCCGACCTTCAGTTACATGCTTTCTTGCTTTATCTGTCCTTAAAGGATTGGCTAGAGATTATTAATGGGTTGTGACCAACGTAACCAAGTTTCTGCCATAGCAAGGACTGAGCATGTGCAGAACATAATGGTGTGACCAAACTGTCTGATACTAGAATGAGGGGAAGTATAGCACAAAACAATATGTTATTTAGGTAAAATCCCAGCGCTATATCAAAATGGAGGGTAAGACCGCAGATTACTGGGTTATATCAAGTGTTGTTCTGCCTTCTGGTTCAGTGTTGTTTCTGGGCTTAGTGAGCCTTTAGGGATATTCGATATTTACTGATATTGTTATCTTTTATCCCTCCTCCCCACCATCAGTAAGGAGTCTATTTGGTGGGTGGTTAAAAAAGACCTTCATTTAGTAGTCCTTCCTTGCGCGCGTGAATTGGCTGAGTAGTAGTGGAGAGTGCTGACAAAAAGTCCTTTTCCACTGGTCACAAATTCTTCATAAATAATCCAGGTCTGGTAGGAACTGAGCTCCCTCCTCTCAGTGTTGTGTGAAAACCCCCAAGATAGAGATAAGAAATAAAAATATAATTTTCTGTCTTATCACTTTAAAATCCTTCAACAAACCCCTATAGTAAAACTTCTGCACTGAAAATAAAAGGACACATTAGGAAGAAGTATATAAGAATATATTTCTCTATCTCTATCTTGGGTTTTAACACACACTGAGAGGGAGGGAGCTCAGTCCTGCCCAGACTGGTTATTTTATGAAGAGGTTAAAAAGACCTATCTGGTTTTTTCAAGACTACATATGAGTTGTGCTCTGACTGAGTTTAAGGGGAAATTATGCTCGTACAATGTGGATTGTATTCTTTATATACTTACCTTCAAAGATACTGTTTTGATCCGATTATATGAGGTGTATAACATTACAACATCTAGCAGAGCTCCACATGAGTCCTATCAACATTATTTTTAATGGGGTGGGGTGTTGGTTTATAGCACTGACTAGCATGCTGTATTGATGTGAACAAAGTTATGTTTTGTGCAATAAGAAAATATTTTGCATTGAGAGTGCCCATGATGTCTATCCTTCTCTTGTGTTTATGTAATAAACTTAATTAGCTACAGTAGGCCAATATAAAGAATAAAGGAGGCCATTACACAGAACAATAATGGGTAAATCCGTAGGCACTCCGATCGGGAACGCGACGAAAAATTTCCGTTTGCTTTAAGGTAAAGGGAGCCAATCCGATCGTACTCTATATGGCCGCAGGGCGAGCAATAACACGTATGGGATCGGTCGGTGTTCGAGGTGTGGGTTCCCACAGATACAGTACAATGTGATACTGTCGGCAACATGGTCTGTGAAATCACATGTGTTGGCCACCTTAACTGGGAGACCATATGAATCTATAAGTTGCTATTTAAAAATTTGATATAATATATATTGGTATGTGTGTGTTTTATATTACAACAGTATCATTTGTTAGTGAGACAGACCATAGCTAGTTAATGGTCATTAAATGTTTAAAGTAGAGCAATTTTTTTTAGTCCATTTAGGGTAGGCCACACTGCTGCGTTTTTTGTGCGTTTGCTCTTTTTCAGATCATTATGAAAACGCGGGCAATGCACCGAAAACGCGCAATTTCTTGTGCGATTGCGTTTTTGTTCCGTGATTGGGTTTCGCATTTTAAATCGAACTCGAGCATTTTCCAATACTTAATGAAAAAAACGCATATGCGCAAACGCAACGAGAATCGCACATGAAATGGCATGCGATTCCGTGTGCGATTGCGTTTGTGTTGCAGTGTGGCCGTGCCCTCAATACATAAATATGCCACATGGTTGAGCTGGCCCTTTAGCTTCTGGTATAATGTAGATAAAGAGTAGGATAACACTACCACTAGGCCAAGTACAGATACATTCTGGAGACCATAGCCATTACACAAAAAAAAATATTGGGCAAAATAAAGTTTAGAAAATTTTTAAAAAAACCATCATAATATTGTAAAGAGAGAAAGTTGTAAATGGTAATGTGACATCAAAAGCATTAGAATAAAACAATGAAATAAACAGCACCATATAATAAATTATATCACTGTGAGGGTTTGGATATTTTTTAAAAATAATGCAAAGTGAGTAATCTACATTTTTAAGCAGTTTCTCACTCCTTCATTAAATAGTGGGTGTTCAATAACGTTGATGAGCATTTTCAGGTAGACAAAATGGAAATCAATAGATTCTGTAGTATGTCCTAAGTACCAGAGCACCACCTATTGAGCAAAGACATATATAACACCTGAGTATTATAAATTTTTCTTCGATAAAGTTGTTGTATAATGACATTCGGATTCTGAATACATTGTTACATATAATTGTGTGCTGTGTGATAATGCAGGAAACATAAACTTGGCTAAAAGTTTTCCGGTCCCACTGATAAAAGCTAGTGGTGTATACAAAACTTATAAATTATGACTAATATATACAGTACTTGCACGCTGTTGTTAGTATTTGCCACAAATCAATGGGTCTACCAACTGATAGGGTCTGCAAAATTATAGCATTAGGATCTTTTCAAATGGAACATGTATTAACCAATTCAAATGCTGTTAGAAACACAGTTTAAGAAATGCAGGGTTATTCAAAAAAGTTTTTATCGTTAAAAATGTTGCTAATTTTGCCCCAAACCAATCAATGTTAGCTTTCAGATGGTAAATGATTTTGATTGGTTGGGGCAAAATAAGACCATTTTAACAATAAGACCTTTTATTGATGTTGGGGTGTTAATGGGGTCATTTGCCCCTGAATGTAAACCACATGATGAGTAAAATGATGGGTGGTGGCTATTAATACTGTGGTAGTAGACACCAATTGGGGTACTGATTTTACAACTAAAAAACATAAAGGCACTTTCATAGAATTTAAAAAATAGGACTGCTGTCCAAATTTCAAGCTTGTACTAAAGTCTAGTTTTGGTAATGATGTCTGTTATCAATTGTCTGTATAAAGCAGTGTACTAACTAATATAAACTTTGACAGATCCCTAGTATACCTCTGTGTTTGTTTCTGGTCTTATGGCCCAGTTTTATAAAGCATCACGTAGGAAATGTATTCCTATGTTATTAAAATAAAATCGCCCTAGCAGTTCTTCGTAGAAGTTCGCATTTGTCTGAAAAAATGAACAAAAAACAACTTCAAAAGGTAAAAATCATGCCAAAACCTCATGGAATCTAAAAAAAAGTTACTAAATATCAATCTCCCAAATGTCCTGAATCAAACGGTATGCCATATGTGTGGTTACACACGCGGACGTGGAAGCGAAAAGCCACAAAGTGAGACAATGCACGATGGCTCAGAAACAGCGAAAATATTTAGCCAACTCCGAATTTGGACTGTCTGCAGTTTTTTCCACAAAACACCTCCGTAACTTAGAAATAACCCCCACAAACTATATATTCCTGAAATTTACACACCTTCAGCTATGTAACACTGTAGTTTATTCATTCATACCATCAATGGTGTGGGCGCAGTTCTTCGTAGAAGTTTGTCTGGAAAAAATGAACAAAAAACAACTTCAAAGGTAAAAATCATGCCAAAACCTCATGGAATCTAAAAAAAGTTACTAAATATCAATCTCCCAAATGTCCTGAATCAAACGGTATGCCATATGTGTGGTTACACACGCGGACGTGGAAGCGAAAAGCCACAAAGTGAGACAATGCACGATGGCTCAGAAACAGCGAAAATATTTAGCCAACTCCGAATTTGGACTGTCTGCAGTTTTTTCCACAAAACACCTCCGTAACTTAGAAATAACCCCCACAAACTATATATTCCTGAAATTTACACACCTTCAGCTATGTAACACTGTAGTTTATTCATTCATACCATCAATGGTGTGGGCGCAGTTCTTCGTAGAAGTTCGCATTTGTCTGAAAAAATGAACAAAAAACAACTTCAAAAGGTAGAAATCATGCCAAAACCTCATGGAATCTAAGAAAAAGTTACTAAATATTAATCTCCCAAATGTCCTGAATCAAACGGTATGCCATATGTGTGGTTACACACTCAGATGTGGAAGCGAAAAGCCACAAAGTGAGACAATGCAAGATGGCTCAGAAACAGCGAAAATATTTAGCCAACTCCGAATTTGGACAGTCTGCAGTTTTTTCCACAAAACACCCTAATAACTCAGAAATAACCCCCACAAACTATATATTCCTGAAATCTACACACCTTCGGCTATGTAGCACTGTAGTTCGTTCATTCATACCATCAATGGTGTGGGCGCAGTTCTTCGTAGAAGTTCGCACTTTTCTGAAAAAATGAATAAAAAACAACTTCAAAAGGTAGAAATCATGCCAAAACCTGACGGAATGTAAAAAAAAGTTACTAAATATCAATCTCCCAAATGTCCTGAATCAAACGGTATGCCATATGTGTGGTTACACATGCGGACGTGGAAGCGAAAAGCCACGATGTGAGACAATGCACGATGGTTGAGAAACAGCGAAAATATTTAGCCAACTCCGAATTTGGACAGTCTGCAGTTTTTTCCACAAAACACCCTGATAACTCAGAAATACCCCACACAAACTATATATTCCTGATATCTAGAAAAAAATACATTTCAAAGTTACAAAATCACACCAAAACCCCATGTAATGTAAAAAAAACTTACCAAATATCAATCTCCTAAATGTCCTGAATCAAACGGTATGCCATATGTGTGGTTACACACGGAAGTGGAAGCGACTAGTCAAAATGTAAAACAATGCGCAGTGAGCCAATAACAGCATTTTCCCAGATTTTTCAAACTGAACACCCCTCTAACTTGGAAATACCCCCACAAAACTGTATATTTTCAGAATCTACATACCTTCAGCTACGTAACGCTGTAGTTTGTTCATTCATACCATCAATGGTGTGGGCACAGTTCTTCGTAGAAATTCGCATTTGTCTGAAAAAATGAACAAAAAACAACTTCAAAAGGTAGAAATCATGCCAAAACCCCATGGAATGTAAAAAAAAGCTACTAAATATCAATCTCCCAAATGTCCTGAATCAAACGGTAGGCCATATGTGTGGTTACACACGTGGACGTGGAAGCCAAAAGACACAAAGTGAAACAATGCACAATGGCTCAGAAACAGCAAAAATATTCAGTCAAATCTGAATTAGAACAGTCTGCAATTTTTCCCCACAAAACAACCCCCACAAACTATATATTTCTTGAATCCACACACCTTTATCTACGAAATTCTGTAGTTTGTTCATTCGTACCATCAATGGTGTGGGCGCAGTTCTTCGTAGAAGTTCGCAGTTTTAGCAGATTTTCTAAAAAAATTGAATAAAAACACTCTCAAAGATAGAAATCATGCCAAAATCCCAAGTAATGTAAAAAAAAGTTAACAAATATCAATTTCCTAACTGTCCTGAATCAAACGGTATGCCCTATGTATGGTTAAACACGCAAACGTGGAATCAACTAGCCACAAAGTGAGCCAATGAACAATGGCCCAATTACAGCAACTTTTCAGATTTGTCAGACTAAACACCCCTCTATATTAGAAATACCCCCCAAAACTATATATTCTTGGAATTTACACACCTTCAGCTACGTTACGGTGCCATGCTTTCATACATACATGAAGAATTCCAGACCCAGTAATCCAAGGAACTCCGTGTTTTTTAGGAGTTTGTGAAAAATAAAGTAAGATGATTCAAAGGTTGAAATCCTACCTAAACCCACTGACAGCAAAAAACCACTAATGTCAACCTCCCACATGTTCCTAATCAAACGGTATGCTATATGCGGGATGCACACAGGGACGTGGCCACCAACTAGCTCAAATTGGACGCATGCACAAGTGTAATTACAAGAAAAAAATCAAAGTGCTCTGTAATTTCAAACAGCCCCAAAACTTGGAAATGCCCCCCCACAATAAACCCCCCCACTAAATATCATCTCCCACTGTTATGAATCAAACGTGTATCCCTATGTGTGGATGTACACAGAGACGTGGCACACACTAGCTCAAATTGGACATATGCACAAATGCAATTAAAAGAAAAAATCAAAGTGCTCTGTAATTTGAACAGCCTACCTTTTTCTAAGGAAACGTCCGAAACCTGGAAATTCCCCCACAAGCTATATATTTTTGGAAGCTACACACCTTCAGCTACGTTACGCTGCCATGCTTTCATGATACATGAAGAATTCCAGACCCATGATCCAAAGAACTCCGTGTTTTTTAGGAGGTTTTGTGGAAAAAAAGTAAGATGATTCAAGGGTTGAAATCCTACCTAAACCCACTTGACAAGCAAAAAACCCACTTAATGTCAATCTCCCACATGTTCTGAATCAAACGGTATGCTATATGCGTGGATGCACACAGGGACGTGGCCACCAACTAGCTCAAATTGGACGCATGCACAAGTGTAATTACAAGAAAAAATCAAGTGCTCTGTAAATTCAAACAGCCCCAAAACTGGAAATGCCCCCCACAAATAAACCCCCCCACTAAATATCAATCTCCACATGTTCGAATCAACGGTATGCCCTATGTGTGGATGTACACAGAGACGTGGCCACCAACTAGCTCAAATTGGACGTATGCACAAATGCAATTACAAGAAAAAATCAAAGTGCTCTGTAATTTGAACAGCCTACCCTTTTTCTAAGGAACAGTCCCGAAACATGGAAATTTCCCCCAAACTATATATTTTTGGAATCTACACACCTTCAGCTACATTACGGTGCCATGCTTTCTGCATACATGAGAATTAGACAGACCCAGTGATCCAAAGAAACTCTGTGTTTTAGGAGGTTTTGTGAAAATAAAATAAGAGATTCAGGATTGAAATCCTACCTAAACCAACTTGACAGCAAAAAAACCCATAAATGTCATCTCCCACATATCTAACATAAACGTATGCCATATGTGTGGGTGCACACAGAGAGTGGCCACCAACTGATCAAATGGGACACATGCACAAGTGTAATTACAAGAAAAATTCAAGTTGTCTGTAATTTCAACAGCCCCAAAACTTGGAATGCCCCCCACAAATAACCCCCCCCACTAATATCAATCTCCCACATGTTCTGAATCAAACGGTATGCTATATGCGTGGATGACACAGGGACGTGGCCACCAACTAGCTCAAATTGGACGCATGCACAAGTGTAATTACAAGAAAAAATCAAAGTGCTCTTGTAATTTCAAACAGCCCCAAAACTTGGAAATGCCCCCAAATAACCCCCCCCCCTAAATATCAACTCCCACATGTTCTGAATCAACGGTATGCCCTATGTGTGGTGTACACAGAGACGTGGCCACCAACTAGCTCAAATTGGAGTATGCACAAATGCAATTACAAGAAAAAATCAAAAGTGCTCTGTAATTTGAACAGCCTACCCTTTTTCTAAGGAAACAGTCCGAAACATGGAAATTCCCCCCACAATATATATTTTTGGAAGCTACACACCTTCAGCTACGTTACGGCACATGCTTTCATGCATACATGAAGAATTCCAGACCCAGTGATCCAAAGAACTCCGTGTTTTTTGGAGGTTTGTGAAAAATAAGAATAAGATGATTCAAGGTTGAAATCCTCACCTAAACCCACTTGACAAGCAAAAAAAACCCACTTTATGTCAATCTCCCACGTTCTGAATCAAACGGTATGCTATATGCGTGGATGCACACAGGGACGTGGCCACCAACTAGCTCAAATTGGACGCATGCACAAGTGTAATTACAAGAAAAAATCAAAGTGCTCTGTAAATTCAAACAGCCCAAAACTTGGAAATGCCCCCCACAAAAAAACCCCCCACTAAATATCAATCTCCCACATGTTTGAATCAAACGGTATGCCTATGTGGGGATGTACACCGAGACGTGGCCACCAACTAGCTCAAATGGACGTATGCAGAAATGCAATTACAAGAAAAATCAAAGTGCTCTGTAATTTGAACAGCCTACCCTTTTCTAAGGAACAGTCCCGAAACAATGGAAATTCCCCACCAAGCTATATATTTTTGGAATACACACCTTCAGCTACGTTACGTGCCATGCTTTCATCATACATGAAGAATTCCAGACCCAGTGATCCAAGAACTCCGTGTTTTTAGGAGGTTTTGTGAAAAATAAAAGTAAGATGATTCAAGGTTAAATCCTACCTAACCCACTTGACAAGCAAAAAAACCACTTAATGTCAATCTCCCACATGTTCTGAATCAAACGGTATGCTATATGCGTGGATGCACACAGGGACGTGGCCACCAACTAGCTCAATTGGACGCATGCACAAGTGTAATTACAAGAAAAAATCAAAGTGCTCTGTAAATTCAAACAGCCCCAAAACTTGGAAATGCCCCCACAAATAAACCCCCCCACTAAATATCAATCTCCCACATGTTCTGAATCAAACGGTATGCCCTATGTGTGGATGTACACAAGGACGTGGCCACCAACTAGCTCAAATTGGACGTATGCAAAATGCAATTACAAGAAAAAATCAAAGTGCTCTGTAATTTGAACAGCCTACCCTTTTTCTAAGGAAAACAGTCCCGAAACATGGAAATTCCCCCACAAACTATATATTTTTGGAATCTACACACCTTCAGCTACATTACGGTGCCATGCTTTCATGCATACATGAAGAATTCAGACACCCAGTGATCCAAAGAACTCTTGTGTTTTTAGGAGGTTTGTGGAAAAAAAAATGATGATTCAAGGATTGAAATCCTACCTAAACCAACTTGACAAGCACAAAAAACCACTAAATGTCAATCTCCCACTATCCTACATCAAACGGTATATGCCATATGTGTGGGTGCACACAGAGAGTGGCCACCAACTAGCTCAAATGGGACACATGCACAAGTGTAATTACAAGAAAAAAATTCAAAGTTGTCTGTAATTTCAAACAGCCCCAAAACTTGGAAATGCCCCCACAAATAACCCCCCCACTAAATATCAATCTCCCACATGTTCTGAATCAAACGGTATGCTATATGCGTGGATGCACACAGGGACGTGGCCACCAACTAGCTCAAATTGGACGCATGCACAAGTGTAATTACAAGAAAAAACAAAAGTGCTCTGTAATTTCAAACAGCCCCAAAACTTGGAAATGCCCCCCACAAATAAACCCCCCCCCCTAAATATCAATCTCCCACATGTTCTGAATCAAACGGTATGCCCTATGTGTGGTGACAGAGAGACGTGGCCACCAACTAGCTCAAATGGACGATGCACAAATGTAATTGCAAGAAAAAAATCAAAGCGCTCTGTAATTTGAACAGCCTAAACTTTTTTAGGAAACAGTCCCGAACATGGAATTCCCCCCCAATATATTTTTGGAAGCTACACACTTCAGATAGTTACGCTGCCATGCTTTCATGCATACATGAAGAATTCCAGACCCAGTGATCCAAAGAACTCCGTGTTTTTAGGAGGTTTTGTGAAAAATAAAGTAAGATGATTCAAGGGTTGAAATCCTACCTAAACCCACTTGACAAGCAAAAAAACCCACTTAATGTCAATCTCCCACATGTTCTGAATCAAACGGTATGCTATATGCGTGGATGCACACAGGGACGTGGCCACCAACTAGCTCAAATTGGACGCATGCACAAGTGTAATTACAAGAAAAAATCAAAGTGCTCTGTAAATTCAAACAGCCCCAAAACTTGGAAATGCCCCCCACAAATAAACCCCCCCCACTAAATATCAATCTCCCACATGTTCTGAATCAAACGGTATGCCCTATGTGTGGATGTACACAGAGACGTGGCCACCAACTAGCTCAAATTGGACGTATGCAGAAATGCAATTACAAGAAAAAATCAAAGTGCTCTGTAATTTGAACAGCCTACCCTTTTTCTAAGGAAACAGTCCCGAAACATGGAAATTCCCCCCACAAACTATATATTTTTGGAATCTACACACCTTCAGCTACATTACGGTGCCATGCTTTCATGCATACATGAAGAATTCCAGACCCAGTGATCCAAAGAACTCTTGTGTTTTTAGGAGGTTTTGTGAAAAATAAAATAAGATGATTCAAGGATTGAAATCCTACCTAAACCAACTTGACAAGCAAAAAAACCCACTAAATGTCAATCTCCCACATATCCTACATCAAACGGTATGCCATATGTGTGGGTGCACACAGAGACGTGGCCACCAACTAGCTCAAATGGGACACATGCACAAGTGTAATTACAAGAAAAAATTCAAAGTTGTCTGTAATTTCAAACAGCCCCAAAACTTGGAAATGCCCCCCACAAATAACCCCCCCCACTAAATATCAATCTCCCACATGTTCTGAATCAAACGGTATGCCATATGTGTGGGTGCACAGAGAGACGTGGCCACCAACTAGCTCAAATGGGACGCATGCACAAGTGTAATTGCAAGAAAAAAATCAAAGCGCTCTGTAATTTGAACAGCCTAATCAATTTTGAAATACCCCCCACAAACTATATTTTTGGAAGCTACACACCTTCAGCTACGTGATGGTATCATGCTTTCGTATATACATGAAGAATTCCAGGCGCTGCTATTCATAGAACTCCGTGCTTTTAGGAGATTTTGTTAAAAAATAAAATAAGAGGACTCAATGGTTGAAATCCTACCTAAACCCACTTGGCAAGTAAAAAAACCCACTAAATGGCAATCTCCCACATGTCCTGAATCAAACGGTATGCCATAAGGGTGGGTGCAAACGGAGATGGGGCCACCAACTAGCTCAAATGGGATCCATGCGCAATTGCAATTACAAGAAAAAATTAAAAAACGCCACAACCCACCCCTCTACCCTATACCCACCCCCCCTTTTAGTGGAAAACCAGTTAGTACGGAGAGTCACACAAGTTTTTGCACACTTTACTGATCCTAAAAAATCAATACGGCCTTTTTTTGGTACCTCTGCAAAATTTCCTACTAAAATAGGCTTAGTTTCCCTTGAAATCCAACAAATAAATGATCCGCGTTTACTTTACCGATATCACCGGGGACATTGGGAAGCTTGGAGAATACAAAGTTTTTTGCTAATTTATAGTTTTAGGGTAAAAAAAAAAAAAAAGGTGTGTGTATCACTTTAAGATTTTTTTTGTGTGCATTTCCCCTTTTTTGGGGGGATCATTCCCAAAGATGATCATCAAATCATCTTAGGGAATGATACCGAACTTGGAATACGGGCATAAATGCCCGTTTTCCAATTCGAAATCCGATCGGAAAAATCACTTCCCGGAAATCATTTTCCAGGAAGTGATTTTTCATTCATTGGCAAAGATCAATAATTTGGTGATCAGAAGTGATCACCAAATTTTGATCTCTGTCCCCATTTTTTTTCTAAGTCGACGCTAAGTAGCAAAGACTTAGAAAAAATCCTATTTGTGAATGGAACTTTGAGTATGTATAGTACAGCTGTCAGCTTGACAGCTTGTGCTATACAGGTATTGCAGCATGATCTAAATTGAGATCAGGCTGCAGTACCTCAACTAGACCACCAGGGGCAGTCTCTTACCAGTTCAAGGGAAGACCCCGGTGAAGGAGGAAGCTCAGTGACATCACCGGGGTCTCCCTTTCCGGAACAACCCTTTCCTCCACGTGGGACCGGCTTTCTCCTCGCGGACCCGGCTAAAGGCAGGTAAATCTCCCGATCCCCCCCTCGGATTTGGACGAAACCGAGGGGGGATCGAGGGGGCTAGGGGGGCAGTTGAATACTGCCCCCCGATCGCACCTAGCTCCGTTTTTTTGGGGGTTTTTTCAGGTACAGCCACAGATCGTATATTCACGATCTGTGGCAGTTTGGGCATACACTGCACAGATCGTGAATATACGATCTGTGGCAGGGAAAGGGTTAAAAGGGTAATTAATGCTATTTAAACTCATTCATTTTGATGGTTCTTACCAGTTTTCAGGTATGTGTAATTACTTCGCCAAATGATTATTCATTTCTTGAACGCAAAGCATGAGAATATTCATTTTTATGGCTAACAAAATGCTGTCTATATGGACTTTCATATCTTCACAGTCAGAACACTTCAGTTCATTCAAAATTTGCCTTTTCTTTTTTCATTTGGACTGTCAATCAACATATTAACTAGTCCTCTTTTTAAAGTAGGAGTTTTGCTACACTGTCAATGTGTGATTTAGTTGACAAATGGTGTTTCATGCAATTGAACATGCATTCTGCTTCGAGACTTTGTTGTCTCTGCTTCAAATAATTTTTGAGCAATTCAGCCTTAAAAGCTGTTATATTGTGAAAATCCCAAATGAAGCAATGTTGGAATGCCATATGGAATGCCATATGGTGAACTAGAAAAACCAAAAGAGTAATATAAATAACCCCCATCTCTGAAGTACTCCCAATTACTCAAAGCCAATTGATTTTAGCAGGAAAAAAAATCATCCAGCTTGGTGCAGTAACTCTCTTCTATACTAGTTTGAAACTATAACTCCCAGCCAATACTCAGACTTTGGTATTGTAGTTTTCAAATATCTGCAGAGCCTAAGGTTGGATACCACTGATATAAAAAAGGCACATTAAAAACATGCAATTCAGCTTTATTACAGTTTAAATGCAATCAGTTTGTAATCAGTGCATCTGATTTTAACATTTATTTCCTTAAATCAGCAGCTGATCAGGAACCTTAGCCATTTAATTTCCTATATATATAGGACAAATTATAAAATATACACACAATAAGGCTAAGTTAGAATCTCTGTATTAATGCAGTTTAAACGCCATCAGTCAGTAGCCAATGCATGCATTCCTTGAGGCCCATTATTAATATTTATTAAAAGTCTTCCCCCTGAAATCAAATGATCAGGAACCCTTACCCTAATTCTCCCTGTATAAATGACACATGCTAAATAAACACACAGCAAGGCTAAGACATAATTTATGTAGTTTAAATACAATCAGCATTTAATCAATGCAGTCCTGATAACTACACTTCCAATCAAGTGATCATGTGTCCTTTATATAGGGGAGAAAATATTAATGGGTAAGCCTTGACCCCCACTATGTATCAAATACATACAACACAGAGCATGTAATAAAAACAGCTTAAGTGCAAACAAAATAGCCCATGCATCCCAGATGTCTACATGCAATTACTTTGTCTTTGATCAGAGTTTCTACATTCAAGTGAAGAGGTCAGTGAAGGGTGCTAGATGAGCTCCCTCCTACACCAACCTGTTTTTTGGGTTGAGTGAGTGCGTCTTTACAGAAGAAAATGAGCGATAATCAGACCATATGCTGTCATAGCTTAGGTCTCCAGAACCTTCTTGAAGAATTTCTGAACATTCTTATTTGTAATGGCCTTAATATCCTTTTGATAAGATAAATTTCCAGCATGAAAGTTAGCTTCCTAATCGTTAAGGTAGAAAAAGTAGGAGAGGAACTGATAACAACACCATATAGGAAGCCCATGGCTATTCATTCTCTTTAACTTCCAGAGTTCTCATCCCCAGGGGCAGAGATGGACCTAAAGCGGATTTCATGGATCCGCTGGAACATGGACTTTGCAGATTTCTGACTTTTTTGGATTTTCCAAATTGCTGAACTATTTCCGATAATTACCTTCGAGGTAGAGGTGCAAAGTTTGCTATATAATAACACAAACAAAGAGAGAATCTGGCAAAGAGGTAGACTGTTACAGGGACATATACAGTACTATTAAAAACATTAAAAAAGCAATATAGACACTCTTGCAAAACAGTAAATAACATTTAAAGAAGGAACCCTAATGGTGCTTAGTGTACAGGGAACCTGTCAATTATAAATTGAGTGTTGCAGTCTGCCTTTTTGCCAAATTCTATCTTTGTTTGCATTTCTTTTATAAACACAGATGGGCTCAAATGCATAGGGTTGGAGGCTGTAACTTTAGATATAAGGGGAGGAGACATACAGAAATGCCTCTTAAATAAGGAAGACCTATGCATATATCAACACACATGTTCACCATCTGGCACCAATAAGTATTTAAATCTGACTATTTGATTGTAGATCCAGAGGAGAGAATTACCATATTGTCGCCACTACTAAGTACTACTAATTACACTTTCCTACGTGAACATACCTATACTGTATATATAATAAAACTACACCAAATTGATACATTTCTCATGTAGCTGGATTTGACTGGAAGTAACCACTATAGACTGCAGAGTAAACAGTGTCGTAGCTACAGACTTATGGGTCCTGATGCAAAATTTGGGCATGGGCCCCTCAACACCACCGCAAACACAAATCGGCACTGCAAACCAAATAATCATTGGTAAAATGCTTTGTATATAACCACTGGTAAAATAGTTGGCACAAAGACTGGTTAAATGCTTGGCATACAGACACTGATAAACTGGTTGAGAAACTGGCACTGCAAACAGCCAGGCACTGGTTAAATGGCACACAGACAATGGTAAAAATGTTTTGTACACAGACCACTGGTAAAACAGTAGGCACACAGACTGGTAGTTTTGGAAACTTAGCACAAAATCGGGCCCATTCTTGGCCAAGAGCCCTGGTGCGGTCACATCCCCTGCATCCCTGGTAGCTACGCCCCCGAGAGTAAAAATAAACTGACACTGATCCTTCTGTTCTCTTGGATATGGTATTTATGACTTTTTATACAGGATTTAAATCTGCACAAGCCCATTTGAAGATCAAATAAAATGTGTATAACATCTGCAGGATTTTTATGGTTTATGATATACAAGAGAACACTTACTTGGAACAATTTTGTTCTCCTAAAAATACTTCCCCTCTGATGAGGACACTTTAAACTGCACTCATGGAGGCTTGTATATTGTATGAAGGAAATGCTATTCTTTGTAAATACAGATTTACACTGTACACTGTATAACCCCCCAGCTAAGTATTTGCATACTTACACAGAACAGGGAATTAAGTTAAACACATTCAATGATCCTGTTCTAACAATACTATAATGGTTTACTTTCCATACAAAAAAGAAGAGGAATTTCTACAGTGTATTTCATAGCTAGCATGGATGTGAGAAACAGAATAATTACATTTCAGTAAAAATAATAAAAATTAAAGGAAGTCTGGGGAATTGAACCTGCAACTTGTACATGTACTCTGCCTTGCTAAAAGTAAAGCTCTTACCTCTAGCCTAACAAAGGTACTATATTGAACACTGGTATGTGTAGAATCTTTATCTTTTAGTAGGAACATAATGGAAACAAAAACAAAGGTAAGTCTGGGAATTTGAACTTGTAATTAATTAAACCAACATCAATCATACAACGTTTCGGGGGATCGTGCTCCCTTCTTCAGGAGGCATTTGTTTCTACATACACACAGGATATTATGAAATGGGCAAAGATATGCATTAAGAGTGCTGCATATTACCTGCAAAATGTTATTTTTCAATAAATGGGTTTCAGGGTATTAATTTCAGTACTGCTATCTGGAAATACTTTTTTCAAGCCAAGAATATCCTTTTAACCTATTTAATAAAACGTGAAAACTGGACTAAAAAAGAAATTACTAGCCTTTAAAAAAAAAAAAAAGAAACAGGTTTATTATAAATAGTGATGCTAAATTTGGCAAATAAATTGCAGATGACATTTCAGTTTTGCTAAATGTCAAATAACTGTCATGTTGGGGACAGGAATACATTTATTTTTCCAATGTGTTCATCTTACTGTATATTTTGAAATTGCTTTACTATTAATAAGATATGAATTCATAGATCAGCAATAATCTTTTCATCTTATTTGTTAATAATCTAAAATTGGTTCCGAAAAGCAAATTATCGCCTGGCAGATGATACAAAATTGTCTAATAAATACAGACATACATAACTACCTTTTCCTTGCAGAATGTTTTGAAGTTAAAATTAGCTTGTGAATGGCAGATGTATTTCAAAGCAGATAAATAGATTACATGAATCTTACTAATGGCTTGATGATGTGTGGTTCTGCCATTTGACATTAAAATAAGACCTTATAGCCCTTTCTGGATTATAGTCAAGTCTCACATTTTTTCCTATTCTCACTGCATTTATACATTATCATGGTAATTAAAGCTAGTAACTGATTATAGCTAAGAAACTAAATAAAAAAGCACCCAGGTGAAGGGAAATTGAAAAACAAAGCAACAGGCATTTTCCAAGGGAATCAACAATGTTTATTTTTTATTATCCTATCTGTGCAACCAGACGTATCTCACAACTGCTGTAATTCAATGAACACATTCAGAAGCTTAAACACATCCAGTAATTTCATAAGTTTGTTGACTCAATCAGCCAATAGGAACTTTATAATAAAATACTCAATTACCTCAAATTGCCTAAAATAAAGCAAAATTCCTTTGTGCTTACATTTTGTTTCTTAGGTCAAATGAGATGGTCCAAATGACCTCCTTAGATTCTCTAAGACAAGTTAAGTGGTGGGCCAATATTTTTTTATTAAGATACTTAATAGCAGATGCAGGATTGGGACTCTGTCACGCTTGTGCCTAGTGCTGGGTCTTGTCAGGGAAGGGGAAGCACACTGTTTTAGATAGGTTTCTCTGCCTATGGTGTGATCATGGGCTAATGTGGAACGCCCACCTTACTCTTCTGGCATGGTAATGGAACGACCAATTTTAATGGAATTCCATTTGTCACACCTCCTTTCAAGGTATCTAGCGCCAAGCTAGATACGCGATCAGCATCAGTGTTAAGTAAATTTATATGTGGATTGTGTGGTGGTAAAACCTTCTTTATACTATAATCATCTATTTTGCAGCAACGTTATAATGATAGACAGTATGTAATAATTATATATTGCTCATGAACAACATATAATATAAAGGAATATATTTATATTTCTATTGATAATGTGGTTATAAACCCTGTTGAAATTGCTCGCTGTCTTGGAGTAATCTTTGACTCCTCTCTTTCCTTCTGTCAAAACATTAATAATGTCACCAGGATGTGTTGTTTTCTCCTTCGCAATATTGCCAAGATCTGCCCTTTCCTCTCTCAATCCACCTCTAAAATGCCCGTGTATGCCCTTGTCCTCTTCCGTCTTGACTACTGTAATATTCTTCTTATTGGTTTCCCGGCCTGTCATTTGTCCCCTCTCTAGTCGATTCTAAACTCAGCAGTTCGGATCTTTTCACCCTCCTTAAAAGTGGAAAAATACTGCAGTCTATGTGGTGGTTTCCCATCATGCAAAGAATAATATTCAATACCCTTCTTTTGACCTTTACATTTTTACAATTTTCTGCACCCCCTACCTTTCTTCTCTCTTGGCCACGTATACTCCTGACCGTGCCCTCTGTTCCTCACAAGGAAATCTTCTCCACAAACACCCAACAAACACTGCCTCCTCCTGCCTTAAACCATTCTCTCTTGGTGCTCCCAAACTCTCTCCCTCTTTCTCTTCACCAGGGGACATCCATTAATACTTTCAAATCTAGACTGTTATCCTACCTTTCTGAGCACCAACATAAATGATTGTTAGCCATCTCAAGCTCTTTGTCCCCACCCCCCCACTTATATATGTATGTTGTCCTACCCACTTAGATTGTAAGCTCTTCAGGACAGGGATCTCATTCCTAATGTGTCATGGCTTGTTGTACTTATATCAATTTATACATAATTCATATATATGCTTTCTTAACCTATGTATGAAATTGTATTTAATTTTTATCTATCTGTATAATTGCTTGCACTTATCCCTTTGTTTGTATACTTTGTATTTTATAATGTTCCCAAGTGGTGCTTTATAAATAAAATTATACATACATACATTAGTATAGAGAACAATTGTCATATAAGGTTAGGTTTTCCCTTTCTCTTGCTCTGCTGTTTTCTAGACACTTCTTATGTCCTACTGATACCTAATGCTTTTTATATATAGAAAGGTAGGGGCAGGAAACCAAATACAAAAGGATAACATATATTTTGGACACAAATATGTTCAGATTTGTAATCCATAATGCCCTTTTTTTACAGTGGGAAAAAAATTATTCCATTTTAATACTAATTTAGTTTTTGGGTTTTTTTTGCTTTCTTGCCTTAACTTATTGCCCAATCAAAGTTGGCTATCCCGGGACTTATGTGGATAGCAAGAGTTCACCCGGACTTATCACACCATGTTAGAACTGGCTATGTTAGGACACACCTCTAACAACTGTTTAGCGTAGTAGTGACTCAGTCCCGATCTCCATCATCACTGAACTTGCTTTTAATCTTTAATTCAGTCCACTTGGGAAAGAGGAACATAGATATCTGGGGCCACAGAACAACAGTCTCGTCTCACTCTGTGAGGCCCGGTATTTCAGCACATTATTGTTATTTACTATTTTTGGCTTTGAACTGTTTCTAACTACACCAACCAGCTGTTACTTGCACAGGACGCTTACCCAACAGCGGTGACTATATACCCAGTTACCAAACAGATTTACAAACTTTGTTATCATTCAGTCATTATGTTACATTGTTTAGTTACACTGCAAACTTTGTTGCTATCCAATCATTGAGCTACACTGTCCGGACTGCACAGGTGACAGAGGAGATAGCTGTGTAAAGATCTACAGATTGTTCAGAGTTACTGGACTGCCTTGGGGGTGTGGGAACAAGGATGATGGAGCCCATCATAGTTTATTCATTTTACAAACGGTCAGGGACGCCTGTCTGATTTCTATTGTAACATAAGGATTAGTTGTTTAATTCTTGTACTCTTTATAATGTACTGTTTTTGTTGTATGCATTTGCACTTTAGCAATTCTTCATTATTCAATAAATAGACACTTGATGTGAATCTTACCAAGCGAACTTTCTGGGTTATTCAATAAAAGTTCTTATTGTTTAAAATGGTGCTAATTTTGCCCCAACCAATCAGATGTTGGCTTTCAAATACTAAATAAGATCTGATTGGCTGGGGCAAATTTAGCACCATTTTAAACGATAAGAACTTTTATTGAATCTCCCTGTTTGATTGCTATCAGACCCAGGGGGGGTGTGCCTATGTATAGGGGGTCGTTTTCCTTGGACCGATTCTTTTGGTCTGTATTTGTGGTTGGTATAACTTTATCTCAACATGCCTATCTTCTTTAGCCAAAGACAACACAAACGCATGTTTTTCATTAAATCTTTGTTTTCTGCCCCTAAATTTATTTTCCTATTTATTGTGTTTAGAGTCACATGGCACACGGTGAACCTTTTTATAGCCTTTCAAAGGGACAAAAGAAAGATTCTGGGCAATTAGCTGTAAGAAATAAAAACAATGCATTCTCATAGTTCTTCCTTAAAAGCTGTTCAGGTCAGGGGTCTCATTTCAAGTCATCAGCATGTATATATTGAACCGTTATGGGTATTTTATTAAGGAAAAACAAAAATACGCAAACCAGACAAAAGGCATTGGCAATCATTGGGTTAAGAAGCTAGTTAAGAAGTCTATTTGAAAACTCAGAATAATAAACTTAATTCAAAACTCACACTGTAGGGACACTAGTATAGATTGTGGAATGTTCCACTACACATAGAAAGTGTATAGTAATGGGATATAAGTCTGTGAGGTGCTCTCTGATGATGATTCAATACATAAACCACAAAGAGAAAGGATAGACATCATGGCACTCTCAAATGCAAAATATATTCTTTATTGCACACATAAACATATTCACTTAATACAGCATGGCTAGTCAAATGGACAACAACATCCTCCAAATACGTCACTACACTACACAAAGTGGCCTAGTGCCTGTAAAGTGAAAATAGTGCTATAAACCGAACACCCCATTAAAAACAATGTTTTTGTAGCGTTAACTGATACATGGGGTAACAAGTATGTAACTTGTGTCTAACCCAATGACACAGTACAACGTTACCAAAGGGTCTGGAACAGATGGACTAGATGTGGGGGAATAAATAGGACCAAATCACCCAAGTATATAAGTATATACATATTAACAAACTAAACAGATTAAATATACATATCATGATGGACAGAACTGATAAACAATTTAAATAATCTAATCATCAAGATAATGTAGCAGTATCAAAGTTTACAGTGTAATAAAGTCATTATGGAGGCATCAATCAATCAGCATATATGGCCATATATTTTCAGATTTATCATGTTGGCAGGTTTGCCACCATCGGATAATTCTGTATCATTATGTGTGTATACCTTATATATACACACATTTTAAACACAATAAGACTAAAGATCTACTGCACATAAAATCAAAAAAGGTAAGTTGAACCAGTATATAAAGCAGGTAAGTAGTCCAAATAGCCCAGTCCTTAAAGTCAACCACTTGGTTGTAATAAATTAATGTTCTGTCCGTAACATTAAAATAAGCCAGGTAAGGAAGCTCCAATGTGATAAACAGACAGTATTGGTTATTCCAGCTCACACAAAAATTATTGTGGTTTTGTGTCCAGGTGTATGGACCCACGTATTTAAGTCCAAAATGTCCTACAAGTCCAAGCAGCAACCAAGACAATTCTTTAAATATTCCACATCCACAACCGCAAGTAAATTTCCCTTTAGTGGCCTGAAGGTCAATCGGTAAGCTTGCATCTCCAAAGGGCCATACATCTGCGGTTCCAAAGTCACAGGGTAAACATCCTAAATTAAAGGGGCCAGATCCCATTCCTCATTTCAGTCCCCGAGGGGATAAACATTGCAATTGGTAAATCCATCTGCATTGCTTTGAAGGAGTAATTTATCAGGATCAGTATCAAATGGTTTGCTGCTTGGACTTGTAGGACATTTTGGACTTAAAACGTGGGACCATAAACTGGACAGAAAAACATATTTTGTGTGAGCTGGAATAACCAATACTGTCTGTTTATCACATTGGAGCTTCTTTACCTGGCTTATTTTGATCTTATGGACGAGATAATTATTACAAACAAGTGGTTGACTTTGAGGACTAGGTTTTGAACTACTTACCTGCTTTACATACTGGTTCAACTTACTGTTTTGAATTTATGTGCAGTAGTTAGATCTTTAGTCTTATTGTGTTTAAAAGTGTGATATATAAGGTACACACATAATGATACAGAGTTATCCGATGGTGGCAAACCTGATTTGCCAACATGATAAATCTGGAAATATATGGCCATATATGTGATTGATTGATGCCTCTATAATGACTTTATTACACTGAAAACTAGATACTATGATACTGCTACATTATCTTGATGATTAGATTATTGAAATTGTTTATCAGTTCTGTCATCTTGAGATGTATATTTAATCTGTTTAATTTGAATATGTATATACTTATATTGTCCTGCTACCTTGGGTGATTGGGTCCTATTTATTCCCCACTTTAGTCCCTCTTTTCCAGCCCCTTTGGTCACGTTGTACTGTGTCATTGGGTTAGACACAAGTTACATACTTTGGCAACCAAGCTCCCCATGATTAACTCTAGTTAACGCTACAGGCGTGCTTGTGGTTGCCTAGGTGATCGGGCTGTGTTTATGGGTGGAGACCAGTGTGGACGCACATGCGTGATTTTTATGCGTTACACTTCCGGTGAGACTTTGAGTCTTGCGGACTTCAAGTTTGGGGGTATAAAGAACCGGGAACTTGCACAATGATTTGTGAGCTGCGGAAGAAGCTCCGACATTAGACGAAACGCGTTCAAGGTTTGATAGACATTGGGGCTTGATGAGGATCTTGGCACAGAAACTATAAGTATATGTCTTATGCTTGTGGAAGTCTCATTCATCCAGGATGGTATATCTGTTGTATTCAATTAGACAACTGGACATGAAAGTAGTTCTTGAAGACGTTCGCTAGTCATCCGACTGGCTTTTCAATTCAGAATGACTTGTACAAGAATCGTGGCAATTATGTACCCTGGAAAATCCCAATTAGCATATCACAGCAGGTGTAAGGGTGTGATTAGATAGTGGCTAGAGGTTATAGGAACGCCCAGAGTAAGGTGTTAACGTTATGCACTTGCATTAAGTTGTCTTAAAGGAGAACTAAACCCAATTTTATATAATCCAGAATCTGAAAACACCCCCCTTAAAAACACCAATAAACTATAAAATGCCACTTTAGTAAACTCTGTTAAGTAAATCAAAAGCCGTTAAGAATGGATGAAGTATCTGTGTGTATGTGCAGTGTCAGACCACACCTCCTGAACTCAGTTACATGTTTCTTGCTTTATTGTCCTGTAAAAGGATTGGCTAGAGATATTAATGGGTGTGACCAACTGTAACAAGTTTTGCCATAGCTAAGGACTGAGATGTGCAGAACATAATGGCCGTTGACAAACTGTCTGATACTAGAATGCTGAGAAGTATAGCACAAACCATATGTTATTTAGGTAAATTTCCCAGCGCCTATCAAAATGAGAGGTAAGACACAGATTACTGGGTTTATATCAAGGTGTTCTGCCTTCTAGTTCAGTGTTGTTTGGCTTTAGTTGCCCTTAAGGGATTAGATATTACTGTATATATTGTTATCTTTTATTCTCCCTCCCCCACATCAGTAAGGAGTCTATTTTGGTGGGTGGTTAAAAAGACCTTCATTTATAGTAGTCCTTCCTTGCGCTGTGAATTGGGCTGGAGTAGTATGGAGAGTGCTGCAAAAAGTCCCTTTTCCACTGTGTCACAAATTCTTCATAAAATACCAGGTCTGGCAGCTGAGCTCCTCCTCTCAGTGTTGTGTTAAAAACCCAAAGATAGAGATAAGAAATAAAAATATAATTACTGTCTTATCACTTTAATCCTTCAACAAACCCTATAGTAAAACTTCTGCACTGAAAATAAAGGACACATAAGGAAGAATATATAAGAATATATTTCTTATCTCTATCTTGGGTTTTTAACACAACATGAGAGGAGGGAGCTAGTCCTGCCAGACCTGGTATTTTATGAAGAGGTTAAAAAGACCTATCTGGTTTTTCAAGACTATAATGAGTTTTTGCTCTGATGATTTAAGGGGAAATTATGCTCGTACATAGTGGATTGTATTCTTTATAACTTACCTTCAAAGATACTGTTTTGATCTATTATATGAGGTGTATAACATTACAACATCTAGCAGAGCTCCACATGAGTCCTATCAAACATTGTTTTTAATGGGGTGTTGGTTTATAGCACTGACTAGCCATGCTGTATTGAGTGAACAAGTTTATGTGTGGCAATAAAAAATATTTTGCATTTGAGGTGCCATGATGTCTATCCTTTTCTTTGTGGTTTAGTAATAAACTTAATTAGCTACAGGAGCCAATCATAAGACTAAAGGAGGCCAACACAGAACAATAATGGGTAAATCCAGTAGGCACTCCGATCGGGAATGGCGAAAAAAATTCCGTTTCTTTAAGTAAAGGGAGCCAATCGATCGTACTGTATATGGCCGCATGGCTGACCAATAACACGTATGGGGATCGGTCGGGTTCGAGTGTGCTGTTCCCACAGATACAGTACCAATGTGATCTGTCGGCACACATGCTGTGGAAATCACAGTGTGTATGGCCACCTTAACGAGACCATATGAATCTATAAGTTGCTAATTAAACATTGTATTAATATATATGGTATGTGTGTGTTTTATATACACAGTAATCATTTTGTTATTGTAGACAGACCATAGCTAGTTAATGTTCATTAAATGTTTAAGTAGAGCAATTTTTTTAGCCCATTTAGGGGTAGGCCACACTGCTGGTTTTTTGTGCGTTTGCTTCTTTTAGATCATAGAAAACGCGGCAACGCCACCGAAAACGCGCATTGCTTTTTGTGCGATTGCGCTTGTGATTTGTGTTTCGCATTTTAAATCGCAATCGCATGCATTTTCCAATACTTAATGAAAAAAACGCATGCGCAAAACGCAACGAAATCGCACAAAATGGCATGCGATTCCGGGTGCGATTGCGTTTGTGGGCAGTGTGGCCGTGCCCTCAATACATAAATAGCCACATTTTTGTTTGTTGAGCTGTCCCTTTATGCTTCTGTATAATGTAGATAAAGAGTAGGATAAACATACCACTGCCAAGTACAGATACATTCTTGGAGACCATAGCCCTTACACAAAAAAAATATTTGGCAAAATAAAGTTAGAAAATTTTAAATAAACCATCATAAATTGTGTAATAGAGAAAGTTGTAATGGTAATGTGACATTAAAAAGCATTGGAATAAAACAATGAAATAAACAGCACATATAATAAATTATATCACTGTGAGGGTTTGACTATTTTTAATACATAATGCACAAGTGAGGTAAGTACTACATTTTTAAGCAGTTTCTCACTCCTTTCATTAAATTAGTGGGTTTCAATACTTGCATGAGCATTTTCAGGTAGACAAAATGGAAATCAATAGATTCTGTAGTATGTCCTAATGTACAGAGCACCACCTAGTGAGCAAAGACATATATAAAACCTGAGTATTATAAATTTTCCTTCGATAGATGTGGTATAATGAATTCGGATTCTGAATACATTGTTACATATAATTGTGTGCCGTGATAAATGCAGGAAACATAAACTTGGCTAAAAGTTTCCGTCCACTGATAAAAGCTATGGTGTGATACAAAAACTTATAATTTATTGACTAATATATACAGTACTTGCACGCTGTTGTTAGATTATTTGCCCAAATCAATGGTCTACTAACTGATAGGGTCTGCAAAATTATAGCATTAGGATCTTTTCAAATGGAACATGTATTAACCAATCAAATGGTTAGAAACACAGTTTAAGAAATTGCAGGGTTATTCAATAAAAGTTTTTATCGTTAAAAATTGTGCTAATTTTGCCCCAACCAATCATATGTTAGCTTTCAATGTTAAATGTATTTCTGATTGGTTGGGGCAAAATAAGCACCATTTTTAACAATAAGACCTTTTATTGATGTCTGGTGTCTAATGGGTCATTTGCCCCTTGAATGTAAACCACACTGATGAGTAAAATGATGGGGGTGGTGACATAATCTGTGGTAGTGACACCAATTGGTGTACTGATTTTACACTAAAAAACATTACAGGCACTTTAATAGAAATTTTAAAAATATGGACTGCATGTCCAAATTTCAGCTGTACTAAAGTCTAGGTTTTGGATATGTATATTTTTGTAATAATGTCTGTTAAAGCAGTGTCAGCTTATATATATAAACTTTGAATGATCCCATTTTATTACCTCTGTTTGTTTTCTGGTGTCTTAGGCCCAGTTATAAAGCATGCACGTAGGAAATGTATCCTATGTTATTAAAAAAAAATCAGCCACTAAGTTTAAAGGGCATGTCCAACCAAAAATGTACTTTCATATAATGCTCCTCTCCCTTGCCCACCCCAACTGCCATGTAAAAACTAAAAAAAAAAAAGTTTCTGATGCATACTACATTGCCTCTCACTCCCGCGGCTATCTTCTCCCACTCGCTGCTAACGGAAACAGCAGATCACAGACGCAGCTTCCAGCTGTGAGATAGCCGCAGGAGTGCAGGGCTGCAAGTATGCATCGGAGGGATTTTTTAGTTTTAACATGGTGGTTGGGGGTGGGCAGGGAGAGGGACACAATATCATTGGGTTTTATGCTAAGTGGAGTGGCAGCCATATGGGATCGAGAGAGGGAGGGGAGGGGGAAAGGAACCCTGAACATGCCACTGTCCTGAGGATAAATTAGAGGCAGAAACTTTTTGACAGGAAGACGGCTCCTAGTGGTCAGTTTCCTGGATTTGGACTGCAGGAGAACAATAAGGAGCAGGGAGTGTAAGGTACAATTTTTTTCAAAACTACACAGTGGGGCCAGACACTGGGGCAAATTGTGGTTTTGGGGTGGAATGCCCTTTAAACTATGCAATGAAACAAATAATCTCTAAAGTAAGAAGAGGGAATAGCTGCAGAGTGAACACTTTTAGATATGCTGCACTGATTTATACAGCCCCATCTGCAGCGATCCTTACCCCTTACATTAAAGGGCATGCCCACCCCCCAAAACTATAATTTAACCCACTACTGGCCCCACTATTCAAAAAATAATTCCAAGAATAAACTTAAGGCAATCTCCTTTAATTTTCTCTACTAGATATAGCCCACAGTATCATAAAATTGTAAAATTGTAAAGAAAAACTTGCCTGTTCTCATGGGGACCATAGACCTATTGATATTATAATGAAGGCTGTAAGTCCGTTGGCCCGAAAAGCTCCCACTAGTAACAGTTTAGCCCCTAGTAATATTTAAGTAAACCCCTGAATCAAACATGGTTAGATACTAAAGGAGAATTTTAAATGTGGTGGAACCCGATGTACTGTATGTGATATCATTTATACTACTAATACCTTCACTAGCACTATTCACATAATGACATATATGAACAAGGAATACATTAATTGTAACACTAGCTTTGTTATTTATCTCATTACTTGTCAAAAAGTCTGATCCAATATGTCGGATGCACTATGCGCCCCTTAGACATAGAGTGAGGGAAAACTTTAACTCCATTGTTAAATTCGTTGGTCAAGCCCAGTGGTAGACATTTATTGAATGCAATGGAGCAGATACGACTCACTTCGCATCCAGGATTCAACGCATCACTGCTCCCGCTCGTGGAGGTGATCGCACAGCTATTCTGCTTTAACAAGAAGCCAAATGGATTTTTTACTAGATACCCGAATCCCTAAGGGTTTAAATTCTATTTTTGACATTACTGGTTTTACCAACCCTCTAATACCATTCCTTCTCTTCTTTTTCAAACTGTTATAACAGAACTACATCTGTTTACTAATCTAAATATTTAAAGGGCATGTCCACCCCAAAAACTATAATCCCCCCAACTAATGGCCCCACCATGTAGTGTAGTTTTAATCCTTACTCACATCCAACTCCATGGTTCTCCTGTAGTCCCCCCAAAGTTCCAAAAACTGCCCATCAGGAGGCTGCAGGTCCTTATAGGAATGCCTGCTACCTGGCTCCGGAGATTCTGCCATGCGTGCTGAGCCTTCTCCCCCTCCCCTCCCTCTCCCTCCCGTTCTACTATCCCTCTCCAAGCACAAATCCCCCTTAATATGTGCTCCCCATGTCCCCCAGCCCAACCGCATGTTTTTTTTTTTAAAAAGCTCCCCAAACTCTACTTACCTCTCCGCTTCCTCCGCTGCACTGAATGACCGGCAGCCGCGTCCGTGATTGGCTGCGCTCAGCCAATCACAGACGCGACTGGCGGTCCCGCCCTTGCTTGCATTCTGCAAGAAGAGGGCCGGCAGTGCGGCGGAGGATCGAGGGGAGGTAAGTAGAGTTTGGGGGGCTTTTTTTAAAAAAAAAAACATGCGGTTGGGGCTGGGGAATGGGGGAGCATGATATTAAATTTTATTTTAGGGGTGGACATAGCCTTTAATGACACCTATATCTATCATTTACTAATTACTGATTAACTCCTTAATACTCCATAGGTTTATACACATACCATATGAAAGTTTGCTTATGGTTTTAATTGGGGTGAAAGTATACAGTTTATATATATACACATTTTTTTCTATTTTTGCTTTTTCCCCTTTTTTCTTATATTTGTGTTTATAGTTATGTACACCCCTTCCCCTTTGAAGAGGCGGGACTCTCTCAATTAAGTGCCTCATTTGTATCTTCCTATTAAGCTATGTTGTAGCCATTGTACATGTGTCTTGACGAAGTGCCATTACCAGGCACAAAACGCGTTAGACAGTATTCGTGTTATATAGTGTATGTGTTAAATAAAAGAAGTTTTTATCTACTACTCCGTGCGTGACTGATTCACAGGATTGCTGCAGCCCGCTCTCTTTTGCTTGCATCCTGGCCCCACTGTGTGTGTAATAAAATCCTTACCTTACATCCCCAGCTCCATATGGTTCTCCTGTAATGTCCCTGTTAAAGTCCAAAAAGTGACCACCAGGAGCCAAATAGGACTCTGTCTTATGTCTCCCCTCCCTGGAGAATTTTGCCATGCGCAAGCAGCCCTCCATGCCTCGCTCCGTTTTCCTCTCTCTCCCCGTAGCACAAAAACATTTTCTGTAGTGTAGAATTTTGATCTATTCCTTTTGTATGGTAGTGCAGACACGGTATGCCTCCTTGTAAAACCAGCCCTGCAGTCAGAAAGACTATGTTCAAATGACATTGGTCCAAGGAAGTCTAGACATGTTTGTGGTCACTGTTTTTTCTTCTTATTAACTGGTTGGTATTCTACTAATTTTCTACCAGCAACACACAAACAAACAAAATTTTCTATATTAGTGCTGGACTAGCTTATTAAAAATGTATCTGGACTTATTAAATCTGTGCATACAACATTGGTAAAATATATTATAGTATGATTTTCTTTAATAGTCCATTACAATGTATGTCACTAAGGAATAAGTAAACATAGAAGAGGTAAGGATAGAGCTGGAAAGCATGTTAAAGCCTCTTTAATGGTATAGCATTTCCTTGGGGCTCATAGTATCATGGTAACATGGAAACTCCAGAAGTCTATATTCTATGTACTTTCGAGTTATTATTACTGTGTACTATGGTAATGGATTGGTAGAGTAGCACCCCAATTTTTATTAAAATGCTAAATTTAATATAACTGGTAGTAGGTCCAATGTCGAAAACTGCATAAAGATGGAGGCACTAAGGGGAAACGTTTTTCAGAATTAATACACTATCTACTTTTACCGTAAAATGTATTTATAGTGTGATTACAAATTGAAACACCTTTGATGAGGATGGATATTGTCCAAAAAGATAAGGCTCTGAAAACTGCTTATTAACGGAAGTGATATTTCATCCTTGTTACGTTAACTGTGTTTGAATGAGAAGAGGCAAAGTAGTAATTTAACCCTGGAAACTGATTATTACTGATTACCAACTTAAATGGCATGTCAACTCTTAAAGCAAAAACTGGCCATATGTCCTTACTGCCCCAAACCCCATATGATATATTAGCCCATTATTTGATGTATTATTAACCAGATATTTAAAGGGCATGTCCACACCTTTTTTTACTTTAATATATTGTAGGCTTCCTCCCCAGCCCAACCGCTATTATTATGTCCAGAAACTCCCCGATCATTAATTACCTTCCTCTTTCCTCCGAGCACTGTCCGGCCCTCGCTTGCATGAAACTGCAAGCAGGGGGCTGGAACGGCGCCATGATTGGCTGAGAGGCAGCCAAACACGGACGCGGCTGCCGGCAGTGGAGAACGCAGGGGAGAGAGGGAAGGTAAATAGAGTTCAGGGGAGTTTCTGGACATAATAATGTGGTTGGGGCTGGGGGAGGAAGCCTACAATACCCCAAATGGGTTTTACACTAGGGGAGGGAGAGGGTGGAAGAGGAGGGGGGGGGGGAGGGATGCTCTGAGCAAGCCAAAAACCTCTGGAAGAAGCCTCAGAGGTCGGAAACAAGTGCTCCTGGTGGTCACTTTTTAGAACTTTGGAGGGACTTACAGGAGAACCATTTGGATCTGGGTTGTAAGGTAAGGGTTTTTATTATACTACAGAGTGGGGCCAGTAATGGGTTTAAATTATAGTTTTGGGGTGGATGCCCTTTAAAGATAATAATTGCCTCTATTTAGCAGAGTAACCTGGGCCCTCCTTCCTGCAGTCAATAAAGTCTGTGATTGCTGACATCACAACCAATGATCATGCTGATTCCCCTGCTGCCTCCTTTTGCACATGACCAGATTATAAAAATCAGCCAAGATGGTGGGAAAGATCTTATGATTGAAATATCTGGTTGCAAATGCATGTATAAACGTGAAAAAATAGCAATTTGTGTTGCGGGTGATAACTGGTAAGTCATCAGTTTTTTGCTTTATGGGTCAACATGACCTTTAAGAGCAAACAAAATCCCTGCTATTTAGATGAATTATAATCATTTATCAAAAAATGCTTTAGTGCTTAGAACTTATTCATAAATGCTGCGATTTCTGCATTAACATTTTACTGGTCAGTGAAATATCAAATACAGTACATGTTCAAATGATCTTGAGTGATTTAACACAGGGTTATTTGGCTAGTAACATGGAGAATGGGAGCACCCTAGTCTATGGGAAGATCAATAAATGTAAGATTCCCATACATTTAGCAAATTTGATTGACATTTTATATCATGAACAATTAGTTTTGGTTAGTTCCGACAAAAACCTCATTCTAGCTAATCACAAAACACTCTTTATTAATTACATGCTTATGAGGAAAAATCATATGATTTCTCAATAACTACACTGTAACCTTATTGAAAAAGGCCATCTAAATAAAGATAATGATTTATGGAGTTCATCACAGTTCAAAAAATGCGTCTGTATTTCTAGTAAGCATGGATGAGTGGTTTAGATCTAGAATAGGTTTATCCTGAAAAAGACATGCAACAGAAATGCAGCTATAACAAACCAACACAGACAAATGTTTTGCTTTCAGCTAAAATATGTAACACCAAAGTAATCTGAATACTTATTTAGTCTGCTTGTATTACAGTATACATCTTCCATCATTCGAAAGTAACCGTAGAAAGTTGATTTTTGTGTGACATTTAAGATATTACATAGTACTTAACAATCTTGTGCTTGTTATATTCTTTGTTCTTTAAAATACAGTTAACTGCCAAAAAAATTATAAGGGAAAAACCTGCATTACAATAAAATGTGTGCCGCAAGCCTAGGTTATCAGAGGCTGTGTGGCTGTGCAATTGTAAGTATTTAATGCCAGTGATAGCTGGCATTAAATACTTACGTGTGGGTGAGATTCACCCAGAGCTGTGCAGTCTCTGGTAATCTGCTATGGGAGATTTGCCAGAGCAATACAGTTCTTGGTGAATTACCCATAGGTTTTTTAAAAGCAGTTCATGTTTTTTGCAGTTCACAAATTAGCATAATATTGCCTGTTCACCTCCTAAAAGTTAAAAAAAGGGGTTCTGTTTAGGGTGGGACCTGCTTGATCATTGGGGTTATGTGCACCAGCTTTTGCACTTTAGGCTCCTGACATGTAAATGCGGCCTGTCTGTAAAAAACTTAATTTGCTCTTCTATTTTAATGTTCACCTATTTGGATAGACAATATAAATAGCTTCATTTTATTATATGTTAATATTATTCTTTGATAATATTGTTGACAAATGCCACATGTTATGTTAGGTTAATGTGTGTTCTCTGCTTGCAAACAAAAAAACGAGATCTTATATTTTTATGTCACTCTCTTTTATACGGTTCTGTTCAATATGGAAAACTATTCATAGCAAGGTTTACTAATACAGAATTTGAAAAAAAACAGCCCTGATTTACCATGAAAGCAAAAAGCGTATTGTTACTTAAGGATACACAAAGTAAAAGATGTCTTCTTTGTATATTTTACATAATACTGAATAAGATTGGCAATAAACTAACACCTTTGACTCAAGGTGCTAAATAATTTTGCATTCATTAATGCATCTGCAGAGTGTCATCTTGAAATCAGGAACTCTAAAAATACATTATTTGATGTAATTTGAAAATAATCTAACAAGCACCAATTCATCAAACAGGCATAGCTCCAGGCACACCTGCAAGCAGAGCAAGGTTGGGTAGTAGTTGTTTGTGAAACTGCAACAGCTACAGATTTCCTTTTGCTTCGTGTTCTGGTTATTTATAAGTCCTTATCTTCTTTTTTTATTGGTATCGGACAGTTCTGAACAATATAACTCTGTTGTAAGCTTTCAGCCTCCCCTCACAACTGACTGTAGATTTTACATGAACATACCATGAAGACCAGACCACCTGTAAATCCAATAGCTACAACAACTAATTTGGTTCAAAATGGCCATTCAAGACACCTAGAAAAAAAATCAAAAGAGATTTTATATGAGCAGTGACAGTAGATTAGTCATTTTGTTAACAAAAAACAAGACTATAGCAATATGCAGGGAGATTCAATAAAAGTTCTTATTGTTAAAATGGTGCTAATTTTGTCCCAACCAATCAGAAATTATGTAAAGCTGGGTACACACAGTAATGATAAATCCCTGAAACCGTCGGATCCGATTGTATCGGGGCTTTATCGCTATGCGTGTACCTTCGTTTCTGAATGAGCTGGCGGCCGCCGAACGATCGCTGTGCGGACAAACGCTCATTCTGGAATGACCCTGGAAACACACAGTCCCGGCGTTCTCCTTATGATGTTCATAGGGAGACGCTCGGAACTGTGTGTATTCAGATCTTTGAAAGATGGCAGACAGGATCTTGCAGATCCTGTCTGTCATCTTTCAGAAATTGTATGTTTGTACCCAGCTTTACATTTGAAAGCTAACATCTGATTGGTTGGGCACCATTTTAAACAATAAGAAATTTTATTGATAACCCTGATAGTTCTACATAATGAGCTTGTTTATTCTCAAACCTTAGTTAATTTTTAATCTAATACAATTGGCATTTTGTGTGTCCATTATAACTACATAATTTAGTCAAGTCCCTTATTTTTTTTGCTGTTGTGTGGTTGGATACAATGTGATAAACAGACAGTATTGGTTATTCCAGCTCACACAAAAATTGTGTTTTTTTGTCCAGGTTATGGACCCACGTATTTAAGTCCAAAATGTCCTACAAGTCCAAGCAGCAAACCTTGGTTTGCTGCTTGGACTTGTAGGACATTTTGGACTTAAATACGTGGGACCATAAACTGGACAGAAAAACATAATTTTTGTGTGAGCTGGAATAACCAATACTGTCTGTTTATCACATTGGAGCTTCTTTACCTGGCTTATTTGATCTTATGGACAGAAGATATATTTATACCCAAGTGGTTACTTTGAGGACTAGGCCATTTTTAACTACTTACCGCTTCTACTGGTTCAACTACCTGTTTTGAATTTATGTGCAGTAGTGTAGATTTCTTTAGTCTTATTGTTGTTTTAAAATGTGTGTATATATGGTATACACACATAATTGATACAGAGTTTATCCGATGGTGGCAAACCTGATTTTGCCAACATGATAAATCTGGAAATATATGGCCATATATGCTGATTGCTTTGATGCCTCTATAATACTTTAATTACCTGAAAACTTAGATCTAGATACTGCTACATTATCTTGATGATTATATTATTGAAATTGTTTTATCAGTTCCTGTCCCATCTTGAGATGTATATTTAATCTGTTTAATTTGTAATATGTATATACTTATATGGTCCTTGCTACGCTTGGTGATTGGGGTCCTATTTAGTCCCCCACTTCTAGTCCCCCCCTCTTCCAGACCCCTTTGGTCACGTTTGTACTGTGTCATTGGTGACACAAGTTACATACTTTGCAACCAAGCTCCCTCAATGTATAACTCTAGTTAACGCTACAGCGGGCTTGTTGTTGCTAGGTGATCGGGCCCTTGTTTATGGGTGGAGACACCCATGGCGCGCATGCGTGATTTTTATTGCGTTAAACTTCGGTGAGACTTTGAGTCTTGCGGACTTCAAGTTTGGGGGTATAAAAAGACCGGGAACTTGCACAATGATTTGTGAGCTGCGGCAGACCTACCGACATTAAAACGAACGCCGTTCAATGGTTTTGATAGGACCATAGTTGGTCTTGCTGAGGATCTTTTGGCACATAAACTATAAGTATAATGTCTTTTAAGTGCTTTGAAGGTTCTCATTCATCCAGGTCATGGTATAATCTGTTTGTTTCAATTATACAACTGACATGAATGTAGTTCTGAAGACGTTTCGCTAGTCATATTATATCGCCTGGCTTTCTCCATTCAGAATGACTTGTACAAGAATCTGTGGCATTATGCCTGGAAAATCCCAATTAGCATATCACACCAGGTGTTAAGGGTGGATTATATTGGCTAAGGTGTTATAGGAACGCCCGAGTAAGGGTTGTAACGTTATGCACTTTCATTAAGTTGTTCTTAAAGGAGAACAAACCCCATGTATATCATCCAAATCTGAAAAAACAAACACCCCCCTAAAACAAAACCACAAAAACTATAAAATGCCAACTTTATAAACTCTGTTTAAGTAATCAAAGCCTGTTAAGAACTAGGATGAAGTACTTGGTGTATGTGCAGTGTCAGACCAACCCACTGCCTGAACTCCAGTTTTTTTTTTTTTTTTTTTTTTTTTTTTTTTTTTTTGTTTTTTTTTTTTTTTTTTTTTCTTTTTTTTTTTTACTTTTTTTTTTTTTTTTTTTTTTTTTTGTTTTTTTTTTTGTTTTTTTAACCAACGACATTACTGTTTTCCCTGCTTTATTCTGTCCGTAAAGGATTGGCTAGAGATTTTTAATGGGTGTGACCAACTGTAACAATTTTCTGCCATAGCTAGGACTGAGCATGTGCCAGAACATATGGCCGTTGACCAACTGTCTTATACTAGAAGCTGAGAATTATAGCACAACCATATGTTATTTAGGTAACTTTCCCAGCGCTATTATCAAAATGGAGAGGTAAGACACAGATTCTGGGTTTATATCAAGGTGTTCTGCCTTCCGTTCAGTTTTGTTCCTGTGCTTTCAGTTTGCCCTTAAAGGGATTATATATTACGATATATATTGTTATCTTTTACTCTCCTTCCCTCCCCACCATCAGTAAGGAGTCCTATTTTTTTTGGGTGGGTGTTTAAAAGCCTTCATTATGAGTAGTCCTTCTTGCGCCTGTGAATTGGGCTGAGTATATGGAGAGGTGCTGCAACAAGCCCTTTTCCCTGTGGCACAATTCTTCATAAATACCAGGTCTGGCAGGACTAGCTCCCTCCTCTCAGTGTTTTGTGTTAAACCCAAAGATAGAGATAAGAAATAAAAATATAATTTTACATGTCCTTATCCTTTAAAATCCTTCAACAAACCCCTATAGTAAAAACTTCTGCACTGAAAATAAAAGGACACATAAGGAGAATATATAAGAATATATTCTTCTCCTTATCTTGGGTTTTTAACCCAAACACACTGAAGGAGGGGAGCTAGTCCTGCCAGACCTGGTATTTTATGAGAGGTTAAAAAAAAGACCTATCTTGGTTTTCAAGACTATATATGGAGTTTGTGCTCTGACTGTTTTATAAGGGGACAATTCATTCTCGTACATATGTGGTTGTATCTTTATATACTTACCTTCAAATGATACTGTTTTTGATCCTAGTTATATGAGGTGTATAAAGCCATTAACAACATAGCAAGAGCTCGCACATGGGTCCTCATCAAACATTTGTTTTTAATGGGGTGTTTGCGTTTATAGCACTGGAACTACGCCATGCTGTAATCGTTATTGAACAAGTTTTACAGTGGTTCGGCAATAACGCAATAATATTGTTTAGTGCCATATTAGAGTGACCATGAGCCAATCTGTCATCCCTTTCTCTTTGTGAGTTTTATTCGTAATAAAACCTCTTCAATTTAGTACAGTAAGGGGCGCAATCAATAAAGACTAAAGGAGGCCATAACACAGAACAATAATGGGTAAAATCAGTAGACGGCACGCGTCGGCAACTCGCCACCTCGGAATTAACAGTTTCTGAGGCGGCAGAAAAAATTCGTTGTTCCTTTGCTACAAGTAAAGGGAGCCAAGTCGCGCTGACACCTCGCCGATTAAACACTGTAGTGAAATGTAGCCCGCAATGAGCTGAACGCCCTACGAGGGGGTCGGGGGGGTCGCCATCAGATCGCGGGCTACATATCAGGTGGTGATCACGTATATCGGGTTCGATGGTGTGGCTGTTCCCCACCGATTACAGTACCAATGGTGATCCTGTCGCGCACACATGCTGTGGAATCACATTGTGTATGGCCACCTATTAACCGAGGACCATTGAATCTTATAAGTTGCTAATTAACATTGTACATCTATATATGATTGGTATGTTGTGTTTATATTACCACAGTAATCATTTTTGTTCTTGTAGACAGACCATAGCTAGTTAATGTTCATTAAATGTATTTAAGTAGAGCAATTTTTTTAGCCACATTTAGGGCGTAGGCCAAACTGGCTGATGCTTTTTTTTCGCGTTTGCCTCTTTTTTTTAGCTCATAGACAACGCGCAACGCACCGAAAAACGCGCATTTCTTGTGGCGAAGATTTGTCGCTTGGAGTGCTGAATTGTGTCCTTATCCCGCATGTTTATACAAATCGCAATCGCATGCCATTATTCCACAAGCTGTGATACATGAAAAAACGCGATTCGCCACGGGGCAGACGCAGACGAAAAAGCTACGCACCGATAGAAAATAGGGGCATGGCGATTCAACGTAGCATGCGATTTGCGTGGTGGTGTGTTTGCCAGTGTGGCGTCGCACAGTCACAGTAGATCATACGGACCCACATTTGTGTGTTGCTTGATCGTCCCTTATCTTCTGTATAATGTAGCTAACGAGTAGGATAACATTACCTGTACCTGCCAAGTACAGATACATTCTTGGAGACCATAGCCATTACACAAAAAAAATTTGGGCACAATAAATTTAGAAGAAAATTATTATAAACCATCATATATTGTAAATAGTAGAAGTGTAAATGTAATGATGGAACATCAAAAAAAAAGCTAGGAATAACAACAATGAAATCAAACAGCACATATAATAAATTATATCACTGTGAGGGTATTGAAGCATTTTTTAAACAATACTGCACAATGTGCAGTAATCTACAATTTTTAAGCAGTTTTCCTCACTTCCTTTCATTAATTGAAAAGAGTGAGAAACTGCTTAAAAATGTAGATTACTGCACATTGTGCATTATTTGTATAAAATAGTCAAACCCTCACAGTGATTAATTTATTATATGTGCTGTTTATTTCATTGTTTTATTCCTAATGCTTTTGATGTCACATTACCATTTACAACTTTCTCTATTTACAATATTATGATGGTTTATTTATAATTTTCTAACTTTATTTTCCCAATATTTTTTTTGGTAATGGCTATGGTCTCCAAGAATGTCCTGTACTTGGCAGGTGGTAATGTTATCCTACTCTTTATCTACATTATACAGGCATAAGGGACAGCTCAACAAAAAAATGTGGCATATTTTTTGTAGGGCACGGCCACACTGCAACACACAACGCAATCGCACACGGAATCGCATGCCATTTTATGTGCGATTTCGTTGCGTTTGCGCATGCGTTTTTTCATTAAGTATTGGAAATGCATGCGATTGCGATTTAAAATGCGAAACACAATCACAAGCGCAATCGCACAAGAAAATGCGCGTTTTCGTTGCGTTGCCGCGTTTTCTATGATCTAAAAAAAGAGCAAACGCACAAAAAAACCAGCAGTGTGGCCTACCCCTAAATGGCTAAAAAAATTGCTCTACTTAAACATTTAATGAACCATTAACTAGCTATGGTCTGTCTACAATAACAAAATGATTACTGTGGTAATATAAAACACACACATCCACCATATATATTATATACAATGTTTAATAGACACTATAAGATTCATATGGTCTCGGTTAAGGTGGCCATACCCATGTGATTTCACACCATGTGTGCCGACAGATCACATTGGTACTGTTCTGTGGAACAGCACACTCGAACCCGACCGATCCCCATACGTGTTATTGGTCAGCCATGCGGCCATATCCAGTACGATCGATTGGCTCCCTTTACTTAAAGAAACGGAATTTTTTTCGCCATTCCCGATCGGAGTGCCTACGGGATTTACCCATTATTGTTCTGTGTATGGCCTCCTTTAGTCTTTATGATTGGCCTACTGTAGCTAAATTAAGTTTATTACATAAACCACAAAGAGAAAGGATAGACATCATGGCACTCTCAAATGCAAAATATTTTCTTTATTGCACACATAAACTTGTTCACTCAATACAGCATGGCTAGTCAGTGCTATAAACCAAACACCCCATTAAAAACAATGTTTGATAGGACTCATGTGGAGCTCTGCTAGATGTTGTAATGTTATACACCTCATATAATAGGATCAAAACAGTATCTTTGAAGGTAAGTATATAAAGAATACAATCCACATATGTACGAGCATAATTTCCCCTTAAAATCAGTCAGAGCACAAACTCATATATAGTCTTGAAAAACCAGATAGGTCTTTTTAACCTCTTCATAAAATACCAGGTCTGGCAGGACTGAGCTCCCTCCTCTCAGTGTTGTGTTAAAAACCCAAAGATAGAGATAAGAAATATATTCTTATATATTCTTCCTTATGTGTCCTTTTATTTTCAGTGCAGAAGTTTTACTATAGGGGTTTGTTGAAGGATTTTAAAGTGATAAGACAGTAAAATTATATTTTTATTTCTTATCTCTATCTTTGGGTTTTTAACACAACACTGAGAGGAGGGAGCTCAGTCCTGCCAGACCTGGTATTTTATGAAGAATTTGTGACACAGTGGAAAAGGGACTTTTTGCAGCACTCTCCATACTACTCAGCCCAATTCACAGCGCAAGGAAGGACTACTATAAATGAAGGTCTTTTTAACCACCCACCAAAATAGACTCCTTACTGATGGTGGGGAGGGAAGGAGATAAAAGATAACAATATATATCAGTAATATCTAATCCCTTAAAGGGCAACTAAAGCCACAGAACAACACTGAACTAGAAGGCAGAACACCTTGATATAAACCCAGTAATCTGTGTCTTACCTCTCATTTTGATATAGGCGCTGGGAAATTTACCTAAATAACATATGGTTTGTGATACTTCTCAGCATTCTAGTATCAGACAGTTTGGTCAACGCCATTATGTTCTGCACATGCTCAGTCCTTAGCTATGGCAAAACTTGTTACAGTTGGTCACACCCATTAATAATCTCTAGCCAATCCTTTTACAGGACAGATAAAGCAAAAAACATGTAACTGAGTTCAGGAGGTGTGGTCTGACACTGCACTACCACACAGATACTTCATCCAGTTCTTAACGGCTTTTGATTTACTTAACAGAGTTTACTAAAGTGGCATTTTAAGTTTATTGGTGTTTTTAAGGGGGGTTTTCAGATTCTGGATTATATAAAATTGGGTTTAGTTCTCCTTTAAGACAACTTAATGCAAGTGCATAACGTTAACCCTACTGGCGTTCCTATAACACTCTTAGCCACTATCTATCACACCCTTACCTGCTGTGATATGCTAATGGGATTTCCAGGTACAATTGCCACAGATTCTTGTACAGTCATTCTGAATGAGAAAGCCAGTCAACAGCGACTCTTCAAGAACTACTTTCATGTCCATTGATCTAATTGAATACAACAATTACCATGACCTGGATGAATGAGACCTTCAAGCAATAAACATATACTTATAGTTTCTGTGCCAAAAGATCCTCAGCAAGCCCACAATGTCCTATCAAACCATTGAACGCGTTTCGTCTAATGTCGGTAGGCTTCTTCCGCAGCTCACAAATCATTGTGCAAGTTCCCGGTTCTTTATACCCCCAAACTTGAAGTCCGCAAGACTCAAAGTCTCACCGGAAGTGTAACGCATAAAAATCACGCATGCGCGTCCTCCACTGGTCTCACCCATAAACACAGCCCGATCACCTAGGCAACCACAAGCACCCTGTAGCGTTAACTGAGTTATACATGGGAGCTTGGTTGCCAAAGTATGTACTTGTGTCTAACCCAATGACACAGTACAACGTGACCAAAGGGGCTGGAAAAGAGGGACTAGAAGTGGGGGAATAAATAGGACCCAATCACCCAAGGTAGCAAGACAATAAATATATACATATTAACAAATTAAACAGATAAATATACATCTCAAGATGGACAGAACTGATAACAATTTCAATAATCTAATCATCAAGATAATGTAGCAGTATCAAGTATCTAAGTTTTCAGTGTAATAAGTCATTATAGAGGCATCAATCAATCAGCATATATGGCCATATATTTCCAGATTTACATGTTGGCAAACAGTTTTGCCACCATCGGATAACTCTGTATCATTATGTGTTGTATACCTTATATATACACCATTTTAAACACAATAAGACTAAAAGTCTAACTACTGCACATAAATTCAAACAGGTAAGTTGAACCAGTATTAAAGCAGGTAAGTAGTTCAAAATAGCCTAGTCCTCAAAGTCAACCACTTGGTTGTATAAATATATCTTTGTTCCATAAGATCAAAATAAGCCAGGTAAAGAAGCTCCAATGTGATAAACAGACAGTATGGTTATTCCAGCTCACACAAAATTATGTTTTTCGTGTCCAGTTTATGGTCCCACGTATTTAAGTCCAAAATGTCCTACAAGTCCAAGGCCAAACCAATTTGATACTGATACTGATAAATTACTCCTTCAAAGCAAATGCAGATGGATTTACCAATTGCAATGTTTTCCCCTCTGGACTGAATGAGGAATGGGATCTGGCCCCTTTTTTAGGATGTTTACCCTGTGACTTTGGAACCGCAGATGTATGGCCCTTTGGAGATGCAAGCTTACCGATTGACCTTCAGGGCACTAAAGGGGAAATTTACTTGCGGTTTGTGGATGTGGAATATTTAGAAATTGTCTTGGTTGCTGCTTGGACTTGTAGGCATTTTGGACTTAAATACGTGGGTCCATAACCTGGACAAAAAAACACAATTTTTGTGTGAGCTGAATAACCAATACTGTCTGTTTTATCACATTGAGCTTCCTTACCTGGCTTATTTAATGTTACGGACAGAACATTATTTTATTACAACCAAGTGGTTGACTTTAGGACTGGGCTATTTGGACTACTACCTGCTTTATATACTGGTTCAACTTACTTTTTTGATTTTATGTCAGTAGATCTTTAGTCTTATTGTGTTTAAAATGTGTGTATATATAAGGTATACACACATAATGATACAGAATTATCCGATGGTGGCAAACCTGCCAACATGATAAATCGGAAAATATATGGCCATATATGCTGATTGATTGATGCCTCCATAATGACTTTATTACACTGTAAACTTTGATACTGCTACATTATCTTGATGATTAGATTATTTAAGTTTCAGTTCTGTCCATCATGATATGTATATTTAATCTGTTTAGTTTGTTAATATGTATATACTTATATACTTGGGTGTTTGGTCCTATTATTCCCCCACATCTAGTCCATCTGTTCCAGACCCTTTGGTAACTTGTACTGTGTCATTGGGTTAGACACAAGTTACATACTTGTTACCCCATGTATCAGTTAACGCTACAAAACATTGTTTTTAATGGGGTGTTCGGTTTATAGCACTATTTTCACTTTACAGGCACTAGGCCACTTGTGTGTGTAGTGACGTATTTGGAGGATGTTGTTGTCCATTTGACTAGCCATGCTGTATTAAGTGAATATGTTTATGTGTGCAATAAAGAATATATTTTTGCATTTGAGAGTGCCATGATGTCTATCCTTTCTCTTTGTGGTTTATGTATTGAATCATCATCAGAGAGCACCTCACAGACTTATCCCATTACTATACACTTTCTATGTGTAGTGGAACATTCCACAATCTATACTAGTGTCCCTACAGTGTGAGTTTTGATTAAGTTTATTATTCTGAGTTTTCAAATAGACTTCTTAACTAGCTTCTTAACCCAATGATTGCCAATGCCTTTTGTCTGGTTTGCGTATTTTTGTTTTTCCTTAATAAAATACCCATAACGGTTCAATATACATGCGATGACTTGAAATGAGACCCCTGACCTGAACAGCTTTTAAGGAAGAACTATGAGAATGCATTGTTTTATTTCTTACAGCTAATTGCCCAGAATCTTTCTTTTGTCCCTTTGAAAGGCTATAAAAGGTTCACCGTGTGCCATGTGACTCTAAACACAATAAATAGGAAATAAATTGTGGCAGAAACAAAGATTTAATGAAAAACATGCGTTTGTGTTGTCTTTGGCTAAAGAAGATAGGCATGTTGAGATAAAGTTATACCAACCACAAATACAGACAAAAGAATCGGTCCAAGGAAAAGACCCCCTATACTAGCACACACCCCCCTGGGTCTGATAGCAATCAACAGGGAGTTCAATAAAAGTTCTTATCGTTTAAAATGGTGCTAAATTTGCCCCAGCCATCAGATCTTATTTAGTATTTGAAGCCAACATCTGTTGGTTGGGGCAAAATTAGCACCATTTTAAACAATAAGAACTTTTATTGATAACCCAGAAAGTTCGCTTGGTAAGATTCACATCAAGTGTCTATTTATTGAATAATGAAGAATTGCTAAAGTGCAAATGCATACAACAAAAACAGTATATTATAAAGAGTACAAGAATTAAACAACTAATCCTTATGTTACAATGAAATCAGACAGGCTCCCTGACCGTTTGTAAATGAATAAACTATGATGGGCTCCATCATCCTTGTTCCCACCACCCCAAGGCAGTCCAGTAACTCTGACAATCTGTAGATCTTTACACAGCTACTCCTCTGTCACCTGTGCAGTCCGGACAGTGTGCTCAATGATTGGATAGCAACAAAGTTTGCAGTGTAACTAACACATGTAACATAATGACTGAATGAACAAATTTGTAAATCTGTTTTGGTAACTGGGTATAAGTCACCGCTGTTGGGTAAGCTCCTGTGCAAGTAACAGCTGGTTGGTGTAGTTAGAACGTTCAAAGCCAAAATAGTAAATACCAATAATGTGCTGAAATACCGGGCCTCACAGAGTGAGACGAGACTGTTGTTCTGTGGCCCCAGATATCTATGTTCCTCTTTCCCAAGTGGACTGAATTAAAGATTAAAAGCAAGTTCAGTGATGATGGAGATCGGGACTGAGTCACTACTACGCTAAACAGTTTGTTAGAGGTGTGTCCTGACATAGCCAGTCTAACATGGTGTGATAAGTCCGGGTGAACTCTTGCTATCCACATAAGTCCCGGGATAGCCAACTTTGATTGGGCAATAAGTTAAGGCAAGAAAGCAAAAAAACCCCAAAACTAAATTAGTATTAAAATGGAATAATTTTTTTCCCACTGTAAAAAAAGGGCATTATGGATTACAAATCGAACATATTTTGTTCCAAAATATATGTTATCCTTTTGTATTTGTGTTTCCCCCCTACCTTTCTATATATAAAAGCATTAGGTATCAGTAGGACTAAGAAGTGTCTAGAAAACAGCAGAGCAAGAGAAAGGGAAAACCTAACCTTATATGACAATTGTTCTCTATACTAATGTATGTATGTATATTTTATTTAAAAGCACCACTTGGGAACATTATAAATACAAAGTATACAAACAAAGGGATAAGTGCAAGCAATTATACAGATAATAAAATTAAATACAATTTCATACATAGGTTAAGAAACCATATATATGAATTATGTATAAATTGATATAAGTACAACAAGCCATGACACATTAGGAATGAGATCCCTGTCCTGAAGAGCTTACAATCTAAGTGGGTAGGACACATACATATATAAGTGGGGGGGTGGGGACAAAGAGCTTGAGATGGCTAACAATCATTTATGTTGGTGCTCAGAAAGGTAGGATAACAGTTCAGATTTGAAGTATTAATGGATGTCCCCTGGTGAAGAGAAAGAGGGAGAGAGTTTGGGAGCACCAAGAGAGAATGGTTTAAGGCAGGAGGCAGTGTTTGTTGGGTGTTTGTGGAGAAATTTCCTTGTGAGGAACAGAGGGCACGGTCAGGAGTATACGTGGCAAGAGAAGAAGAAGGTAGGGGTGCAGAAAATTGTAAAAATGTAAAGGTCAAAAGAAGGGTATTGATATTATTCTTTGCATGATGGAAACCACCACATAGACTGCAGTATTTTTCCACTTTTAAGGAGGGTGAAAAGATCCGAACTGCTGAGTTTAGAATCACTAGAGAGGGGACAATGACAGGCCGGGAAACCAATAGAAGAATATTACAGTAGTCAAGACGGAAGAGGACAAGGGCATACACGGGCATTTTAGAGGTGGATTGAGAGAGAAAGGGCAGATCTTGGCAATATTGCGAAGGAGAAAACAACACATCCTGGTGACATTATTAATGTTTGACAAAGGAAAGAGAGGAGTCAAAGATTACTCCAAGACAGCGAGCAATTTCAACAGGGTTTATAACCACATTATCAATGAAATATAATATATTCCTTTATATTATATGTTTTTCATGACTATATAATTATTACATACTGTCTATCATTATAACTTGCTGCAAAATAGATGATTATAGTATAAAGAGGTTTTACCACCACACATCCACATATAAATTTACTTAACACTGATGCTGATCGCGTATCTAGCTTGGCGCTAGATACCTTGAAAGGAGGTGTGACAAATGGAATTCCATTAAAATTGGTCGTTCCATTACCATGCCAGAAGAGTAAGGTGGGCGTTCCACATTAGCCCATGATCACACCATGGCAGAGAAACCTATCTAAACAGTGTGGGAGGGGAACGGCACAACACGTCCACCGACGAACCCCCCCGCCGAACTTTGTTCTTTTTCAGCCGACGAAAAACATGGAAATTTCCCACCAAACTTATTATATTGTTTTGGAAATCCTACACACCCTTCAGCTACATTACGGTGCCATGCTTTCTGCTCATACGTACAGGGAACCAGGACCCAGTGATCCAAAGAAATCTTGTGTTTTTTAGGAGGTTTTGGGAAAAATAAAATAAGATGATTCAAGGATTGAAATCCTACCTAAACCAATTGAAAGCAAAAAAAACCACTTAAATGTCAATTTCTCCCACATATTCCTACATCAACGTATGCCATATGTGTGGGTGCACACAGAGGACGTGGCCACCAACTAGCTCAAATGGGACACATGACAAGTGTAATTACAAGAAAAATTCAAAGTTGTCTGTAATTTAACAGCCCCAAAACTTGGAAATGCCCCCCCACAAAATAAACCCCCCACTAAAATCAATCTCCCACATGTTCTGAATCAAACGGTATATCTAATATGCGTGGATGCACACAGGGACGTGGCCACCAACTAGCTAAATTGGACGCAGCACAAGTGTAATTACAAGAAAAAAATCAAAGTGCTCTGTAATTTCAAACAGCCCCAAAACTTGGAAATGCCCCCCCCACAAATAACCCCCCCCCCTAAATATCAAGTCTCCCACATGTTCTGAATCAAACGGTATGCCCTATGTGTGGATGTACACAGAGAAGTGGACCACCACTACGCTCAAATTGGAACGTATGCACAAATGCAATTAAAGAAAAAATCAAGTGCTCTGTAATTTGAACAGCCTACCCTTTTTTCTAGGAAACAGTCCCGAAACATGGAAATTCCCCCCACAAGGCTATATATTTTTGGAAGCTACACACCTTCAGCTACGTTACAGCTGCCATGCTTTCATGCATACATGAAGAATTCCAGACCCAGTGATCAAAGAACTCCGTGTTTTTTGGAGGTTTTGTGAAAAATAAAAGTAAGATGATTCAAGGGTTGAAATCCTCACCTAAACCACTTGACAAGCAAAAAAAACCATTTATGTCAATATCCACACATGTTGAATCAAACGGTATATGCTATATGCGTGGATGCACACAGGGACGTGGCCACCAACTAGCTCAAATTGGACGCATGCACAAGTGTATTACAAGAAAAAATCAAAGTGCTCTGTAATTCAAACAGCCCAAAACTTGAAATGCCCCCCCCACAAAAAACCCACCCACTAAATATCAATCTCCCACATGTTGAATCAAACGGTATGCCCTATGTGGGATGTAACACAGAGACGTGGCCACCAACTAGCTCAAATTGGACGTATGCAGAAATGCAATTACAAGAAAAATCAAAGTGCTCGTAATTTGAACAGCCTACCCTTTTCTAAGGAACAGTCCCGAAACATGGAAATTCCCCCACAAGCTATATATTTTTGGAGATACACACCTTCAAGCTACGTTACGAGCCATGCTATTCATGCATACATGAAGAATCCAGACCCAGTGATTCAAAGAACTCCGTGTTTTTAGGAGGTTTTGTGAAAAAAAAGTAAGATGATTCAAGGGTTGAAATCCTACCTAAACCACTGACAAGCAAAAAAACCCACTTAATGTCAATCTCCCACATGTTCTGAATCAAACGGTATGCTATGCGTGGATGCACACAGGACGTGGCCACCAACTAGCTCAAATGGACGCATGCACAAGTGTAATTACAGAAAAAATCAAAGTGCTCTGTAAATTCAACAGCCCCAAAATTGGAATGCCCCCCACAAATAAACCCCCCCACTAAATATCAATCTCCCACATGTTCTGACAAACGGTATGCCCTATGTGTGGATGTACACAAGAGCGTGGCCACCAACTAGCTCAAATTGGACGTTGCACAAATGCAATTACAAGAAAAAATCAAAGTGCTCTGTAAATGAACAGCCTACCTTTTTTCTAGGAAACATCCCGAAATGGAAAATCCCCACAAAAATATATATTTTTGGAATCTACACACCTTAGCTCATTACGGGTGCCATGCTTCATGCATACATGAAGAATTCCAGACCCATGATCCCAAGAATCTTGTGTGTTTTAGGAGGTTTTGTGAAAAATAAAATAAGATGATTCAAGGATTGAAATCCTACCTAAACCAACTTGACAAGCACAAAAAACCACTAAAGTCAATCTCCCAATATCTACATCAAACGGTAGCCATATGTGTGGGTGCACACAGAGCACGTGGCCACCAACTAGCTCAAATGGGACACATGCACAAGTGTAATTACAAGAAAAAATTCAAAGTTGTCTGTAATTTCAAACAGCCCCAAAACTTGGAAATGCCCCCCCACCAAAATAACCCCCCCACTAAATATCAATCTCCCACATGTTCTGAATCAAACGTATATGCTATATGCGTGGATGCACACAGGGACGTGGGCCACCAACTAGCTCAAATTGGACGCATGCACAAGTGTAATTAAGAAAAAAATCAAAGTGCTCTGTAATTTCAAACAGCCCCAAAACTTGGAAAATGCCCCCCACAAATAAAAAACCCCCCCCAAAATATCAATCTCCCAACATGTTCTGAATCAAACGGTATGCCCTATGTGTGGATGTACACAGAGACGTGGCCACCAACTAGCTCAAATTGGACGTATGCACAAATGCATACAAAGAAAAAATCAAAGGTGCTCTGTAATTTGAAACAGCCTACCCTTTTTCTAAGGAAACAGTCCCGAAACATGGAAATTCCCCCCACAAGCTATATATTTTTGGAAGCTAACCACCTTCAGCTACGTTACGCTGCCATGCTTTCATGCATACATGAAGAATTCCAGACCCAGTGATCCAAAGAACTCCGTGTTTTTAGGAGGTTTTGTGAAAAATAAAGTAAGATGATTCAAGGGTTGAAATCCTAACAAACCACTGACAAGCAAAAAAAACCCACTTAATGTCAATCTCCCACATGTTCTGAATCAAACGGTATGCTATATGGGTGGGATGACACAGGGACGTGGCCACCAAACAGCTCAAATTGGGACGCATGCACAAGTGTAATTACAAGAAAAAATCAAAGTGGCTTGTAAATTCAAACAGCCCCAAAACTTGGAAATGCCCCCCACCCACACCACAAATAAACCCCCCCACTAAATATCAATTCCCCACATGTTCTGAATAAAACGGTATGCCCTATGTGTGGATGTACACAGAGACGTGGCCACCAACTAGCTCAAATTGGACGTGCAGAAATGCAATTACAAGAAATCAAAGTGGTCGTAATTTGAACAGCCTACCCTTTTTCTAAGGAAACAGTCCCGAAACATGGAAATTCCCCCCACAAACTATATATTTTTGGAATCTACACACCTTCGCTACATTACGGTGCCATGCTTTCATGCAACATGAAGAATTCCAGACCCAGGGATCCAAAGAAGTCTTGTGTTTTAGGAGGTTTTGTGAAAAATAAAATAAGATGATTCAAGGATTGAAATCCTACCTAAACCAACTTGACAAGCAAAAAAAACCCACTAAATGTCAATCTCCCACATATCCTACATCAAACGGTATGCCATATGTGTGGGTGCACACGAGACGTGGCCACCAACTAGCTCAAATGGGACACATGCACAAGTGTTAATTACAAGAAAAAAATTCACAGTTGTGTAATTTCAAACAGCCCCAAAACTTGGAAATGCCCCCCCACACCAAACCCACCCCCCCCCACTAAATATCAATCTCCCACATGTTCTGAATCAAACGGTTATGCTAATGCGTGGATGCACACAGGGACGTTGGCCACAACTAGCTCAAATTGGACGCATGCACAAGTGTAATTACAAGAAAAAATCAAAGTGCTCTGTAAATTCAAAACAGCCCCCAAAACTTGGAAATGCCCCCCACAAAATAACCCCCCCACTAAAATATCAATTCCCACATGTTCTGAATCAAACGGTATGCCATATGTGTGGTGCACAGAGAGACGTGGCCACCAACTAGCTCAAATGGGACGCATGCACAGTGTAATTGCAAGAAAAAAATCAAAGCGCTCTGTAATTTGAAACAGCCTAATCAATTTTGAATACCCCCCACAAACTATATTTTTGGAAGCTACACACCTTCAGCTACAGTTGAGGTATCATGCTTTCGTATATACATGAAGAATTCCAGGCGCTGCTATTCATAGAACTCCGTGCTTTAGGAGATAGATTTTGTTTAAAAAATAAAATAGAGGGACCAATGGTTGAAATCCAACTAAACCACTTGGCAAGTAAAAAAACCCACTAAATGGCAATCTCCACATGTCCTGAATCAAACGGTTATGCCATAAGGGTGGGTGCAAACGGGATGGGGCCACCAACTAGCTCAAATGGGATCCATGCGCAATTGCAATACAAGAAAAAAATTAAAAAAACGCCACAACCCACCCTCTACCCTATACCCACCCCCCCTTTAGTGGAAAACCAGTTAGTACGGAGAGTCACACAAGTTTTTGCACATTTACTGATCCTAAAAAATCAATACGGCCTTTTTTTGGTACTCTGCAAAATTTCCTACTAAAATAGGCTTAGTTCCCTTGAAATCCAACAATAAATGATCGCGTTTACTTTACCGATATCACCGGGGACATTGGGAAGCTTGGAGAATACAAAGTTTTTTGTAATTTATAGTTTTAGGGTAAAAAAAAAAAAAAGGTGTGTGTATCACTTTAAGATTTTTTTTGTGTGCATTTCCTTTTTTGGGGGGATCATTCCCAAAGATGATCATCAAATCATTTAGGGAATGATACCGAACTGGAATACGGGCATAAATGCCCGTTTTCCAATTCGAAATCCGATCGGAAAAATCACTTCCCGGAAATCATTTTCCAGGAAGTGATTTTTCATTCATTGGCAAAGATCAATAATTGGTGATCAGAAGTGATCACCAAATTTTGATCTCTGTCCCCATTTTTTTTCTAAGTCGACGCTAAGTAGCAAAGACTTAGAAAAAATCCTATTTGTGAATGGAAAATTTGAGTATGTATAGTACAGCGGTCAGTTGACAGCTTGTGCTATACAGGTATTGCAGCATGATCTAAATTGAGATCAGGCTGCAGTACCTCAAACTAGACCACCAGGGGCAGTCTCTTACCAGTTCAAGGGAAGACCCGGTGAAGGAGGAAGCTCAGTGACATCACCGGGGTCTCCCTTTCCGGAACAACCCTTCTCCACGTGGGACCGGCTTTCTCCTCGCGGACCCGGCTAAAGGCAGGTAAATCTCTCCCGATCCCCCCCTCGGATTTGGACGAAACCGAGGGTGGATCGAGGGGGTAGGGGGGCAGTGAATACTGCCCCCCGATCGCACCGAGCTCCGTTTTTGGGGGTTTTTTCAGGTACAGCCACAGATCGTATATTCACGATCTGTGGCAGTTTGGGCATACACTGCACAGATCGTGAATATACGATCTGTGGCAGGGAAGGGTTTAAAAGGGTAATTAATGCTATTTAAACTCATTCATTTTGATGGTTCTTAACAGTTTTAGGTATGTGAATTACTTCGCAAATGATTATTCATTTTGAACGCAAAGCATGAGAATATTCATTTTTATGGCTAACAAAATGCTGTCTATATGGACTTTCATATCTTCACAGTCAGAACACTTCAGTTCATTCAAAATTTGCCTTTTTTTTTTCATTTGGAATGTCAATCAACATATTAACTAGTCCTCTTTTAAAGTAGGAGTTTTGCTACACTGCGAATGTGTGATTAGTTGACAAATGGTGTTCATGCAATTGAACATGCATTCTGCTTCGAGACTGTGTGTTCTCTGCTTCAAATAATTTTGAGCAATTCAGCCTTAAAAGCTGTTATTTGTGAAAATCCCAAATGAAGCAATGTTGTGGAATGCCATATGAATGCCATATGGTGAACTAGAAAAACCCAAAGAGTAATATAATAAACCATCTCTGAAGTACTCCCAATACTCAAAGCCAATTGATTTTAGCAGGAAAAAAAAATCATCCAGCTTGGTGCAGTAACTCTCTTCTATACTAGTTTGAAACTATAAACTCCAGCCAATACTCAGACTTTGGTATTGTAGTTTTCAAATATTGCAGAGCCTAAGGTTGGATACCACTGATATAAAAAAGGCACATTAAAAACATGCAATTCAGCTTTTTTTAACAGTTTAAATGCAAATCAGTTTGTAATCAGTGCATCTGATTTTAACATTTATTTCCTTAAATCAGCAGCTGATCAGGAACCTTAGCCATTAATTTCCTATATTATAGGACAAATTTAAAATATACACACAATAAGGCTAAGTTAGAATCTCTGTATTAATGCAGTTTAAACGCCATCAGTCAGTAGCCATGCATGCATTCCTTGAGGCCCATTATTAATATTTATTAAAAGTCTTCCCTGAAATCAAATGATCAGGAACCTTACCCTAATTCTCCCGTATAAATGACACATGCTAAATAAACACACAGACGGCTAAGACATAATTTATGTAGTTTAAATACAATCAGCATTTAATCAATGCAGTCCTGATAACTACACTTCCAATCAAGTGATCATGTGTCCTTATATAGGGGAGAAAATATTAATGGGTAAGCCTTGACCCCCCTATGTATCAAATCATACACACAGAGCATGTAATAAAAACAGCTTAAGTGCAACAAAATAGCCCATGCATCCCAGATGTCTACATGCAATTACTTTGTCTTTGATCAGAGTTTTACATTCAAGTGAAGAGGTCAGTGAAGGGTGCTAGATGAGCTCCTCCTACACCAACCTGTTTTTGGGTTGAGTGAGTGCGTCTTTACAGAAGAAAATGAGCGATAATCAGACCATATGCTGTCATAGTCTAGGTCTCCAGAACCTTCTTGAAGAATTCTGAACACTTATTTGTAATGGCCTTAATATCCTTTGATAAGATAAATTTCCAGCATGAAAGTTAGCTTCTATCGTTAAGGTAGAAAAAGTAGGAGAGGAACTGATAACAACAACCATATAGGAAGCCCATGGCTATTCATTCTTTAACTTCCAGAGTTCTCATCCCAGGGGCAGAGATGGACCTAAAGCGGATTTCATGGATCCGCTGGAACATGGACTTTGCAGATTTCTGATTTTTGGATTTTCCAAATGCTGAACTATTTCCGATAATTACCTTGAGGTAGAGGTGCAAAGTTTGCTATATAATAACACAAACAAAGGAGAATCTGGCAAAGAGGTAGACTGTTACAGGGACATATACAGTACTATTAAAACATTAAAAAAGCAATATAGACACTCTTGCAACAAGTAATAACATTTAAAGAAGGAACCCTAATGGTGCTTAGTGTACAGGGAACTGTCAATTATAAATTGAGTGTTGCAGTCTGCCTTTTTGCCAATTCTATCTTTGTTTGCATTTCTTTTTAAACACAGATGGGCTCAAATGCATAGGGTTGGAGGCTGTAACTTTAGATATAAGGGGAGGAGACATACAGAATGCCTCTTAATAAGGAAGACCTATGCATATATCAACACACATGTTCACCATCTGGCACCAATAAGTATTAAATCTGACTATTGATTGTAGATCCAGAGGAGAGAATTACCATATTGCGCCACTACAAGGTACTACTATACACTTTCCTACGAACATACCATACTGTATATATAAAAAAACTACACCAAATTGATACATTCTCATGTAGCTGGATTTGACTGGAAGTAGTAACCACTATAGACTGCAGAGTAAACAGTGTCGTAGCTACAGACTTATGGGTCCTGATGCAAAATTTGGGATGGGCCCCTCAACACCACCGCAAACACAAATCGGCACTGCAACAACAATAATCATTGGTAAAATGCTTGTATGTAACCACTGGTTAAATAGTTGGCACAAAGATGGTTAAATGCTGGCATACAGACACTGATAAAACGGTGTGAGAAAATGGCACTGCAAACAGCCAGGCATGGTTAAATGGCACACAGACAATGGTAAAAATGTTTTGTACACAGACCACTGGTAAAACAGTAGGCACACAGACTGGTAGTTTTGGAAACTTAGCACAAAATCGGGCCCATTCTTGGCCAAGAGCCCTGGTGCGGTCCCATCCCCTGCATCCCTGGTACTACGCCCCCCGAGAGTAAAATAAACTGACAACTGATCCTTCTGTTCTCTTGGATATGGTATTTATGACTTTTTATACAGGATTTAAATCTGCACAAGCCCATTTGAAGATCAAATAAAATGTGTATAATCTGCAGGATTTTTATGGTATGATATACAAGAGAACACTTACTGGAACAATTTTGTGCTCCTAAAAATACTTCCCCTCTGATGAGGACACTTAAACTGCACTCATGGAGGCTGTATATGTATGAAGGAAATGCTATTCTTTGTAAATACAGATTTACACTGACACTGATAACCCCCAGCTAAGTATTTGCATACTTACACAGAACAGGAATTAAGTTAAACACATTCAAGATCCTGTTCTAACAATACTATAATGGTTTACTTTCCATACAAAAAGAAGAGGAATTTCTACAGTGTATTCATAGCTAGCATGGATGTGGAACAGATATTACATTTCAGTAAAATAATAAAAATTAAAGGAGTCTGGGGAATTGAACCTGCAACTGTAATGTACTCTGCCTTGCTAAAAGTAAGCTTCTACCTCTAGCCTAACAAGTACTATATGAACACTGGTATGTGTAGAATCTTTATCTTTTAGTAGGAAATCATGAAACAAAAAACAAGGTAAGTCTGGGAATTTGAACTTGTAATTAATTTAAACCAACATAATCTACAACGTTTGGGGGATCGTGCTCCCTTCTTCAGGAGCGCATTTGTTTTCATTACACACAGGATATTATGAAATGGGCAAGATATGCATTAAGAGTGCTGCTATTACCTGGCAAAAATGTTATTTTTCAATAAATGGGTTTCAGGGTATTAATTTCAGTACATGCTATCTGGAAATACTTTTTTCAAGCCAAGAATATCCTTTTAACCTATTTATAAAACGTGAAAACTGGACTAAAAAAGAATTACTAGCCTTAAAAAAAAAAAAAAAAAAAAAAAAACAGGGTTTTATAAATAGTGATGCTAAATTTGGCAAAAATGTGCAGATGACATTTCAGTTTTGGTAAATGTCAAATAACTGTCATGTTGGGGACAGGAATACAATTATTTTTCCAATGTGTTCATACTGTATATTTTGAAATTGCTTTACTATTATAAGATATGAATTCATAGATCAGCAATAATCTTTTCATCTTATTTGTAATAATCTAAAATTGGTTCCGAAAAGCAAATTATCGCCTGGCAGATGATACAAAATGTCTAATTAATAACAGACAACATAACTACCTTTCCTTGCAGAATGTTTTGAAGTTAAAATTAGCTTGTGAATGGCAGATGTATTTCAAAGCAGATAAATAGATTACATGAATCTTACTATGGCTTGATGATGTGTGGTTCTGCCATTTGACATTAAAATAAGACCTTATAGCCCTTCTGGATTATAGTCAAGTCTCACATTTTTTCCTATCTCACCGCATTTATACATATCATGGTAATAAAGCTAGTAAATGATTATAGTAAGAAACTAATAAAAAAGCACCCAGGTGAAGGGAAATTGAAAAACAAGCAACAGGCATTTTCCAGGGAATAACAATGTTTATTTTTTATTATCCTATCTGTGCAACCAGACGTATCTCACAACTGCTGTAATCAATGAACACATTCAGAAGCTTAAACACATCCAGTAATTTCATAAGTTTGTTGACTCAATCAGCCAATAGGAACTTTATAATAAAATACTCAATTACCTCAAATTGCCTAAAATAAAGAAAATTCCTTTGTGCTTACATTTTTGTTCTTAGGTCAAATGAGATGGTCCAAATGACCTCCTTAGATTCTCTAAGACAAGTTAAGTGGTGGCCATGCAATATTTTTATTAAGATATAATAGCAGAGCAGGATTGGGACTCTGTCACGCTTGTGCCTAGTGCTGGGTCTTGTCAGGGAAGGGGAAGCACACTGTTTTAGATAGGTTTCTCTGCCTATGGTGTGATCATGGGCTAATGTGGAACGCCCACCTTACTCTTCTGGCATGGTAATGGAACGACCAATTTTAATGGAATTCCATTTGTCCACACCTCCTTTCAAGGTATCTAGCGCCAAGCTAGATACGCGATCAGCATCAGTGTTAAGTAAATTTATATGTGGATGTGTGTGGTGGTAAAACCTTCTTTATACTATAATCATCTATTTTGCAGCAAGTTATAATGATAGACAGTATGTAATAATTATTATTGCTCATGAACAACATATAATATAAAGGAATATATTTATATTTCATTGATAATGTGGTTATAAACCCTGTTGAAATTGCTCGCTGTCTTGGAGTAATCTTTGACTCCTCTCTTTCCTTCTGTCAAAACATAATAATGTCACCAGGATGTGTTGGTTTTCCTTCGCTATTGCCAAGATCTGCCCTTTCTCTCTCAATCCACCTCTAAAATGCCCGTGTATGCCCTTGTCCTCTTCCGTCTTGACTACTGTAATATTCTTCTTATTGGTTTCCCGGCCTGTCATTTGTCCCCCTCTAGTCGATTCTAAAATCAGCAGTTCGGATCTTTTCACCCCTCCTTAAAAGTGGAAAAATACTGCAGTCTATGTGGTGGTTTCCCATCATGCAAAGAATAATATTCAATACCCTTCTTTTGACCTTACATTTTTACAATTTTCTGCCCCCTACCTTTCTTCTCTTGGCCACGTATACTCATGACCGTGCCCTCTGTTCCTCACAAGGAAATCTTCTCCACAAACACCAACAAAACTGCCTCCTCTGCCTTAAACCATTCTCTCTTGGTGCTCCAAACTCTCTCCCTCTTTCTCTTCACCAGGGGACATCCATTAATACTTTCAAATCTGACGTTATCCTACCTTTCTGAGCACCAACATAAATGATTGTTAGCCATCTCAAGCTCTTTGTCCCCACCCCCCCACTTATATATGTGTTGTCCTACCCACTTAGATTGTAAGCTCTTCAGGACAGGGATCTCATTCCTAATGTGTCATGGCTGTTGTACTATATCAATTTATACATAATTCATAATATATGCTTTCTTAACCTATGTATGAAATTGTATTTAATTTTATCTATCTGTATAATTGCTTGCACTTATCCCTTTGTTTGTTACTTTGTATTTTATAATGTTCCAAGTGTGTGCTTTATAAATAAAATTAACATACATACATTAGTATAGAGAACAATTGTCATATAAGGTTAGGTTTTCCCTTTCTCTTGCTCGCTGTTTTCTAGACACTTCTTATGTCCTACTGATACCTAATGCTTTTTATATATAGAAAGGTAGGGGCAGGAAACCAAATACAAAAGGATAACATATTTTGGACACACAATATGTTCAGATTTGTAATCCATAATGCCCTTTTTTTACAGTGGGAAAAAATATTCACATTAATAAATTTGTTTTTGGGTTTTTTTGCTTTTTGCCTTTAACTTATTGCCCAATCAAAGTTGGCTATCCCGGGACTTATGTGGATAGCAAGAGTTCACCCGGACTTATCACACCATGTTAGAACTGGCTATGTTAGGACACACCTCTAACAAACTGTTTAGAGTGTAGTGACTCAGTCCCGATCTCCATCATCACTGAACTTGCTTTTAATCTTTAATTCAGTCCACTTGGGAAAGAGGAACATAGAATCTGGGGCCCCAGAACAACAGTCTCGTCTCAATCTGTGAGGCCCGTATTTCAGCACATTATTGTTATTTACTAATTTTGGCTTTGAACTGTTTCTAACTACACCAACCAGGCTTACTTGCACAGGACGCTTACCCAACAGCGGTGAATATACCCAGTTACCAAACAGATTTACAAACTTTGTTATCATTCAGTCATTATGTTACATTGTTTAGTTACACTGCAAACTTTGTTGCTATCCAATCATGAGCTACACTGTCCGGACTGCCACAGGTGACAGAGGAGATAGCTGTGTAAAGATCTACAGATTGTTCAGAGTTACTGGACTGCCTTGGGGGTGTGGAACAAGGATGATGGAGCCCATCATAGTTTATATTTACAAACGGTCAGGGAGCCTGTCTGATTTTATTGTAACATAGGATTAGTTGTTAATTCTGTTACTCTTTTATATATACTGTTTTGTTGTATGCATTTGCACTTTAGCAATTCTTCATTATTCAATAAATAGACACTTGATGTGAATCTTACCAAGCGAACTTTCTGGGTTATTCAATAAAAGTTCTATTGTTTAAAATGGTGCTAATTTCGCCCAACCAATCAGATGTTGGCTTTCAAATACTAAATAAGATCTGATTGGCTGGGGCAAATTTAGCACCATTTAAACGATAAGAACTTTTATTGAATCTCCCTGTTTGATTGCTATCAGACCCAGGGGGGGTGTCCTATGTATAGGGGGTCTTTTCCTTGGACGATTCTTTTGGTCTGTTATTTGTGGTTGGTATAACTTTATCTCAACATTGCCTATCTTCTTTAGCCAAAGACAACACAAACGCATGTTTTTCATTAAACTTTGTTTTCTGCCCTAAATTTATTTCCTATTTATTGTTTTAGAGTCAATGGCACACGGTGAACCTTTTTATAGCCTTTCAAAGGGACAAAAGAAAGATTCTGGGCAATAGCTGTAAGGAATAAAACAATGCATTTCATGTTCTTCCTTAAAAGCTGTTCAAGTCAGGGGTCTCATTTAGTCATCAGCATGTATATATTGAACCGTTAGGGTATTTTATTAAGGAAAAACAAAATACGCAAACCAGACAAAAGGCTTGGCAATCATTGGGTTAAGAAGCTAGTTAAGAAGTCTATTTGAAAACTCAGAATAATAAACTTAATTCAAAACTCACACTGTAGGGAAACTAGTATAGATGTGGAATGTTCCACTACACATAGAAAGTGTATAGTAATGGGATATAAGTCTGTGAGGTGCTCTCTGATGATGATTCAATACATAAACCACAAAGAGAAAGGATAGACATCATGGCACTCTCAAATGCAAAATATATTCTTTATTGCACAACATAAACATATTCACTTATACAGCATGGCTAGTCAAATGGACAACAACATCCTCCAAATACGTCACTACACTACACAAAGTGGCTAGTGCGTAAAGTGAAAATAGTGCTATAAACCGAACACACCCATTAAAACAATGTTTTGTGTAGCGTTAACTGATACTGGGGTAACAAGTTGTAACTTGTGTCTAACCCAATGACACAGTACAAAGTTACCAAAGGGTCTGGAACAGATGGAATGATGTGGGGAATAAATAGGACCAAATCACCCAAGTATATAAGTATATAATATTAACAAACTAAACAGATTAAATATACATATATGATGGACAGAACTGAAACTTAAATATCTAATCATCAAGATAATGTAGCAGTATCAAAGTTTACAGTGAATAAGTCATATGGAGGCATCAATCAACAGCATATATGGCCATATATTTTCAGATTTATCATGTTGGCAGGTTTGCCACCATCGGATAATTCTGTATATTATGTGTGTATACCTTATATATACACACATTTTAAAACACATAAGACTAAAGATCTACTGCACATAAAATCAAAAAGGTAAGTGAACCAGTATAAAAGCAGGTAAGTAGTCCAAATAGCCCAGTCCTTAAAGTCAACCACTTGGTTGTAATAAATTAATGTTCTGTCCGTAACATTAAAATAAGCCAGGTAAAGAAGCTCCAATGTGATAAACAGACAGTATCGGTTATTCCAGCTCACACAAAAATTGTGTTTTTTTGTCCAGGTTATGGACCCACGTATTTAAGTCCAAAATGTCCTACAAGTCCAAGCAGCAAACCAAGACAATTTCTTTAAATATTCCACATCCACAACCGCAAGTAAATTTCCCCTTTAGTGCCCTGAAGGTCAATCGGTAAGCTTGCATCTCCAAAGGGCCATACATCTGCGGTTCCAAAGTCACAGGGTAAACATCCTAAATTAAAGGGGCCAGATCCCATTCCTCATTCAGTCCCAGAGGGGATAAACATTGCAATTGGTAAATCCATCTGCATTTGCTTTGAAGGAGTAATTTATCAGTATCAGTATCAAATTGGTTTGCTGCTTGGACTTGTAGGACATTTTGGACTTAAATACGTGGGACCATAAACTGGACAGAAAAACATAATTTTTGTGTGAGCTGGAATATCCAATACTGTCTGTTTATCACATTGGAGCTTCTTTACCTGGCTTATTTTGATCTTATGGACAGAAGATATATTTATTACAACCAAGTGGTTGACTTTGAGGACTAGGCTATTTTGAACTACTTACCTGCTTTACATACTGGTTCAACTTACCTGTTTTGAATTTATGTGCAGTAGTTAGATCTTTAGTCTTATTGTGTTTAAAATGTGTGTATATATAAGGTATACACACATAATGATACAGAGTTATCCGATGGTGGCAAACCTGATTTGCCAACATGATAAATCTGGAAATATATGGCCATATATGCTGATTGATTGATGCCTCTATAATGACTTTATTACACTGAAAACTTAGATACTATGATACTGCTACATTATCTTGATGATTAGATTATTGAAATTGTTTATCAGTTCTGTCCATCTTGAGATGTATATTTAATCTGTTTAATTTGTTAATATGTATATACTTATATTGTGCTTGCTACCTTGGGTGATTGGGTCCTATTTATTCCCCCACTTCTAGTCCCTCTTTTCCAGCCCCTTTGGTCACGTTGTACTGTGTCATTGGGTTAGACACAAGTTACATACTTTGGCAACCAAGCTCCCCATGTATAACTCTAGTTAACGCTACAGGCGTGCTTGTGGTTGCCTAGGTGATCGGGCTGTGTTTATGGGTGGGGACAGTGGGACGCGCATGCGTGATTTTTTATGCGTTACATTCCGGTGAGACTTGAGTCTTGCGGACTTCAAGTTTGGGGTATAAAGAACCGGGAACTTGCACAATGATTTGTAGCTGCGGAAGAAGCTACCGACATTAGACGAACGCGTTCAAGTTTGATAGGACATTGTGGGCTTGAGATTTTTGGCACAGAAACTAAGTATATTCTTTATTGCTTGTGAAGGTCTCATTCATCCAGTCATGGTAATCGTTGTATCAATTAGACAACCTGAATGAAAGTATTCTGAAGATTCGCTAGTCATCGACTGCTTTTCAATCAGAAGACTTGCAAGAATCTGTGGCAATGTACCTGGAAAATCCCATTGCATATCACAGCAGGTGTTAAGGGTGTTTGTGATTAGATGGGGCTAAGAGGTGTTATAGGAACGCCCAGAGTAAGGGTTAACGTTATGCACTTGCATTAAGTGTCTTAAAGGAGAAAATAAACCCAATTTATATAATCAGAATCTGAAAACACCCCCCTTAAAAAAACAATAAACTATAAAATGCCACTTTAGTAAACTCTGTTAAGTAAATCAAAGCCTGTTAAGAACTGGATGAAGTATCTGTGTGTATGTGCAGTGTCAGACCACACCTCTGAACTCAGTTACAATGTTTCTTGCTTTATCTGTCCTGTAAAAGGATTGGCTAGAGATTATTAATGGGTGTGACCAACTGTAACAAGTTTTGCCATAGCTAAGAGGATGAGCATGTGCAGAACATAATGGTCGTTGACCAAACTGTCTGATACTAGAATGCTGAGAAGTTAGCACAAACCATATGTTATTTAGGTAAATTTCCCAGCGCCATATCAAAATGAGAGGTAAGACACAAGATTAGGGTTTATCAAGGTGTTCTGCCTTCTGTTCAGTGTTGTTCGTGGCTTTAGTTGCCCTTAAGGGATTAGATATTACTGATATATATTGTTATCTTTTACTCCTTCCTCCCCACCATCAGTAAGGAGTATTTTTGGTGGGTGGTTAAAAAGACCTTCATTATAGTAGTCCTTCCTTGCGCTGTGAATTGGGTGAGTAGTATGGAGAGTGCTGCAAAAAGTCCCTTTTCCACTGTGGTCACAAATTCTTCATAAAAACCAGGTCTGGAGGACTGAGTCCTCCTCTCAGTGTGTTGTTAAAAACCCAAAGATAGAGATAAGAAATAAAAATATAATTTTACTGTCTATCACTTTAAAATCCTTCAACAAACCCTATAGTAAAACTTCTGCACTGAAAATAAAAGGACACATAAGGAAGAATATATAAGAATATATTTCTCTATCTCTATCTTGGGTTTTTAACACAACACTGAGAGGAGGGAGCTCAGTCTGCCAGACCTGGTATTTTATGAAGAGTTAAAAAGACCTATCTGGTTTTTCAAGACTATATAGAGTTTGTGCTCTGACTGATTTTAAGGGAAATTATGCTCGTACATATGTGGATTGTATTCTTTAATACTTACCTTCAAAGATACTGTTTTGATCCTATTATATGAGGTGTATAACATTACAACATCTAGCAGAGCTCCACATGAGTCCTATCAAACATTGTTTTTAATGGGGGGTTGGTTTATAGCACTGACTAGCCATGCTGTATTGATGTGAACAAGTTTATGTGTGCATAAAGAATATATTTTGCATTTGAGAGTGCCATGATGTCTATCCTTTCTCTTTGTGGTTTATGTAATAAACTTAATTTAGCTACAGTAGGCCAATCATAAAGACTAAAGGAGGCCATACACAGAACAATAATGGGTAAATCCCGTAGGCACTCCGATCGGGAATGGCGAAAAAAATTCCGTTTCTTTAAGTAAAGGGAGCCAATCCGATCGTACTGTATATGGCCGCATGGCTGACCAATAACACGTATGGGGATCGGTCGGGTTCGAGTGTGCTGTTCCCACAGATACAGTACCAATGTGATCTGTCGGCACACATGCTGTGGAAATCACATGTGTATGGCCACCTTAACCGAGACCATATGAATCTTATAAGTTGCTATTTAAACATTGTATATAATATATATTGGTATGTGTGTGTTTTATATTACCACAGTAATCATTTTGTTATTGTAGACAGACCATAGCTAGTTAATGGTTCATTAAATGTTTAAGTAGAGCAATTTTTTTAGTCCATTTAGGGGTAGGCCACACTGCTGCGTTTTTTGTGCGTTTGCTCTTTTTTTAGATCATTGAAAACGCGGCAACGCACCGAAAACGCGCATTTTCTTGTGCGATTGCGCTTGTGATTTGTGTTTCGCATTTTAAATCGCAATCGCATGCATTTTCCAATACTTAATGAAAAAACGCATGCGCAAACGCAACGAAATCGCACATAAAATGGCATGCGATTCCGTGTGCGATTGCGTTTGTGTTGCAGTGTGGCCGTGCCCTCAATACATAAATATGCCACATTTTTGTTTGTTGAGCTGTCCCTTTATGCTTCTGTATAATGTAGATAAAGAGTAGGATAACATTACCACCTGCCAAGTACAGATACATTCTTGGAGACCATAGCCATTACACAAAAAAAAATATTGGGCAAAATAAAGTTAGAAATTTTTTAAATAAACCATCATAATATTGTAAATAGAGAAAGTTGTAAATGGTAATGTGACATCAAAAGCATTAGGAATAAAACAATGAAATAAACAGCACATATAATAAATTATATCACTGTGAGGGTTTGACTATTTTTTAATACAATAATGCACAATGTGCAGTAATCTACATTTTTAAGCAGTTTCTCACTCCTTTCATTAAATTAGTGGGTTTCAATAACTTTGCATGAGCATTTTCAGGTAGACAAAATGGAAATCAATAGATTCTGTAGTATGTCCTAATGTACAGAGCACCACCTAGTGAGCAAAGACATATATAACACCTGAGTATTATAAATTTTCCTTCGATAGATGTGTGTATAATGAATTCGGATTCTGAATACATTGTTACATATAATTGTGTGCTGTGATAAATGCAGGAAACATAAACTTGGCTAAAAGTTATCCGGTCCACTGATAAAAGCTATGGTGTGATACAAAAATCTTACTAATTTATTGACTAATATATACAGTACTTGCACGCTGTTGTTAGATTATTTGCCCAAATCAATGGTCTACTAACTTGATAGGGTCTGCAAAATTATAGCATTAGGATCTTTTCAAATGGAACATGTATTAACCAATTCAAATGCTGTTAGAAACACAGTTTAAGAAATTGCAGGGTTATTCAATAAAAGTTTTTATCGTTAAAAATTGTGCTAATTTTGCCCCAACCAATCATATGTTAGCTTTCAGATGTTAAATGATTTCTGATTGGTTGGGGCAAAATAAGCACCATTTTTAACAATAAGACCTTTTATTGATGTCTGGTGTCTAATGGGTCATTTGCCCCTTGAATGTAAACCACACTGATGAGTAAAATGATGGGGGTGACATTAATATCTGTGGTAGTAGACACCAATTGGGTGTACTGATTTTACACTAAAAAACATTACAGGCACTTTAATAGAAATTTTAAAAATATGGACTGCATGTCCAAATTTCAGCTGTACTAAAGTCTAGGTTTTGGATATGTATTCATGTTTGTAATAATGTCTGTTATAAGCAGTGTCAGCTTAATATATATAAACTTTGAATGATCCCATTTTATTACCTCTGTTTTGTTTTCTGGGTCTTAGGGCCCAGTTTATAAAGCATGCACGTAGGAAATGTATCCTATGTTATTAAAAAGAAATCAGCCTCTACTAAGTTTAAAGGGCATGTCCAACCAAAAATGTAACTTTTCATATAATGCTCCTCTCCCTTGCCCACCCCCAACTGCCATGTTAAAACTAAAAAAAAAAAAGTTTCTGATGCATACTTACATTGCCTTCACTCCCGCGGCTATCTTCTCCCACTCGCTGCTAACCGGAAACAGCAGATCACAGACGCAGCTTCCAGCTGTGAAGATAGCCGCAGGAGTGCAGGGCTGCAAGTATGCATCGGGAGGTTATTTTTTTAGTTTTAACATGGTGGTTGGGGGTGGGCAAGGGAGAGGGACACAATATCATTGGGTTTTATGCTAAGTGGAGTGGCAGCCATATGGGATCCGGAGAGAGGGAGGGGAGGGGGAAAGGGACCCCTGAACATGCCACTGTCCTTAAGAGGATAAATTAGAGGCAGAAACTTTTTGACAGGAAGACGGCTCCTAGTGGTCAGTTTCCTGGATTTGGACTGCAGGAGAACAATAAGGAGCAGGGATGTAAGGTACAATTTTTTTCAAAACTACACAGTGGGGCCAGCACTGGGGCAAATTGTGGTTTTGGGGTGGACATGCCCTTTAAACTATGCAATGAAATCAAATAATCTCTAAAAGTAAGAAGAGGGAATAGCTGCAGAGTGAACACTTTTAGATATGCTGCACTGATTTATACAGCCCCATCTGCAGCGATCCTTACCCCCTACATTAAAGGGCATGCCCACCCCCCAAAACTATAATTTAACCCACTACTGGCCCCACTGTGTAGTGTAATAAAATCCTTACCTTACATCCCAGCTCCATATGGTTCTCCTGTAATGCCCCTGTAAAGTCCCAAAAAGTGACCACCAGGAGCCAAATAGGACTCTGCCTTATGTCTCCCCTCCGGGAGAATTTTGCCATGCACACTGCAGCCCTCCATGCCTCGCTCCCGTTTTCCTCTCTCTCCCCGTAGCACAAAAAACATTTTCTGTAGTGTAGAATTTTGATCTATTCCTTTATGTATGGTAGTGCAGACACGGTATGCCTCCTCTGTAACACCAGCCCTGCAGTCAGATTAAGACTATGTTCAAATGACTATGGTCCAAGGAAGTCCTAGACATGTTTGTGGTCACTGTTTTTTCTTCTTATTTAACTGTTTGTGTATTCTACTAATTTCTACAGCAACTACAACAAAACAAACAAAATTTTCTATACTTAGTTGCTGTGACTAGCTTATTAAAAATGTATCTGGACTTATAAATCTTGTGCATACAACATTGGTAAAATATATTATAGTATGATTTTCTTTAATAGTACCATTACAATGTATGTCACTAAGGAATAAGTAAACATAGGAAGAGTTAAGGATAGAGCTGGAAAGCAGTTAAAGCCTCTTTAATGGTATAGCATTTCCTTGAGGGCTATAGTATCATGGTAACATGGAAACTCCCAGAAGTCTATTATTACTATGTACTTTCGAGTTATTATTACTGTGTACTATGGTATATGGACTTTCGAGTAGCACCCCAATTTTTATTAAAAATGCTAAATTTAATATAACTGGTAGTAGGTCAATGTCGAAAACTGCATAAAGATTGAGTGCACTAAGGGGAAACGTTTTTCAGAATTAATACACTATCTACTTTTACAGTAAAATGTATTTATAGTGTGATTACAAATTGAAACACATTTGATGAGGATGGATATTGTCCAAAAAGATAAGGCTCTGAAACCTGCTTATTAAACGGAAGTGATATTTCACTCCTTGCTACGTTAACTGTGTTTGAATGAGAAGGCCATAAGTAGTAATTTAACCCTGGAAACTGATTATTACTGATTCACAACTTAAATGGCATGTCAACTCTTAAAGCAAAAACTGGCCATATGTCCATTACCTGCCCCAAACCCCATCTGATATATTTAGCCCATTATTTGATGTATTATTAACCAGATATTTAAAGGGCATGTCCACACCTTTTTTTTACTTTTAATATATTGTAGGGCTTCCTCCCCCAGCCCCAACCGCATTATTATTATGTCCAGAAACTCCCCCGATCATTAATTACCTTCCTCTTTCCTCCGATGCACTGTCCCGGCCCTCTGCTTGCATGAAACTGCAAGCAGGGGGCTGGACCGGCGCCATGATTGGCTGAGAGGCAGCCAAACACGGACGCGGCTGCCGGCAGTGGAGAACGCCAGGGGAGAGAGGGAAGGTAAATAGAGTTCAGGGGAGTTTCTGGACATAATAATGTGGTTGGGGCTGGGGGAGGAAGCCCTACAATACCCCAAATGGGTTTTACACTAGGGGGAGGGAGAGGGTGGAAGAGGGAGGGGGGGGAGGGATGCTCTGAGCAAGCCAAAAACCTCTGAGAAGAAGCCTCAGAGGCGGAAACAAGTGCTCCTGGTGGTCACTTTTTAGAACTTTGGAGGGACATTACAGGAGAACCATTTGGATCTGGGTTGTAAGGTAAGGGTTTTATTATACTACAGAGTGGGGCCAGTAATGGGTTAAATTATAGTTTTGGGCGTGGACATGCCCTTTAAAGATAATAATTGCCTCTATTCTAGCAGAGTAACCTGGCCCCTCCTTCCCTGCAGTCAATAAAGTCTGTGATTGCTGACATCACAACCAATGATTCACTGCTGATTCCCCTGCTGCCTCCTCTGCACATGACCAAGCTTATAAAAATCAGCCAAGATGGTGGGAAAAGATCTTATGATTGAATATCTGGTTGCAAATGCATGTAATAAACGTGAAAAAATAGCAATTTGTGTTGCGGGTAGATAACTGGTAAGTCATCAGTTTTTTGCTTTATGGGTCAACATGACCTTTAAGAGCAAACAAAATCCCTGCTATTTAGATGAATTTATAATCATTTATCAAAAAATGCTGCTTTAGTGCCTAGAATCTTATTCATAAATGCTGCAGTATTCTGCATTAACATTTTACTGGTCAGTGAAATATCAAAATACAGTACATGTTCAAATGATCTTGAGTGATTTAACACAGGGTTATTTGCTAGTAACATGGAGAATGGGAGCACCTCTAGTCTATGTGAAGATCAATAAATGTAAGATTCCCATACATTTAGCAATTTGATTGACATTTTATATCACTGAACAATTAGTTTTGTTAGTTCCGACAAAACCTCATTCTAGCTAATCACAAACACTCTTTATTAATTACATGCTTATGAGGAAAAATCATATGATTTCTCAATAACTACACTGTAACCTTATTGAAAAAGGCATCTAAATAAAGATAATGAATTTATGGAGTTCATCACAGTTCAAAAAATGCGTGCTGTATTTCTAGGTAAGCATGGATGTGGTTTAGATCTAGAATAGGTTTATCCTGAAAAAGACTATGCAACAGAAAATGCAGCTATAACAAACCAACACAGACAAATGTTTTGCTTTCAGCTAAAATATGTAACACCAAAGTAATCTGAATACTCTATTTAGTCTGCTTGTATTTACAGTATACATCTTCCATCATTCGAAAGTAACAGTAGAAAGTTGATTTTTGTGTGACATTTTAAGATATTACTATTAGTACTAAACAATCTTGTGCTTGTTTATATTCTTTGTTCTTTAAAATACAGTTAACTGCCAAAAACATTATAAGGGAAAAACCTTGCATTACAATAAAATGTGTCAGAGGCTGCGTGGCTGTGCACTTGTAAGTATTTAATGCCAGCTGATAGCTGGCATTAAATACTTACTTGTGGGTGAGATTCACCCAGAGCTGTGCAGTCTCTGGTAAATCTGCTATGGGAGATTTGCCCAGAGCAAATACAGTTCTTGGTGAATCTACCCATAGGTTTTTTAAAAGCAGTTCATGTTTTTTGCAGTTCACAAATTTAGCATTAATATTGTCTGTTTCACCTCCTAAAAGTTAAAAAAAGGGGTCTGGTTTAGGGTGGGACCTGCATTGATCATTGGGGTTATGTGCACCAGGCTTTTTGCACCTTTAGGCTCCTGACATGTAAATGCGGCCCTGTCTGTAAAAACTTAATTTGCTCTTCTAAATTTTTAATGTTCACCTATTTGGCATAGACAATATAAATAGCTTCATTTTATTATATTGTTAATATTATTCTTTGAATAATATTGTTGACAACATGCCAACATGTTATGTTAGGTTAATGTGTTTCTCTGCTTGTCAAACAAAAATGCAGATCTTAATATTTTATGTCACTCTCTTTTATACGGTTCTGTTCAATATGGAAAACTATTCATAGCAAGGTTACTAATACAGAATTTGAAAAAAACAGCCCTGATTTACCATGAAAGCAAAAAGCGTATTGTTACTTAAGGATACACAAAGTAAAAGATGTCTTTTGTTATTTTCTACATAATACTGAATAAGATTGGCAATAAACTTAACACCCTTTGACTCAAGGTGCTAAAATAATTTTGCATTCATTAATGCATCTGCAGAGTGTCATCTTGAAATCAGGAACTCTAAAAATACATTATTTGATGTAACTTTGAAAATAATCCTAACAAAGCACCCAATTCATCAAACAGGCATAGCTCCAGGCACACCTGCAACAGAGCAAGGTTGGGTAGTAGTTGTTTGTGAAACTGCAACAGCTACAGATTCCTTTTGCTTCGTGTTCTGGTTATCTATATGGTCCTTATCTTCTGTTTTTTTATTGGTATCAGGACAGTTCTGAACAAATATAACTCTGTTGTAAGCTTTCAGCCTCCTCCACAACTGACTGTAGATTTTACACTGAACATACATGAAGACCAGACCACCTGTAAATCCAATAGCTACAACAACTAATTTGGTCCAAAATGGCCATTCAAAGACACCTAGAAAAAAAATCAAAAGAGATTTTATATGAGCAGTGACAGTAGAATTAGTCATTTTGTTAACAAAACAAGACTATAGCAATATGCAGGGAGATTCAATAAAAGTTCTTATTGTTTAAAATGGTGCTAATTTTGTCCCAACCAATCAGAAATTATGTAAAGCTGGGTACACACAGTAATGATAAATCCCTGAAACCGTCGGATCCGATTGTATCGGGGCTTTATCGCTATGCGTGTACCTTCGTTTCTGAATGAGCGTGCGGCCACCGAACGATCGTGTCGGACAAACGCTCATTCTGGAATGACCCTGGAAACACACAGTCCCGAGCGTTCTCCTTATGATGTTCATAGGGAGAACGCTCGGAACTGTGTGTATTCAGATCTTTGAAAGATGGCAGACAGGATCTTGCAGATCCTGTCTGTCATCTTTCAGAAATCTGTATTGTTTGTACCCAGCTTTACATTTGAAAGCTAACATCTGATTGGTTGGGGCACCATTTTAAACAATAAGAACTTTTATTGAATAACCCTGATAGTTCTACATAATGATCTTGTTTATTCTCAAACCTTTAGTTAATTTTATAAATCTAATACAATTGTTCATTTTGTGTGTCCATTATAACTACATAATTTAGTCAAGTCCATTAATTATTTTTTGCTGTTGTGTGGTTGGATACAAAGCCCCCTGAGACCAGTTTATTTATTTTTGTAACTAATAATCAAGCACAGAGAAATTGCAAGAAAAAAAAGAAATAGGACATTGTAGTAAACAACAGTTTAGCTTAGCAAAAATTATCAACATATATTTTTTACATATTATATACAATATTATAACGTATCCTTTACACATATTATATCATCTACAACATAATGAGTTTCATATCCTAGGGTAATTTTCCTGCCACCACATGGTGCTTTCATTTGTTCCAAATGTAAACAATCCATTCAAAGTCACCAGTATATGGAGTTCCTTTTACGAAAAGTTAAAAAAAAGTAGAAAGTTGACATTCATATTGAAAAATATAAAATTCAAAAAGTTGCTGTTGGATACTCGAAAATTTTAAAAAATGTGATACAATTGGGTTTCGAATCGGATTTTAAATAGGCTCCACGTAACTGCTGTCAAAATGAAACCCGCCAGTTTTGTTAATCTCTAATGGCCACACATTAAAATGATCACTATCTAATGATAGTAATTTGTAGGCAACAGGGTCAGGTGATTTTTCACTACACACATAGAATAAATTGTAAACCCCACTACAAATACTACAAAAATTCCATGCTTTACTACTAATTTAATTTCAAGACTGACTGTCTGGTTTCCCAGAATATGTTATATCAATGGGCTATTTTCTGGGTCTGAAAGACTTGAATTTGAACTCATCTGGTACTCAGGTAATTTACTGCATATTAAAATGCATTGCAAATATGACTTGACAACATAAGATTAATGTTCGCTGAGCTGTTGCTAATTTTGCTCCTCTTTAGTGACATAGTTTAAAATAAACAACCCATATGTTTTTACATTGACAGGAATATTTAACTTGGCAGTTTTTATAGATACAGGAAATATAAAGTAAATGCTTAATCTCAAAGGAATCTATGATGTTTATATTGCTCTTTAGGGATTGGTGACCTTTTTTTTATAACAAAGTATTCTGTTAAGACGCAAATCTGCCATGGCATGAGGCATTTAGAAAAATGCAATTAAGATATTTTTAAGGCACACAGATAGACACACAGAGAAGCACACACACACAAATATATACACACTCACAGTAATTAATTAACTGCTTTTTTGTACAGCCATTGGTGCATTTCCATTTCTTTGGGACCCATACAGGAGGATTCAATAAAAGTTCTTATCATTAAAAATGGTGCTAATTTTGCCCCAACCAATCAGATCTTATTTAACATTTGAAAGCTAACATCTGATTGGTTGGGGCAAAATTAGCACCATTTGTAATGATAAGAACTGTTATTGATAGACTTTTGGGAAATTTCATAACCCTTCTGCCAAATTGAAGGGAGGTTGTCTCAAGGTTCCCTGAGATAGTTTTGTCCCAAATGGCTATCTCCATGCCTTATATCTCAGTATAAATGAAAATAGGGAACAATATGTTTACATAGATGGGTATTTCTCCTATTTATTGTGCACAACAAAGCAAGCCTGATGTTTCAGCCTCCAACAGCCTTTGCTAGGTTTGAATTAGAGCCAAAGTTATAGCTACATAAAGTTGCACTCACAAGGCCCGGTCTGCTCCACCCCAAGTCTCAATTCCATACTGGGCCAATGGAATAATACACTTCCTGCAAAACACTTCTTCCCATATGCCAGGCACCAGACTGACCTGGGGACTAAACTCAAGGAGCACAACTAGATAAATAACTTTAAATCTAATGAGAACCCCTAGGTTCTTGCCCTGGTTACCTAAATGGGGAGGAGATGTAGTTATTTTTTAACTTTCAAATTCTGCAACTGGACTGTTTAGTCTTGATTACTGAAAGGCCATAGACAGGGCACCCCATAGTTATTTGACAACTCTTCCCGGGTAAAAAATTAATGAGCAAGTGCATCTAAAGATGTATTTTGGTCTGGAACCCTCTCCAGAGAAGCAATTCTGTTGATTTTAAATGTAAGAAATTCAGCAATCTATCACTGCCATTGCATGTTGATTCCATGTCTGTTCCTGCCCCATTTACAGTCTAGAACTGTTCCAAACTGGCCAATAGGAAGACATGCTTTTGCTGAGTGTGCATTCCCATTGACTAAGTGTGGAAGTATATAATAAAGGCAAAAAAAAATATATATGGCAGTATCCCAATAGTTAATGAGACAAGTGCCACGACCTTTAGGCCAAAACACTGTGTACATGCTGAACTTAGTTTTATACATTCTCCATAATTTCAAAAAGCAATGAGCTCACTTTAATCACAGTATGGTCCGGGTGCCTCTGCCCCAGACCCTCCGCTCGGCTCACAACTTAGGCCAGAGGGCGTTTATGTTTTTTAATGTCCTGGCTCAATAAAAGATTTGTTTGATTCACTCACCTTACCTCAGCGATCCTTTTTCCGGAGTGCACCTATGCCAACTTGGGGAGTAAGGTGGATGTTTGCATAAGTGTGGAAGTAGACAGGGCCAGACTGGCACTATGAGAGGGACTTTGAACAAATCCTGTTGTGGTTCTAAGGCAAATGCAATGGTTAGGACCTAATGGTTTTAATGTACTACTAGGGGAAGGGGGTTGTATGGTGGGGTAATGGAGACTATAGTTTTCCTTTAAATACACATGGGAAGAACTACTCCTCAATGTAATCACAAACCTTGTGCTTCTGAGATTAAAAAAAGGTACAATTTGTAAATTTTGGTCAGTAATACACTGAAATAATAAGAAATGTAATTATGCAATTTACATAACACAGTATATAACAGTATATAGTTAGTATACGACCTGATAGCACTCCACTACGAAAAATCCAGGGCCTGGGTGACTAATCTTATATCCATACATATCCTCCAAAAAAAGCACTCGACGGGTCTTATATCAACAAGCAACAATTCCTTTATTTAGATCAACAGTCTGCGCGTTTCAACCCGACCAGGGTCGTTGTCAGGACTATATATATATGTCTATCCCTGTGTTTCTTAAACTTGTTTAGACCGTGGCACACTTGCCAAGGCAAAGTTTTCTCCTGGCACACCCGAGCTTTTAATTTTGGACTAAACATGTAATTACCTATATTTCGTGCATTTTTAATGTTAAGTTATAATACATTGGCCACATTTAAATGTTAATATATATTTAGAGCACAAAGTAACAAAATGTAAAACTGGTGAAGATATTTATACACAGTAATCTTATCCCCACACAAGCTCCTTTTTCTCCAAGCAACATAATTGCAACTTATCCAGTCTCTCTTTATAGTCAAGCTCCCCCAATCTCCTTATTAATTAAGTTGCCCTTCTCTGAACCCTTTCCATTTCATAAATTTCATTTTTGTACACAGGATTCCAAAATGGCACTGCATATTCGAAATGAGGCATTACCAATAGAAGAATATCATTTTCCTCCCTTGAATCCATACCTCTCTTTATACAAGACAATACCATGCTGGCTCTAGCTGTTGCTGCCTGCCACTGCTTGCTACCTTTAAGTTTGTTATCTACCAAAAGTCCAAGATCCCTTTCCAACAGGGATTCACTTAACACAGAGCCATTTATAGTATAAGCAGCGCAAGGATTTTTAAGTCCAAAATGCATCCCCTTACATTTCTCAACATTGAATCTCATCTGCCACTTAGCAGCCCAATGTGACAATCTATTTAGATCCCCCTGCAATGATTGCACATCCTCTGAAGTATTTAATGGTCAACAAAATTTTGTGTTGTCAGCAAACACAGAAACCTTGCTTATAATACCCACATTTTAAAATCATTAAAAAAAGATTAAATAGAAGTGGTCCTAACACTGAACCCTGTGGCACACCACTTAGCACTTTAGTCCATATTGATGAAACCCCATTAACAACTACTCTCTGCATCCTATTCATTAACCAATTTTCTATCCATGTATAAATATGCCTTCCCAGGCTAACAGACCTTAGCTTATACATTAGTCGTCTATGGGGGACTCTATCAAAAGCCTCAGCAAAATCCAAGTATACTACATCTACTGCTATGCCAGAGTCTAAATTTCTACTCACTTTCTCATAAAAACCAAGCCAATTTAGTTTGACAAGATCTATTCCTCCTAAATCCATGCTGGTTACTACTTAGAATGTCAGTCCTTGAAACATACTCTAGAATATGTTCCCTTATTAAACTTTCCAATATCTTCCCCACCACTGAAGTTAAACTTACAGGCCTGTAATTACCAGGCTGTGAACGACTACCATTTTATAATATTGGAATAACATCAGCTTTTTTCCAACCCAGAGGCACACATCCGGACATGAGGGAATCTGCAAAAATAAGAAACAATGGCCTAGATAAAACTGAACTTAGTTCCCTAGGGACCCGGGGATGTATTTTATCTGATCCAGGAGATTTATTAATATTTACCTTATTTAGTTGTTTTTGTACAATATCCTCGGTTAACCAAAGTGCACTTGCATCTTTTATACCATTTATTGCTACTATACTCTATGATATCTGTACTTGGATCTTCTATAGTGTATACAGAGGGGAAAAAAATATTTAAGACATTTGCTTTATCGCCATCCTCCGTAGCTAACTTATCTCCATTAATTAATGGTGCCACATTTTCAGTCCTCATCTTCTTACTATTAATATACTTTAAAAAATATTTAGGTGTAGTGATGCTTTGTTCAGCTATCCTAACCTCATTATTAATTTTAGCTAGTTTTATTGCTTTCTTACACTCCTTGTTGCAGTTTTTATAATCCCTAAAGGCCATTTCTGTTCCCTCTGACTTAAAGTTTTAAATGCCTTTTTATTCCTTTCCATTTCCCTCTTTACATCAGAATTCAGCCGCATGGGCACGGATTTATTTTTTTTTAAATTTATTTTCCAAAGGTATAAATTTAGATGTAAGAAAATGCAATGTTGATAATGGTAACACTTAGGCGAGACGCAGTTTAACTGCAACTGGTGGTTTATTACATGTGTCAACACAACATGTTTCGAGCCACACTGGACCCTTTTTCAAGTATAACAAGTGCACAAAAAACACACACATATAAAACCTCAAACAGGATATGATGCATTACAATTAACCACTCCCCCTTCCCTTACCTGACTAGAAACAATAAAATAGTGATATCACATCTCTTTAACCCAAATAAACATTTTGTGAGATAATAATCGGTTTTCTATTCATTTAGACATTACTAAAAAGTGCATATTATAACATATTGTAGCAACAGTACAAATCGCAGCAGTGCATTTTATAACATTTTATAATGTATTGTGACATACTATATCTTGTACCAATATATTGGATAAAGTGCAAATAGTAGCTAATAATGTAATAAACAACATTATATTAATTTTAATTGTGCGATAAAGTGTATTTGTGCATTAACAAAGTGCATAATCCAAAGTGACTAATGTAGCTTTATAAGATGCTTAAATTTGCATAGTATAAATAATATGCTCAAAAGAACTATAGAAAACAATTTATACTCCACTGTTCATTAATACCACCTGGTGCCAGTGTATTGAGTTTTTTAATCCATAGAGCTTCTCTTTGTCATGCTTGTGAAGGTTCTCATTCATCCAGGTCATGGTATATCTGTTGTATTCAATTAGATCAACTGGACTTGAAATGTAGTTCTTGAAGACGTTTCGCTAGTCATTCCTACTGCTTTTCTCAATTCAGAATTGAGAAAGCCAGTCGGATGACGAGCGAAACGTCTTCAAGAACTCATTTCAAGTCCAGTTGATCTAATTGAATACACACATATTCTCTTTGTCATATCTCTCACTCTTTTTTTCTCTATGGACTATTTCAATACATTCCATTTTAATTGGAAAACTGAGGTGGGTTTTAAAGTTAAAATGACATGCTACTGCAGTATCTGTATAAGCGTTTAGTTTAAATTCCAATATCATTCTTATGCTCTTTTATTCGGTTTTTAACACTTCTGCTTGTCTGAGCAATGTGTGTTTTACCACACTGACATTTCGCATATAAACCACATTTTTAGTATCACATGTGACCTAACATGTGTGTTTCTATTTGAAGCCTTGTGTCGGGGTGGTAAAACGAATATGGAAAGACTCATCAACGCACAGCCATCTTGAATTCAGTAGTGTTTAATCACACAGGTGACATTCGTGTGCACACGGCACCTCAGACATAAAATGAGTCACCTGATGATCCATCACGCATACCCAGTTCAAACAGGGATAAGTACCCATCTTTTTCTCCCCCAGGAACATTTCTTTACTCTTCCGACAGCTGTATCTGATTTCGAACTTGTAGTAGGAGCAAATAGGCAGTTTCCAGTGGACATCACTCTTGATATTAGCATTACTTACAAAAGGACCCCCCTTTCTGAATTATTAGATTTATCCCTGTATTCTAAAAGGTCTGCTCTGGGTATCCTAGCGACTTCTTCTTAAATCTGGATTCCAAGGAGGGAAGCATAGATATAGGTAACATAGTGCACGACTCTGGGATGTACTAGAAATAGTACACTCAACTCTGTGATAAAAAGAGAAATAGCAACCACCATCTGTGATGAAGTAGAAATAGTACTCCAACAACACTGTATGTAGATAAAAATAGTACACACCGTCTGTGGGATGTAAGATAGAATGTATCACCAAACTGTGTATTGAAAAAAAATAGTAACAGCCACCCTGTGATGTAGATAAAAATAGTACCCACCTCTGTATTATATAGAAATAGTACATCCAACTCTGGGATTTAGGAGAACATAATAACACCAACTCGGGTGATAAGATCTAAATATGTGACACCAACGGTCTGTGATTAAGATAATAAAGAGTACAGGACCACCACTGTGATTTAGATAAAAATATTACACCAACTCTGTAATTAGAATAGAAATCGTAACACCAACACTGTTAGTAGATAAAATATTACCCACTCTGTGATTTAGAGAAAAATGAGTAGCACCACGTCTGGTGTGATCTTATATACATGACAACCCAACACTGGGATGTAGGAGTAAAAATATATACCACTCTGTGTGATGTAAATAAAAATATACAACCCCACTCTGTGATGTAGATAAAATAGTACAACCAAACCACCTTTGATTTGAGATAAAAATATTACACCAACGCTGTGGATGTAGATATAAATGATACCCCAACGTCTGTGATGTAATAAAAATATACACCAAGCGCTGTGATCTAATAAAAATATACACCAAACGCTGTAAAGTAGATATAAATAGTACAACCACTCTGGGATGTAGAGCAAAATAGTAGCACCAAGCTGTGTGTTAGATGAATCACACCAACTCTGTAATAAAGTATATAGAAATAGTACACCAACTCTGTGATGCGATAGAACTGTACCCAACTCTGGGATGTATGATAAAAATCGTACAACCACTCTGTGATGGTAATAGAAATCGTCACCGAACCCTGGGATTAGATAGAATAGTACACCTACTCTGGGTGTATTAGAAAATAGTACACCAACTCTGGTATCAGAATAGAAATAGTAACACAAACAACTGGTCATGGAGATGGAAATAGATAGTCACCCGCTCTGTTGATAGTAGATAGAAATAGGAACACAACACTGTGATGTAGATAAGAATATACACACCAACGCTGTGATTAATAGAAATATTACAGTGCCAACTCGGGGATGTAGTAAAATGTACACCAGACTCTGTGATGTAGATAGAAATAGTACAAACCAACTCTTGATGTCGATAGAAATAAGTACATGCCAACTCTGTGATGTAGATAGAACTATTACACCAACTACCTCTGGGATGTAGATATAAATAGTATCCCATACACTTTGAATGTAGATATAAATAGTACACACCAACGCTGTGATGTAGATAGAGAAGCGTACAACCAACGTCTGTGATTCGATGATAAATAATTCAAACCACCTCGTGATTAGATAAATAGTACCACTCTGGGCATTTAAGATGAAATAGTACCACCAAACTCTGGATGTGATAGAAATAGTACATGCCACGCTGTTGATGTCGATCTCACTAGTATCACCAACTCTGGTATTTAGATAGAAATATCTGCCAACTCTGGGATGTAGATAAAATAGTACACCAACGCTGTGATGTAATGAGAAATAGTACACAAACAGGCTTGGATTAGCATAAATAGTACAGCAAACACTTGTGATGTAGATATAAGAATAGTCACCAACTGCTTTGATGTAGAAGAAATAGGACACACCAAACGCTGTGATGGTAATATAAAATAGATCCACCGACGACGAGGGCGTTTGATGGTAGTATAAATCTGTGACAGCCAACGCTGTGATGTAGATAGAACATAGTAGCACACCAACGGCGTGATGTGGAGATATAAATATTAACAACCACACTCTGGGAGTATATAGAAATCGTCCGACCCAACTCTGATGTAGAATAGAAATAGTACACCACTGCTGTGATGTAGATGAGAAATAGGTACACAAACGGCTGTATGTAGAGATTAATAGTACACCAACTCTGGATGTATTAGAAAGATACACCACATTGGCTGGGGCTGTCGACGAAATAGTACCACCGACGCTGTTGATGTAATAGAAATATGTACACAACACTGTGATTTCAGATAGAACTAGTACACCAACCGCTGTGATGGTACATAGAAATAGTACAACCAACGCTGTTTGAAAATGTAGAGAGACAATCGTACCCAACAACACGCTTGATGTAGATGAAAATAGTCCAAACCAAGCACTGTTATGTAGATAGAAATGGTACAACGGGCGAAACTCTGGTAATGTAGATAGAAATAGTACACACTGAAACCCTGTGATTGTAGATATAAATAGTACACCAAGCGCTGTGAGGTGTAGATCGAAATAAGGTACCCCAACGCTGTATGTAGGATGAAAGAGTACACCAACGGCGATGATGTAATCGAAATAGATACACCAACTCTGGATTAGATGGGAGAAGGATAGTGTACAACCAGGCAACCGCTGTTGATGTAGATAGAAAATATTACAGCAACCCTGGATTTAGATAGAAAATATTACACCACGCTGATGATGTCGATAGAAATAGTCAGCGCAAACTCTGGGATGTAGGATAAATAGTACCCAACGCTTGATGTAGAGAGAAATAGTACACCAACGCTTGATGTAGGATAGAAATAGTACCAGCCAACTCTGTGATGTAGAGTAGGACTGTACCCCACACAACACTCGTGATGATAATAGAAATAGTACAACCAACTCTGATGGAATATAAATAGTAGCACCAACGCTGTGATGTAGGAGTAGAAATGAGTACACCAACTCGGATGGCTGTAGATAGAAATACAGCCAACGCGTGGATGTGATAGAAATAGTAGACCAACTCTGGGATTAGAAGCAATAGTACACAACAACTGTGATGTCAATATAAATGTCACAACGCTTGTGATGTATATAGAATAGTCAACCAACACTGTATTTAGATAGAATAGTACACCAACAGCTTTGTAGATGAAGATAGTACAAATACCAACTGCTGGGGATTAGGATAGAAATAGTAGCACCACTCTGGGGATGTAATATCTTCAGTTCAATGCAACGGGTCATCGTAATATCCATGTTAACTATAGTTCAGGTGGGCCTCCAAGGTCACACGCCGTCCCATTCGCGATGTGGAATATTATGGTTCAAATTTCAAATATATTCCCGGCACACGGGTGTCTTGTGAAAAAACCAATTTTTATCAACGTTTCAACGTCTCGCAGTATGTCCCTGATGAAGACGTCCTTCAAAACTTTCGAAACATTGAATAAGAGTGGATGTGGTTTCACAAACAACAGGGTGTCCGCGGGGATTAATTCTAAACTTGAACATCTGTGTGTAGATAGAAATAGTACAGGCAGAATCCCAACTATGGGATTTAGAGAGACATAGACACCAACTCGGAGATGTAGATGAAATAGTACGAAAGCCAACTCTGGGATGTAGAGAGCAATAGTTACAACCAACTCTGAGATTGAGAAGAAATGAGACGGCGCCAACGCGTGTGATGTAGATAGAAAAGTACACCACATTGTGATGTAGATGAATAGTACACCAACCGGTGATGTAGATAGAATAGTACCCAACTCTGGATGTAATAGAATATACACCACCAACCGGGATGTAGATAGAATAAGTACACCAAACGGTCTGGATGCAGTATAGAATAGTACACAAACACTGTCGCTGTAGAGGGAATATGCACCAGCTCCTGTGATGTATAGAAAATAGTAGTACACCACGCGCTGTGATGTAGATAGAAATGTACACCACTCTGGGATGTAATAGAAATATACACAACGCTTAGGAGGTAGATATAAATAAGTACACCAACTTCTGGATGGTAGAGAGAAATATTCACCACCTCTGTGATGCAGATATAAATAGTACAACAAACACTGTTCATGGTAGATGTAAATATGAACCAACTCTGTGATGTAGATAGAATCTACACCAAAGCTGTGATTGTTAGATAAAATAGTACCCAACTCTGGGATGTATATAGAAATGTACCCAATCCTGTGATTTGCAGATAGAATAGTACACAAACACGTCATGTAGATGAATAGTACACCAACGCTGTGATGTAATAGAAATAGTACACAACACTGTCATGTGATGGAAAGATCCCGAAACACTGGATGTCGATAAAATATAACACCAACTCCGCTGGATGTAATAGAAATAGTACATCACCACCGCTGTGATGCTAGATAGAAATAGTAACCCAAGGCGACTGTGATGTAGAATAGAAAGAGTACACCAACTCTGGGATGTAGAGAGAGATAGGAGCACCCAACGCTGGGATAATTCATTCAGGTCAAATCACTCATCTAATAACCATGTTACTATAATTCAAGGATGCCGTCCAGGTGTCAAAGCAGCTCCCATTGCGCATTGTGTAATATATGTTCACCAATTTCGAATAGAAATTCCCCTCGCCACTGTTGTCCCTTGGAAAACAATTTGAAGTTCAACATTTTCAACGTCTCGCGGATGTCCTTTATGAAGACTGTCCTGCAGACTTCCGCAACATTGATAAAGATGATTGGTTTTCACAAAAAAAAAGACACAGTGTGCCCGGGAATTAATATTCGAACTTTTGAAGGCCCTTGGATGTATATAGAAAATCGTACAACCAACTCTGGGATGTTAGATGAAATGAAGTGTACAACCACTCTGAGATTAGATAGAATAGTAACACCAACGTTCTGGGATGTAGTATAGAAATGTACACCAACTCTGAGATGTAGATAAAGATATTACGCCACATCGGTGATTTAGATAGAAAATAGTACAAACCCACCGGATCTGTGATGAGATAGAATAGTACACCAACTCTGTGATGGTGAGATAATAAATAGTACACCAACTCTGGGATTAGATAGAAATATGTACACCAACGGCTGTGGATGTATGATAGAACTATTACACAACTCTGGATGTAGGATAGAAATAGTACACCAACTCTGTGGAGTGCAGATAGAATAGTACACAAACACTGTCATGTGAGGGCAATAGTCACCAACTCTGTGAGGTAGGATGAGAATAGTACCCACAAGCGTGAGGTAGATGAAGATAGTCCCACCAACTCTGTGAGTGTAAGAGTAGAAATAAGTACACACAACTCTGTGATGTAATAGAAAGTATAACCACTCGGGATGTGATAGAAATAGGACCACCACCGGGTCTTGTGATGCAGATAGAAATCGTACACCAACCCTGTCATGTTGGATGGAATAGTGCACCAGCGCTGTGATGTAGATAGAAAAATAGTACACCGAAGGCTCTAACTCTGGGATGTAGATATAATGTCCACCACCTGCTGGGATTTAGATGATAAATAGTACCCAACATCGGGATGTAGATAGAATCTGACACCAACATGGATGCAGGATAGAATATACACAAACTCTGGGAGTGTAGATGAAATTATTACACCAACTCGGTGATGCGATAGAAATAAAGTAACACAAACACTGTCATGTAGATGGATAATATGCACCCGCTCTGTGGATGTAAGATAGAAATAGGTAAGCGGGGAGGGCACGATGGCTGGAATAGAAATAGTACATTACACCAACTCGTGGGATGTAGATGAAATAGTACACCAACTCTGGATGGAATGAAATATTCACCACTCTGGTATGTAGATAGAAATAGGTACACAAACACTGGAGGGTAAAGAAATAGTACCGACCGCAACTCTGGGATGGTAATAGAATAGTACACCAACTCGGGATGTAAGATAGAGAACTCTGGAATGGTAGATATAAATAGTACACCACCTCTGTTATGTAGACATCAAGTAACAAATGACTGGTTGATGTAGATATACTTTAAATAGGTCACCTAAACGCTTCTGTGAGTGCAAGATAAAAAATAGTACCAACAACTGTCAGTTTAGGATAGAAATAGGGCCCCACTCTGTGTGTAGATAGAATATACACCAACTGGTCATGTGATAGTAGAATATAAATATGTGACACCACGTCTGGATGTAGATAAGAATGTACCAAACACTGGTGTGTAGATAAAATAGTACACCAACACTGGGAGGTGATTAGAATAGTACCCAACTCCCTCTGTGATGTAGAGTAGAATAGTAACACCAACTCTGTGATGTAGATAGAATAGTAACACAAACACTGTAAGATGTAGATATAATATTACACCACAACCTGAGAGGTAGAGAGAGGGGAAAAAGGAAATAGAAATAGTCAAGTCCAACTCTGTGATGTAGATAGAAATAGTACACCACTCTGTGATGTAGATAGAAATATTACACCAAACTCCTGAGATGTATATTAGAATAGGGGTGCCACCAACGGGTCTGTGAGTGTAGATAGAAATAGTACACCAACTTTGGGATGTAGATAGAATGTACACCAACCTGAGATTAGATGAGAAAGTAGACAACGCAACTACTCTTGATGTATATAGAAATAGTACACCAACTCGTTTTATGTAGATAAAAATAAGTACACCAACACAGTGATGGTCTAATAGAAATATACACAACTCGAGATGTAGATAGAAAATAGTATACGCAACTGCAACTCTGGTTGTAGATTCGAAATAGTACAGCAAACACTGTGATTAGGATAGAAATAGTACACCCAACACTGGATGTATAAGTAGAAATGAGGTGACACCAACTCTGTGATGTAGATAGAATAGTACACCAACTCTGAATGGTAAGATAAAATAGTATACCACATCTGTGATTTAGATAGAAATAACGTACACAAACACAAACCCTGTGATGTGATGCAATAGGAGCACCAACTCTGAGATGTAGATAAGAAAAAATAGTAAGACCAACTCGGGGATGAGATAGAAAATATTAACACAACTCTGAGAGTGTATAGGAAATAAGTACGAACAAACACTGGATTGTAGATAGGAAATAGTACAACCACTCCTGAGGATGTAGATACGCCATTAGTGGAGCCAGACTCTTGGGATGTTAGATAGAATAGTACACCAACTCTGAGATTAGATAGAAATAGTAACACAAACACTGTGATTAGATAAAAATAGTACAGCCAACACTGGATGTAGATAGACAATAGACACACTCTGTGATGTTAGATAGAATAGTCACCACTCTGTATGTAATAGAAATATACACAAACACTGGATGAAAAAATAGATAGAAGATAGTAACAGGCCAACTCTGAGATGTAGATGAATAGATACACAACACTGGAGTGTAATAGAAATAGTTAAATACCAGCTCGGGGATGTAGATAGAAATAGTACAGCCAACGGTCTGATGAGTAATTAGAAATAGTCCCCACTCTGAATGTGTAAAAATATACAACCAACTCTGTGATGTAGATGAAATAGTACAAAAGCGCAACTCTGTGATGTATATAGAATAGTACAGCCACTCTGGTAGTGTAGTAGAATAGGTACACCAAACACTGTGGCTGTCAGATAAACATAGTACACCACTCGGTGAGTGTAGATAGAAATAGTACACCACTCTGTGAGCAGAAGTAAATAGTACACCAACTCTGGGATGTCAGATAGAAATATACACGCCACTCTGGATGTAGATAGAAATAAGTACACCAACTCTGGAGGATGTGAGATGAAATAGTACACCAACTCTGTGATTTGATAGTCGATAGACACCAACTCTGGACTGTAGATATAACTATTACACCAGCTCTGGATTGGTAGATAGAAATAGTACAACCAACTCTGGGATGGAGATAGAAATTAAACAAACACGTATTGTAGGTTAAATAGTACATGCCAACTTGAGAGAGATAGATATAGTGAACCGAACCTCTGTTATGTGATCGAAATAGTACCGCAACTCTGTATCAGGATGGAAGTAGTAGAACAAACAGCTGTGATGTAGATCAAATAGACACCACTCCGAGTACTTAGAGAGAAATAGTACACCAACTCTGGATGTAATAAAAGTGTACACCAACTCTAACACGTAGATAAATATACAACCAACTCTATATAATAGCTTGAAAATATTACAAGTCGCAAGGGTCAGTGTGTAATCTATAAGAACACCTATTCCTTTATGTAGGTAGCGTGTATATGCACACACTATGATGCCAGAAATAATAGTAAACAGCTTTCGCTATGTCCTCCCTCTGCAACATCACCTAATTTCATCTGGTACTATGGGTCGAGACATACATATCTTTTGTATTTCAATTAGATCAACTGAGCTTGAAATGTAGTTCTTGAAAGACGTTTCGCTAGTCATCTCCGACTGGCTTCTCAATTCAGAATGACTTGTACAAAATCTTTGGCAATTTTGTACCCTGGAAAATCCTCCAATTCGCAATCACGCGCAGATTCGGGTGTATTAGCAAGTGTCTAAGAGGTGTTTGAGGGGAACGCGCCAGAGTAAGTGCCTTCGCCATATTTTAACATTACAATCTTCAAAGAGGTAACGTTAAGGGTTCAATGATACGTTGTAAGTGATGCCTTTTATGTAAAATAAAGAACCAAAGCCTATAGAGGTGGGGGTGTGATCGCGACGGCCACCAACTGTCTGCCATGTACAATGCTGTTTTAACACCTTACTCTGGGCGTTCCTATAACACCTCTTAGCCACTATCTAATCACACCCTTAACACCTGGCTGTGATATGCTAATTGGGATTTTCCAGGGTACATAATTGCCAAAGATTTTTGTACAAGTCATTCTGAATTGAGAAAGCCAGTCGGATGACTAGCGAAACGTCTTCAAGAACTACATTTCAAGTCCAGTTGATCTAATTGAATACAACAGATATACCTTACCAGTGCCTTGTAAAGAGGGAGAATAATATTTTTCTCTCTTGAATCTATTCCCCTCTTTATACAAGACAATATCTTGCTAGCTCTAGCTGTTGCTACCTGGCATTGTTTGCTACAGCTAAGTCTGTTATCTACCAGAACCCACAAATCTTTTTCCATTTCAGATGCACCTAACACAGAGTTATTTATGGTGTAGGTGGCACAGGGATTCAATTCAGAATTGAGAAAGCCAGTCGGATGACTAGCGAAACGTCTTCAAGAACTACATTTCAAGTCCAGTTGATCTAATTGAATACAACACATATTCTCTTTGTCATATCTCTCACTCTTTTTTCTCTATGGACTATTTCTAATACATTCCATTTTAATTGGGAAACTGAATGGGTTATTAAAGTTAAAATGACATGCTACTGCAGTATCTGTATAAGCGTTTAGTTTAAAATTCCAGATATCATTCTTATGCTCTTTTATTCTGGTTTTAACACTTCTGCTTGAATGAGCAATGTGTGTTTTACCACACTGACATTTCAGCATATAAACCACATTTTTAGTATCACATGTGGCATAACATGTGTGTTTCTATTTGAAGCCTTGTGTCGGGTGGTAAAACGAATATGGAAAGACTCATCAACGCACACCAGTCTTGAATTCAGTAGTGTTTAATCACACAGGTGACATTTCGGTGCTTACACTGCACCTTCATCAGACATAAAATGAGTCACCTTTGATGATTACATCACAGCATACACAGTTCAAACAGGGATAAGAACCCATCTTTTTTCTCCCCAGGAACATTTCTTTACTCTTCCTGACAGCTGTATCTGATGGGCATATAATGTCTTTAAGTGTAGAGCAGCGCTTATAACTGAAAAGTGGCTTCTCTAGAAATAACCTTACTACTTTCGAATCTTGTAGTAGGAGCCAATATTGCAGTACAAGTCTTTCAGTGGACTTACTTTGTATGCAATATTTACTTACAAAAGGTACCCTTTCTGAATTATTAGATTTATCCCTGTATTCTAAAAGGTCTGCTCTGGGTATCCTAGCGACTTCTTCTTAAATCTGTGATTCCAAGGATGGAAGCATAGATATAGGTAACAAACTTGCTATTATCAATGTGGTAAATTTAGATGTGAGAACCTTTACCTGATAATACCTTATCCCATTCGACATGCTGAAGAGCTGCTTTTAACCTGGGAAAATTTGCCTTCCCAAAATTAAAAGTCTTTGTTAACCCAGCACACTTTTCCTTTTGATAACAAAGTCCAAACGACACTATTTCATGGTCACTATTCCCTAAGCCTCCAGTTACCTTTATATCTATAATATGTTCCACGATCTTAGATATTACCAGACCCAACAAAGCTCCTTTTCTAGTAGGAACTTCAGCCACCTGTGAGAGAAAATTATCCTGCAGCAAATTCAGGAACTCATCGCCCTTTTCAGTGTTGGCAGTTCCACTCCACCAATCAATATCAGGGTAATTAAGGTCCCCCATAATGAGCACAATCCCCAAACTTGCAGCCCTTGCCAATTGCATATGAAGCTTACTTACTTCCTCCCTGCTCACTTCCTCTCCACCTCAGCTTCCAAACGGGCAACCCACTCACAACTGACACAGACATAGGTCCCCTGAAACATCTGCTCCAGGTTCCTATACATGTGGCAGGATGCACATTGCATGGTACCAACAAAATTGCCCCTTCCAATACACACCAGCACAGTGAAACACCGACCTTGTTTTATTGCCCATCTTGTTTCAATGTCCTTTTCCTTAAGAGCAAGGTCCTTTAGAACAAGGGCAGGGCCGCATCTATAATTAGGCACACTGAGTCACGTGACTCAGGCGGCACCCCGACAAAAGCGGCACATGAAAGTTTAAAAAAAAACAAATGTACCTTTAACTGGCGCCGCGGCCGTTAGTAATGGATTAAGCGCGTCAGCAGCGCGCATGCGCGACCCGCGCAGGAAGCCCTGCTTTTGAGTGGGTGGGACATCACTTGTGGGTCAGCGGTCAGGAGGAACTTGCGCGACAAGATTGTAGAGGGAGAGGCCAGGCCAGCCAGACTGTGGAGGACTTACTGAGAAGTGAGAACAGGAGGTGAGCCATTACAAGTTGATTACTTACCATGAGTCCACCGATAGCTTCATTTGGTTCTCTGCTGAATCCGCTCCGTCAACTCCCCGGCGGCCGGCACCCCAGCAGTGATCGCGGTCCCCAGGTGCTTGGCCAGCAGGTTAGTGATACTCAGACACTGGGTCACCGTCACCGAGTTAATGTAACAGGTGTTCCCCAGGTTCTTCATCCCCTGCACCACGTGCATCTTCCTGTTCTCCTGCCCCGGGTGGTTGTTGTTTTTGTCCCGACCCTCTGGCTCAAATTCCTCCTCCATCTCCCAGGGGAGACAAGTGACCGATCGTTCTCAGGATTCGCTGCATGAAATCCCTGATGGATTGCAGGGAGTGACCTCTCAATGGCTCAGCCCCAGCGGACAGGGTGACACTGACTAACCCATAGACACAACCAGGGATCCCCGACCGTGTGTCCCTCACCTCAGCTCCATCCACACATGATTAATGCCCGGTTCACTCTCAGTGGCTAGAAGGGAAGGTAGATAGATAGGTAGATAGATAGGTAGATAGGTAGGTAGATAGATAATGGATAGATAGATATATAGATAGATAGATATAGACATAGATAGAGAGATAGAGAGATAAATAGATAATGGATAGATAGATGGAGAGATAGATAGATGATAGATAGATAGATAGGTAGATGATAGATAGATAGAGAGTAAGATAGATAGAAGATAGATAGATAGATAGATAGATAGATAGATAATGGATAGATAGATAGATAGATAGATAGATAGATAGATAATGGATAGATAGATAGAGAGATAGATAGATAGATAGATAGAGAGAGAGATAGATAGATAGATAGATAATGGATAGATAGATAGAGAGATAGTTAGATAGATATAGAGATAGATAAATAGGTGGATAAATAATGGATAGATAGAGAGATAGATAGATATAGAGATGATAGATAGATAATAGAGAGATAGATATATATATAAATATATATAGAGAGAGATATATAGATAGATAGATAATGGATAGAGAGATAGATAGATAGATGATAATTGATAGATAGTAATGGATAGTATAGATGATAGATATAGATAGATAGATATAGATAGATAGATAGATAATGGATAGAGAGATATGACAGATAAATATAGAGATAGATAGAGAGATAGATAACTATAGATAGATATAGAGATAGATAGATAGATAGAATAGATAGGTAGATAAGGATAGATTGAGAGTTAGTAGATAGATAGTAGAGATACAGATAGAGAGATTATAGATAGATAGAAGATAGATAGATAGATGATATATAGATAGAGAGATAGATAGATAGATAGAGATAGATAGAAGAGACAGAGATAGATAGGACAGATAGTAACAGATAGATATAGATAGATAGATGAGAGAGATAGATGATAGATAGATAGTAGATAGTAGATGATAGATAGATAGATGATAGAGAGAGAGATCGATAGATAATAGGAGATAGAAATAGATAGATAGAAGATGAAAGATTGATGATAGAGATGATAGAGAGGATAGATAGGAGAAGATAGATAGAGCGATATGATAATGAATGAGAGTTAGATATAGATAGATAGATAGATAGATAGAGATATAGATAGAGGAGATAGATAATGGATAGATAGATAGTAATGGATAGATAGATAATGGATAGAGAGATAGAGAGTAGACATGAGATATAGATAGACGAGATAGATAGCAGACAGACAGACAGACAGACAGAAGACAGATAGATAGATAGATAGATAGATAGATAGAGAGAGAGTAGAGGATAGATAGATAGATAGATTAATGGATAGAGAGACAGATATAGTTAATGGATAGAGAGATATAGATAGATAATGGGGGATAGAGAGATTGAAAGAGGATAGAGAGATAGATAGATAGATGAGTGAGAGATAGATAGATAGATAGATAGATGATGATAGATTGATAGATAGATATTGATCGATAGTAGAAGATAGATAGATAGATAGATAACGATAGATAGATAGGATAGATAGAGAAGAGAGATTAGAGATCATAGAGAGATAGATAGAGAGATAGATTAAGATAGATGAGTAGAGATAGATAGATAGATAGATAGGTAGATAATGGATATAGATGAGAGAGATAGATAGATAGATAGATAGATAGATAATAGGATAGAGAGACTTATAGGATAGATAGATAGATAGATGAATATTGAATATATAGAGATAGAGAGATAGATAGATAGATAAGAGATAGATAGATAGAGACAGAGATAGATAGACAGGATAGATAATAGTAGATGATAGATAGATAGAGAGATAGATGATAGATAGATAGTAGATAGATAGATGATAGATAGATAGATGATAGAGAGAGAGAGAGGATAGATAGATATAGACAGAGATATGATAGATAGATAGATAGATGCAAAGATTGATGATAGATAGAGATAGAGTAGATAGAGAGGATAGATGAGCGATAGATAATGAATAGAGAGCATAGATAGATAGATAGAGAGATAGAGATGATAGCTAGAGAGATAGATAATGGATAGATAGATAGATAATGTGATAGTAGATAATGGATAGAGAGATAGGAAGAGATTAGATAGATAATAGCAGAAGACAGACAGACAGACAGACGACAGACAGAAGACAGACGACAGACAGATAGATAATAGATAAGATAGATAGATAGAGAGATAGAGAGATAGAAGGATAGATAGATAGATAGATAGATAGAAAGATAGATAGATCAGGAAGATATTAGATAGATAGATAAGATAGTAGATAGATAGTTAATGGATAGAGAGATAGATAGTAATGGATAGAGAGATAGAGAGTAGATAGATAATGGATTAGAGAGATAGATAGATAAGGATAGAGAATGAGATAGAGAGATAGAAATGGATAGAGAGATTAGATAGATAATGAATAGAGAGATAGATAGATGAGATAGATAGGATAATGGATAGAGAGATAGTAGAATGGATAGAGAGATAGCTAGAGAGTAGAGTAGACAGATAGAGAGATAGATAGATAGATAGAAGATAATGGATAGATAGAACTAGATAGAGAGATAGATAGATGATGGGATAGGATAGATAGATAGAGAGATAATAGAGAGATAGATAGATAGGAGATAATAGGATAAGGATAGAGAGATAGATAGATAGATAATGGATAGAGAGATAGATAGAAAGATAGATAGAGAGATAGATAGATAGATAGAGAGATAGAGAGATCAATAGATAGAGAGATAGATAGAGAGATAATAGAGAGATAGATAGATAGATAGATAGATAGATAATGTGATATAGAGATAGAGAGATGATAGAGAGATAGATAGATAGATAGATAGATAGAGAGATAGATAGAGAGATAGATATAAAGATTAGAGAGATAGATAGAGAGATAGATAGAGAGATAGATTAGAGAGATAATAGATAGATGATAGATAGAGAGATAGATAGATAGATAGACAGATAGAGAGATAATAGAGAGATGATAGATAGAGAGATAGATAGATAGAGAGAGAGAGAGAGAGAGAGAGAGAGATCGATAGATAGATAGATAGATAGATAGATAGATAGATAGATAGATAGATAGGGAATAGATAGATAGCTAAATGGATAGATAGTAGATAAGAGATCATAGAGAGATTAGATAGATAGATAGAGAGATAATAGATAGATAGAGAGATAGAGTAGAGAGATAGATAGATGATGATAGATAGAGAGATAAGATAGAGAGCGGAGGAGAGAGAGAAGATAGAAGATAATGGTATAGAGATGTAGATAGATAGATAATAGATAGAGAGATAGATAGATAGAGGATAGATAGATATGATAGATGATAGATAGATAGATGGAAGATAGATTAGAGAGGATAATAGAATAGAGAGATAGATAGAGAGGATAGATAGATAGATAGAGAGATAATAGATAGAGAGATAGATAGAGAGATAGATAGATAGATAGAGAGATAATAGATAGAGAGATAGATAGAGAGATAGATAGATAGATAAAGAGATAATAGATAGATAGATAGATAGATAGATAGATAGATAGATAGATAGAGAGATAATAGATAGAGAGATAGATAGATAGATGATAGATAGAGAGATAGATAGAGAGAGAGAGAGATAGATAGATAATGGATATAGAGATAGATAGATACATAGGATAAGATGTAGGATAATGGATAGATAGATGGATAGAGATAATAGAGAGACGAGATAGATAGATAGATAGATAGCAGAGTAGAGTTGAGATAAGATAGATAATAGATAGATAGATAGATAAAGAGATAATAGAGAGTAGATAGATAGATGATAGATAGATAAAGAGTAATAGAGATAGATGATAGTAGATAGAGATGATAGATAAAGGATAATAGAGAGGTAGAGAGATAGGATAGATAGATAGATAGAGAAAGAGAAATAGAGAATAGATAGATAGAAGATAGATGATAGATAAAGAGATAATAGAGAGATTAGATAGATAGATAGATAGATAGATAGATAAAGAGGAGTAATAGAGAGAAGATAGATAGATAGATAGATAGATAGATAGATAAAGAGATATAAGAGAGATAGATAGATAGATAAAGAGATAATAGAGAGATGGAGATAGATAGATAAAGAGATAATAGAGAGATTAGATAGTCTCGACCTGCTTCTGAGTTCTGAGTCACTCACTTCCTGCTTCGGATCGTGCTTGCAGCGCGCGGCAAAGTCACGTGGTGGGGGTGACCGTAACTCAGGCAGGTGGAGCGACTTTATTTGCGCAGCCAGCAGCCCAGAGCCAGCATACTGTGTGGAGGGAGCAGCAGAGTATTTAAGAGGAGCAAGGAAGAGCCAAGCCTGTGACTTGAAGTCTCACTTCACTGTCTGTGGTGGTCAGTGTCACATAGTGTCTTCTTTCTTTGCTAACTGTAAGTAAACCACCACCAGTCTGGGGGGGGGGGGTCTCTCTGGGGTCTTATCATTCATGGGCCTATAAATGTATATAGGGAGGGATTATTAGGCTATGTGGTCATAGGGGCTGCTGGGAGATAGTGGTAATGGGTCTGACTGAGGAACTGATTAAATACATGATAGGAAGCTCAAAATCTTAACATTTTAGCCACACCCACTGACAAAACCACACCCACCTACACGACCACACCCACTTTAATGCGGCGGCGGCCTGAAAAGCGGCATTCAAAAGTTTGACTCAGGCGGCAAAAACCCTAGAAGTGCCCCTGAACAAGGGACTGTAACAGGTTCCACTCACAGAAAACTTGCTTTTGGCAGTTGCAAACCACTAATCCATTTAACTAATTTGCCCAGCCCCCACACCAATCAGTGCAAGAGACAGGAAAAAAGGCAAAAAAAACCCCACTTATAAACCCTTCCACACCTGTTTATAAGTACAACAGGTGCAATACTAGAATATAGAATCCCAGTTCACCCCTTTAACTGGAAGAAAGAAAGATTTATCTACTTATTGAATACAGTCATTTTTATAGCACACTATCAGCACAAACAATCCTAATTTTCAAACTTTCACACAAACCATACAACCTTCAAATGATAAATGCCCTTTTTCTATGTCCTTAAGAACAAGGTCCTTTTAGAACAAGGGACTGTAACAATTTCTACTCAGTTTGTTTCCACTCACAGGAAACTTGCTTTTGGCAGTTGCAAAAAGTGTGATTGCATTGAGGCAAATTCCCAACCTCTCTTCAGGCTTGGTTTATTTATTTTTACATAAATCGCCTCCTTGACACCTATCTTGAACAAGTCCTGTTCCATTGCCAAGATGTTGACATTACAATCTTAAAAGGTATGTCCTTTTCCCTTAAGATGCAGGTACACAGCTGAGTCCTTACTAGCGATGGACCCGAACCAAGTACGGGCGAACTTTATGAGTTTGATCAAACTATCTGGACGCAATCCAAACTAGTTCGGGTTAGACTAGTTTGGTTTTCTGAACTCGGACTTACTCTCAATAATTCTCGAATCGGTAACTCGAATGTATCTTTCAGTTCTGGTAACCCTCGAATGTAGCCTCGATTTCAGTAACCCTGGATTGTAGCCTTCGATTTCAGTAACCGTGGAATGGATTGTTCAGTAACCCTCTAATGTAGAGGTTGATTTTTGTAACCCTTGAATGTAGCAGACGATTTTGGTAACCCTCGAATGTGTTGTTCAGTAACCCTTGGATGTAGTGGTCGATTTTAGTAACCCTCTGATGTATCGTTTTATTTTGATAACACTCAAATGTATAGTTTGATTGCTTTAACCCTTGAATGTAGCGTTAGTTAACCCTCGAATTGGCCATAACCCTCGAATGTAGTGTGCGGAAACCCGACAATTGCCCGATCGTAGGGAAAGAAGTGTTTAAACAAGTTTTGGTGATAGATGCATGTTCCCCCGGGGGAGGGCTCCAGTGCACAAGCCAGAAACCACTCAGAGGACAGGGAAGGGGAAGAAACCTTTTTACACTTAGACAGGCTCCTGCTCTTCAATTTCTGGGAATTTAGCTAGACACTGCAGGAGAACCATTTGGAGCAGAGATGTAAGGTAAGGATTTTCTAACACTACACAGTGGGGGAAATTTTATTTTTGGGGTGGCATGCTCTTGAAGTTCATAAATGAGTTGAAATTCAGTAGGTTTGCCCATCTCTAGTCCTGATCCGAGGAATTGGCTCCTCTGTGCTGGGTCATAGTGCTGCTACAGCTGCTCCTTGGTCACCCCACATACAAATTTAGAGCCTTTCCTGGGTACTTAATTGCCAACAGATTCTTGTACAAGTCATTCTGAACTGAGAAAGCCAGTCGGATGACTAGCGAAACAAGAGCTAAACTTTAAGGTCAGTTGATCTAACTGAATCCAACAGATATACCATGACCTGGATGGATAAAAACCTTCACGAGCAACAAGTTCTGACTTTAATTATTTCTGAAAATTCTATCTAATCCTCAGATTTTCGAAAACCAGCAATTCTAAAACAAAAACAGGTAACTTTTAAAACCATGACTCTCTGATCAGCTGTATGCAACACAGGGGAATGTAATCAAGAGACAGGTAATCAGCATTGATAAGTTCTTCAACACAGTTGAATGCAATCAGGAGACAGGTAATAAACATTGACTATACCTAGTGTAACCCTCCTGCAACACGTCCAGCTTTTACACTCACTCGATCACCAGCTCCTCCGGACATAAACTCTAAGTGGACTCAAAGGAGGCGATACTCAGGATCTCTGTGGTTTAAAGCTTTATTGAGGTGGAGTGCGCTTGGCTGAAATCTCTCCCACAGTCAACCTTTACACTCAACAATATAAAACAATGATCGTATAGTTTATTTTACATTGAACAATAATATAAAACTAACCTCAACATACCTGTAAGACAATACGAAGCTGAAGTTGGTTTCTTATTCAAAAAAGTTGGTTTCTTATTCAGTTAGTTTCTTATTCACAGGCTGAAGTTGGTTTCTTATTCGGATTTGAATAAGAAACTGGTGTATTGCAATAGGTAAACCGCTTTGGGCCACTGAAAAAACACCGCAGACAGACACGTACATACCCCTGGCACATAATTCAGTTGAGTCCAGCCTGGCCCAAATTGGTTTTGGGCATGCAAGTTGGCACCAAAGTCTGCAAAATAGCCATTTTAGCCATTTGAATAAGAAACTGATGTATTGCAATAGGTAAACTGCTTTGGGCCACTGAAAAAACCACCGCAGACAGACTTGTACATACCCTGGCACATAATTAGTTTGAGTTCAGGCTGGGCCCCAAATTGCGTTTGGGCATGCAATGTTGGCACCAAAGTCTGCAACTAGCAAATTTTTGCACATTTGAATAGCACGGTGTATTGCACATAGGTAAAACGCTTTGGGCACTGAAAAAACAACACCGCAGAACCGACAACGTACATACCCCCTGCACTAATTCGGTTGAGTCCAAGCTGGCCAAAATTGGTATTCTGGGCGCCTGCAAGTTGGCACCAAAAGTCTGAAAATAGCCATTTCGCCATTTGATAAGAAAACTGACTTGTATTGCAATAGGGTGAAATGCTTTGGGCCCCTGATAAAGAACACCGCCAGCACAACAGGACTTAACTGATACATTCCCCCGTGGCACATATGCAGTGAGTCACCCGCCAGAGACCCAAATTGGTTTTTGGGCATGCACGTAGCACACCAACATCTGCACAAACCAGTAGGCAATTTTTGTGTAGCGCACATTTGTGAAACATAGAACAAAACATGAAGTAGATGTAATGATGCCAGAATGTAGCGATTTTAAAACTGCGATTTGACCGGGGCACACATGGAATAAGAAAGGCCCCGCAGACAGAACCGTTTGGATGTACATAAAGCAACACCCGGCCACAAAATTACAGTGAGTCAGCCCTGGCCAACCACAAGTCGATGCACAAAATAAGACAATTAAGTGAACAAAGGTGGAGTGAAGATAAGAAACTGGTGCGGGTATTTTATGCGCAAGTGAGTGCTAAAACGCTTATGGAGGCCACGGGGCAAAAATCAAGCGTACCAGCAGCGACAGAGAAGAGGGCGGAGGAAAACGTTACCGTACCGCAGCTAGGGCGGCAGTACATGTCAGTGTGCACAGCACAAGGATGCGTGCAAAAAGTAGCACATTATATGGATAGCGAATAGCAGATTGTGAAAGTAAGAGAGAAAGGAAAAGAGACGGTGGGAACATATTGGCAAATAAGGATGTAGAGGAGCTGCACATGTGGGAGGAGACCACTGAAAATACACACCGCAAGATCAGGGGTACTTAAGGAATGTGTACATACCCCTGGCACATAGAGGTTAATGCAGTTGGGAACGTACTACGAGCCTGGACCGGAAAATGAGCGTTATCGGAGCAAACGAAGGAACTTAGGGAAGTAGAGATACCAAACATGTCAGCAGAAAATGAGCACAGTGTATGTTGGCCATTGAATAAGAAACTGAGTGTAAATGCAGATAGGTAAAACTGCTTTGGGCCACTGAAAAAACCCGCAGACCGGACTTGTACATACCCCCTGGCACATAATTCAGTTGAGTCCAGCCTGGCCCAAATTGGTTTTGGGCATGCAAGTTGGCACCAAAGTCGGCAAAAATAGCATTTTTGCACATTTGAATAGAAACTGGTGGATTGCAATAGGTAACCGTTGTGGGCCACTGAAAAAACACGCAGACAGACACGTGTCATACACCCTGCGCACATATTCAGTTGAGTCCAGCCTGGCCCATTGGTTTTGGGCATGCAAGTTGGCACCCAAGTCTGCAAATAGCAATTTGTCACATTGAATAAGAAACTGGTGTATTGCAATGGTAAACAACGCTTGGGCCACTGAAAAAACCACCGCAGACGACCGACACATACCCCTGGCACTATTTCAGTAGAGTCCAGCCTGGCCCAAATTGGTTTTGGCATGCAAGTTGGCACCAAAGGCTGCAAATAGCAATTTTTGCACATTTGAATAAGAAACTGGTGTATTGCAATAGGTAAACCGCTTGGGCAATGAAAAAACAAAACAGCCAGACAGACATTCGCGCATTACTACCCTGGGCGACATAATTGTATAGAGTCCAGCCTGGGCACACATTGGTTTGGGCAGCAAGTTGGCACCAAAGTCTGCACAAAATAGCAATTTTTGCACATTGAATAGAACTGGGGGTATTGCAATAGGAACAAACAGCGTTGGGCCACTGAAAAAACACCGCAGAACAGACATGTACCTACACCTGGACACAAATGTCAGTTGAGTCCCAGCCTGGCCACCAAATTGGTTAGTTTTGGGCAATGCAAGTTGGCACCAAAGTCTGCAAAATAGCCAATTTTGCATTATCATTGAATAAGAAACTGGGTGTATGTGCACAATAGGTAAACGATTTGGGGCCAGAGCTGACTCAAAGACTAATGATACGACCAGTGGGTAGTGTGAACATGTCTGTAACTGGCGCGGTGTCATTCTTGTTGGGCTTTTTCAAGTGAGTCGCAAAAGCGGTTAGTCGTACCTATTGCCATTACACCAGTTTCTTATTCAAATGTGCAAAAATTGCTATTTTGCAGACTTGGTGCCAACTGACTGACCAAATCATTGTGGGCCAGGCTGGACCAACTGAATTATGTGCCAGGGGTGTATGTACGTGTGGTCAGGGTTGCGGTGTTTTTTCCGTGCGCCATAGCAGGTTAATTGACCTACGTTGCAAAATACCCAGTTCTCTATTCAATGATGCAAAAATTGTATTTTGCAGAGCTTTGGGGCCAAACTTGCATGCCAAAACCAATTTGGGCCAGGCGATATGGACTCAACTGAATTATGTGCCAGGGGTAGTACAAGTCTCGGTCATGCCGGGTTTTTATTGCAGTGGCACAACCATTGGATTACCTATTGAATACATCAGTTTCTATTCACAAATGGCTTAAAATGGCTATTTTGCAGACTGGTGAGTGCAACTTGATCGCCCAAAACCAATTTGGCCAGAGCTGGCTCAAAAAACGAATTATGTGCCAGGGTGTATGTATGGGTCTGTCTGCGGTGTGTTTTTTCAGTGGCCCAAAGCGGTTTTACCTATTGCAATACACCAGTTTCTTATTAAATGTGCAAAATTGCTTATTTTGGCAGACTTTGGTGCCAACTGCATGACGAAAATCAATTTGGGCCAGAGCTGGATGCCCAAATGGAATATGTCCAGGATATGTGACAAGTCTGTACTGCGGTGTATTTTTTCAGTGACCCAAAGGGTTTACACTATGCAATACACCAGTTTTCTTATTCAAATGGCTATTGTTTGCAGACTTTGGTGCCAACTTGCTGACCAAAACATCAATTTGGGCCCAGGTGGGACTACAACTCAATTATGTGCCCGGGCTAGTTACAGTGTCTGTCTATGGGTGGTTTTTTTCAGTGAGCACCACAAAGCGCGTTACCCTAGTGTGCAAACTACCAACGTTTCTTAATCAAAATTTCTGTGCAAAAAAATTGCGTATTTTGCAGACTTTGTGCACACTTGCATGCCCAAAACCAATTTGGCCAGGCTGGACTGCAATGAATTATGTGCCAGGGGTATGTCGTGTCTGTCTGCGGGGTTTTTCAGTGTGGCCAAAGCAGTTTTACCTATTGCAATACATCAGCTTCTTATTAAATGGCCAAATGGCTATTTTGCGAACTTTGGTGCCAACTGCATGCAAAACCAATTTGGGCCAGGCTGGACTCCAATCTGAATTATGTGCCAGTGCTATGTACGTGTCTGTCTGTGGGTGTTTTTTCAGTGGCCCAAAGCGTTTACCTATTGCAATACACCAGTTTCTTATTCAAATCCGAATAAGAAACCAACTTCAGTCTGCGAATAAAAACTAACTGAATAAGAAACCAACTTTTTTGAATAAGAAACCAACTTCAGCTTCGTTAAGACAACAGGGAAACACTGCCACTATCTGGTATACAGCCATGCACCAGCCCCCACCTATGTTATAACAGGCAGTTATTTTAAATACATTCCCACATACATGTTACAGGATATATATAACAATGAACAAAGGAAAACCATCTATAATACAGTGACACGGGACACAGCATGTCTTGCATATAGCAGCCCATCCGGAAGAGCACATGGCTCTTCTAACTTTACTTATTTTACTCAGATAAACATGTACTGCAGGGTCTACAGGTTACTAAAAGCATATGGTCACCTCTTTACATTCTACTGAACTATTATGGACATATATCATAACCATTTACAACAGATAAATTAACTTTAGCCTTAGAGAAACACAGAACGGATCTTACCTCTCCCACAGTCAATCTTTACACTGAGGAGACCAAACCAACAGGCAGAATACACAGGGTCTCTCTGAGAGAGAGTCCATTGCTAAGCTTGTCTGTTAAAACTTCCCTCAGTTCTATCTAATGACACATTTGAAGTGGTTTATTTTATATGTCCTAACATGTCCTAACACCTGCTTAAAGCTTTTGAATATCTTAAACTATATTTAACATTTCTGCTGCTCCTGCATATTGGTATGACCCTATTTTGCAAACCTGCAGACTGGATATTTGGTGAAACATGTGCATAAAGTTCACTGTTACACTAGGAAACATGTCATTGAAGTCTTGCACAAAGAATATCTGAAATTTGTGAATGATGATGAAGAGGAATAAGCAATAGAAAGAACGGAAATTTGTCTCTTTCAAGACAAATTAATAATCCATTTTGGGAAACAAACAATTATACAATATGCCTCTTAATTGATGTTACATATTGGTATTTTAAGAATAAATTATGTCAGGGCCAGGGGCATGTTTAATATTATGGCTAATATAATAAATGACCATGTACAGTTGTGTTGGTTTCAGCATCACTTAATCCTGTCATGTGAATCCTTGGGGTTTTTTTTCTTTGAGTGAAGGTGGAATTTTGGTTTGGTTTAATAATTAAAGAAAAAGATAAATATACTTATAAGCTTGGAGTTAAGAATTCTATTGATAGCAGTTTGGCGCCTGTGTGGTAAGAAACTAAATTGGATATTTAATGTTTTATCTCAATTTTTACAACCACCAATTATTTCATTCTTGCAGAAGGATTAAATCATTGGTTAGAATGTGAGCACTGGCAGATAACATCTCTGACCTGCGTTTTCTTTCACATTCTGCAATAATGCAATAGGCTTTATCATGCTGCCTGTCACGTTATGATCATCTAAGCTGGAAACTGCAACACCAGGATCGGGTCATAAGATGATTGTTGTATGTGATTAAGCTAATAATGTGAAATCCAAAGCAGGGACACACAGTCTGACAGCCACTGCTGTATAGAGGACCTGCAATAAAACACTTTTCTATTTATACAAATACTCAATAGAGAAAAGAGATTTAGAAAATGTATTTTGGATTGTAAAACTTTCTTCTTTTTAAGAAAAATTGATTCCTCTAAGTATCAAAAGCTAGGTGGGTAATGTTAATTACTCATTTCCATCAGCTAGTTGAGCAAGTATTCCAAAATGGAATTGTCACTGAATACATCGCATTTGCACAGATCCTATGTAAAAGCTCAATGTTGCGCTTTCATGTCTATAAATGATATGCTTGCTACTAATTATTGGCTAAAAAATTATGTCAATGTGAGTATGTAGGACCTTCAATTGTAAACAATTTGCACCCTTAAAAAAATACAGCTACTAATCTTAATGACTGACATTAACCTTGCACACTGATTATCCATGAAAATCATTCATTTTCATTGCTTATTCTAACAATTAACCACTACACCTTGCATATATGTATTGGACGTGATCCAGTTTAATTACAAAATTGTAATTTGGAATTAAGAAAGAAGCACAAAATGTCTCCATACATAGACATCTATGGAGACATATGGACATACAACTGACCAATTTTCAGTATCCGTTTTCAAAATTGTCAAGCAGCACGAGAAGCACACATATATTCATTATAATAATACAAAATTAAAGAATCAAAAGGTTACAATGTATTTTAAAGTGTTCTCTGTTGTTCCAGCAAGATGCAATAAGCTGTGTCTCACCTCTTCCTATGTTGAGGATAAGGACCTGTAAACTCCGCTAAAGCCCCAAAATAAAGTATGTGCCATTCGTTTCTATTATTCACAGGGAGGTGAGAATGCTTATTCTCACCTCCCGTGAATAATACGACGCTCGGGGGACCTGGAACTTACCTTACCCGCCGCTCCACTCGCAGCCGCTCTGTCCCGACCGCGCACCCTATCTTAGGCGCATGCATGCCAATACAAAAGATAGGGCGCGCGATCGGGACAGAACAGCTGTTCCGTGCAGGAGTGGCTGCAAGTGGAGCGGCGGGTAAGGTAAGTTCCAGGTCCCCCGAGCGTCCTATTATTCACAGGGAGGTGAGAATAAGCGTTCTCACCTCCCTGTGAATAATAGAAACGAATAGAACATACTTATTTTTGGGGGGGTTAGTGTTCCTTTAATCTGTGAGTTGTAGGATTCCACTCCCAAATTCCACCTCATTGTTTTGGTGGAAGTCTTAGTGTATCAAGCCAACTTTAAAAAAAAAAGTAAATATAGGGATTTTAACCTTTAACCTCATGGGGTGTGTGTGTGTTTCTCAAAGTATAGCATTAGTCCACTAGCACAGCAGAGCTAACAGAAAACAGGTATACTTAGAAACTTTTTCTAAGAACTAACTGGAAGAAAAACAAAACAGGCAGTAAAAGCAACTGATTATTTTGCATTGTTACTGGTAGGTTGTCTGCAATGAATGCATTCTGGAAAATAAAATGTAGGGTAACAATAGATTTCAACGTTTTATCAGGAACTCCTTAAAATTATAATTTACAGAAGGGGGTACATTAGCCTTAAAGGATAAGTTCACTCTAAAATCAAATTAAGTGTAATGGAAGCTGCAGCTTTAAATAATCATCTCCCCCCACCTTTTTATTTTCTAGGCCCCTCCTGACCCTACCTGTGATGATCTAAATTTCCTAACATCTTGAATCCTCATTGAAGTGTGTTTAGCTCTGCCCCCCGAGACTTCCTGGCTCTCCTTCTTGTGGAGGTCCAAAAAAGCACATCACACACGCAGGCGCTGACGTCATGCCACGTGCGCCATGACTTCACATGCGCAGGCAGACACTTTCTTGGACCTCCACAAGAAGGACAGCCATGAAGTCTTGGGGGCCGAAGCTAAACACACTTCAATGAGGAACTTTAAATCATCACAGGTAGGCTCAGGAGGGGCCTAGAAGAAAAAGGGGGGGACATGATTAGTTAAAGCTGCAGCTTCGATTACACTTAATTTGATTTTAGAGTTTACTTATCCTTTACTATATGAGTGATCCAGATTATTATTGGAGCAAAATTGAAATATTTCCTTACAACAGTCATTGTACAGTGCTACGTACAATAGCAGAGTGATTGTTATAAATAAATATTTGCAAGGAAATCAGTTTTAAAATCAGTTGCTTGCATTACAATTTTGGAGGCTGATCGAAATTTCTTTTTAAAAGTCCTGCCCACCACACAAAGATTTTCACTGATAATTCTATTTCTTTCCCCACCCCTTCACAGTCAGAAACATTTTAAAAATTAGCAAGGGAGCACAAAGTGGAGTCCTTTTAGTCTTCCACATGTGGATTGTACACTTTAAAAGGCACATTATCCCTTATATTAATCAGAGCCTTGGATCATATCAAACATTAATTTCCAATCGTTTTTATGCATTTTCTTTTAGACATATGCCTTATAGTTCCACATAAGGTAAAATATAAAAGACAATACATTATGATTATTTTTTTCTAAGAGGCATACTTATGGTTTATTATTACAAAAAGAATTCCCCTAGTGAACAATTACTAAAGATCAACAAATCACAGGCAGTTACTGTATAATACACCCAGACAGTTAGATTTCTTTAAGCACATTGTTATTCCTCAGCTATAGCAGTAGTTTTGTAAGGTATAATATGCAAACATTAGCACACCTGTGCATTGTCTCAGAGCTTCTAGATATACAGTATTATGGTAAGGGCTTATATGAAATATTCCTAGTCGCATTATCACAAAAAGGCTGGGCAATATAATTACATGTTCTGAACTGAAAAATGTCCTTTATCATGTCATGTTTTGGACAGAGGTTGTCTGGGGACCTTCTTTCACTTGTACAAGAGATGCTTAATAAATAATCTTTTGAATTGCTTCTACAGCTTTTACATTCACTAAGTGTAAAAAAATGAATGATGTGTTTTAATAAAGCATTTCAAAGAATATTTAAATATTGTGAAGCAAAGCCACTTCTTAGCATGGATTACTTTTTCATAATTACCAGAAGGGCTAGAATAATTGTCATTCATTCATTGTCTTCTCATAAAATGTCATGTAGTGACATGAAACCAATTTACAAACATAAATACAGAGCACATATTCAGGGTTTTTCAATAAAAGTTCTTATTGTTAAAATGGTGCTAATTTTGCCCCAACCAATGAGATGTTAGATTTCAAATGTTAAATAAGATCTGATTGGTTGGGGCAAAATTAACACCATTTTAATAGATAAGAACTTTTATTGAATCTCCCTGATAGTTCATTATGCATCCTGTCACATTTACCTCAAGACAAATAATGGCTGCCATCTTTTCTTAAACAAGATTTCCATTCAATTTTATCAATTAAAAAAGTTCACAATTTTGAACTACGATATAGCAATTTTAACATGAGAGTGGTTTGGCAAAATAAATTCTGAATTTGAATAGAATTCTTTTTCTAATTGACTGTTTAAAAGTTGAAACCTTAATTTTTTTGGTCAATATATAGTAGTGTTTGAATAAAAAAGTTCCCAAAAGGTTTACAGTAGTTTTATGTCTGGAACACAAACTTCTCACCTACCAGAAAGCCAAAGAGTTGGTATTTCTTCTGTACTACATTTTGATTTTCTCTTGGGGCAATCAACTATAACATTTTATTCATCTAGGTTTTAAGTATAACTAAAGTCTCCAGACAACATGTATAACAAATTCGGCCGGACAGCCAGGGTACTTATAGGTATGCTTTCAGTAGGAGACCTAAGTCTGAAGGTTTATATACAGGAGCAGATGAGGCTTATGGGAATTGAATGCTGGATGTGCTTCTGGGAACTGGATACCAAGATGTTGCTGGGAACAGTATGCAGGATGTGCTGTTGGTAACTGTATTCTGGATGTGCTGCTGGGAACTGGCAAGGTAATTGACTCCACTGGAACTGGCAAGGTAAGTAACTGACAGGAACTGACAAGGTAAGTGACTCCACTGGAACTGGCAAGGTAAGTAACTGACAGGAACTGCCAAGGTAAGTGACTCCACTGGAACTGGCAAGATAAGTGTCTCTGCTGGAACTGGCAAGGTAAGTAAGATCTCAGAGCAGGTAAGGAATTCGCTGGATACAGGAGACGTGAGTCTGAAGTAGCAATAAGCTACAATCAGGTGCCGAGTCCAGGAGGACTCTGGCGTTGTGACGTAATGACGTCTCTGACGCCATCCACCCAGAAGTACAGAGCGGCATGGAATTGCAGTGGTAGTTAAGTTCCTGACAAAATGGTCCCAATAGACAGAGCACATTCACAAACATACAACAAGCTGTGTCTCACCTCTATCTTTGCTGTGACCATTGGGTGATGAAAATAACCTGTGAGTACTAGGGGTCATCTCCCACAATCCACCTTAGCTGGGTAAGCCCCCAGCTAAGTGTCTGCATACAGGCACATGCTCTGTAGTGCCCAACAGATTAAAACAAGGAAGTTGCAGCCTTGCTTTTTATAAGCTGACAGCCAATCACATAACAGCACAGAGATCCTCTCTCTTTCTGACACAGAACAGGGATTTCCTTTTTTGTTTTCAAAACACATTCAATGCTCCTGTCCCAACAATGATATATAATCCTTTACTTTTCATGCAAAAAGAAAAGTAATAGTTGCAGTGTATTTCATAGATAGCATGGATGTAAGAAACTATTTTTTGCTTTTGCTTGAAACATTACAGAAACAAAAAAACAGTAAGTCTGGGGTATAGCAACCTTCTTAACTGTGTATTTCTAAACCTGGTGCCTTACCTGGTGCGCCACCATTGGAAAAGCAGTGTCCAGATATATTTGGAAGATTTATCTTTGAAAGTCTTTGAAAGCTGCTTGTTACCCTGCAGTTTTCAAAGTTTTTTTAGGGACTTTCATATTGGTTTGTAGTCATTTGTATAGAAAATACATAGAGACAGTGAATACTGGGGTCAGGGGGCGTGGCTCTTTAATATCTTCATGGGTTGCAGGTTGCACTTGCAACAACATCTATTACTTACATGTACTAAATAAAACTTACTAAAAAAGAATCTTACAATGTATATCTGTTGTATTCAATTAGATAAACTTGACTTGAAGTTTAGTTCTTGAAGACGTTTTGCTAGTCATCTGACTGGCTTTTTCAATTCAGAATGACTTGTACAAGAATCTGTAGCAATTATGTACCCTGGAAAATCCCAATTAGCATATCACAGCCAAGTGTTAAGGGCGTGATTGGATAATGGCTACGAGGTGTTATAGGAACGCCCAGAGTAAGGTGTCAAAATAGCATTGTACATGGCAGACAGTTGGTGTCGAACCCCCCCTCCTCTATTTAGGCTTAGTTTCTTTATTTTCACATAAATGGCCTCATTAACACCTCTCTTGAACCAGTCACGTTCCTTTGACAATATGTTAACATTACAATCTTCAAAGATATGTCCTTTATCCTTAAGATGCAGGTACATGGCTTGAGTCCTGACTAGGGACGGCCGAACCCGGATCCGCCGCAGATTTATCCCGTTCGCGAACGGTGGATTTTTCCGGATTTTCCGCCTTCCGAACTTCCGAACCACGGATTTCTCGTATTTTCGAAAATTTTCGAAATTACGAGATTTCTCGTATTTTCGGGAATACGTATTTTCGAAAATTTTCGAAAATACGAGGATTTCACATATTTTCGTAAATACGTATTTTCGAAAATTTTCTAAATTACGAGGATTACTCGTATTTTCGGAAATATATATTTTCGAAAATTTTCGAAATTACGCGTTCTCGTATTTTCGAAAATACACGAAACGCGTAATTTCGAAAATTTTCGAAAATACGAGAAATCTCGTAATTTCGAGGATATTTTTCCTTTTAATGGGTCCGCTCGCGGATTTTCGAATTTTTTCAAAAATTCGAGCGGATCCGATTTTGCGAAGTTCGGACATCTCTAGTCCTGACTAGAGATGGACTAGAACTCTAACTTGAACCCGAGTTCGAGCTGAACTATTTGAATTCAAACGAATTCGGACTTCTTGAACTATCCCGGACACGGATTTTTGATATTTTTGGACTTTCGATAAATATTGAATGTTCGACCGTTCGAGCATCGAATCTGCAAGTAAAAGGTCCATTAAAACCTATACGCGAGCATCGAATCCGCGAGTAAAATGTACATGGTATCTAGGCGCGGAAGCGAGCATTGAATCTGCGAGTACAGTGTCCATTAAAACCTATACACGAGCATCGAATCCGCGAGTAAAATGTACATGGTATCTAGGCACGAACATCGAATCTACGAGTAAAGTGTCTATTAAAACCTATACACGAGCATCGAATCCGCGAGTAAAATGTACATGGTATCTAGGCGCAAACATCGAATCTACGAGTAAAGTGTCCATTAAAGCCTATACGCGAGCATCAAATCCGCGAGTAAAATGTACATGCTACCTAGGCACGAACAAACTCGAAAATAGCGCGAGTGAGAGTAAAATAGATTTTTCGAATGTCCTGGATATTGGAACATGTTCCCCAGACCATTTCCCAGGTCCCACAGCCATTTACATTAAATAACTATTAATATTTTAATTGTATTTCATTAGAACTTTTCAAACTATTTGACTCCCATTGACTTTAATGGGTCCATTTTCGAACTTTCCATATAGTTCGAAAACAGACCGAACTTTCGAAAGTTCGCCCATCTTTAGTCCTGACCCGAGGAATTGGCTCTTCTGTGCTGGGCCATATGTTGATGCAGTTGCTGTTTGGTCTCCCCCACATACAAATCAGAGCATTCTTCACTGCACAGCACTGCATATATGATGTCGCTTTTCTTGTGTTTTGGTATTGGCTCTTTTGGATGTACCAATTGCTGCGTCAGTGTGTTGTTCGGTTTAAAGCAGACAGGGATACGGAGTTTTTTTTTAAATTCTTCTTAATTTCTCGGAGACCCCTGCTACATATAGGATGACCATGTTCTTTCTCCTGTCTTGCTTTTCCCCTTCACTGTTGGTATTCATGTTATTTTTTATCCTTCTACTTCTTTTGACAAAGGCCCAGTCTGGATATCCACAAGTTTTAAGGGCTCCTCTGAGATGTTTGACACCTTACTCTGGGCATTCCTATAACACCTCTTAGCCACTATCCAATCACGCCCTTAACACTTGGCTGTGATATGCTAATTGGGATTTTCCAGGGTACATAATTGCCACAAATTCTTGTACAAGTCATTCTGAATTGAGAAAGCCAGTCGGATGACTAGCGAAATGTCTTCAAAAACTAAACTTCAAGTCCAGTTGATCTAATTGAATACATCAGATATACCATGACCTGGATGAATGAGAACCTTCACAAGCACTTACAATGTAAGTGCAGTAGGTTTTAAAAAAATGTAAGTTTAGTTCTCCATTAAATTATTCCACATGATGCTAGAAGTTTAAAACAGGCCCTAGTAAAAACAGTTTGGACTTCCTCTATAAACCACAATTTGCAGCCTTTACATTGATTGAAATTTCCCTAATTGCATATTATTGATATAAGGTAACCTGAAGCTTAGGGAAGAGTGCCATTTAATGTATCTTGTAAAAATGTAAACCGCAATGTTAACAACTTTTAATTTCATTAAAGAACATTTTACCAAAATAAAACTAGCTCTTCAGCACAATGTTTCGGCCCTGCTGCCTTTATCAAGTGTCTGCACTTAAAAAAGATGGGATTACCCCTTTAAAAGCAACCAAATGAATGGACAGCCCTATTTTCCTGTGTATAAAGAATATGTATATGGCAGAGAGGTGGCCAACAGGGACTGGACGTCTAGTAGGTACCCGGCTTATAATTATAAAATACTTCCCTCAATACCCACAGATTGTTTATGAATCTACAAGCAACCCATAATAATGTAGGTACCTGCTGTATAGTTAGTTTAGACACAGCCAAAGCTTTTGATTCCTTGGAGTGGGAATATCTATGGATGACTTTACACAAATTTGGTTTAGAGCCTAATTAAATCAGGTGGGTGTGGCTACAATATATATAGGAAACCCACTGTGGAAGTACAGACGAATGGCTAAATTTTTTCTAATGACTAGAGCCACACGCAAGGGCCACTTTCAACATTATTGTCTACGCTAGCGATAGAGTCCCTGGCATCACTACTCCACCAGCATTCCACCATCATAGGATTGTGCAAAGGAGAGCTAAAAGAAGTTGTCATGCTGTCTACATTGTGTAGTTACTTTGCAAGTCATTTTGCTCAACCAAAATTTTGGTCGAGCAAAATGGTTTTGGGAGACTGCAAAATCCTAGGCTTTGTCTTAAACTTCGAACATCTTCATTAGAAGGAAAACTGTTCATTTATGCCTATATTAATATAGTATCGAGACTGACGAAATTTTATCAACACAATTCTGTGAGAAAACAAAGATTTCTAGTTGCAACATGAAATAACAGCATCAGTAAATGTTAACATTAAAATTTTAAATGATTTTGTGAGCCTGCTGTTGTCAAACATCTCTTACCAGCATGATTAAAGGTAGCCAAAATAATTATCTATATCTATAATCTAATCTCACAGGAGCATGAGGAGACAGTTTAAATAATGATTGGACTAATATCATTACTGTGCATACCCATCTTAAGGCCAGCTTTAAAAAAGGCAAATAGGGATCCTAGGACACAGAACTTATTTTAAATGCACAGTCTGTAACCTGCTAAGCAACAGAAGGTTTAACCATTTTCTTTTTTTTAAAACATTTTATCATTGATTAAGCTACTTACCATTGTCATTTCCTTGCTTGATTTCTTCTGCTGTTCGATCAATAAGCACATACAAAGACCACACTACACATGTAATAGCAATAATATGAAATGTTACAGAGCAAAGTATCTTTCTTCTTTCACCTTTTGTCATCTGTAAATTTTCCCACTAAAAAAAAAAGATTGAGATTGAAATCTCAAGGTGGTGTTAACTAATATTGAACAAAGTCTATTGATAGATATTGCATTGAGTAATTGTCCTTGAACATAGAATGCATGGTATTAATTATAAATGATTATTTATTGACACTGACATCACTAGTCCCTCCAAATTTGAGTTGGATCAGTTCCACTTTCATTAACCACTTTTAGTTTCCAACCATTTGAATACAACGGGTTTTGAAAATGTGTCTTGTCATATTTCTACTTCTTTTGTTCCTGCAAAGTGGAATTCTTCAGATTCATAGGTTTGTAGCCTGTATAGAATTACAATCTGATCCTATTCTTCACTTATAAAACAGAAGATGCTACATTAGCTTTGTCAATTCATTAGTGCAACTTCACAGTGGGACAGAGACTGAGAGTATACCACATGGCCAATTGACAGTATGTGCCAATCTAACACATGGATTTTATATCTGTGCACATACATTTACAGTAAGGAAGGGCAATTTATAAAGGCTGTTATAACTTTTAAATGTACTTTCCATGCTTACTTTACAAATATTACTGTTTATATAAAGTGATGCGCTGTTTTTGACTAAGCGGCACTTGATCTACTTTCAACTATATTCATCTATTGCCAGGATATTATCTATAATTCAGTATATAATTTATTTGGTTTGATTGTTCTATTCAATTTGGCTTGAAAAAGCCATACAGGCAATTTCCAAATTGTCCTAAAATTAAAGAAAATTAAGAACTCAAAATTAAGATTAGCTGTAACAAAGACACCCCCCATTTGATGCAGAGAGAAGTACACCCACACACCCCATAAACAAAAACATACCCCCAACCCCACACAGACACAGGTATGGTACACACCCCATTCTACCCTACTTTTTCTATGGCAACCGTGACCTAAATCTAAAAAGTTAGTCATATGGTCAATAATACAACTCAATATAAAAACATACCTCATACAGGAAAACAGGTACACACCACCTGATGAATCCTACACCTGCTCTAGTTGTATGATCATGAATGCAAAAGAATACCTCTAACTTCACACAGACACAGATAAAAGCACCTGCCAATAAACCCCTAGATCATAGTTACATAGTAATTGAGGATGAATAAAGTAAAGACATACGTCCATTAAGTCCAACCTATTCACAATCCCTTTTTTTTAACCCTACCTAACAGTTGATCCAGAGGAAGGCAAAATAAACCCAGCTAAAAAGGGGGGGGGGGGATTCCTTCCTGACTCCAAACAGCAATCGGAAAGTATCCCTGGATCAACCAGATCAATATGTATTAAAACCAGTAATTCTGATTCACTACATCCACAATTTCATTTTTGTGAAACCATATCTATATCATCAAAAAATGTTTTACAGTCAAAAATACACACCCAACCCCACATGCACACGTTTCGCTAGTCATCCGAGTCGCTTTCTCAATTCAGAATGACTTTTGGCAATTAAGTATCCTGTAAAGTCCAAATAAGCATACAACAGCTAGGTGTTAGGGACCTTCAGATAAAAGGTGTGATTGCATTGTGGCTTAGAGGTGTTATCAAAACTGCCCAGGATAAGGTGTTAAAACAGCATTGTACATGGCAGACAGTTGGTGTCGAATCCCCCACCTCTATTCATGCTTGATTTCTTTATTTTCACATAAATGGCCTCCTTGACACCTCTTTTGAACCAGTCCTGTTCCTGGTGTCACCGAACCTGAATATTTGCACTTCCTGGTCTGCACTGTCTCTCTGAATCTCTGTCCCAAGCACATGATGACCTGTGTAAAAGACCTACCCATTCCCCAAAAATATCTTTTATAAATCTATTTACAGGTTTGAAACTATTCTATGTCCTTTCCTGTGCCCATGGCTTTTGACTAGCTTAAAAAAAAAAGAATTAAGAAGTTACTTATGATGCAGCTGATGATTCTCTGTCCCAGCTCCAGGATACCTGTAGGGGGCATGCTAAAGCCAGCAGCCAGGGGGTGCATAGGGAAGCAGGAAGCACAACCCCTTTTTAGAGATGGTCAAAACTCATCCGGGAATCCAAAAACAGAACGAATTTTCGAATATTATCGCACGTTAAAGCTTTGAACGTTTGATAATCCTCAAAAATATGATCGGAGACTACTTTCGAGTTTCCAATCTTATTTTGGAGGATTATAGAATGTTCAAGGCTATTTTTGATAATCCTTGAACGTTCGATAATTATAGAAAATTGGCTCCGAAATCCAGACTCGGACAGATCATTCGGATTTAGGAACTATGGGGTACTGCTAAAAATTTAGATAGATTGCAGCATTTTACAGTGTATATTATATTCAATTCAATGTAGTGCAATGTTACATAACATTGATTAAGCTAGAAGATTAATCCTATAGTAATTATTATAGTAGAAGTGTGCACTTGTATGGATACCACAGTTCCCCTTTTGAAACACAAACTATTACATACAACACAAAATAGATTTTTTAATGTTTTAAAGAAGGCCCCTTTTATGGGTCTTCTGTACAAAAACATTAGAGTAAAAGGGGAACATTCACAATAATACAAGCTGTGTCTCACCTCTCCGTGTTGGTAATTAACTTATGGGTAGTAGGGGTCAATTACTATTATTCATCTCTCTGTGAAGTTGGGAGTCTGTACACCTCGAAACATCCTCTCTTCTGCACATAAGATCAGAATAAGGAAGCTGCAGCTAGAAACCAACACCCAATGAGGGGACCGCACAGAGCTGCCTTTCTTACTAACACTGTTACTAGTACATTATAGATAAAAGATGTTCTATACGTCTACTATCCCCACCTACACATTCCTTTGCATTTTTTACACAAAAAATAAATGTCATCTTTGCTTTTTACTAGCCAGAATGATAGCAGAAAAAAATAATAATGTCTTAAGTAAATATGAATTACAACCTGTACATTCAGAAACGTTATCTTTTTCTAGGAACAGAATGAAGTTTTAATGGTGTTCTGAGGAGAAAAGCTTTCACAAGGGTAAAACAATTAAGGTTTAGTTATCCTAAGACTTTAGGTCTCAGAGTTTTGGTGGAAGGGTTTTCTTAAAAATATACATTTAGACGAAGGTTTCTTAAACTTTTTACTTGGAAACAAAGGAGCACCTTTAGGTAGATTTAAATGTTGACGCTGCCGGCCACCCTGGGCGCCACAATCTTGGATGGCCCAGAAAGACCAGAAAGGTGTGTACAGATCCTTAGAATATCCCCTTCTCTGGGGGGCCTAAGGACCCAACTTCAGTGTATAGCATCTGTAGAACCTATGGACCAAACAAGGAGCATGAACATCTGATTATTTGATCCAGGAACATTTTTCAGGACCAAAACCTTTTTTACAGGATGAGATACTTCAAAGAGTCTGTGGAGAATCTGGAATCGAGGATTGTTTCCACTACTTATTCCTCTTGACCATTAACAACTACTGGGATTGGGGAGGACTGGGTGGGAAAAAATGATTAGTAGACAGGTAAGGACAAGTTAAGATGCATGAGATATATTAGGGATTCTCACCTCTGGGGAAAGCTGTTAATGGAAGTCAGTAGGGTTAATGATTTCTATTATGGGAAAGGGACCGATGATTTTTGGGCCCAACTTAGGAGAAGGAAGGATAAAGTTTGCGGATGTACACAACCATACATTATCCCCAATATTATTGTGGAGAAGGTCTGTGCCGTTTATCAGCATAGTTTTTTTTACTAAGGAGCTCATTTCTAGATTTAATTTGGTAACAATCCAGATAACGTATATATGAGCTGCATGATTGTTGGCAGCTGAAACATTAGACAAGAGAAAGTCCTGAGGGAAAGCCTGAGGATGATGACCAAACACATTTATAAAAGGTGATCTTCCAGATGGAAAGGGTAGCATTATTGTGAACATTGTATTGTAAACTCTGCCCAAGGGAGAAGGTCGGACCTGTCATCTTTGCTTAACAAAACATGACATCAGAGGAACTGTTCCAAACCCTAATTAACTCGTTCTGCTGCTCCATTAGATTGTGGATGGTAAGCTGAAGAAAATTGGAGAGAGATTCCTAAGAACTTACAAAGGGACCTGCAGAACTTAATGACAAATTGCGCTCCCCTGTCAGAAAATATTTCTGCTGGGAAGCCATGGAGGTGAAAAATGAGTAATAAAGAGTTTGGAGAGTTCTATGGCAGAAGCAAGTTTTGGAAGTGGAGTAAATGAGTGATTTTACTGAAGCAATCAATTACCAACCAAACTGCCCTTAGACAAAGGAAGTTCCATAATGGCATGGTGTGTTGCATGGAAAGAATGGGTAGTGGTCTCAGAAGACCAGGAGGACGAGAATGGTCAGTCTTAGAAGTGGCACAAACAGCAAAGACTGCAATAAAATCTATTACGTCTCTTTGCATGGATGGCCACCACACAAGGCGATTGAGAATTTGTAAAGTCTTGAGGATTCCAGGATGATCTGCTTGCTTAGAGCTATGGGCCTGCTGTAAAATGGATATGTACGATGTTCAGGTGAAAAATAAATCATACATACAGGAGTTTCAAGGAGAGTGGAAGATCGTCCAGATAACAGTTATGAAGGCAGCAGCAATCCTGGAAGGAGAAATAATTGCTTCATCCTAAACCCAGGATCCTCAGGGGGGAGAAAACGTCTGGAAAGGGCATTGGCCTTACTTATTCTTAAAGCCTGGGTGGTAAGTCACAATAAATTAAAACGAGTAAAGAAGAGTGCCCAGTGGGCCTGTTGATGAATAAGTCTCTTAAGGACTCAAATGAATTCTAGGTTCTTATGATCTGTATACAGTATATCATGATAGGCAGTGAGGACTCTTCAAGAAAATGTTGCCACTCTTCCAGAGCTAGTTTCATGGCTAAAAGTTCTTGGTTTCCCCACATAATAATTTTGTTCAGAGGCAGAGATTTTCTTGGAGAAAAAGGTTCAAGGGTGAAGTTTTCCATTTGAATCCTGTCATTGGGCAGGTATCACTCCTGCACCAATATTTAAAGCATCAAATTCAATGAAGAAAGGAGGCAATGGATTCAGGGATTCAAAGGCCTGTGGAGACCAGGAGTTAGTTTCTTAATTATGGCCAGTATAGGAGCTATCTGAAAGGAGAACCCCATAATGAATTGACTATAATAGTTGGCAAACACAATAAATCTTTGGATAGCCTTGGTGGTTGTAGGAAGTGGCTAACCTTTTAAGGTGGAAACCTTTGCAGAATCCATTTTGAAGCACCCATGAGAAATAAGGTAGCCAAGTAAAGGGATTTTGTGGTCCTCAAAGACAAAGTTTGTTCTGAATATAGTCTCAGCAGGAGAAAGAGGATAGGTATAATGATGGTGAGATGGAAGGGTTTCTGCAGACCTTTTACAGAAGACATCGAAGAGGTCCTGGTACTGTAATGGCAGGAAATCAAGGCTTATGGAATTAACAGGAATAGAGGAAGTTATAGGTAGACAATTGATTTGGCAAAAGTTATTCCATTGACTAATTTGAATACTGGACCAGCTGATGCTGGGATTTTGTAGGCGGAGCCATGGTAGTCCTAAAACTATAGTAATGGAAGGACATACAATGAGGATAAATGTTATCTCCTCTTTGTGTAGCAAAACAACCATTAGAAGAACTTTATCATTTTATCGTCTATAGAAAATACACATAGGGGTTGATCAAGAGAAGAAGAGGAATAGCAAAGGTACAAAAAATTACCAGCAGCCCTGGAGTCAAGGAAGACTAGAAGGTCAAAGGTTAAAGTTCCTAGCTGGAAATGAACAGGGAGAAGAAAGCGAGATGAGTATTGCAGGGAGGTGTTGGAAAGAGTCACCCTATATTATCTAAGTAATGGTGTTTCCCAGTTTTAAGGGGCAAAAATGAGCCCCTTCAATATAGAGTTCTGCACACCTTCTATGTAAATTTTCCTTTTCAGAGAGAGAGCTTTTACAATCTGCATTGGTTCCTCGGGAATAACAGAAGGGGATGAAGAGTTTGGAGATTGAAGAGAAGGAGGAGGTAAATTGGGGTGCCAAGGGTGGAAATGTTTTCCTACGTGTACCTTTTCAGCTTGGCTTTCCCCAAGACGATTATCGACTTTAATATTGAGGTTGATTCGTCTAGAGAAATCCTTGCATTTTCGAAAATTTTCGAAATTACGTGTTTTTCTCGTATTTTCGAAAATTTTTGAAATTATGCGAAAACCCGTAATTTCGAAAATTTTCCAAAATGTGAAAAATCTGCGAATCGGAAGTTCGGAAGGTGGAAAATCCGGAAAAATCCGCCGTTCGCGAACGGGATGAATCCGCGAACCGGCCATCCCTAATGGTAAATAGGTAATTCTCCCTGGTGGTTTTTCAAAGTAGTATTAAATTGGTAAATACACACTGAACACCTATCTGTTATTTAAACACATTTGGTGTTTTTTTCAGACAAAGATATGATAAATAGTGTAAAACTCAAAAGGCGATTTTTTTCTATTTTATTAATAGGATGTGATAAATAGTGTAAAACTCAACTCGAATATTCTCCATGTTATCAATAGGACACATTTTTTAGCATTGTTTATTTTCAGCAAACTGCAGCTAATTACCAAACCAGTCACATTAATATGGGAACATACCATAGTGCTGTGTAAGAAATAGTCATGTTAATGGAACATTCCAGTAAGTAATGATGTTTGGGGAAAATTCTGGTAAAACTGCAAAAAAAATGTAACAAAAGGGAGAAAAGGGGCAAAAAGGCAAAATTTCACCTATTTATAAATGAAAAACATGACAAAAATAGCTCTGAAATTACACTAAAGAGCAATCTCTCTTTTCGCAGTGAAAACACACTTAACGCAATGAATAAGGCGAAAATTCATACATCGCCTCAGCAATACTTTTCTGCAAAGGCGAAATAAGGTGAAAATAGCGCTATTTGTCATTGCGATGTCCTGCGATAGTGAAATGGCGAAAATAGCAATCTTTTATAAATATGCCCCTTAGTCTCTGGTTTAGATGCCCTATGCACATTCATGGATGAGGGTGCAGATCCTTCCAACGCTTACCCCAATATACTGTAAAATCCAATATGTTCAAAAATATATGGGAGATTGCACAAAATTTTATTGAACCATCAACACATCAGTACCAAACAACATTTCAGGGGCTCGTCCCCCTTCACCAGGTGAACCCTGACACTTAGTACTTTTCTTGCGTTTCTTCCTTTTATGGTATTCACTGTACAAAGGCATAGCTGTACTGTTTTTTAATGTTTTTAAGAGTACATATCCCTGTATTAAAGAATTTATAGTTACATATTCACACACTGCGCAATGACCTTTGGAGCATTCTGGCCACCGCCATCTTAGACTGGCTGGAACCACTGGAGAGGTGATTGCCGCTCCTCACACATCATAGATGTAGCTAGGGTTTAAGAAACTTTTTATTTGGGGAGGGGAAACTCTGTAAAACAAAGTATATCTACTTGGGAAGTAAAAATAGAAAAAATAGAGTGTGGGTGGAAGAATGAATTTCAAGGCTGCAGAACAGAAATCGAGGTCAGGTATCTATAAGCTCTTGCATGTATGTTAACCACACAGCAAAACAAAATTATATTCAGTAACAAGAAATATAATGAAGATTAAAAGCAGTTGCCTTGGTAATCCAGTGCAGTGTAGAAACTGAAGTTTCCTTAAAGAGAAGTAAATTTTATTTACACAAGAGCAAGTTGGCCTCCATAGGTTTAAGAAGCACAATCACATATACTGAATATAAAGGAGTTTCTTGCCATCGTGTCCAGCACCACTCCAAGCCTCAGTGATTATAATGTTAAGGACCCTTTTCTAATTGATTCATTTTGCCAAATTGCTGGAGAAACGTTTTTGTTTTCTTCTGAAGACGTGAGCACATTCTCTTTCCATAATGTTCAGATACCCACAGCCTTATAGTATAAGAAAAGAGGACCTGCCACAAAGAGCATGCAATCTAGAAACATTGTAATTTGTGAATGTTTGCAGTGACGAATCCTGGTTTGGAACCTGGTTTAAATGCAAAACTGCTAGATTTGAAAATACGCGCATCCGGCAGATTTTTTTTTTATTTTCGAAACTCTGAACTATTCGAAATTCTGAACTATATTTAATTGATAATTAAAAAACTGTAAATCAAAAATTCCATTCAAAATATTAAATTCCATTTAGAATTTGAAAATTTCTATAAAAAAAATCAAAAATTTCTACAGAAAAATCGAAATTTCCTATCAAAAATGCTACAAAAATTAGAAAAATTCAAAATAATTTTCATGTTTATTTTTTGCGTTCTGAGAGAACAATAAACACTCCGTTTAAAAGAATTATATTTCGTATAAAATGAATTATAACATTTCGGACAGAATGAATATCATTTTACCACTTGAACTGACATCACCACCGGATGCACAATATAGTATTCAGACGTATTGTATACTACGCTAAATGTCAGAATAAATCAGCGATAAAATGAAATGAAGCACAATGTCTGACAGAACAAACTAATTCTTCAGGCACACCAGTTGTCATGACCATGTCACCAGTTATGCAGTACTATGTGCTTCAAGCATGTGCTGGGGGGATTCACTGCTTGATTTACAGTACAATGCCATTTAAAACTAATGAATTGTTCCAGAACTGAACGTCTAATCCATTAGATAAAATAACTGTAATTAATTCGTAGACAGAGCAAGGCTTAGGTTATTGTCACAAAGACATCTGGAAAATGAGTTCAAAGTTAAATGTATATTATACTCTATTTTTATGAGTAGGAGCATTTAAAAAAGCATTGTATTGTAGATATGCACACAAACATAGTCGAACATTGGCATGCCAGATGCTTGAAAACTTCAACTCCCAGCATGCCTTGGTTGCAAAAGAGCCATCTCAGAGTATATATGTATACAACATGTATACATATAACATGTATAAAAGTACTTGACCTGTTTCCTTGTTTAATATTTACATTGGGGATGCATTCATTTCTTATCTGTATATTGCCTTAAGCCTCATATATACGTGCGATCACAGAGGCCGACCCTCGACACACAATGTGTATGCACTGCCAATAATTGTGCCATGTATGGGCACTTTGTTCAGATCTGGCCGGTCAGGCAACGATCCCCGACCGAACAGCCATTTTGACCGACAAAGTGCCCTTACACAACACTATTATTGTCTGAAATGGATGTGCATACACGCCGTGTGTTGCGGGTGGCCCCCTGCGATCACACGTGTGTATGAGGCTTTAGTCATATGATAAAAAGGAAAAATAATGCCCTCCCTAGACTTGCTAAAAAAAGGATAATAATCCATAGCATTTCCCCCCCAAAAAGCAATGGACATTAAGTCGCTCCTAATGTTTCATCTATAATGTTTAAATATTAATTTCTTCAAATCTGCAGCCACTATAAATGGCAGTTATAAATTATAAGGTAGAAAGTCTTGAGTGAGCTGTGACTTACATACACAATAAATTATATAATAAATGCATATCAAGATTAAAAAATCAATAACTTATTAAAAAGAGAAAATGGTGCTTAGCCTTAAGGGAAGATGTCTATAATAAGAATGACTTTCATACATTTTCTGCCATCACGCATTTCATGTTTCATGTTCCACTTTGGCTTCAGAAAACCTTATAATTTATTTTACATAAATGATGGAAGATACTAGGGAAACAATGCAGGATATATTTGGAATATACTTGTGTTTTCTGGGGGTGTTGTTTATTTAACTGGTAAACAATTACAAATACATGTCAGCTCACTGATACAAATACTGTAGGTCACCTGAAAATTCATTGAGCCATGCTGCCCAACACCTTAATCCTATCTGCCAACAGCAGGAATTTTACTAGTAACTACAAGTGTGATGTAACATTCCAAGTTCACCTACATTCTACTTGTATAGGCTTTCAATGTAACGATCCAATAAGAATTCAGATGTAATAGTGTTGATTACTTGTGTGTTCATGCGTATTCAATACACGTCACCTCACAAATCTCATCTGTTTATCCGGTCATGTGGAATATTGCATATGATTTGGTTTCATATGTATTATGCTTCATTTAATCAAAGAAGTGAATTTGGACTACCATGGTAAATGACACAGGAGATAATCTGCATGGGTAAAGGGCATACATGTCTGAAAATAATATGCTTTTAAAAAAGAGGAGTTAATCAAAACAGATAGAAATGACAAAACCAAATTATTTTTTGCCATCACAGATATCTACACATGAGTAGATAAAAGATATGAGAAAACAGTATACTATAGGTACATTACTTTATGGGTAATTACATTGGGGCTAATAAACTACTGCACTTACTTAGAAATTTGGGTGTACCCTCTCGAAAAGCTCCTGGCGTACAGTAGATCTGCTCTGGTCTTTGTGCATTTGCCAACTAACTCTAGTGATTACAGAAATAAGGCAGGAATAGTGAATAGAAAACTAATGTTTCCTTGTCCTGAATTATAAAGTTAATAGTAGAATTCTGAAAAGTCTGATTAATTTGACATTTAGATATAGATAGTGGCTCTAAGGGGCATATTTATAAACTATCACTATTTTCGCCATTTTGCTATCGCTGGACATCACAATAGCAAAGAACGCTATTTTTTCAACTTATTTTAAAAACACTAATTTTCACCATGAGTGTGCACTCACGGCTTCGCTTTATTCCTTGCGTTGTCAGGTATCGTGGCGAAGAGAGACATTACCAGACCAGGGCTGCAAGCAAAAATTTTGCCAACATTAAAGTTGGGTCTTTATCAAAAAAACACTAATGTAAATGTTGAATTTGAGGCATATTTATAAAGCAGGGAAGCTGAAATTTCAGAGCTATTTTTCTTTAACACTATTTATAAATAGGTGAAATTTCGTCTTTTTGACACCCTTTCTGCCTTTTGTTGCATTTTTTGCAGTTTTACCTACATTTTCGCCAAACGTCGTTAAGGCATTTTTTTTAACTTACTGGAATGTTCCATTAACATGACTATTTCTTACACAGCACTATGGTATGTTCCCATATTAATGGAACTGGTTTGATAATTAGCTACATTTTGTTGAAAATAAGCAATACTTATTAGTCCTATTAATAAAATGATGAAAATTCGCCAGGATAAGTTTTACACTATTTATAATTCTTTTGCTGAAAAAAACACCACCAGGGAGATTCATTAAAAGTCCTTATCGTTTAAAATGGTGCTAATGTTGCCCCAAACAATCAGATCTTATTAAACATTTGAAAGCTAACATCTAATTGGTTGCAAAATTCGCACCATTTTAAACGATAAGAACTTTTATTGACTATTGATAGGTATTGACTGAACACCTATGTTTTAGGCTATTTCTAAATAACAAAGATAGGTATTCAGTGTGTATTAACCAATTTGACACTAATTTGAAAAGGCACCAGGGAGTGTAACCTATTTACCATGATTTGTGCTTTTTTTTTCGCCACATTTTCAGCATTTTTAGTGCTACTTTTTGCTTCATAATTTTCGCCTTTGAGGAAAAAATAAAGGAAAATAAAGGTAAATAAAGAAAATCAGAACCTTAAAAAATCAATCTTAAGAAAATTAGAAATCGTAGATCGTATTACAGTAAATGCTGGAACACCCCTCTGGGTACTTATTGGTATTAAGAAACACTCCACAATGTACTGACACCTTCCATGGACCCATTGACATGCTAAATAAATGGCTAATTATGCGTTTTCGCAACCTCAGACTTGGTGAATTGGAATGGCTGAACTTAATGCAATAAAAGCAAAATGGCGAAAGGTAGCAGTAATGACTTTCCCCCACTGGTTGTCACTGCTTTATAAATTGCAAAAAGCCTAAATTTGTTGAAAAGGCTGTGATAACGGAGGCGAAAAATTTAACAAACCTTTTTAAATATGCTCCTAAGACTCTAAGTGCACATGGTATTCTGATATTTGTAATTATCGGATTGTTTTGCTAGTTAATTTCTTAAAGGAAAACTATACTCACCTCTTCCCAGTTCCACCAGGCTGGCAGTCTGTAGTATCCAGGTGAGGACCTAAATCGCCAGGTCCTTACCGCTGGCATCACCTTCTCTATTCTGTAATACTTACTAGAATTTTACTTCGTGACTCTGGCTTCACTTCCGCATTTGCGATCCTGGCAAATGAGATGACACATTTCTACAAAGCGTGTCTTCTCGTTGGCTGAGTTTGAGGATGGAGCCATGAAGCAAACTCCAAGTAAGTATTACAGAGGTTAGAAGGTGATCCCAACAGTGAGGACCTGGCAGTGTAGGTTAGGTGAGTATAGTTGTATAGAGTATAGAGTTGTATAGAGTATAGTAAGTTTAAAAAACTTGTTCTAAAATATATAAAATATATATATATATATAAAAATAGGTAGTTGTTTTATTATATGTGGTATTACTATTTTATATATTATCTATTTTTTACCACTTGCTCTCTACTTTTGAGCACTATTTTTAAGCACTTGCACTTTACATTTGCATTTTATTACTGATAGCACCTTCTTGTTTATGCAATATGAATTTTGACCACTAGATGGCCATCCTAATTGTTTGACTAGTTTTTGTCTATATATAGCACTTGATTCTGATGTTTGCTCATAAATTGCCTGTCTGAGGAAGGAACCACACTGGTTCCGAAACGTTACAAATAAAATTGTGTTGCACTTAAGACTGGAGTGCCCAGCTTTCTTCCTTTTCTGATATTGACTACTGTTGGCTACAGACACCGGAGCACCCAGCATTTGAAGATTTGACAGTTTTTGTGGTTTAGGTGTGCAGGATCCTCAACTATTTGCACATTGGTATTAATAGCAAACAAAGCAGGCCTCGGAAAAGTGGACTTAAACCCTTGTTAACTTGATGTTACACCGGGTACCTTGGGTTTGACTCCTTTCTAGCTGATACCGGCTAATATTGAATCTCAACCACTGTTTTGTTTTTCTTTTTAACACAATCTTAAACCACACAATAAACACAATTTCCCTGTAAGAAACGCACATTTGCACTGAAAAACCTGGAATCTAAGTGGTTACAGGCCTATTGCAGGGCTACTGGTTGGGTAAAGGAAAACACAAGATTACTTCAGATGAGATTTTCTCTAAAGATACTGAAAAACTGGAAAATCCTTAGGTCCTTAACTATACCTTTTAATGCATTGATTGTTACCGGGAGGTTAAGGAGCTATGCCTTACCTTCTGTTCTTCTATCAATGTCTGTGGAGCCAGGGACAAAGATAGAAGAAATTTACCTTTCACGCTATCCACCGATGTCACGCTGAAATTCCTCACCGTATCCTGGTTCTGATTAGCTATAGCGCGCATGTGCCATAATGCACGCTATAATTAATCAGAACAAGGAAGTGGTCAGCAATATCAGTGTGACAGAGGTGCATTGCATGAAAAAAGTCTATCAGGGTTATTCAATACAAGCTGTTGCAGGACATTGCAATGACAAATAGCGCTATTTGTGCCTTATATATAAAACCCTCATTTTCGCCTTCATGTAAAAGTATCGCTGTGGCGATGTCTGACAGTAGTTTTCACCTTATTCATTGCGTTAAGTGTGGTATCACTGTGAAAAGAGAGATTGCTCTCTAGTGTAATTTCAGAGCTATTTTTGTCATTTTTTATCTAAAACTATTTATAAATAGGTGAAAATTTGCTTTTTTCCCACCTTTTCTCCCTTTTGTTGTATTTTTTGCAGTTTTACCAGAATTTTCCCCAAACATCATTACTTACTGGAATGTTCCATTAACATGACTATTCCTTACACAGCACTATGGTATGTTCCCATATTAATGTAACTGGTTTGATAATTAGCTGCAGTTTGCTGAAAACAAACAATACTATAAAATGTGTCCTATTAATAAAATAGAGAAAATTCACCTTTGGAGTTTTACACTATTTATTGTATATTTGGCTGAAAAAAACACCAAATGTGTTGGCCTATTTTTAAATAACAAAGACAAGTGTTCAGTGTGTATTTACCAATTTAATACTACTTTGAAAATCCACCAGGGAGTATTACCTATTTACCATCATATGTGCTGAAATTTTTCAGCATTATTAGTGCTACTTTTGGTACATAATTTTTGCGTTTGATGAAAATTTGCCCCCACTTGGCTTTATTGGTAAATAAAGAAAATTGGAACCTAAAAAAAAAAAAAAAAACCTTAAAAAAAGCTAAAAATAAACCTTAAATATGCGAAATCTCAGATCGTATTACAGTAAATGCTGGAAAATAGTCTAACACCCCCCTGGGTACTTATTAGTATTGAGAAACACTCCACAATGTACTGACACCTTCCAAGTAGCCATTGGTAGCCTAAATAAATGGCCACTGATGCATTTTCGCCACCTCTAACTTGGTGAATTGGAATGGCTGAACTAAACACAAAAATACACTTTCGTTTTTACACTATGAACAGTAGCGGTAATGACTTTTTGTCCCTGCTTATCACTGCTTTATAAATAGTGAAAAGTCCAATAATGGTGAAACGGCAGCTTTAAATAAGGTGAAAAAGTTTAACAAACCTTTAGAAATATGTCCCTAGGTCTTGAAATCTTCTGACTTTCAGGAAAAGAAGATACGTGAAAGAACTTCTTCCTTATTTATCATTATAAAGGGACTTTATTTCATGATCTGTTTCTTTTACATATAAGAATAAACCCTTTACTTAATTGATTAATATAAATTCTGAATTATTACCTTTTTATTTTCAAATTTAGAATTACCTGCACTGGGACATTGAAATTGTTGCTGCTATAGTCAGTAGAGTTTGTAATGCAGTGTAGCACATTCTAGATTTGTTTTTTCTATGAGTTGTGCTCATATTTTAGCTGCATTGTTTTAGCTTTTTTTGTAGCAGCACCATATTCGGTTTCACTTTTAGATAGACTACACGCTGGTTGTAAATAAACTGAAGGACATCAGGATGGGTTTATTACTAAAGCAGCTTTCAGTCTATAGTTTTTTTCTCTTTTTGTACATTTTGTTTTTAAACTTGTTATGTAAATGCTACTAGGTTTATAAGGTAGGGTGTTAAAATGACCTTCTCTGTGTGGTCTACATTGTTACATGCAACTGTATTGTCATCTGTTTACCATGCAAAGCAATGTCCATGATGTCTGATCAGTCTACTAAATAATTGTTATGCATCAAAATGTATTGTTTGATTTTCTATTCCTAGATTTTTTTCTTTAATTTTAAATTCCACTTTAACAATTTCTCAACTATAATTGCAAATACTAATTTATAACTATGTTTCTGTTAGATCTGTTTTAGATAACCAGACTTGCATGTGATATGGAAGGGTTGGGACATTTTGATTTTGTCAAGATGACACTCAGGCTTTAAACATAGTTTGTCTTTTAATTTCCTTACAGCCATAATTCCATCACCTTACACCCATGCATAAATCAAGAAGCATATCTCACCCAGGAAGCATAAATACAAGGTGCTACAAACAACATCACTTTACTCAATGAGCAAGTAAAAAATATTAAAATAATATTTCCCTGTGTCTCAATTGGTAAACAATGTAATAAACGTGGTAAATGAAGTAAAACACATGCTTACCAATATAATACTTGGTTAGCGTGGGTTTAAACCCAGTTTCCTGGAGCCTGCACCTTTTTGTAGTAACGCCACCAGATACAATATCTTTAGTGTTAGTTTTAAACACCGTTTAAAATGTGGTGTTAAAATCTTCTGGGTTTCCGCAATGAAATTAGTCACGCTAAGTGAATACTGCATCGTGCAAATCCAGAAGGTAAGGGGCACACAAAAAAAGTTTATTAAGAAAAAAAAAAAAAAAGTACCTAGGGCAGGGTAAAAGGAATTACCAATATTACCAATTACCAATATGATTTTTGTGAGGAGCACCAGCACAAAGAGAACTGCTTCTTCCAGGCTTCCACCTGACAGCACTTACTTACAGAACAGTTTAGGACAATAACCTGTCAAATGAAAATGTGAGTGTCGGTGCTCCTCTATGCAATTATCTAATAGGGTAAGAATAATCAATCCTACCTCTCTGGCCAGGTAGTTTTCCTTATTAAAAAGTAGGTTTTTACTGTGTAGTTGTAAATGATGCAATCGCCTTTCTGTCTGTCTTACAGTCACATTAACCTTTGCTACTTTACCACAAAGGTTTTAGCATGACTTAAAGGTGGAAATAGATGTTACTGGTTATGTTTGTTTTCTGAATAAAGAGAAAGAAATGCCTTTCAAAAAATAGCTGTGTAGTTTAACAAAATCCTTAAAGGATAAGTGCACTGTAAAATCAAGTTATGTTCATTTGGAAGCTGCATCTTTATAAATACCGTTGCCATATATTTTTTTTACCTATGCCCCTCCAGAGCCTAGCTTTGTGCCTTGAAAGTTGCTGACATCTTGTTACTGGTTTGCTGAATCTTAAGCTCCGCCCCTCTGAGATTTCCTCTGCTTTCTCCTGCTCGAGCCTCAAACGATAATGCTTGTGAGTTCCGTGCACTCTCCTGCTTGAACCTCAAACAGTAATGCTTGTGAGTTCCGTGCACTCTCCTGCTTGAGCCTCAAACAGTAATGCCTGTGAGTTCTGTGCACGTGTGTGTGTGCACGGAACTCACAGGTATTACCGTTTGAGGCTCAAGCAGGAGAAAGCAGAGGAAATCTCAGAGGGGCGGAGCTTAACATTCAGCAAACCAGTAACAATATGTCAGCAACCTTCAAGGCACAATGGTAGACTCTGGAGGGGCATAGGTAAAAAAAAAATATGGCAACGGTATTTTTAAAGCTGCAGCTTCCAAATGAACATAACTTGATTTTTTTCTCAAAGAACAAATCAGTATTTAGGTAGATCCACACTTAAAACTGGATTGTGGTTTTCATGTTTTCTACTTTTTTCAAATATATAAAATTCTAAGGGCTTTTGTAAAAATACTGTAGATTTTTACTATCATAGATTTTAAACACCATAGGCTAATCTAGCTGTAGGCTTACCTTTCTTATAGGCTTGAGCTTGGTTTCCATTACAAAATCATACTTGCACAGTTCACAGCATCGCGTATCTGAGCTTTTGATCCACTGATGTAGGCATGTTTGATGTACAAATCTTAAAGTACCAGTGCATCGACAGGGAGTAATGAGAGGATTTTCTTCATCTCCCTCACAATGGCAAATTCTAAATAAAAATGTTCAAGTGTTACAAAATATACTGATCAATCCACTGACAAAAGTAAAATAATTACTTGCATAAACCAGTGTTTTGTCATTCAATATATTCTCAGTTGACAATCTAAAAACAAACTTCACCATTAGCTGCTAATTGTTTATTAGAGAATTTTAACAAACAGACCTACAAAATAATTTTGAAATGCAGAAAAATAACAGTAAATCTGTGTATAAAGTGTATAAGAAAAATAACTCCTCAACAACATTTTGTCACTTCCCTATCCTTTTCTTAAATTACATTACAAGTTTTAATCTAAACATTTTATAATATGTAAAGATATAAGATATATACAATCTATCCTGTCTATCATAGATGTAAACACTTATATTATAGATATAAAAAAACTATAAATGTTCAACTATAGACCGCAATATATGCAATTGCTGAAAGAACAGGGATTGAATTCCACGCAATATTTGGAGTAATGCATATAGTTAAGTGTTAACATACTTAATAATGAAGTCATTTTCTCTGAGACTTTTATTAGTTGTTGGAAGTGGCCTTTCTTTGACGAGGATCTCAAAATCAAGTGAGCAAGCTATTGCTAGGGGCTCAGGTTCCATAAACACCAGGCCAGCAGGGGAAACAAGTTTTAATAGTGGTGTGTAGTTCCTAAAGCTGTAATTATGACATGCAAGTATTCCATCATATTGTTAATATGTTTACACACCCAAATTGTGATGTGTAAACTCGACTGGACGAGTTACTGACTTTATCTGTGATAAAAACGGTGTTATGTGGAAAGTTTTTTAAACACTTATGTCTCCCTAATCTGAACATTTTTTTTATCCAGCAGGGCACTTTCTCCCCACACTCCGATGTTTTGTGTTTTTAAGATCTGTTTTTAGTCACTTGAGCACTTTATAGGTTTAGGATGTTTATGTGATAGGTTATACTTCGATATGCTAGCCTGTTAAAGGGCAACTGTGGTCTCAAAACAAGTTAGGGTTAAATGAAAGCCTGTAATATAAAATGGGAAAATAAGATGTGAAAATCACATCTCTGGCTGGAGCCTGTGAGACATTACAATGGGGTGAATGTTCAAACTTCCTGGTTCCAGTAAGTTGAGTGACATCACCTGACCTCTGCCCGCCTGTCCACCCCGGGGGAGAAGCATGCTCAGTTAAGACTTAATGCTGGGGAAATCAGCAAGTACCTGGGGAAAAAATTGACAGTTGAGAAGAGGAGCCTATTAATGCAGGCTGAGGCTGGTCACATGACTACAAGCTAGTCACATGGCTGAAAACAGGAAGTGTTCAAGCAGGAAGTAATGTTGCTAAACCTTTCCAGCAAATTTCTCACAAATTTTATCTAGTGATTTAGGTTTTATTTTGAAGGTACAATGGAAGGCTTTTTATATAATACTTATGAGTTTGGAAGAATTCAAGACCACAGTTACCCTTTAAGTTTTTTATGTATTATTAAGGGATATAATAGTGTTGGACGCTGGCAACTAACTAAAGATTGGTTGTTGCTCCTCCTCCCCAATATTAAAATTAAATTTGGCTGTCCTGAGGGTGTCCTAGGGCAGAGATTGGTGTTGGCAAATGTGAAGAATGCAATAAATCAGGGGAACAATCTGTTAATCTGGAGCATTTAAAATGTTCTTATCATAGTAGTTCAGTCCACCTTGGCTATAATTATTTTAAAATAAAAATGTAAGAAAGAATTTTTGTTTATTCACTCTTGAAATAAAATTGCTAAAATAACACTAGTGTTACAATTGTCTTCAGAAGTCCTATAATGAATGAATTAACAGTGCAGAACTAGCCAATCTATTGATGCAAAGTGCAATTGACTAAACCATTGCTTCTCTTTGTCTACCAAATAAACAGTACAACTGTTTATTGCACTGTATTCTATATTGAAATGATCACATATTAAATATAAAGTTTCCCACAATGTGACCAAAATGTTTGCCAACTTGTATTATGTTTAACTGTCAAGCAAAGTTATCTCTAAAGAGCAAAGGCAAGATATGTTTTTTTTTCTGTTTGTCATAAAATTTGGTTTGAATGCTTTTTGACTGAAATCTTGACATTTTGTTAGCGGAATTGTAAGAGTGACAAGCTATTGTCAGCTACTGGGAAAGCTGTATTTATCTTTCACTTTCATTTGCAGTTTTATCTTGTATTGAGTGTTTTGAAATGTAATAAGTTTTGGGTTTATCTGCAGTTTTCATTTTACTTCTATAATACAAAATGGGAAATGCAATGCGCTATTCCTTTCTTTTCCTGGGTTTTAACTGGTGTATTTTTATCCTATTTCTTTATATAATTATATTCATAAGATTTCTACATGTCTACACATTTGTACAGTATTGTACAATATAATTTTAAATGGAAAAAATAAATAAATAATGATATTAAAAACAAAACTAACCTGTAAGTGGGTTTTTGTCCTGGATAAACGCAGTGGGATTTACCCCTGCACGTGCTCAGGTCCCAATTATTTGATATTATGGTTGTAGCGCTGGGTCCCAAACAGATTTTACCAGCTGTGTGCATTCAACACCAGCAATTTACATGTAAGTCAAGTAACTGGCAAATTTTCAGACATTGTTTTGCATTTAACATCAATGATCATCTAATTAAAGCCCACAACTCACTTTCTTGATTAAATGCACCTGAAGTGTAATCAAGCCTGATTTTTGATTACATACACATGATTGGAGGGAATCCCCCCCGGACACAATTGGCCATCCGGGGGGTGTCTGAAGATTTTTGTGAATCTTGGGGAGAGTGTATAGTTTGGGGACCCTGGGATGTTATTTCCCCTGTGGGAGGAGTTAACCCTTTAATAAGGAATGTATTTTGATGCTTTAATCACCTGCTTACAATTTTGAAAAAGGGAAATAGTCTTCCCGAAACATCATGCTGTTTGTAAGCATGCAATAAATATATTATTCACTATAATATACATTATATGGTGCGGCTCATTTGTTACCTCTGTGTTTTAGAGGGATTGCGGAGTATATATATATAGTATACAAACAAGCCGCACTCCATCAAATATTGCTTAAATAGTTTTCTAATTTCTAATATACTAAGAAGTCATTGGCACATTCTAGAACAGGCTTATCCGAATGTGGAAGAATGTAATGCTCCTCCGATGATGGCCCACAGGAAAGGTAATACATTAGGGTCTATGCTGAGATTTAAATCTCTAGGGAATACCCAAAAGAACACTTGGCTGGGAAGTAAACGACAAGGGATATTTCCCTGTCACAATTGCATCCATTGTAGATCTGTAATACAGGCACCCAGATTTAAACATCCAGGTACTGGGGAGAAAATAGTACCTGCGTGTACTATTGTAGTGTGACCATGTAATAAAATCTATGTTGGGAAGACAACACAAAAAGTAAAAGCTAGTATTAGCCAAGTCTTCAACATGGACATCTACTGGTGCTCAAACACTGTATGGACAATAATCATAAAGTGGAGGATTTGAAATACATAGTGTTAGAAAAGTATATTGACAATTTTCAAGGAGATAGACAGCTGAGATTAAAACAGAGGGATACGTGGTGGATTAAAAGATTGTGGTCCCTGGCACCTATTTGGTTGAACAGGGACTATAACCTTTATTTGTATCTATAGTTCTTTGGACATCCGTCCACCCCATAATGTATCATATACTGTAATTTGGATATATGTATATACTTCTGTAGGGATTCCTGTTTATTACCAGGTATTATATTGATGTAGCTATGTAACTGCCATATTGATGTGATGTCATTTCCCCTATAGGAGGGATCAACCATTTAAAAAGGGAGGTGTATGTAATTAAATCACCTGCTTACAAGATTTGAAAAGGGGAGCAGAGGCTCCTGAAACATTATATGTGCTGCCTTGTGAGCATGTAATAACAATAAATAGAAAACTATTTGAGCAATATTTGATGGAGTGCGTTTCGTTTGTATATTTTGTATTTTGGAGGGAGACACGGTGACCCTTTACATTATTTACGCTACAGCTTATTACAATAAGTATAAAAATTAATGATTAATACCTGTTTTGGGTTTCTGGGAGAAACATTTTTTTTTAAATATTTTCTGATGGGATTTTACCTGCCTGCAAGGTTCCTTTTTTTCATTATGGCATGGTAATCATAAAATTTTCTAGTTTACAGTGTCATTGACTGAAGAACAGGAGGTAAATGTACTATCCCTTACCTCCTGTTCTTCAGTAAATCTTGTAGGAGAGGAGGAGAAACTTACACGTGGAGCGCTCCAGTGCTGCAGGGAAACTCCGACACGGCTGACAGCCTCCGACGCATCCCCAGTCCTTTACACAGTGCAAAGGAGCTTGGACGCGTCGGAGACTGTCAGAGAAGCTGGCACTGGAGCGATCCGCGAGTAAGTTTCTCCTGCTCTCCTGCAAGATTTACTGAATAACGGGAGGTAAAGCTAGGTACACACAGTATAGATTTCTGAAAGATGACAGACAGGATCTGCAAGATACTGTCTGTCATCTTTCAAAGATCTGCATACACACAGTCCCGAGCGTTCTCCCTATGAACATTATAGGAAGAACGCTCGGGACTGTGTGTTTCCATTGGCCGCGCTAGACTCCTCTATAGGGAGTCTAGAGCGGCCGATGGAAATTTTCGGTCTTTCCTGATTGTTCGGCTGCCGCACGCTCGTTTGGGAAACAAAGGCACACACATAACGATAAAGCCCCGATACCATCGGATCTGACGGTATCAGGGATTTATCGTTACTGCGTGTACCCAATGCATTTACCTCCTGTTCTTCAGTAAAACAGTAAAAAAGAAACTTGTAAAATGGATGTACATACCCTTGAATGGTTACAAAAAACAATCATTAAAAAAGATGTGGGAATGTATTTAGCAAACCATAAATATACATCAAAAGAATGAAATAGCATGCTGGGTCTTTGTTTCTTTAGGTTGTGCAATCGCTAGTTTAAAGATTACCTTTTAGTGAAAATGACTTCTTCAAGCTTCCTCTGGCTTCTTTGATAAAAGGAATTAAGCTATGCATTTTAATTCTGAGTAGTAGATACTATGAATTAAAGACTTTCTGGACATGCGAAGGCAATATGCAAAGAATGAATGAGTGATGAATACCGGTTTCAAAACTAACCTGGTTTTGATTCTGAACTGCTGGTTTCAAAAATCCGCAGTTTTTTTTTTAAAATTTTGAAACTCAGAGCTTTTCAATGAAAATGTAAAAATTTTTGAAAATTAAATTTTTTTTGAAAATGAGAAAATTACATTTGAAAAAATTAAAAATCCCATCGAACTTGATTATCTAAATTGTTATCAAAATAATAGAGATCAAGAAAAAATTTCAATTAAAATTGGGTTTCAATTGGATTTTCGGAATCTAAAATTAGTTCCACGGTACCGCTGTTGAAACAAAACTCACCAGTTCCGTTCATCTCTCTCAATTTTAAATGATGCAAATGCAGAAGCAAAAATGATTTATTGACTCTAGCTGCTAATTCTAAAAGTGACCCGTCACACCAAAGTTAGAACATCCTCACATTCTCACCAGTGTAGGCTGCAACCTGAATGCCTGTGTACTCTAGTGCTTCATTATACCTATCTATCTATATTATATATTTCTAGATATGGTTCTCCACAACTATTGGTGTGTGTTTAAATACTTGTGCATGTTTGGAGATTCTGCCATGGGTTTATGCGGTGCCAGGCTTTCAAATGCTAATGAGATCCTGACTAGAAGAGAGACCCGCATCCTAATTGTGATAGCTAAATTAATGGTTTGTCTGACAATGGATGTGCCTGAAGCCAGATCTGCATGTGCAGATAATCTGCCTGTATGTTTTATAAAAACTACTTGTTTCCAACTCAGCAATTTGTTGGAAATCAGTCATTATGGTTATCAGGCAGGTTTGAGATTTTCTGTCTGAATGCCTGAAGAACTGATACACACACAGTTTTTTGCAGGTAGGAGGAAGCCACTGTTAGTGCTGCATGTTTAAGACTGTGGAGGGATAAAAGGAAAAGACCCAGTCAGCCCTGAATACCAGATAAAGAACCTTCTCGTTAAATAAGACACAGACACCACTTTTTTGGGTTAAACAATCGGCCACGGCTTTTTTTATTGAAATATTAATTGAAATAACTTAAATTTAAATATGCCCTTTGCATATTACCAAACTGTACACCCTTGCGTGCCAATAACCATACTTGTTGTTAACCATCTCCAGCTTGAATGCCAACCTCTGTCTTGCCAGAGGGCATGTAACGGCTCCATCAATTTCCAGCAAGGGTGTACCCGCCAGCCGTGACTCCAACAATATTAAATATAAATAACACAACATATATAACATAAAGCAAGGGAGGGCGGGAGGGATGAGCTGTTTTCAGGTCACCAGCTGCTCTGTAATGGCACCGGTGACCGCGGGCGCTAATCCTAAATACTAGCCGCGTCTCGCGAGACTTAGCTCGCGCGCCACTTAGAGAAAGGAGGGGGCGGACCTGAAGGAGCCTACACTACCTAGAGCTCCCGCCACGGTCAGACGCCCCATCCACTAACCCGTGGCGGGCTCCCATATCTACCTGCAAGGAGAGAGTACAACTACTGTCAGCTTAAAACTGTGTAGAGCTCGGTACACACTGACACATCTTTTGTTCCTACCAACCGTTTGCCATAGTCCATGGAAGACAGCATGATCAGTGTTGATTTACCAGCATGTCTGACCACCTGTTCTTCCGATCCAGCAACCGATGCACATAAATATCAGTTGGTTTGCCAAAAAATTTGCTCAGGACCCCTAAGATTCGATCTGTCATTTTTTAAGGATTATGCTACACACGGTGCTTAGCATTATCCCAATATAAGGTATAAGGAGAACATTTGGGACTAACACATTCCCTTTAGTCGTGGCTGACTCCCTATACTTCAGTACAGGGGTTTGACTATGACAAATAAAGGGGAGATTCCATCAGAATAGTCCCCTTTTTTTAGAGTATGTACCCAGCTCAAAAAACTACCAAAACAAATATTACAACTCTCTCTATCCTATATAACTTCTCTAGAAGTGAATGGCTTGGGGTTGTTTATGAGAAATGTAATCTACCTGGATAGGATCACAAACACATTTAAAGGAGAACTAAAGCCATTCAGCAAGCCCCCTCCCTTTTGCAAAGACACTAGGGGAGGATGCAGTCCCCGCTACTTACCTGGCCGAGATCCTGCAAAGTAATTAACACTTTGTGAGATTTAGTGCACCCAGATGGATTACATGTTTTGCTCTACTAGGTAGGACTGAACTTAACTAAAATGTGTATTGGATTGGATGTGCTGGGTAAAGTCTGCAAATGTATGGATGACTTCACACATGACTGTAAACCCACATAACCTTATAGTACATCAGATATTGTGCTACATCTCCCTGTAGTACATAGGAAGGGCTTGCTAAAAGGCTTCTCTCTTTAACATTAAAGCATGTTATTTTGAATGAAGCAACTGCAGCAGTATACAGTATGTTATTGATTCAATTACTGTAGGTAGAAAAACGAAAACAAGTTTTGTTTTTGTTCTTCAAACAAGTTACAGGTAATATAAATGGGCTTTAGAGAAAGCTGCAAACACAACATACACATGTTAAAGGGAAGGTTCAGTGGAAATTATCAATATTTGTTAAATTGTTAGTTTGTGTAATGCATACTTAGTTATTCTACATATTCTCTCCCATTTTGAAAAATCAGTTGATTTCATACACTTTGCTGTTCCCTACTGTTGACATTAGTGAGCTGACATTTCAGGTTCTAACGGTCCATCTTCTTCCCAGGATGCACCACATCCTTGGAATGTTCCTAACAGTAATTTGTACTGATTGGCTGTTGGATGTGTCAAACATGCTCAGATCTCTACTGAGCAACTGAATCAAACCAGGTGCTGGGTCAAAGGCAAGACCGTAACTGTCTCTATTAGGGGTCCTGCAAACAGGAAGTCAGTATTTTGGTTGCATTTATTTATATACAGAAAAAATGCTGAATGGGCAGGTTAAGGTCATTAGGATGGAAAAATACTTCTCTTTTTTCTTAAAAGCATATGTATTTGCACTGAACTGATGCTAAGCCATTTACAAAGGATTAGCGTCAATTTAACAGTTTTAACAATTTAGTCAACCGCACAGTTGCCGCTAGTGATTTATTGTAGAGTTTGTGGGGATTTTCTAGCACATAGTTTAAATCATGAAGGACCAAAAATGAATTTACCCAGATCCTCAAGCTCAACATTAAATCCACACTGCAGAGGTTCTTGGTAAATTTACCCAGTAATGTGGGTGGGTGTGCTGACATCTGTATATGAGAGCACTGGGACCACAGCCTTGTCTTTTTACACCCATGTGACCACTGATTCCCTTACAAATTACAGTAGGGTGTATTGTCCAGTGAACAAACTGAAAGATAAATACTGATTACAGTCCCCTGCCTGTTAACACTTGTCAAAATATATTAGCATGTCATGCAAGAAATAGCCCACTCCTTTGTGTGTGTGTGTTTATTTCTACATATATTAACAATAGGTATAAGATATAAGCTGGAAAAACTACTACCAAAAACCCCAACTACCACTATAACAAATAGAATAAAGTACAAGCTATAGTATTGTAAGAGGAAATAAAAATCCAAAATATACCGTATGTTAATCCCTTGTCAAGAATTGTGCTGTAAAATTTTTCACCGATATTTCAACCTGATGGACCAACTGGCTAGTTGACTGGGCTAAAAAAATATGCTCCCCTGTGTACTGAGCCGCAAGCCTAAAGGCAAGTTTCATTGTTTCCTATAGTTCCAATCATCTGCTTGACACTATTGAGCACTTCATCAAAAAAGAAAAGATGATGCGACTAGATGGAAAATTTTCCGCCGACCCCATATTTAACTTCCCATCTCTCACAGATTTCAAACATTTTTCCCAAATGGATTTCCGCTCTTCTTATCAGATCAGAAATCCAATCAAAAAACATCTTCCCATGTATGGGGTACCATTGAGGGATCCGACAGGATTGAATAGCACAAGCACTTCCACTGGCCAATCCCACAGCCTGGAAAAACACAGTAGGTTGGAAATAACGGTGAAAAAAGGCAAAGATGAATGATTTTGGGCCAGCATTCATTCCCTTCTTGTTCTGGTTACACACAGTCCCGATAAAAGGCTGAATCCTTTGGGATTGCTCTATAATCGTCCAAAATTTAATATTGCCCCAACTATAGAGGGCACAGAGCAGCCTCTGGCCACCCAATTGATTCCTAAAATGGTTATCATGGTCAGCCATTAGCGCAGCGCCAACATTTTAGCTATACCACCTTTTAAAAGACATTCCTATGTTAAAGTATAACCTCTTTATATTTTCCTTGCCCCTAAACTCTTGCTGATTGAATAATGCTCCCCTTCACTGTAAAATATAAGAAACTCCATATCCATACAGACATGGTATATCTTTGCTACAGGTGCAAAGCTTATTATAATAATAATAATAATATATTATATTATAATAATATAACAATAAACAATATTTTCATATAATTATCTATCACTTTCTGCAGTCCAGTTCATGGTAAAGCTGATACCAGGGCATGCATGTCCTCAAAGAATTAACACTTGCTGTTCCCATTGTTTTAATCCCTTTTCAGACTGACCTCTTAAGGTTCGTCTGATAATCATACCGTGTATTGGCATTTTATCAGCAGAAACGACCGTTCAGTCGGGGATCGTTGCCCAACCGGCCGGGCGGATCTTCGAACGAGCGGATCGCCGAACGACCCCCGACTGAGCGCATACACACGCGTGACTATCGCCTGTTTCGGACATTCGTCACAGGTGTACGTCGGGCTCAGGGGTCGGTCGGGGCTCGGGCAAACATCAGCAGGTGTGTACGAACTTTTAGACACTGAGGCACTACTCACATTGTATCTTCTTTGTGTGTTATTAGCCTGTAGAAGAATGTGCCTCACACACTCTGTCATATTCACCCTTGTGGCTGGCAGTGTAATCGGTCATATGCCTATTACAATATACCACACGCACCAGTCGTTGGTTAAACATTGGTTATATCATGCTAGGAGTTTGACGCTTATAGGACACAGAAAGTGAGTGCATTAAAAAAACTGAAAAGTGGAAAGCTGATCCAACACACAACAGCCACAAGGTTTGTACTAAAAAGTAGGGTGTCTATAAGAAGTGTTCTTTTGAATGATTTCTGTATTTATTCTCTACTGCAATTGCTTGGCATTTTCTAATTCTAATTAAAGGAATTAATTAAAGTTTACTGGTGAGCATATGCCCAAAATGCCAGGGAAATTATATTTTACTTTATAAAAACATAGCTAATAAAAAAAATACAATATTACTGAATTGCATGCAACGTCCGATGTGTACATTTCCAGTGTACTATTGCGTAACTGGATAATCTATTCTGTTAATTTAAATAAGGTTATTATTCTTACACCCCATGGAAATCTGCAAACCATTGTAGTAAATGTCCCAAATGAAAGTTGGTCTGTGGACTCATTGAAACATGTAATGGGAAAATAACCACATTACAAAAGAACTGCATGATTAAGTCAAATGTGGCTCCTGGATGTTTTAGGAGAATGAATGGAAACACATCAGGGACACAAATTGAGGACACCTCATAAGAGATACTTAAGACACAGCATTGTCTTCAACATCTAATCCTGCCACAGTTTTACACAAATGTACAATTCTGCCATTATTTGTACAATAACAGTTAACAAACTATGAGCAAGATATTAATATCTTAATCCAAAAAAAGGATTAAGCACAATCAAATTTAATGTCCAAAAAAAGATAAAATATAATTGAACACATTTAGATATAGATAAATAAGAGTGATAGCAGTCGTAAGCCCATGTGGTCTGGGCTCATTCGTCACATGTACTTTTGTGGCCTTGGTGCTGCTGTAAAGTCAATAATAGCAATCTTCAAAGGAAGAACAACATACTCTCTGGACCTTTACATTTCACTTTCCACAATGTTTTGGACCTTGTCTCAGAACTTTAATGACCTTATCAAACCTTTATCAGGTTTATGCCTGAGACAAGGACCAAAACGTTTTTTGTTAAACTGTAGTAAAGAATATTGACTGATTGTGCAAGTGAAATATACTTAATTATCAGTCAAAAGTCCCAGCATGTCAGGTCACACACATTTAGGATAGTCTCGGCAGGTACATGAAGCTAAATGCTGGTGGGGGGGAACACAAGATTTAAACACATTTTGCTTTTTACTGGAGATTTCTCAAACGCGCCATTGTACTCTATCCTAAATGAATTGTGTGACTTATTTCACTTGTGGGTTAGACATTATATATGTTGACAATTACTGTGTATAAGTGGGATATGAGCATCTCAGTGTTATGTTTTTTCTATTTGTGGGGGGTTCTAGCCTATTGAATATAAATTGTGTGGCACAATAGACTTTTTCTTGTTTATTAACCATTTGTGACATAGTGGTGTGCAGTGATTTGTGTATATACGTAAATGCTCATTTGGTGCAGATTTGCTTGTGTGTGCCATAAATAGTATATCAACCCCAATAAAATTAGTCCTAATGATTTGCATTGAGTTATTTTGTATTCTTGTGTGCAATGGTATGTTTACACTGCTGCAGATCCAAAGTTGAAAGTTGTGTATTTTGCATTAGTAACTAATTCATCAATAAAACGCAGAGATTTTATTTTCTGACTAGAAATAGCATTTTAGTCCATTTGTGCAGGCACAAGACTTTCCTGCACGAAAATGAGAGAACTTGGCTTTTGGAACCTGATGTGAATTTGCAGCTACACTTAGTTATCAGCCTACCAATACTTTATACCTCCCCATATACTTTAGTGCATGACACTGATCATGACTAGGAATGAATTTTGGGTTAGAAAAGAACGCGATTGAGGGTCCGGACTGCAGGTTTTAAAGTTCCGACAGAACTTTCCAAATTTTTTAAACTTTTGAATTTTTAAGGTTTCATCGTATTTTTGAATTTTGATATCACAAATATTGATAAATATAAGAAATATAATGTTGACTGCAGGGGTGTTCCTAGAGTTTTTGACACCTGAAACAACTTTTAAATGCCGCCTATCGGCAGATGGGGGGGTGACACTGGGGGGCTGAAAATCAAATTTTGGGTAGAAATTTGGCGGTTTCCGAAATAATGAACAATGATAATTTTCTACCTAGAATGTCGAACCTATCATCTGACTAAGGCTGCGTACACACAGCCAGACTATTTGTTCCGACCGAGCGCTCGCTACGAGCTGAATTTATTTGACGGCCGAATTTGCAAATGATCCTTCGTGCGGTTTCCATAGGAATTTTCCAACGTGTCCGTGCGTTCGTTCATCCGGTCCGGATGGACGAACGATCGATGTTGGACACGGCCGACCACCACACACCAGCCAATATTTTCAGCCGACAGACCAAAAGTGCTGTGAATCGCCACTGTATGTATCAAGCTGTTTGGTCAGTAATTAACTAATATTAGGAAATATTACTATATGGTCCATATTTGGGATACTGACGGAATCCCAGCTGTATTACGTTTAAATATTATCTTATATGCATACATTTGTAACTGCAACAGATATTCAGTCAATAATTGTGTAAGGTTGGAGGTGTCTGACCTGCCCAAACCCTGACTGCAAAACTTTGCTATATATAGACTTCAAACTCTAAACAACTTATTTCTCAAATAAGAAGGCATTCTAGCACTAGGAGTAAATCCCTTCAGAGCAGTGGGTTAAGTGAGGTTATAGCATCTAAGAAGATATGACTGTTTGTTAAAGGGACACTATAAATATAGGATCACTAATTGACTGATACAATGCCTATTAAAACATTACTATCTCAAGGGCTTCCGCAATCCCATTGAAAACCTGAAAGCAATGATTAATGAGTCACCTGATAATGTAACTGATTTCAACAGAATGTATTTACCAAAGATGCTGATTCAAGTGGAGTAGGAGAAACTCCAGATCAGCTATATGTGGAGGTATTTCATTTACACTGTAAACGCCTCACCCATTATACCAAATAAAATAGTCTACAGAAAGCAATTATTGTTTCACAAACAATTGTCTGCCATTATCAGTATTCACAAAAGAAACTTTTTTAAGGGAACATGTACCCAATAAGTAAAGCTTATCTTCCCTGACTTAAACATCAATTAGGTAAAATAAATACATGCTGGACAAACACAGAACTACAGCCAATGATAGATGCCCTGGTATTGTTGCCTGGACTATATGGGCATCTCTAATGACTGAACATTAATCTCAGTCTATAGCTGGGTACACACTGTTAAGCTGGGTACACACCATTTAATATTTCAGCCCAAGGGCCTGAGATTTCATTGTGTGTTATTTTTTTAATGAAATATTGGATGGAAAACCACAGCCAAATGTTCCTCTATGGACCACAGGCTCGGTCGTGACCAACTGTCAGACGCAGCTGCTTTTTCCGTGACCATCAGTCCTTCGTCCTGGCCGACTGGTTGAAATAGCCAAATGGTTGGTCAGGACGAAGGATTAGCAAGTGTGTACTCACCTTAAGATTCTGTCTGTCATCTTTCAAAGATGTAGCTATGTAGAATGGGGAGAACGTTCAGGACTGCCAAATTCCCTACAACTTTGTGCGACTCCTATTACTTAAGCACAAGGGGCCGACCGCGGCCAAGGGAAATTTGCGGTCAGTTCCAGGCATTCCCAAGGCTGATGGTGAACATTCATCAGCCTCAGGAGCACTTGTTTCTGCGTTACTGGTTTTAACGATAAAGGGATGATTCTGCTGGATCTGATGGAATTGTTCCTTTAATGTAAAAGTGTGCACTCCGCTCATCATCTCACCAAAACAGTTGTTTGGTTGATCAACATGTCTAAGTTTTTCTTTTGCTCTCTGGCTAAACAAGAGATGGTGGGAAATGCCTACACCCTTCCATCAGGAAGAGAAATCCATGCCCCAAACTCGTTGAAGAATTCCATATGTTCCACTGGCCAATGTGAGCATCAATTCCTTTTATAAATAGGGTTGCCAGATCTTGCCTACCATATATTGTTTTGATTCTTCAAAACAATATATCAGATCACATTGGTATCTGTCAGCACACATGCAGTGGAAACCGCACACATTAAACTGACTGTGTGGACATACACAGTGCGATTGGATCGGCTCCCTTTACTTAAAGCAAAGGGAGCCAATACCGTCTGATGGATATTTTCCATCTTTCCCAACTGACAGTAATGCAGATTACAGTCATTCATTGGCACTGTGGTTGGTTGGTTTTAGCCCCCACGCACTGATTAGATTTCTCCATTATTGTTATTGTGTATGGGCACCTTAAGCGTGACTGTAAGATGGTAAATTTGCAGCTTTGTAAACTCTCCCGTATGTACTGTTTAGAATGTTATTGTAATGTTTCAAACACTTTTCCTACTTTTATTGGGGGGAGGTTATTTCTCAGTGCTACCTATGTACTTGTAGGCCGGGGATTGGAACTCAGGGTTTTCCAATGGGTTCTTTAAAGGGGACGTTCAGTGAAAATACATATATGTTTAAGAAAAAAAAAGAGTAGTATTTTTCCATCCTAATGACCTAAACCTGTTCATTCAGCATTTTGTCTGTGTCTAAATAAATGTTTCTGAAATACTGACTTCCTGTTTGCAGGACCCATCCATCCAACAGCCAATCAGTAGAAATTACTGTTGGTAACATTCCAGGGTAGAGTGCATTCTGGGAAGAAGCAAGACCGTTACAGAACCAAAATGTCAGCTCACTATTGTCAACAGCAGGGAATAGCAATTGCATTAAATTTAATTAATTTTTCAAAATGGATGATAATATGTAGAATAACTATGAATGCATAATATAAACTAAGAATTTACAAATTTATGATATTTTCCACTAAGAGTAGAAAAATCAGTATAACTTAAGTCTTATACACACATGCGACCGCGGGGCCGACCCACAACGCACAGCGTGTATGCACGGCCATTTCGGCCAATAATCATGCCTTGTATGGGCACTTTGTGGGCCGTAACAGCCATTGCTTTTCCAACTGGAAAAAAACAGTATCTATTTGCAAGCAGAAATTATATCTATAACCACATGAGAAGCAGAATGAGGTCACTTTTTAAATGCTTATTTACTAAACTTTGGCATTGCTTTTTGTCGCATTGCTTTTTGTCAACAAGGCAGTTGATTTTAGCTCATCATGCTTTATGTTCTGTTCTTTTTTAGGCCATTGATCATTCCCATAATGGATGTAATATACAAGTGGGGACAAGCTGAAGTCTACAGAACTATTATTTATTGAGTATTTGAGGTTTTATTCAACCGTGAGGTCTTAAACACGAGTTGGCCAGAAAAATGTAAAAGGACAAGGTTCGCTCAATAAAAACTGGCTCTGCTGGTAAAGACTGCACCTGGCGTGGAACAGAAGACTGCAATTTCATCCACCGATCAGATTCTGGAGATTTTTTCGTAAAATGGAGACAAAAAGCAAGAGAATTTTTTTTCTCAGTTTTACGAAATTAAGGAAGAATATGAAGAAGAAAAAATATTGCTATCCCATGCATTATGCATATAATCATATGACAAACAGTGAACAGAGTTCCATGCTACTGCTTTTTTGAAGCAATCTCTCAACCGTTACACTAAAAGTGAGATTCAGGAAATTGTAGTTTCACAAATCATGGAATATTGAAGGTTTCCTATCCCTTTATAAATTATGTATGATGTAGCAGAATATTACTGTGACATTCCAATGCCACACCAACTCTACATCCTGAAACAAACTTGCTCAGAGTTTTAAAGGACAACTATACTGTAAAAAATATTGTTTTATTGTACAATTTTCATCTGCCAGGTTAGTGCCCTGGGCATTCCTGTATTAAACATAGGGCTGAATCCAGTAGGAAGCATGATAGAAGAAGTTTTTTTCAAGCTGGTGCTCCTCAGGGGGAAAACAATTGTGAGGTAGGAATTTTCCTCTTCCTCGGGTACTTTTCATTGTTTGTTTTTTTAACTTTATATGCACTATAGTTCTCCTTTAAGTCCATGCAAAGCTAACACTGCTTGACCTTATTGTCAGAAGAAATGACCCAATATTGTTGTACTTAATAACAGAACTAAGAGAATTATGTGGCTTTTATACACAGGCTGGGAAAAGGAATGCAATACATTAAAGCAATGAAATTAAACATTTACCTTATTTCTACAATCATTAGAACCACAGATCAAAATCTCAATCACAATTTGAGGTCACACAGCAAGCAATAGTGTTGGAAATTTACTATAATCACTGCGTGAACAGATTTTGACTCAAGACTTTTTGCTCCAAAGCTCAGTGTTTGTCAACTTTTAAAGGACCCATGAAGCAGTTTTTACATCTCAGGGAACCCCTACAGTAAAACCTTCCCCTACAGTAAAAGCTGCTCCTGACAGTATAGCTTGGTACAGCAACCTCTCTAGGGCCACTGGTTGAGAAATGCTTGCTAGTGGAGGAATCCCTATAAAACCCCAGGTGTTTGCCCAGTTACATTGCCTTCTCTCTTAATTACTAGGCCTCTCTAAATGGCAAAATAATGTTTAGAGCATTTCCAATTGGCAAACATGCCTTAATGCTGTTAAAAAACCATCAGCTTGCAACACATTTCATTAGCTTTTTTGTATGCGGTAACATATAACCTATTGAAGCCACAGACTAGCACAGCAAATGAAGAAAAATGTGCTGTTGGTTGGATTCTATAGGGTCATTAAAGTTGTACAGAGTTTATATGAAATGGAGATGAAAGCTGCAATGACTGCCCCCATTTCCCCCAAAACACTCTATCCATCACACATTAAAAGTTGGCTCACAGGCAAAGTGCTATCTTACTCCCACCTGATCCATCAGCTAGGAAGACTAAAAAAGAATTTGTAAAAATTCATTATACATTCCCAACCCCATGTACTGGATGACAATACCAGTGTGTGATAGTTATACAGTGCAATGGTTATTATACATGTCTGAACCCCTGTATTGGATGACAGTACCAGTGTGTGATAGTCATACAGTGTAATGGTTATTATACATGTCTGAACCCCTGTATTGGATGACAGTACCAGTGTGTGATTGTCATACAGTGCAATGTTTATTATACATGTCTGAACCCCTATATTGGATGACAGTACTAGTGTGAGATACTTATACAGTACAATGGTTATTATACATGTCTGAACCCCTGTATTGGATGACAGTACCAGTGTGTGATAGTCATACAGTAAAATGGTTATTACACATGCCTGAACCCCTGTATTGAATGACAGTACCAGTGTGTGATACTCATACAGTACAATGGTTATTATACATGCCTGAACTCCTATATAGGAGGACAGTACCAGTGTGTGAAAGTCATACAGTAAAATGCATATTACACATGCCTGAACCCCTGTATTGGATGACAGTACCAGTGTGTGATAGTCATACAGTAAAATGCATATTACACATGCCTGAACCCCTGTATTGGATGACAGTACCAGTGTGTGATAGTCATACAGTAAAATGGTTATTACACATGCCTGAACTCCTATATAGGATGACAGTACCAGTGTGTGATAGTCATACAGTAAAATGGTTATTACACATGCCTGAACCCCTGTATTGGATGACAGTACCAATGTATAATGGACTCAGTGTTAAGAGATTCTAATATTTACATTATTAGAACATTTTAAAAAAAAAAATTACTGCATATTATGGACATCTGTAAATACATATAGTAAGCAAATGCAAAAAAAAACCCTTATTTCAGTATTCAACCTGTATTTTACTCATATTTTCAGGTTAGTTGCATTTCTTTTCGTGTTAGTGTTTATATATTATCTGTATGTTTATTTCTTTATTAAGAACATGCACTTCAAATATATTATTGTTCAATAAACATTATATCTTTTTTAGAATGAGCATTTTCTCGCAGCTGCTCTTATTTTCTTCCACTGATCCATAGCTTATCCATTTGTTTGTTGCAATAATTAGTTGCATACAATACTTATCGAAGCCTAAGCAATTCTCTCATACATAGGGCTATGTACTGAGAGCTGCTTTTGTTCTCTTCTGCACTGAACCAATCGCGTCTCTCTGTGCATTGCAAATGGGGATAACACATTGCTAATTTTTAACACAAGCTATTTGCTGCCATTAAAGATTTCGTCCTATCATCTTGGTACATTGGTTACGGCAGTTATGCAACCCTGTTTTTGCACATTGCCTCAACCGCAGTTATTTGTGTTTTAAAGCCGCGTTAACCATTGGTACATCGGTTTACACAGCTTTAAGACATAATAAGAGAGAGAAATAGCAGGTAGCAGTTCTCGGTATAATCTCTTATATTAACACCAAATGATTCCGCTGTATAGCAGTTATCTTTTAAAGGAACACTAAACTCATAAAGACAACTATTTGCCATTCATTTATATTATTCACAGGGAGGTGAGAACACTTATTCTCACCTCCCTGTGAATAATATTATGTTCTGTGGACCTGGAACTTACCTTACTGCCGCTCCACTCGCAGCCGCTCCTTCACTGACAGACGCTCTGTCCCGACCGCGCTCCCTATCTTAGGCGCATGCGCGTCAATACAAAAGATAGGGCGCACGATCGGGAGAGAACAGCTGTTCAGTAAAGAAGCGGCTGCGAGTGGAGCGGTGGTAAGGTAAGTTCCAGGTCCCCCGAGCGTAATATTATTCAAAGGGAGGTGCGAATAAGTGTTCTCACCTCCCTGTGAATAATAGAAACAAATGGCAAATAGTTGTTTTTATGGGTTTAGTGTTCCTTTAAAAAAACAGTTAATATGAAAAGTACTTGGGACAGGGATATAGGACTGGTTATTCCTACCTCCCAATATTGTTTCTGTGAGGAGCACCAGCTCAAAGAAAACTGATTCTGCCAGTCTTCCTCCTGGCTTCAGCACTATCTTTAATACAGGAATAGCACAGGACTAACCTGGCAAATAAAAACTGTAGCTCCTCAACTTAACAATATTATTAACAATAATGATACTTCTGACGACGAATAACCTCAGAGTGCAAGGCAAACGTTCGTTTTGGATGGTAATCGCACGTGTGTGTGCGTTCGGTACCGATAACAACTGTAATTGTACGAATGCTATTGTAATTTCACGACCACATTCGTAATTGGATGATTGTGGAGGTAAAACATATGATCATAAAAGTTGATGTATCGCAAAATAGCAATTATCACTGGCCTATAATTTCACTACATGTATGGCCACCATTAGTGTTCCTCAGATACATGTGGATTTCATATACTCACCCTCGCTCCACACATGCATATTACCCAGGGTGAGGACCTAAACCACTAGATCTTTACCCGAGTTCTTAGATAAGCAGCGTTACTTTTCTGCACTTAAAGAGACACTATACTGAAAAAGGTACTGCCTCATCTTAATCTATAATTGGATACATGTAAGTAGCACTTACTCTGATTAGTGTGTGTTGCTGCATGCCTTCAATTCAGCATACATTGTTTAGAAGCAGTATCCCCCCTCCCTCTTTTAACCACTTCCATCCGACCTGACTTTTTACCCACAAACCAACTGTCAAGCCTGCACACAGCATTCCAACTGTCAAAACTCTGCTGTCACCATTCCAGCTACAGTAAAACTACTCACAGAAGAATATGCTTGTGAAGGTTCTCATTCATCCAAGTCATGGTATACAGTATCTGTTGTATTCAATTAGATCAACTGGACTTGAAGTTTAGTTCTTGAAGACGTTTTGCTAGTCATCCGACTGGCTTTCTCAATTCAGAATGACTTGTACAAGAATCTGTGGCAATTATGTACCCTGGAAAATCCCAATTAGCATGTCACAGCCAGGTGTTAAGGGCATGATTGCATAGTGGCTAAGAGGTGTTATAGGAACGCCCAGGGTAAGGTGTCAAAACAGCATTGTAAGCCTAAATAGAGCTGGGGAGATTCGACACCAACTGTCTGCCATGTACAATGCTGTTTTGACACCTTACCCTGGGCACTCCTATAACACCTCTTAGTAATTTTCTTATTTGCTTTGGCTAATCTTGTGAGATAGCATTGTATATTGTTATAGAGGAGCCAGCGATGAAGTGTGCTCGCGGGTAAGTTCTGTACTTTTGCTCCGGGCCCAATAGATTAATTGATGAACAAGGGTTAAGGCATAGCTAATTTACCTACCTTTTTTTAATTAATGCAAGCACATAACAATAATAATAGTTTTTGATGCTGAAACTTCATACCGTTGACAACTTTTAGCCATTTCGATTGTTGCTGCCCCTTTTAGTGGTATTTTAGTGAAAACCGGTTAGTACGGAGAGTCACACAAGTTTTTGCACACTTTACTGATATTAAAAATTCAATCCGGTCTTTTTTTGGTACCTCTGCAAAATTTCCTACTAAAATAGGCTAAGTTTCCCTCGAAATCGGACAAAGAATGATCTGCGTTTACTTTACTGATATCACCGGACATTGGGAAGCTTGAAGAAGACACAGTTTTTTGCTAACTTAAAGTTTTAGGGTAAAAAGTAAAAAAAAAAAAATAAAAAAAAGAAGGGTGTGTGTATCACTTTAAGAATCGCAGTGCAGTACCTCCACTAGACCACCAGGGGCATCCTACCATTCTCAGGGAAGACCCCGGTGAAGGAGGAAGCTCAGTGATGTTACCGTGGTCTCCCCTTATCGCCGATCTCTCTTCCTGCACTGCTCTGCTCCCAGTAAGGACTTAAAACAGTGCTAGCTCCCGATCCCCCCATCGGATTTTTACGAAACTAGTGGGAGATCGAGGGGGCTAGGGGGCACCTGAATACTGCTCCCTGATTGCCCCTAGCACTTCCTGTTTTGTTTTTTTTTTTTAAGGGGAAACCACAGAACCTATATATACGTTCTGTGGCAGTTTGGTACTTTTATCCACAGAACGTATATATACAATCTGCGGCACTTAAAGGGGAAGTTCAGCGCAAATACATATGCTTTTCAGAAAAAAAGAGCAGTATTTTTCCATCCCAATGACCTTAATCTGCCAATTCAGCATTTTGTCTGTGTATAAATAAAGGCAACCGAAATACTGACTTCCTGTTTGCAGGAGCCCTAGTAGAGACCGTTATGGTCTTGCCCTTGACCCAGCGCCTGGGTTGATTCAGTTGCTCAGTAGAGATCTGAGCATGTTTGACCCATCCCAACAGCCAATCAGTAGAAATTACTGTTAGGATCATTCCAAGGATGTGGTGCATCCTGGGAAGAAGAAGGACCGTTGTGTCAGCTCACTGATGTCAACAGCAGGGAATAGCAAAGTAGGAAATCAACTGATTTTTCAAAATGGGAGAGAATATGTAGAATAACTAAGAAGGCATTACACAAACTAACAATTTAACAAATATTGATAATGTCCACTAAACTGTCCCTTTAAAGGGTTAAATGTCATAATCCACTCTGATTAAAAACATATTTAATTTCAAAACAGAAAGGTGGGAATGGTGTTGGAGTGTATCAGTAAATGTGTACCTGTGTCGTATAGTGTTAGGGGGTATGCTTTTGTGTTTATGACTGTAAAATTAACTTTTGATGGTTTAGGTATGGCTGCCATAGAAACAGAAGGGTGGGGTGAGGGCTGAAGTGTATCAGTAGGTGTGTGTGTCTGTGTGGTGTTAGGTTGTTTGCTTTTGCATTTTAGACCATAAAGCTACATTTTTGATAATTTATGTATGGTTTCCATGGAAACGGAAAGGTAGACTAGCTTGTGCGTGTACCTGTGTGTGTGGTATTAGGGGGTATGTTTTTGCAATTTAGACCAGAAAACAACCTTTTCTGATGGTTACGGTATGGTTGCCATAAAAACAGAATGGTAGATGGTGGGTTGTGAGGGTGTATCATCAGGTGTCTTTCTGTGTTTGTGCAGTATTAGGGGATGTTTTTTCATTTCATAACATAAAACTAAATTTTGATGGTTTACATATGGTTATGTGAAACGGAAGGTAGGTTGGGTTGTTGAAAATTCAGTTCCATGCATACTGATTTGAGGCATAGACAGACTGGATTTTCTATACAAAATCTCTAACAGCCAATGGGGCCAACCTTTTGGCAACTACAACAGAACTTCTTGAATAAACAGTTATCAGGGTTAGTAATAGAATAGGACAAGACAGAAGAAACAAAGCAAGAATGGGGTCTGTATAACCCAATATCATACAACTGTTTTAAACAGAATCTTGGCATGTCTGGGAACTACAGAGTCTAAATATATGCATCAACAATTTTGAAATCCCTGAGGTAGTAGTAAGAGAAGAGTCTCTTACAATTATTGCACAATGGTTTATTATACATGTTTTATTGATAACATTTTCAATCACAGGGTTAATTTGGAACCAGCCCTAAGTTTCCTGTATTGTTCTCCGATCAGGGCCGGCCTTAGGATAAATAGCACCCTGTGCAAGATTTGTTACTGATGCCTAGCACCCAAACCCCCCTCCCCCCAAAAAAACAAAAACAAACAAACACCCCCCTGGGCACACACAATACTCCGTTGAATACTGCTTGCCTTCAAATCAAGTACCCCACCTGCGCTTACTGTCTTTCAGTATCTTCAGTGCGTGCTTGTTTATATGGTGCGTACATCATTATGTAACAATAACGTACTAAATGCAGACAGAACAGCACAGCATACAGACACTGTGTGTTGGGACTCAGTACGTGGTGAGGTGCGGATACATTTATTTGATCTGGAGGACTGTAACTAGAGGGGCTGTGGCACTGATGAACAACTTTGAGCTACAGGTCCATGACCAAAGGCTCCCAGCTGTCGCCCCCCTGGTAATGCAACCCGTGCGGTTGCACAGGTCGCCCATATCAAAGGCCGGCCCTGCGTGCGATCACGGGTCCCTACCCATGACACACAATGTGTACGAACGAATGTTTTGCCCGATAATCGGCCTATGTGTGGGCACTTTATTGGCCAAAACGGTCATTCGTTCGGAGATCCGCCAAGTCGGTCGTACAACGATCCCCGAACAAATGACCGTTTTGGGCGATAAAGTGCCTACACACGGGCCGTTTATCGTGCGAAACGTTATTTGTACACATCGTGCGTCTCAGGTCGGGACCACCGAACGCACGTGTGTACGAACCTTTAGCCTCGACACTTCTAACTTGTTAAAGCACCCCCCAACCAAACATAACAATGACTGCTTTTTTCCAGCTCATTAAATAGGCAACACTGCAACTTTTCAAACCAGTTCCTAAAAATATATTTTGCACTAATTTTGCTGTGTCTGTGTTGTTTCCAAACATTAGTTCATCTCCCTGTGAGGAGGTTTTGTAATCTCCCTTGGTTCTAGAGTTTATTCAAAGTAATTACAGGGAGCTGTAAACTTTGTATCAATATAAAAATAACCTACTCAATATTTTAGCAAAATCATGGAAGTTGTTAGCATTCTGTATATTCCAGTAACACTAGTCATGGTAAAAAAAGGACTTCACACATCTTTGCAAATCTACATATATTATGTACACATTTTTTCTCACAAAAAGCAACAAAAAGTCTCACATTTTGGAAAAAGAAAATCTCTTTTATATACATCATTTTTTCCCCATTAATCATAAAATAAATTAGCATCTTCGATAACTGAAAGGATTGTATAAAATGTGACTTTATACAAGGCCTGACACAGAGGAAGTTCTAACCCTCCTGTTGGAATTCAGACAAGCCAAAGTCCTAATTCTGGGGTGATGAGAGCGCAAGTAACTGCTTGCTGAGTAATGCATTGTGACGATGGAGGAATTCTATGGTATCACCTTGTTTCTCAACAACTTCTTCTAAACTTGCACCATACCTTGAAAAGAGAAAATATGTAGACCATTGTTAAATGCATTTCATTATCTAAAACCTTTTTATTAATGTTTGTTTACTTAAGTGAAAAGTATAACCCAAATTTACTTTTTGTTACAGAGGCTAATTTATTATATAATGCATTACATGCATGTTACATAATTCCTACTTACCACTGGCACTTCAATAAAAAATATTGTTATAAATGTTGATCAAGTCTTAACAATACAAGTAATTTTTCTTTGTACATTTACATGTATACATGCATTTAACATTCTTTCTTACCAGAAAACAGCAAAATATAAATTGGATTTCTACAAATATATTGTGCCAACTCTAGTTACATTTATTATCTCCTAATAATGCAGCAATGAAAAAAAAAAAAAAGTCTTAACACCATCTCCACCATGAAAGCTGAAGCACATTATGCCCCCACATTATGCTTTGGGGGTAATTTCTGCTAAGCAGACAGGGCATTTTTACCACATTGAAGGGAAGATAGATGGGACCATGTACTGTAAAATCTTGGGTGAGCACTTCATTCCCTCAGCCAGGGCAGTAAAATGGGTTGTGGATGGGTATTACAGCCTGACAATGACACTAAATACACGGCCAAGGCAAAAATGAATGGCTCAAGAAAAAGCACATTAAGGTCCTGATATGGACTAGCCAGTCTTCAGACCACAATCCCATAGAAAATCTGTGGAGGGAGCAAAGGTTCGAGTGGCCTCAAAAGCTTACTAATTTGGAGAGGATCTGCAAATAGGAGTGGGACAAAATCCCTCCTAGGATATGTGCAAACATGGTGGCCAATTACAATAAACATCTGACCTCTGAGATTGCTTCCACCAAATTGTAAGTCATCTTTTGCACAGGGACCCAATTAACCATTACAAATATAGACTGGTTACTTCTTTGTCACAGGGATTTGGAGATGGGATTTTTGCTGTACACCAGAATAGAAGAGGCATTTTAGGGGGTGATTACAGGTGTCCAGAATCCCCTCTTTCTGATGCTGAATTTCTAGCACCTGGAGGTCATCAGAAAGTGCAACCAATGTCTGTGAAAAGGGGTTAAAACAATGAGAGTGAAACCAAGATACATGCATGATCAGTGTTACTTTTTTGGGGACAGGTGTTTAAGCAATCACAGACAGTGACAGAGGCCACACAGTAACGCAAATGGAAACTTATCATCCTTATGCTTATTGTCCTATTACTAGTATTGGCAGGAACTGGACTCCAGAAAAGAACAAGGGTTTATATGACAATGTTGGTTTCGCTATAATGAGGTTTGCATTACATTATCAGATACTAAACATACCTACACCTCATCATTTATTTGGTCATGAGACTCCTTTGTAACTTCTAATATTTTTTTGAGAAGAATTAAGAGAAGAATTATTCAAGAAACAAATATCTAGAGGGAAGGAAATTATAAATATGATAAACTAACTTTGTACCGACCTTTTAAAAGGGGGATACCTTTTTCATGTTAACCCTTTAAGGTATCCCTCCCTAAAATATACTGGACTATGCTTTACTAGTTGGTAAGAGGCAAACGCTGTACCAGGGCGTGTATACATACGTTTGTGCGTATGCTGAAATACTGATTGGAAGGACAGGATAGGTTTCATTGGATGCGCGGTATGTGGCACCAGTGTTCTCCCCAGAAATTGTTTCCTGCTGGGTAGGGCAGAACAGGGAAATTTAGACTTCCCCATAGTATTGTCATTAACACTTTCAGTGCCAGCAGAGTATTACTATTAACCCTTCAATGCCAACAGACTTTCCTATTAATACTTTCAGTGCCAGCACTTTCCCAGAGTATTATCAGTGCCAGCACAGTATTATCTTTAAAGGAATAGTTCACTACCAAAGTGAACTATTCCTTTAATGCACTGATTGAACGAGCTACGCCTTACCTCCCTCTTTAATCAATGCAAGTGAAGCCAGGAACGAACTTGGATCCTACTCTAAGTTCTAATTTGAGAGTTGGATGGAAGGAAGAAAGAGGCAGGGATAGGGATCTCATGGCTGCTAGTCACAGGGGCAATTGTTATAAAGTCTGCAGCAGCTTTTACCTGGCATTTTAGAACTGCTCTCCTCAGTACTACCGTATTAGCTGGGCTCATCCTCCCCCCTCTTTCCTTCAGTTCATTTGCGACATTTGTTGCTAAATAGAGTGTGGAGTTCAGGCTCTGTACTAAATACAATATTACAAATTACAGCAGAACAAGGAGAGCAGATCTGAAAGGGAAGTAAAAGCTGACAGGGAAATGCTAGGGAGAGGAATAGGCACCCTGGTTGGTGGCCTATGCCTAAAAATGGGCCTGAGCCAGTGAGTGACATCCACAAAGCAACCTCTTATGCCTTTTTAGGTGTTTTGTCTACTGTGAATTTTATATGGGCAAGAAGCTGCAACAAATGTGTGAAATTGTTTCTCATAAAACTATATAGGGAATTGTGTTAATGGAGCAAATGACATGTTTTCACACGACAAACAGGTTTACACTATTTCACTCTAAATAATGGGAGTCAGTTTCAGGCATTTGGTGACAAATACTTGACTAAGAAATGCCTCAACACATCAGCTAAACAGGTAGAACAGTAAGTGTCAAATAAACCATAAAAGAGCTGAACACATTTATACAGAAGAATATATACAATGTTTATTTTCAAAACAAGTGAAAATTCTCCAACTTAAATAAATTTGTGTGCGCAGAAAGTGTATATTGATTATTTTAATGAAGTTATAGGATCCCAACCCTTAGCAGAGCAATCAGACAAGAGAACACAAGATGCCTTACACACATATCATTCTTTTTGTTTTCTGCAAGAGTTACATGATAGAATCTTACCTGAATCCAATTTCTGGATTTACGTGACTCTGATAAGCATTAATCTTCTCATCTTCAATAATATCCGGTCTAGGCTTACTTCTATTAAATCTCCATATCACCACTGAAAATGTAAAAAGTAGATCATTTCATTCAGCTAACATGACAAAATGTGGGTCTAATTTATTAAAATAATGTTAACAGCAATTCATATTCTTTGATTACACCAAACAATAATTCACTGGTCCAACAAACAAGCTATATACCTTTACTTTGTTTATGAGATTGTGGGCGCTATTATCTCCCTATAATAAACTATAGGAGCCATTTGACAGGATCAACCTTTATCTGTACTTTAAAGGGCACGTCCACCCTTCCAAAAAATTTTGATATAATATTCCCCGTCCCCCCAGCCCAACCGCTATATTTTATTATTAGAAAGTGCCCCAAACTTTACTTACCTTCCCTCTTTCCTCGCCGCACTGCCAGGCCCTCTGGTTGCGAGAAAATGCAAGCAGAGGGGAGGACCGGCAGTAGCGTCTGTGATGTGTGCTGAGCGGCAGCCAATCACGGACGCGGCTGCCGGGGAGTTCAGTGCGGCGGAGGAAAGAGGGAAGGTAAGTAATGTTTGGGGCACTTTTAATAATAAAAATATAGCAGTTGGGGATGGGGGGACAGGGGGAATAGTATATATAAAAAGCATTTTACGCTAGGGGGAGGGAGGGGGAGGATGGCTGCAGTAAGCATGCCAAACTTTTCCCAGAGGCGAGACAGGAGGCAGAGGCCTATATGGACTCTGCTATCCTCCTAGCGGGCAGTTTTTGGGACTTTGGGGGGGACTACAGGAGAACCATATGGAGCTGGGATGTGAGGTAAGGATTTTATTACACTACATGATGGGGCACTGGGGGGGGGGATTATAGTTTTGGGGGTGGACATGCCCTTTAATCTGTAGCAGCTAACCAGATATTATCAGTAGGACATTAAAAATGTAACTTCTAATTGGTTGCTGCAGAGTAAGGACTGGCAAAATGATCAAATTGTACATCCTGGCCAAACACTTGCCACTAACTAAAGTAGCCATGGCCAGCAGTTTACAGTGACCGACCATGTGGCCCATTATGGGACTGCAAGATTGTCCGTGATTTACCAGCATACCCGATCAGCCTAACTGAAAAAAAATTACTTGCCTTTATCCTTTTCTATTTTCTTAGTGCTGTTAGGAACTTGATCCCTTTTTGCTGTCAGTACTCTAAGTCACTAAATATCCTAATGTCCTGTTCAGCTCACTCCTAGTTAGTATGCATGTCTCCTCTCTATGTATCCACCCCCTCCCAAAACTGAGGCACAGATAAAGTGTGGAGAATGTGCAGTGGAGGTGAACTGTGTCTCACTACAGCCAATAGCATTCACCCAGAGATTTTGTGTGATAGTAAAAGTAAAACTGCTTTGCTATGGGATGGTAAGCAGCTCTAGAAGCTGTAATCACTGCTTGAATCAAGTAAGATTTTCTTTTACCTGTAGGAGTTTGAAGGTGTGTGTGTGTGTGTGTGTCCTACAAAGCCCCCCCCCCCCCCACACACACACACACACACCTTCAAACTCCTACAGGTAAAAGAAATCTTACTTGATTCAAGCAGTGATTACAGCTTCTAGAGCTGCTTACCCCCCATAGCAAAGCAGTTTTACTTTTACATCACACAAAATCATCTGGGTGAATGCTATTGGCTGTAGTGAGACACAGTTCACCTCCATGCACATTCTCCACACTTTATCTGTGCCTCAGTTTTGGGAGGGGTGGGATACATAGAGAGGAGCATGCATACTAACTAGGAGTAGCTGAACAGGCACTAGGATATTAGTGACTTAGAGTACTGACAGCAAAAGGGATCAAGTTCCTAACAGCACTAAGAAAAGAAAAGGATAAGGCAAGTAATTTTTTTTTCAGTTAGGCTGATCGGGTATGCTGGTAAATCACGGACAATCTTGCAGTCCCATAATGGGCCACATGGTCGGTCACTGTAAACTGCTGGCCATGGCTACTTTAGTTAGTGGCAAGTGTTGGCCAGGATGTACAATTTGATCATTTTGCCAGTCCTTACTCTGCAGCAACCAATTAGAAGTTACATTTTTAATGTCCTACTGATAATATCTGGTTAGCTGCTACAGATTAAAGGGCATGTCCACCCCCAAAACTATAATCCCCCCCCCCAGTGCCCCATCATGTAGTGTAATAAAATCCTTACCTCACATCCCACCAGCTCCATATGGTTCTCCTGTAGTCCCCCCCAAAGTCCCAAAAACTGCCCGCTAGGAGGATAGCAGAGTCCATATAGGCCTCTGCCTCCTGTCTCGCCTCTGGAAAAGTTTGCATGCTACTGCAGCCATCCTCCCCCTCCCTCCCCCTAGCGTAAAATGCTTTTTATATAATATTCCCCCTGTCCCCCCATCCCCAACTGCTATATTTTTATTATTAAAAGTGCCCCAAACATTACTTACCTTCCCTCTTTCCTCCGCCGCACTGAACTCCCGGCAGCCGCGTCCGTGATTGGCTGCCGCTCAGCACACATCACAGACGCTACTGCCGGTCCTCCCCTCTGCTTGCATTTTCTCGCAACCAGAGGGCCTGGCAGTGCGGCGAGGAAAGAGGGAAGGTAAGTAAAGTTTGGGGCACTTTCTAATAATAAAAATATAGCGGTTGGGCTGGGGGGACGGGGAATATTATATCAAAATTTTTTGGAAGGGTGGACGTGCCCTTTAAAGTACAGATAAAGGTTGATCCTGTCAAATGGCTCCTATAGTTTATTATAGGGAGATAATAGCGCCCACAATCTCATAACAAAGTAAAGGTATATAGCATTGTTTGTTGGACCAGTGAATTATTGTTTGTGTAATCAAAGAATATGAATTGCTGTTTAACATTATTTTAATAAATTACGCCACATTTTGTCATGTTAGCTGAATGAAATGATCTACTTTTTACATTTTCAGTGGTGATATGGAGATTTAATAGAAGTAAGCCTAGACCGGATATTATTGAAGATGAGAAGATTAATGCTTATCAGAGTCACGTAAATCCAGAAATTGGATTCAGGTAAGATTCTATCATGTAATCTCTTTGCAGAAAACTAGAAAAAGAATGATATGTGTGTGTAAGGCGTCTTGTGTTCTCTGTTCTGATTGCTCTGCTAAGGGTTGGGATCCTATACATTGATTAAAATAATCAATATACACTCTCTGCACACACAAATTTATTTAAGTTGGAGATTTTCACTTGTTTTGAAAAATAAACATTGTATATATTCTTCTGTATAAATGTGTTCAGCTCTTTTATGGTTTATTTGACACTACTGTTCTACCTGTTTAGCTGATGTGTTGAGGCATTTCTTAGTCAAGTATTTGTCACCAAATGCCTGAAACTGACTCCCATTATTTAGAGTGAAATAGTGTAAACCGTTTTGTCGTGTGAAAACATGTCATTTGCTCCATTAACCAATTCCCTATATAGTTTTATAGAAACAATTTCACACATTTGTTGCAGCAGCTTCTTGCCCATAAAATTCACAGTAGACAAAACACCTAAAAAGGCATAAGAGGTTGCTTTGTGGATGTCACTCACGGCTCAGGCCCATTTTTAGGCATAGGCCACCAACCAGGGTGCCTATTCCTCTCCCTAGCATTTCCCTGTCAGCTTTTACTTCCCTTTCAGATCTGCTCTCCTTGTTCTGCTGTAATTTGTAATATTGTATTTAGTACAGAGCCTGAACTCCACACTCTATTTAGCAACAAATGTCGCAAATGAACTGAAGGAAAGAGGGGGGAGGATGAGCCCAGCTAATACGGTAGTACTGAGGAGAGCAGTTCTAAAATGCCAGGTAAAAGCTGCTGCAGACTTTATAACAATTGCCCTGTGACTAGCAGCCATGAGATCCCTATCCCTGCCTTTCTTCCTTCCATCCAACTCTCAAATTAGAACTTAGAGTAGGATCCAAGTTCGTTCCTGGCTTCACTTGCATTGATTAAAGAGGGAGGTAAGCGTAGCTCGTTCAATCAGTGCATTAAAGGAATAGTTCACTTTGGTATGAACTATTCCTTTAAAGATAATACTGTGCTGGCACTGATAATACTCTGGGAAAGTGCTGGCACTGAAAGTATTAATAGGAAAGTCTGTTGGCATTGAAGGGTTAATAGTAATACTCTGCTGGCACTGAAAGTGTTAATGACAATCTATGGGGAAGTCTAAATTTCCCTGTTCTGCCCTACCCAGCAGGAAACAATTTCTGGGGAGAACACTGGTGCCACATACCGCGCATCCAATGAAACCTATCCTGTCCTTCCAATCAGTATTTCAGCATACGCACAAACGTATTGTATACACGCCCTGGTACAGCGTTTGCCTCTTACCAACTTAAAGCATAGTCCAGTATATTTAGGGAGGGATACCTTAAAGGGTTAACATGAAAAAGGTATCCCCCTTTTAAAAGGTCGGTACAAAGTTAGTTTATCATATTTAAATTTCCTTCCCTCTAGATATTTGTTTTCTTGAATAATTCTTCTCTTAATTCTTCTCAAAAAATATTAGAAGTTACAAAGGAGTCTCATGACCAAAATAAATGATGAGGTGTAGGTATGTTTAGTATCTGATAATGTTGCAAACCTCATTATAGCGAAACCAACATTGTCATATAAACCCTTGTTCTTTTCTGGAGTCCAGTTCCTGCCAATACTAGTAATAGGACAATAAGCATAAGGATGATAAGTTTCCATTTGCGTTACTGTGTGGCCTCTGTCACTGTCTATGTGATTGCTTAAACACCGTCCCCAAAAAAGTAACACTGATCATGCATGTATCTTGGTTTCACTCTCATTGTTTTAACCCCTTTTCACAGACATTCGTTGCACTTTCTGATGACCTCCAGGTGCTAGAAATTCAGCTAACTATTCACCACAGAAAGAGGGGATTCTGGACACCTGTAATCACCCCCTAAAATGCCTCTTCTATTCTGGTGTACGCAAAAATCCCATCTCCAAATCCCTGTGACAAAGAAGTAACCAGTCTATATTTGTAATGGTTAATTGGGTCCCTGTGCAAAAGATGACTTACAATTTGGTGGAAGCAATCAGAGGTCAGATGTTTATTGTAATTGGCCACCATGTTTGCACATATCCTAGGAGGGTTTGTCCCACTCCTATTTGCAGATCCTCTCCAAATTAGTAAGCTTTTGAGGCCACTCGAACCTTTGCTCCCTCCACAGATTTTCTATGGGATTGTGGTCTGAAGACTGGCTAGTCCATATCAGGACCTTAATGTGCTTTTTCTTGAGCCATTCGTTTTTGCCTTGGCCGTGTATTTAGTGTCATTGTCAGGCTGTAATACCCATCCACAACCCATTTTACTGCCCTGGCTGAGGGAATGAAGTGCTCACCCAAGATTTTACAGTACATGGTCCCATCTATCTTCCCTTCAATGTGGTAAAAATGCCCTGTCTGCTTAGCAGAAAATTACCCCAAAGCATAATGTGGGGCATAAGGTTCTTCAGCTTTCATGGTGGAGATGTGTTTAAGACTTTTTTTTTTTTTTTCATTGCTGCATATTAGGAGATAATAAATGTAACTAGAGTTGGCACAATATATTTGTAGAAATCCAATTTATATTTTGCTGTTTTCTGGTAAGAAAGAATGTTAAATGCATGTATACATGTAAATGTACAAAGAAAAATTACTTGTATTGTTAGACTTGATCACATTTATAACAATATTTTTTATTGAAGTGCCAGTGGTAAGTAGGAATTTGTAACATGCATGTAATGCATTATATAATAAATTAGCCTCTGTACAAAAAGTAAATTTGGGTTATACTTTTCACTTAAGTAAACAAACATTAATAAAAAGGTTTTAGATAATGAAATGCATTTAACAATGGTCTACATATTTCTCTTTTCAAGGTATGGTGCAAGTTTAGAAGAAGTTGTTGAGAAACAAGGTGATACCATAGAATTCCTCCATCGTCACAATGCATTACTCAGCAAGCGTTACTTGCGCTCTCATCACCCCAGAATTAGGACTTTGGCTTGTCGAATTCCAACAGAGGGTTAGAACTTCCTCTGTGTCAGGCCTTGTATAAAGTCACATTTTATAAATCCTTTCAGTTATGAAGATGCTAATTTATTTTTGATTATGGGGAAAAAATGTATGTATATAAAAGAGATTTTCTTTTTCCAAAATGTGAGACTTTTTGTTGCTTTTGTGAGAAAAAATGTGTACATAATATATGTAGATTTGCAAAGATGTGTGAGTCCTTTTTTTACCATGACTAGTGTTACTGGAATATACAGAATGCTAACAACTTCCATGATTTTGCTAAAATATTGAGTAGGTTATTTTTATATTGATACAAAGTTTACAGCTCCCTGTAATTACTTTGAATAAACTCTAGAACCAAGGGAGATTACAAAACCTCCTCACAGGGAGATGAACTAAGTTTGAAACAACACGACACAGCAAAATTAGTGCAAAATATATTTTTGGGAACTGGTTTTGAAAAGTTGCAGTGTGCCATTTAATGGACTGGAAAAAAGCAGTCATTGTTATGTTTGGTTGGGGGTGCTTTAACAAGTTAGAAGTGTCGAGGCTAAAGGTTCGTACACACGTGCGTTCGTGTGTCCCGACCTGAGACGCACGATGTGTAACATAAACTTTTCGCACGACTAATACGGCCCGTGTGTAGGCACTTTATCGCCCAAAACGGTCATTTGTTCGGGGATCGTTGTACGACCGACTTGGCGGATCTCCGAACGAATGACCGTTTTGGCCAATAAAGTGCCCACACATAGGCCGATTATCGGCAAAACATTCGTTCGTACACATTGTGTGTCATGGGTAGGGACCCTGATCGCACGCAGGGCCGGCCTTTGATATGGGCGACCTGTGCAACCGCACGGGTTGCATTACCGGGGGCGACAGCTGGGAGCCTTTGGTCATGGACCTGTACTCAAAGTTGTTCATCCGAAGGGGGATGAGGGGACGAGTGGGGGGGGAGCAGGGGGTTAATTACTTTAGGTACAGTGCTACATTGGGACAAGTAACAGAGACAGCAGCACAGAAAGAGCACACAGTAACAGATAATGCTTGTTCCTTTTCTGATCTTCATGCTGAATCAATTATGCAGTGGCAGAGAAAAAAGCTTTACTTTTATAGAATGGATAGTTTCTACATGTAGTGTGCCAGGAGGAGGGGCTGGGTGATTGACCGTTCTTTACTGACTAGCTATGCCCCGTCCTGTTTAAAAAGTAAAACTCACACAGTGTTGTCCTACGGACCTGGCTTGGCACCACTTGTAATCCAATTCCTGATTTAACATTCGGCAGCCCGTTGTAGTAAAAAATAATTCTTTATTTGCACATTACTTTTAAAATCCAATAAACATCATGAAGGAAGAGATTAGCACAAGTTGTCTGACGCGTTTCGGGTCAGGTGACCCTTACTCATACATTGATGCTGGGCCATGCATCAATGTATGGCCCAGCACAGAAGAGCCAATTCCTCAGTTCAGTACTCAGCCGTGTACCTGCATCTTAAGGATAAAGGACATACCTTTGAAGATTGTAATGTTAACATATTGGCAAAGGAACGTGACTGGTTCAAGAGAGGTGTCAAGGAGGCCATTTATGTGAAAATAAAGAAACCAAGCCTAAATAGAGGTGGGGGGGTTCGAAACCAACTGTCTGCCATGTACAATGCTGTTTTGACACCTTACCCTGGGGGTTCCTATAACACCTCTTAGCCACTATGCAATCAAGCCCTTAACACCTGGCTATGATATGCTAATTGGGATTTTCCAGGGTACATAATTGCCACAGATTCTTGTACAAGTCATTCTGAATTGAGAAAGCCAGTCGGATGACTAGCAAAACGTCTTCAACAACTAAACTTCAAGTCCAGTTGATCTAATTGAATACAACAGATATAATTACTGTGCGATTAATAAAAAAAATTTTTGCCACAGTTTATATGTCCTTATATGTCCAAAACTGTTATATGATTTCTCATGATGGTTGCCCGTGCATCTGCATTAGAAAAATCAGTAAATAATAGCCAATAGCACCATTGCAAATGGTCAGCTGTGGTTACTTTTGCGATGATCAACATTGATTTGGCATGGCCAACCATTTTCCAAGGACAATTTCTATTGAAAGTGAAGATTTTAGTTGTAAAAAACCCCAAACTAGGGTTAATTTTAACCTATGCTATAAATTAGTGTTTCCCAAAGCATTTATCCTTGTGAAATCCAATTTTGCAATATTAAGAATCAAATTCTAAAGGGTGACACCATACTGTTACTGAAATGATAGTTTCAAGAACCCCTAGCAGAACCTAAGAGTCCTTGGGTTCCTAGGAATACTGATTAAGAAATGCTGCTTCGGATATTTGGGTCAGGCAAGAGGAACAGAAAAACAGAATTTAGTTCTGGAAAATATCACCGGTCGTATTCTTGGTGTTAAAATAAAACACCATAAAAAAGAAAAGGCTTACACACTCAAAAAATAGGGTGGAGATTTACATTCTTATAAAGGTCTTTTTACTAGTGATATTAAGGATGAAATAACACACTGAACAACCAAAAACCAACAATGTTAACTTGCACTCAACATTATTTGTGCACTATACAGTACACCATCCATAAAAAAGAGGCAATTAACTTCTTTGTCCTCCTTGGTGTGAAAAGCAAGGTTTTAAACATTGTTCCTGAAGACCACCTGCATTTCTGAGAACAGACTACCGTATATGACTTTGACAGTTTGGGTATAATTTGGATGACAATTACTCTTCTAGAGAAGTACACGAATATCAAACAGCAGGTTGTAAAGTAATCAGACAGGCCACCACGAGATTACTTGCTGGTGGTCCTTTTTCACCTCCTTCATTTTAATTTATATCTTAGAGCAGAATTCTAAGGTACTATTTAGGAATTCAAGAAATAAAGTTAAAACAAGCTACAAAAGGATTTTGATAATCCACCACAGCTACCTAAACTGCACTGACTTTAACCATTAGTAGGTTTGGTAAAAAATGACATTTGATGCTTTAATATGTTATTTATAATTCAAGAAATTTCAGAATTTGTATGCTTAGCAATGCCATGTATATACTGGCACTGTTTTCTTCAATACAGTTGAATAAAATTAAATTAATCTAAGGCTGGCCATACACAATTCAAATTTTTAGGGTTCGTTCACACTAGATCAGTTTCCGGACAGAAATTTGCATTGCGGTCCGGTTTTTTAACGGATCGGGTCAAAAAAACTTACTGCTGCAATCATTTCTGTCCAGAAATGGTCGCATAAAAACAGCCAAAAAACATGGACTGTCCATTGTGGTCCATTTTGCTCCGTTTCTAGTGTGAACGTAGCCTTAGGCAAAACCAATTTCCTGCAACTTGTCTATTAACTGCCCAATCAATTCCAAGCAATTTATTGATTGAACGCCTCATTTGGCTTGTCGGAAAATCTTTGCCAGATTAGCAAAAGAGGAAGTGATAGGAGATTGGTAATATAATTTCATGCAATGTAAAATAGTCACACAAGACTCCTGCAACAGCAACACTAAATTACTTGCGGTTACTGCGTCTCTCAAGTATTTCAAAGAGGCAGTTTCAAATGTCACACTAACCTTTTTGCCAATTTACCATGGGTAAGTATGACTAAAAAGGGGACTACCAATTTGAAGGTCTCAGTATATCTCTCCTATTATATCCTATCATATCAGTTTCTAGCCATCTCTGTGCCCTAGGCACCTTCCCTCCCTCATGCCCAACCCACATATACAACATGCTCTTATGCCCCAGTCACACATACTAAGTTGTTACCAATATGTGCCCAGTACTGCCAACACACACAGAGTGACTTACCCCATGATGAGCAGAACAGGGCCTGAGTAGCTGCATAAACTCACTTTAAAGGCAGAAGTGTAGAGCAGAAAAAGGGATATTTTTAAGTTTATATGCGGAATGTGGCACCCTACTTCTGTGTGGCTTATGCCTAGAAACAGCCCTGATCACACTATTGGAAAAACAGTAGTATGACTAATATTTGATGATAATTAAAATATTAAAATTTATCAGTCTCATTTAGGATATCCGTTTTTAAACCGGCCTGGATTTTCTTCTAAATATCAAGATGGCCACCAACCTTAAAGGGACACTATACTGAAAAAATTACTTTGCCTCATCCTAATCTATAATTGAATACATGTAAGTAGTATTTACTGATTTGTGCATGTTGCTTCATGTCTTTCAATCCAGCACACGTTTTGTTTAGGAGCAGTATCCCCCTTCCCTCTTTTAACCACTCCCACTTCCATCTGACCTGACTTTTTACCCACAAACTAACTGTTAAGCCTGCACACAGCATTCCAACTGTCAAAACGTTGTCACCATTCCAGCTACAGTAAAAACTAGTTACAGAAGAATAGTTATTGAGAGCAAGGAACTTGATTGACAGCTGAAATATAAGAAGTTTTAGATTGGATTTCTAAAGAAATAGGGGGCAGATCAACAAAAAAATGATTGGGAAGAATTATAGTTTCCAGTTATGGTCAATTTAAAATAACCTATTTTTCGGTATAGATGCCCTTTAAAATGCTTAACGGAATATTAAACACAATACTTGCTGATTGATAAGTCAGGAAGCATTTCCTAAAACACTTAATTGTTGTGCAGGTAAATGCTGAACTTTTTATTAAAAGTCCCAGCCTTTGGCAGGGCTTCACAGGGGAACAGACAAAAGGATATTAGCCATGGTGCTGGAAGAGTTGCGCTGTTGGCTTTAGGAGAACTAAAGCTAAAATATAAAATTACCCTAAATGAGTTGTAAAACCTAACATCTGCTTTCAGCATTACATAATTATTATAATGATATAAGTGCTAATGTGCTGCAATCTTTAACCAAATTTATGAAAATCTATATAAATATCCATTTAGAATATTCTATTTTTAACAATTGTTAAAGATAGATGAATATAAATGAATATAAATGTACTTTAAACCTGATCTTACTGCTGCTTGACCATGAGGTCAGGCACCATACTAAAACACCATAACACAAAACAAATATCTCTGCTATTTCAAAAATCTAATTCTATATTCATGTATTGTGAAGTGCAGGACTCAGTTTACAACTATATTACTGTTTCTGTTACATTTATTTTGATTTAGGAATATGTGCAACAACTGATAATTTACAAACGACCAATTGTTGAAAAATTTGTCCCAAATTATCAGTCAGCTGGTAACATCATTGATCACTGCCTGAACCCCCCCACAAAAAATTCAGGCTCATGTGTACCAGCGCTTAAGTTTCTATGGTTGTCATATTAAAGGGGAGCTACAATCTCCAGGTAATATTGTCCCTATACACAGAGCACACTCACAAACATACAACAAGCTGTATCTCACCTCTCCCTTTGCTGTGGCTGCTGGGTGATTTATGAAATTAACTGTGGGTACTAGGGGTCAGCTCCTATAGTCCACCTTAGCTGGGTGGAACTCAGCTAACTGTACACAGTACGCTATGGGCTGGACAAGAATCGCAACGTTGCGCGATTCATGTGCGCTACTCTGAGCTGCAATTCCTTTGAGGTTACCCTATCACAGCGCATGCGATGCACACCAAAAATGGTGATCACATGCACAGCGAAAAGGATGTGGTAACGCAGTGCACACCAAAATAGCCTAGTAGGGCCTAGCCCATGACAGGCTCTGTAGTGCTCAACAGATCAAATGCAGCCTTGCTTCCAAGAATCTGTCAGCCAATCATGTAACAGCATAGAGATCCTCCCTCTCCCTGAGACAAAACAAGAGATTTAATGTTTTCCCCAAACACATTCAGTTCCCCTGTCCTTGCAATAATATAATCCTTTGCTTAAAAAATAAGTAATCTTTGCAGTGTATTTCTTAGCTAGCATGAATGTAAGAAACAGAATATTATATATTCTGTTTATACAGGGCATGTACACTCCCAAAACTATAATTTAACCCACTACTGGCCCCACTATGCAGTGTATAAAAATCCTTACCTTACATCCCTGTTCCAAATGGTTCTCCTGTAATGTCCCTCCAAAGTCCAGACCTACAGGAGCCTGGCATAGTCCACATAGGACTCCCCTCCGGGAGTAAAATGTCCCGCGCACTGCAGCCCACCATGCCTCCCTCTCCCTAGCTCCTCCCTCTGTAGTGTAGGGCTCCCTCCCCCAACCCCAACAGTAATTTTTGCAGAAACTCCCCCGAACTCTACGTACATTACCTCTCTCCTCCAACGTTCTGGATAGCCGGAAGTTGTGATTGGCTGAGAGGCAGGTCCGGCCCCCTGCTTGCAGTTTCATGCAAGCAGGTGGCCAGAACTGAGCATCGGAGGAAAGAGCTAATGTAATAAAAGATCGGGGGAGTTTCTGCAAAAATTACTATGGCGGTTGGGGCTGGGACCCCTACACTGTAAAAACGGGTGGACATTCCCTTTAAAATCAGTAAAATCTCAGTAAAAATAAAAGTCTGGGGAATTGAACCTATAACCTCATGTAATCTGTCCTGCTAAAAGGAAAGCTGTATACCTCTGTCCCAAGGATATATTTGGTGGAACACTACTACATTAAGAATCTTTATATTTTGCTTGGAACAGAATGCAAACAAAAAATAAAAGTGAACCTGTGATCTTGTGGGCTGTGTGCTTCAAATACAAGCATTTTATCAGGTGTACCAACAGCACATGCAAGGTACACAGGTACATTTAGAAGCTTTATCTTTTGCTAGGAACAGAAATGTCAGTAAAATCAGCTGACTATTTTGTATTGCCTCAGATTGTATGCAGGCTGGTAAATAAACTGCAGGTTAACAAGCAGCTTTCAAAGTATTATCAGAGGCTTCTATATTGGTGTAGAGACATTCGCATAGAAAACACTTACACATGCTCACAAGGCTCTTTGAAGACTAAATAAGCCTAGAGTTGTAATTGCAACATCATGGAAGCCTTCTTAGTTATAGAACATATTTCTCACATGTACATAAATGCTGTTACCATGAATTGCAGACAACCTACCAGGAACAATACTTAACTGACAGCTGCTTTTATTGCCCTTTTCAACCATTCCTAACAAAAGATAGAGTTTCTAAATGTACTCATTCTTTATATGTCTCTGGAGGGTGAATGGACTAAAAAGAATCCATACTAGCTGGAAAATAACCTGCAAAGATAACTTTTTCTCTCTTTGTATGAAAAGCAAATAAGTGTGTAATTGAAATGAGATTGTTTGCAAACATCCCTTTTATGTGTATCAGAGAACCTGGTTCTCCATGATCTTGCTTAACAGAGGAAGGTCCCATCACAATTGTCTGTCAGCTCATAGAGGGCAGGACAGACTGCAGCTTTCTTGTTTTGGTATGCTAAGAGCATATTCAGAAGTCTATGGCATACAGACTCCCAGAATACCCAGAGATACATTATGGGAGTTGACCCTAGTACCCACAGGTTAATTTAAGAAATCATCCAACAGCCGCAGCAAAGGGATGACTTACCAAGCAGCCACAGGACTGATTGCTACCCGGAGCATATGTACCAGCATTAAAGGGTCACTATACTCACTCAAACAACTTTTTCTGAAACTACAATTTGAGACAAGTTAAATGATGGTACTCACATATTTATCTGTGCTTGCTTTGTCATTAAATTATTAATATATATGTTTAGTGTGTACTACTAATTCCCCCCACCCTCCCTTATTCACTGCCTTCTTTTAGTGTCTGCGACACTTATAAGTTCTGCACAGCCTCACCATGGACACTGCTCTGCTTACACACCTCCCCCTTCTTCCCCCTGCTGATTAAAATTATGATTTCTCAGAATCTACTGCTCAGATTTAAAATCTGTACTATTTTTCTAATCTCCTACCATTGTGTGTGAAATTTCAAAACCACACATCATTTTGTCACTTTTATCATTTTGACAATCCAGAACACTATACAGAGATCATTATTGCTCCAGTTGAATTAAAAATAAAATGGATATATTGAAATTCTTAAATCAATCCACAGCCACTATACAATTTTATTCCATATAGTGAATGTGCATGAACAGAATCAAACAAATGAAATCATTAAAAAAGGAAAACATGTTAAAAAAATGAATGTTATATACCCTTCACTGCCAGTACCAATCTTTTTTCTAACCGATTTTATTGATTATTTTTTTAAAAATGATTAGTTTTAAAAAGAAATATCCATTTTACGGAGCTCCTGATAGGTAGGACCTTATTTTATATTTTCATTATTCAGTTAAAATAACAAGCAGTAACTTTTTTTGTGGGTCTAGCTATTTGTGCTGATAAGAAATTGCATATTATTAGCATTTTCTCTGTCAGGCAAAACCACAAAATAAAATGAATACCTGAATAGATAGATTTAAAATGCAGACTGATTGAAGTCAAATCAAAACAGACACGTCCCCCTGGCTTCTTGAAAAAAACTTTTGATGTTCTTCAATCTGTGCAATTCCAAAATGTAAATCTAACAGATAACAACCCAAAAGAAGACATCCAAGCAAGAAAAAGGAAAAACAGTACTTTTTCTACACCTCATTATTTATTGCACTGTAACCAGATTTATAGTATATTTATGGTATACAGTTAGATCAACTGGATCACAGATATACCATGACCTGGATAAATGAGAACCTTCACAAACAGATGTATAGGCGGAATTACCCAAAGCCACGGTGGTTAATTTTTTTGCTCAAATCAATTTAAATCAGTAATTGCAACTTTAAACCACTGCTTGTGCCGGCTGCGTGGGTATCGCAAAAGACACCGCTGCAAGCAATTCAATATCACTTGCACACCCAGCAAAACGTACACAGGTGTAAAATCAATTCACCCAGATCGGTACATGCGATATTTAATTGCGTAAGGAAGATGTACCCAGTGCAATAGCAGCTCCGGACAACAATCCCTGGTAGTGTAGTATTTTATGTCCATTACAACAATGAACACAGACTCTTTATTTTACTGCATTTGCCAGAACTGGCACACAGCAAGCTATTTGTCAACATATCCCCGGCCAGGGGATCAAACAAAATGAACCAGCCAATCAATCATTTACAAATGTTTGTTATCTTACCTGATCATTTAGTTTATTCTTATTTTATTTGCTTGGCACTGTAAATCACCTAGTTTTTTGGTACTCCAGATCGTAACAGGTCAGGAAAGGTCAATCCTTACCCTCACTTTTGCTGTACAGCTCAAGCCTCTAATTGTTAGATATATATTTAAATGTGGACATTTGAAAGCATGATAACCCTAAGGGTATATGTATATTTTCCCCCAGAAAGGCAGTGTGTATAAATTGCATAATGGGAAATTCCCTCTCTCTGTGCTGATTTTTTTCCCAGCCGAGCGAGGAGGAGACATTTGGTGGTGAGAAAAATTAAATGTGCACTATTTTTACTAGTTTAAGGGCATGCCCACCCTGGAAATCATCTTTTATATAAGGTAGGTAGCAGCTGCCCACCCACAACCGCCGTAATATTTCTTTTAAAATATGCTCAGGTCATTACTTACAGAGCCTTTTCTCCCACAACGTCTTCCTTGCTTGCGGGAGAGAAGGCTCTAAGTAACAATCAAAGAAATATTACAGCGGTTTGCGGTCGGGAGCTGTTAACTTCCTTATATGAAGAGGATTTCATGCTAGGTGCCTCTGCTGCAGAGGATGGATCCGGATGGTGGGAGGGCTCCCCTGCGCATGCCTCACAGGTTGATACGGATGAGTCACTGACAGCTTCTACTCTGCAGTTTCCTGGACTTTGAAAAGGCATAGCAGGAGAACCATAAGGAGCAGAGATGTAAGGTAAGGTTTATTTTAAAAAGTGTTTTTCTTAAAAGTGTATCGTTCTGCGCCAGCGCAGAAAGTTCCGCCGTACACATTTTACAGATAAAGGGCCAATCCTGTTGGTATCAGGAATGTGTGTACCCAGCTTTACACAACACACAATGTACAGCATTAACACCTAAACACACTACGCAGAAGTTACCTCTCCTCTCCATTGCCGACTATGGTAATTTGGGCAAAGACTAAATAAGAGGGCCAGTTAAATGCCACCCATGATTTGATTAACCCCCTTCCAGTTCTCCCCTCCTGTAATTGCATTACATTAACCCCATCCTTTTTGGCTTTCCTGCATGAGCCACATATAGCACCAATGTTGGGCATCCCTGGTTTAGACAAATGGACATAAATGCCTACAAGTCACATAGCAATGAATCCTTTCTAACAGTTGATCCAGATAAAGAAAGGGAATTTATTCAATGCACAAATAAATGTTGGATCATGATAACTTATTTCTTACTACTGTTTTTGGCTACCTGTAACAGCCTAAGCATGATCTGCTTTGTGGTATTAGTAACAGAAATGAGCAGAGTGGTAAACTGCAACATTTTTTATCTTTGGCCTTACCTAAACCACAATCTGCCTTTTTTTACACACCAATCATTTCTCAGAAGGAACACCCATTCCTATGAATGTGGATAATGTGTCAAAGTCAGAATAAAGGCAGCCATTTGAATAAGACAGTATTTGCAGAATATCAGCAAGGTGTGGGGAAAATCTCTAGTGGCTGGTATTGGTCTCTTTTACTAAGTAAAGGGAGGAAACATGATCAGCTCGTGTATGGCTGCACAACTGACCACCTATGGGGGTCAGTCGTGCCATGCATGCAGTTACTACCTCATGTTGGGACAGATTCACCCATGATCATAATTGCACATGTATGGCCACCTTTAGGGGTCGTTCACACTAGAAACTGACAGTAACGCACAGCATGTGTTTGTCAGTTTGTATCCATTTTTTCACAATGTGTATTCCATAGATTTCTATAGAAAATGCATGAAAAAACGGACAGAAATGCTGCATGCAGTGTGTTTTTTTAAACGGACTGGAACTGAACGGATTATAAAGCAGCAGGTGTGAACGATATTATGAAATCCTATGGGGTTTTACTGTCTGTCCATTTTTTTAAACGCCCCTGCATTTGAAAAACGGATACAAACTGATGTAGTGTAAACGAGCCCTCAGAGTCCACATTTATTTGCCCTATGTATTAAATAATTTGAATTTTTCATTTTGACATTCATCCGGAACCATTTTACAATAAAAAGTAAAACATTCTTATACACAAAATAAACAAAATAAAGAGCAGTGAGTGAGCAGCACATATTCTTTTGGCATAAGATGTTTCTGACAAGTTCTTGTTTTAGGGAAAACAACAGACATCAAAACATACATTATAGCCCATAGCTACCTCCACTGCCTGTGGCACAAGCAGGTACACATTTTGAAGATGTAGGTGCTTGAACAAAACTCCCCAGTATGTTCAACATACACTGTGCTCTGCATCTAAAAGTTAAGCTGCTGTGAGCTTGGAGGCATTAAGCTTACCATGGTTCTTTCAGAAAATTCTCAACAATTAGGACTGCTTGTGTTTTGACCAAAAAGGAGAGAATCATCCACATCATGAATACCATATACAAAATGTACAACTTTTTCCAAATAGCCTTATTCTACACAGTTTCCTGGTATGAATGAGGAATTTTATTTAAATGCAATAACCATTTTAAAGGCTAGAGCCACAGACTATGGCTACAAACAACATTTTTACTTTACTAACAGGAAAAAAATAAAGCACAACTCGATAGTGGAATCAATATAAAAACTAGAAAGGGAAAGTTTAAGTATAAACTTTGAATTTGGCTGGAAAGACTGCATTTTGAAGGGAATGTGTGTGTTTGTGCTGCAGATTTTAAAACTCAATTATGCCAATGATGAGGACATTGTTGTTTTTTACTTACCCTTTAAGTATGGCTGTCACATGAATTAAAGGCAGGTCAGTTGGTGTGTGTACTTGTGTCAGGTTGGGGGATAAAAGACTAACTTTTTTGATGATTGGTCAAAATGTGTTTTTTATACTATACTTACCCTTTAAATATGATTGCCACATGAATGAATGGGTACCTAAGTTGGTGTGTGTACCTGTCTCAGGTTGGGGGTTAAAAAAACAAACTTTTTTGATGATTGGTCAAAATGTATTTTTGACCATAGTTTCCCTTTAAGTATGTCTGCCACAGAAATGGAAGAGTAGGTCAGTATGTTTGTGTATCTGGGTCTGGTTGAAGGGGTATGTCTTTTTGTATTTACAACCATAAAGCTATCTTTTATTGAGGAAAAAAAATCAAAATTAGTTTTTTTGACTTAATTTACCCTTTAAGTATGGCTGCCAAAGGAATTATGGGTAGGTCAGTAGGTGTGTGCACTCGTGTGAGGTGGGGGGTATATGTTTTTGCAAGTATGACCATATAACTAACTTTTATTGATGATTGATCAAAATTAGTTTTTTGACTATAGTTACCCTTTAAGTATGGCTTCCATGGGAATGGAAAGGTAGGTCAGTAGGTGGGTGTACCTGTGTCTGTGTGGGGGGTTGAGGGTATCACCGTTTGTATTTTTGACCATGAAACAAACTGTTTTGAACTATTCACATTTGAGGATTGTTACCATTATAGTCTATGGGAAAAAATGCCCTGAAATAACGCTGTAACGCTTCCGTGGATTCCTTAGCTAGCACACTTCTCCTATATGCCCCGCATGTCTGTACCAAATTTCATGTCTCTAGCTAAAAAACTGTGGGAGGAGATACAGTCCAAAAAAGCGGAAGAATAAAATGGAGGAAGAAAAAGAAGAAAGAACAGGAATTTGGCTTTTTCAAGCCAAATTAATCAATATGGTAAAGTACTACAGTTAGCACAATTACATTTTGTATTTTATTTATATAACTTGAAAAAACACACCGTTCCCGTTTTAACCGGTGTTACTGTACAAGCAGAACTTTTGGTACCATTACTTTTTATTAAGACACATTTCTGCTACGCAGTCCAGAGCATCCTTTTTAAGGCTTGTTTATATACAGAAATTTGTGTAGCAAGGACAAACAGACATTTGATTAAGTGAGCAATAGACACAGGGCAATGCATCTGTCATCGCTCTTTGGATATCTTGTACCAGGGTTCTTAAACAAGCCTGAGGGACACATGCTAAACAGGTAATTGTTGAAAAGACAAAATCTTCATCACTACAGATAACATCCTTGAGAGCAAATCAACTGACATCAAAGAAAAGAACAGTTAGAAGAGGAAACACTTTTCATTCCACGGATAGTTACAAAATGGCCAGACCTAGTACAGAAGATAAAACTGCCTAAATGAAAGCGCATTGTTTCAGGAGGGAGGTACATATGAAACAAAAGAGAAATCAACATTAGAAAGGATGTCAAACCCAACTCTAGTGCAGAAAGCTTTTGCAAGATTTTTCAGATTGTCTTCGTTCAGCCTGCTAGCCATTTCAGTGCATTTCTTTGAAGGGAAGCAGATTTCAGAAAACACATTCCTGCATTCTTTCTTTGCACGTTCTAAGGTATTTTGGGTTTTAACACTTTTCAACTTTAATGATGCATTAGCCTTTCCCGTTTCTTAACAGACAAACTTTAAAGGGTATCTCCCCCTTTAAAATAAAGTTTTTCTGTAGTGTGGGGGGACCCTAGCCCACCCACAATCGCCATCTTTATTTGCCAAAAAATCTGCTTGTATCAGGAACGTACTTAGACGTTTAGGTGACTTATATGATGTTTCTGGGGATCCCCTACATGTACTTACAGAGCTTTGTTCCCTCCAAAGCAATGTAAGTACATTCCTGATGTTTTTTTAACAAACGAAAATTGAGGTTGAGGTGGGCTAGGGTCCTCTACACTATGGAAATGGGTTTTAAGGTAGGGCACTATGCAGCAAAGAGGCCTCGGGAGGTAGGGGGTTTCTATTGCACATGCTCAGAGAACAAGGAAGGGGCAGAGACTTTTTACACACAGACAGGCTCCTGCTCTTCACTTTCTGGGACTAAACACTAAACACTGCAGGGCAACCATATAGAGCAGAGGGGTAAGATTTTTTTAACACAACACAGTGGGGCCAGTAGTGGGGAAAATTCTAGTTTTGGGGGTGGACATGCGCTTTAAACAATCGTCTTAACAACACAAAGGCCTGGAATTAAAATAAAAAGAATGACATTTGTGCACCAATATAATTAATATCTGGTCTAATAGACAGCATTACACAAACAAAAAGGTGAATCTTTATGTTTAAAAGCTATTAAAAGGGGTGCATTACTTAGCAAAGCAATAATGGCATTTCTCACCTGTGTAAATTATAAGGCATATCACAGACAAAATCAGTTCGAGTAATAAAACACTCAGTATGAGGCAGGGGTATAGCTGACCATGTCCTTCAAAGGAATCCTTGGCAGAAATTATCAGAAGGATGGCTGCATTACCTAAGAATAAAAATTGAAAAACCAAGATATTTATTATATGTAAAGTAATTTCTGTTTCCAGTAACCTTTCCTGAGCAGCATTCTCCAGCAGTGGGCCTGTTTCATGCTGGTGAATGACTGCCAGAGGTGACAGGGGAAAAATTAGTCTACTGTCTATGTTAATTTTATTTTACACATGAAAATGAATTCTGTACCTTCGTGAAATCATTTAAGGAAAAGGATTATAGCTATAATGCATAGGATACAGGGAAACACGTGATAATAATAAGGCAATAAAACTGGCCACGCACTACCTCAAAATTACACTGAATCAACATTAAATCTGAGATGAATGGCGAATCAATTGCAATGTTGAGTGGAGCAGCAATTTAGCCTGCCTACATTTTTACCGGAATGTACGATTCTGTCCGCGACCTGCAACTACGACGTATACCCTTGATGAACGGCCGTTTATACATGTAAGATGATCACCCAAAACAGATGTTCGTTGCGCATGTGAACACGCTCGCAGGTCGTGGACAGAAACATACGTCTGTACGAAGCTTAAGTTTGTAGTTTGACAGCTTTTACCCAAATTTTACATAGAGGTAATGCTTTTTTCCAAAAATAGTTTTATGTTGAAGCCCATTATTTCATCCACAGCAAAGGCATTTAGCACATCCCTAAAGCATTGACCCACATTAAGCACACGTTTACAAAAAGAACCATTTTTATTAGGATTTTAAAGAAGCAATAAAACAACAAAAAAAAAATACTGCAGTAAATGCACTGAATAAAAGCCCACAAGAATAGCACATATTCAAGCATGCATTATTCAGTAATAAAATATTGGTTATATTCAACAACCAAAATAGACCACCCCTCAGATGACACCCAGTAAATTTAGGACATAAGGGCTATTTTGCAACCATTTCCAGATATCCTGGAGTGATAATGTAATGCAATGTATAGAATAAACTCACAATATCTCCTGCCCATATGATGTCAAGCTTATTGCTGTCAAGTCTGCAGACTAGAACCGTGGCAATTTTTTGTGTCCAGATTTAGGAGTAATATGATTCGAAACTTTGTGAAACAAGAGTTTTAATGGACAAATTACAAAGGATTATTTTCCATTAAACATCTGACAACTTAAAAGATTTGTCAATGAGAATCAAACACACATCCATAGCCAAATCTGTAAAACAACCTAACTTTCTTGGAAGTACTTAGGCATTCAAATCTGCTTCTAGAAATATTTGTGAAAGAATGGGTCACTTTCAGCTCTGTGAATTCCAGCATGATTTAAAAATAGCCTGGATAAGTTACTAAAACTAAAAAAATATTGAGAATTACTGGTATAATAATGTATAATAATTAATGCATATAGATCTGGTTGATCCAGGGATACTTTCCGATCCGCTTGGAGTCCGGAAGGAATTCCCCTCCCCCCCTTTTTTTAATGTTTTTTTTTGCCTTCCTCTGGAATAGGTTGGACTTGATGGACGTATGTCTTTATTCAACCTCAATTACTATGTTACTATACCATGATAGGATGCCACCTGTGCAAGCTATTTGTGAAATTCGCTACTAAATATTTCACGGTTGACTGTGGTATTAACAGTTGATGTAATTGGGAACAACAGCAAGTGGAAGATGCCTCAATACTGCAAAATTAGGGGTACAGAAACTTAGTGCAAAGGAATCTAAATTCTTAATTTGGGGATTTGAACAACACATAAAAGTCCATCCTGCAGAGCTCTGAGCGATTAAGTTGAAGTGATGATTGTCTTTAAGGTGTACATTGGTGAGTAAAGAACAGAAAGCGTTTATTAACTGTACTTTGCAACCTGCGTAAACGTACTAACCTAGCACGGTTTTATTTATGGGAGTGTGCCTGAGTGTAACTACAATCACTTTTATTTTGACTTCTTAATACTGGAATAAGGTGGTGGGGATTGTTTAAGTAAACTTTAATACTTGTTTTCTACAGCATTGTTACCTGGTAGGTGGGGGTAGGGAAGATAACCCCCCACCCTCCTCCTCTGCAATGATTGGAAGGGGGAGTAGCTGATTTTCTGGGTGCTTAAGAGTATTAATGCATGGCTAAGAAGGTGGTGTAAGGAGATGGGGTTGGGCTGAGTTTTGTTGGCTACAGACTCTTTAGTAGAGATGGACTGCACCTTAATGATAATGGTGCAGTTGTTTTGGGGGAGAAGATGGCTAGGGTGTTAAAGGCTATGTCCACCCCGAAAATAAATTTTTAATATTCTGCTCCCCCATGTCCCCCAGCCCCAACCGCATATTTTTTTTTTCAAAAGCCCCCCAAACTCTTACTTACCTCCCCTCGATCCTCCGCCGCACTGCCGGCCCTCTGCTTGCGAAATGCAAGCAGAGGGGCGGGACCGCAGTCGCTTCTGTGATTGGCTGAGCGGCAGCCAATCACGGACGCGGCTGCCGGTCATTCAGTGCAGCGGAGAAAAGCGGAGAGGTAAGTAAGAGTTGGGGAGCTTTTTAAAAAAAAAAACATGCGGTTGGGGCTGGGGACATGGGGGAGCAGAATATTAAGGGGGTTTTTCGCTAGGGGGAGGGATAGTAAGAACGGGAGGGAGAGAGGGAGGGGGAAGAAGGGCTGCAGCACGCATGGCAGGAATCTCCGGGAGGCCAGGTAGCAGGCAGTGTCCTATATGGACCTGCTAGCCTCCTGGTGGGCAGTTTTTGGAACTTTGGGGGGGGACTACAGGAGAACCAGATGGAGTTGGGATGTGAGGTAAGGATTAACTACACTACATGGTGGGGCCAGTAGTTGGGGGGATTATAGTTTTGGGGGTGGACATGCCCTTTAAGAAGAGAATAGAGGGAGGAGCATAGGGGAGGCATGTACCTCCTAATATAGAAGTAAATTAATTAATAATCTAAAATGTATGTTTACAAATGCAAGAAGTCTGGCTGGAAAAACTGGGGAATTAGAACTAATAGCTTTAAAAGAAAGATATGATGTGATTGGAAGTTAAGGGGAAATGTGGTCTCCAAATAAGTTGATTTTAACCTTGTTATCTAATAACACTGAGCTCATTTTAGAGATGAAGGTTATGGGATTCTTTGGGAATAGTGATCATGATATAATAATAATAGTTGCAAAAAACAAAATTGCACTGGGTTAACAAAAATGTTTAACTTTAAGAAACCTAATTATTCCTAGGCAATGATACTGAACAAAAGTGCACTGTTTTAAAGGGGTATTAAATTATTTGATTTCTAAATTTATACCTTTCGGAACCAAAAAAATAGATCAACTCCTGCCTGGCTTAATGCGCAGGGAAAAAGGGAAATGGAAAAAAAAGAAAATCTAAAGGTCACTACTCTTTGCTCATTCTTCTTGATCTGTCCTCTGCTTTTGATACTGTTGATCACCCTCTACTTCTTCAGATCTTGGCCTCCTTAGGTATCCAGGACACTGCACTTTCTTGGCTATCCTCCTATCTCTCTGGTAGGACCTTTAGTGTTTTTCACTCTGAAATTAGCTCCACTCTTCGTCCCCTCCCTGTGGGGGTCCCGAAAGGCTCGGTACTCGGTCCTCTTCTTTTCTCCATCTACACCTATGGCCTTGGACAACTCATTAGTTCATTTGGGTTCCAGTATCACCTGTATGCGGACGATACCCAAATTTACATCTCTGCCCCAGATCTCCCCACGCTGACATCCCAAGTCCCGGACTGCCTTAGTGCCATCTCTGCCTTTAATACCTCCCGCTTCCTCAAACTCAACATGGACAAGACCGAACTTGTCCTTTTCCCACCCTCATGATCTGTTCCCCTCCCTAGTCTTAATATTAATATTAACAACACACCCATATCCCCATCTCCTCATGTCCGCTACCTGGGAATAACGCTAGATTCCGATCTTTCCTTCAAACCTCATTTCAATTCGCTTGCCAACTCCTGTCGGCTCCAACTCAAAAACATCTCCTGCATTCGACCCTTCCTGTCGAAGGAAGCTACACAAATCCTAGACCATACCCTAATCATATTCCGGCTAGACTACTGCAACACACTCCTGTGTGGTTTACCAAACAACCGCCTGGCACCGCTTTAATCCATTCTCAACTCTGATGCCCGGCTCATTCATTTCTCTTCTCGCTTCTCTAATGTCTCTCCTTTGTCAGTCCCTCCACTGGGTGCCCATCACGCAAATGATCCAGTTCAAACTGCTTACTTATCCTATAAAGCACTATCCAACACTGCCCCTCCATATATCTCAGAGCTGATCCAGCGATACCGTCCCAGGCACAATCTCCGCTCTGCAAACGATACCCTCCTCTCATCCACCCTGGTTACCTCTCCCCATGTTCGCATTCAAGACTTTACTTGTGCTGCCCCTCTGCTCTGGAACACCCTTCCTCCATCTGTCCGTCATTCACCATCCCTTAACACCTTCAAACGTAGCCTTAAAACCCACCTCTTTAGGGTAGCATATAACCTGGCCTAACATTACCCCTCTTACTACCCAATATGATCCAACCCGCCTTTCACGCTCCACTGCCAATCTTTTTACAGCCTACCAATTCCCATCACCTTATGTCTCACCCCCATATCTTCTAGTCGGTAAGCTCTTTGGGCAGGATCCTCTTTCCTATCCTATCATGGTATTGCTGTAAGAAACGCCACACTCAGTTTACTTATATTATGTATAACCTGTGTATGTAATAAGTATGACTTTGTATAACATGTATTACCCTGTATGTTATCTATGACTATGTAATTGTAAAGCTCCACGGAAGATGTTGGCGCTATATAAAATCAATAATAATAAATAAAATGGCTTTTAAAAAATTTGAAATCAGAGGGAATAGAAAAAGCTGCAACAAGGAGTTCACGAAAGCAATTAAACAAGCTAAAATAGAAAATTAAATAGGGATAGCAGAACAAAGCAAGTCCAACCCCAAAATGTTTTTTAAGTATATCAATAGCAAAATAATGAGGACTGAGAATGTGGGACCATTAAATAATGGGGCTAAAATGGTTATAGAGGATGCCGAAAAGGCTAATGTGCTAAACCGTTTTTTTCCCTCTGTATTCACTATAGAGAATCCTAGTCTTTATAGCAGGGACTGTAATACTATAAAGGGTATACCGTATATACTCGAGTATAAACCGACCCGAGTATAAACCGAGGTACCCAATTTCAGCAAAAATCCTAATAAAAGTTGTTGGCCCGAGTATAAACCGAGGGTAGAAATGCCAACTCACTTGGCATTCAAGATGTTTGGAAAAACTACAACTCCCAGCATGCTTTATTAGCTGGGATTTGCAGTTTCCAAACATCTTGAATGCCAAGTGAGGGTGGCACAAGATGTTTGGAAACTACAACTCCCAGCATGCTTTATTAGCTGGGGTTGCAGTTTCCAAACATCTTGAATGCCAAGTGAGGGTGGCATTCAAGATGTTTGGAAACTACAACTCCCAGCATGCTTATTAGCTGGGAGTTGTAGTTTCCAAACATCTTGAATGCCACCCTCACTTGGCATTCAACATGTTTGGAAACTGCAAATCCCAGCTAATAAAGCATGCTGGGAGTTGTAGTTTCCAAACATCTTGAATGCCCCCTCCCCCTCCCACCCAGTTCAGTTTTGTACCTGTGGGCCTCTCTTCTCTCCTCGTGGGCTCTCTTATCCCTGTGGGCTCTCTACTCCCTGTGGGCTCTCTACTCCCTGTGGGCTCTCTACTCCCTGTGGGCTCTCTACTCCCTGTGGGCTCTCTTCTCGGCATTCTGGCAGGCATTCCGGGCAGTGACGTCAGACCGGCGCGCCAGTACAGAAAAAGATCGCGCGGCTGCCAGAATGCCCAGGTAAGTGGTTGACTCGAGTATAAACCGAGTCCGAGTTTTCAGGCTGATTTTTCAGCCTGAAAAACTCGGTTTATACTCGAGTATATACGGTAAATGAGGAATATTCACTCTGGTTGATGGAGGAAACCATTAGACAAAATTAATTTCAATAAAGCCCCAGGACTGGATGGAACATTCATGGATCTTAGAGCTCTTAGTCCAGTTTTATCTAGGCCACCGTTTCTTATCTTCTCTGATACACATTTGTCTGATTATGTGACGCCAATACAATACAAATATTCAAAAAGGGTAGTTGTTCAGAGCCTGGTAACTATAGACCCGTAAAAACATTAGTACATGGACAGAGAATTTGTTGTTGGATCACAAACAGAGTAGTGGTCAATGGAGCTACATCCATGTGGATTTAAGTTCCAAGTGGATTACCTCCGGGTTCTGTAGTGGGGCCACTTCTTTTTAATCGGTTTATAAAGGATTTAGAAAGGGGCATTGAGTTTTGGAATCCAACATATAAAAAGGGACATCTTGGAAATGGAAAAAGTTCAGAGAATGGCAACTAAAATAATAAGGGGGGCTTGACTATGCAGGCAGATAAGACAAGTTAGGGCTGTTTTCATTGGAGAAGCTACATTTGTGCAGGGATATGATCACTTTAAACAAACATATTAATGGGCCATATAAGAACCTCTCTGGGGGATTGTTCAGTAATAGGTCATATTAGAGGACCTATGGACATCCGTGAAGATTAGAAGAAAAGACGTTTTATCTTCAGGTTAGGAAAGGTTTCTTTACAGTGAGAATGGTGAAACTGTGGAACAGTCTTCTAGCAGATGTAGTAATGGCAAGTTCATTGAATAGCTTTAAAAGAGGGCTAGATACATTTGTAAAACTAAACAATATTGAGAATTACTAGTATTAATAAATATACTGTAGTTCTGGTCGATCCAGGAATACTTTCCGATTGCCATTTGGAGTCGGGAAAGAATTTTTTTTTCATCCTTTTTTTGCCTTCCTCTGGATCAACTTTTAGGTAGGGTTAATAGAGTAGGGTGTAAAGCTTGGACTAGATGTATGTATGTATTATATTCAACCTCAATTACTTTGTTACTATGTCTGTCTCCACATGTGGATCAATTCAATGCATAAGGAATAAAAATACCTTTAAAATACACAAGCTACTTGCCAGAGAAAATGTCACCTAATTAGAACATTTGCAAAATGGATGTATTTCTGAGTATAAGTCATTTAAAATGCACAGGCAAAAAACGAATTAGAAAACATCACAGATCCAGAGCCAAGTGTTATCAGTAACAACCTATCACTTTATTTACACAGAATTCTTTTTCACTTTATAATAAATTACAAAGTGTAACGTCACTTTTTTTTTTTTTTAAGATTAACTCCAAGGTTATAAATAGAATCACCTAAAAGTCACCTATAAGATTGATTGACTTTATAGGTGACATTTAGTCAATAGGAGGTGATGAAAGCAGACACGGTGCTGCTATCCACCAGCTTGGTGAACACAGTACCGATAAAAAGGCCAATGCCGTTAGAACAGCCAACTAAGGCTGGGTACACATGGTTAGATATTTTGGCCCAATTGGCCGATACTTCCGTGTATCGGTCGATTGGGCCAAAAAAATCTGTGGTGTTTTTCTGTGGCATGATCGGTCACTCAAACTGTCGGTCGCAGCTACTATTGCCGCGACCGACAGACATTTGTCCCGGCCGAGCGCTCGCTCATAGTGAACGCTCGGTTGGGACAAATAGTCCCTTTGTGTGTACCCACCCTAAAGCCCCCATACACAGGATGCAACTATAATGAATAACTAAAAATTACTTTAGGTATCTTGGGTTTTGTGTGTCTACACACTGCGTCCCTTAGTGTGATAAAAATATATAGTATTAAAAAGTGTCCAATATCAATTTAAAATCTGGATACATCAATAATAAAAAACATATATTAAAAGATTAAAACTCAATAATAAAAGCACTTACACCACAATCTGGGATTTGGCCATCCACAAACACTCACAACCAAAAGACCATATAGAAGCAGAGAAGTGATTTTAAAAGTTTGTAAACACTCCAAGGTGGCGCCCGTGACATCACAATGACATCACTTCCAGTCACATGGTAGAAACCTTGGAAAATTAGGCATTTAAAGCCAAACGGTACACTGAAGCACTTTAGAATTATAATACTCCTGAGGAAGCTGAATAAAATAGAAAAACACATTGAGTACTGCCCAATTTCTGTATCACAGCTACAGATGCATTTTATACGATTTTATATATTTTATCATTTTATTTGCAGTGAATAGACACCTGCATTTATTTTTACCAGGAAGTGATTATGAGGTTTGAGACTGTAGTGTAAGTGCTTTTATTGGAGTTTTAATCTTTTAATACCGGTATATGTTTTTTATTATTGATGTATCACGATTTTAAACTCATATTGGACACTTTTTAATACTATATATTTTTATCTTTTATCTATAACAGTGCGCAGACACAAAAAACCTAAGATACCTATATTCCAACAATGAACTTGCAGCACTAAACCCTGACTGCTCAAAGCCATTAAGACTGTTGTTAAAAATTAAGATGAGGCAAAGTCATTTAGTTTTCTAAGATGTAAGTAGCCGTTATGCTGGGTACACACCATCCAATATCTTGAAACTGTTGAACGCTTGGCCAGGACAAAAGGATCCTAACGTGTGTACCCAGCCTTACTTTGAGGTGTGTGTGTTGCTGCATACCTTTATTGCAGTACTTGATTTGCTCAGTCCAGAATCCCCCTCCCTCTCTTAAAGGGCATGTCCACCCCCAAAACTAAATTTTTCCCCACTACAGGTCCCACAGTGCAGTGTTAAAAACAGGAAATCAAATCATACCGTATACACCCAAGTATAAGCCGAGGTACCCATTTTTACCTGAAAAATTAATAAAAACTGATTGACTCGAGTATAAGCCGAGGGTAGAAATTATCACCACTACTGCAAACCTGTAATTACCTAAAATGATTAGAAAATGAACATGAATAAAGAGGAGGTCCATGTTTTATTTTTAGAGTATTTATTTTCAAATAAAACAACCTTTTTTGTAGTCAGTATATGCATTAAAGCAACATTAGATACCACAAACATACCAGTACCCATAAAACTACCGGTACCGCAAAAACAAGTACGGTATGGAAAATATTTTAACTGGGAAACCTTTTTGCCGAGTCAAAGTTCAATGGCTTGAGCAGCAATATGAAACATGCGGTACTCTAAAATCCTTCAAAGTCAGATTCCTCATCATCGGTTTCTCCAAATAGTGCCTCAAATTCATCTGGTGTAATGTTATCTGTATAGACATTATCATAACCATCATCAATATTTACATCATCTTCATCACTGCTGCTGTGCTGAAACAAAACATCATCTTCTGTACCATCCATGGCATTACTTTTACCGCATTTCTGAAAAGCACGTTTGATGATGTCTTCTGGAATGTCCTCCCATGCATCTCGTACCCACTTTGCTACTAATTCTATGTCAGGCTTCATAAGATTTCCACCTTTTGTCAATTTGGCTTGACCAGATGACATCCATTCGTGCCACATTTTTCGCACACGGTCTTTAAAACGGTTTGTTTATAGACACATCCAAGGGCTGTAAAATAGATGTAAGCCCACCTGGAATAACAGCCAAAGTGGTTTGCAATGACTTAGCCATTGTTTTGACATCTTCACATATATGGGCTCTAAACATATCCCAAACTAGCAATGAGGGTTTTTTTTTTTTAAAGCTACTCCTGGTCGTCTCTTCCAAATCTCCTCTAGCCATTTTTTTGTTCCTTGTTCATCCATCCAGCCTTTAACATGTGGGCAGACAGTAATTCGCGGGGAGAATTTGGCATTCTTAGGCAAGGTCTTCCTTTTAAATATAATAACAGGCCTCAGCTTGACTCCATTGGCCAAACATGCCAGAACCACTGTGAAATGATTTTTTTCATTCCCGGTTGTTCTAAGGAAAATAGTTTTTTCTCCCAAGGATGCCACAGTCCTGTTGCTTGGAAGATCAAAAGTCATTGCAGTCTCATCCATATTCCCGATACTTCCGAGGTCATAATTATAAAGCTTTCTTTGCTTTATAATGAATTGATGGAATGACATCACCTTTTCTTCAAGATTCTGTGGTAGTTTTTGTGAAATCTTTGTTCGCTGTCGCAAGCAAAGTCCAAACCGATTCATGAATCGGGTACACCATCCAGCTAATGCAACGAAGTTCTCAATACCCACTGTTTTAAATTTCTCATCTTTAGCCATTTGAAGGGCACGTAATCGGATTCCCATGCGTGTTACACAGTATCCATTTTGACGACATTCCACAACCCATTTATGCAAGTCAGTCTCTAGAGCCCCATATGAGGTTGTTAAACCACGACAAGCCTTTTTTGACTTTGGCATCTTCTCCAATTCTGTCTTAATTTTTCGCCAAACTCGAACCTGTTTTTCGTCAACGCCAAATTCCCGTCCTGCAATGGAATTATTGCTTTCCTCTGCTCTTGAAACAACTGTGAGTTTAAAGCCAGCGTTGTAAGATCTGCGTTTTTGTTTTCTTCCACGATCAACCGTTTCTAACCGATTAAAGATACAAAGAAGAGCCAGTAAGAAAACTTGAACCCCATACCTTAAGAGCAGAGTTTACTGTAGTTAAGTGAGGCACTGATTACTGCTTTTATATCCAGGTATAGTACGGTATTCTGCCTTCAAAATCAGTATTGTTTTGAGGCTTTAGTTGCCCTTTAAATGGATAGCAGAATTCCCATAAAGTACGGTAGTATACAGTGGTAGTGTACAGTAATCCAATACAGTAGTCACACACAATGCCGGTTATAGCCATATACAGTACTGCACCCATTTCCTTGGCACTCCAGATGTTACGAAACACATCTACTGGCAAGTTCAATTACAAAAAAAATCCCCTTGCCCAACTTTGTACGGTAACCCATCATTGTATTCTTTTGAGGCACTCCAGATGTTTGGAAACTACAACTCTCAGCATGCTTTGGTTGCTGGGAGTAGTAGTTTCTAAATATCTCTAGTGGCAAGTTAAAAAAAAAAATTTACCTTTCCCAACTCTGTAACTCTGAGGCTCTCCAGATGTTTGGAAACTACAACTCCCAGCAATCAAAGCATGCTGGGAGTTGTAGTTTCCAAACATTTGTATTGGCAACTCTGAACCCCCAAAGGCAATAATAGACCCATATAAAAAAAAATTCAGTAATTATTATATATTCAACTTCATATACCAGTAAACCTGCTGTCAGAACAATCTTTGCCAGCAAATGTACATAATCGAAATGTGCATGGTTTGTTCCCCCAGTTCCAAGGTCTCCTCAAAGGGGGTTATGGTTCACTGGTTAACATTGGATTTAAACAAGCAATTAAAAAATTAATTTACGGTAACTTACCGGTCCCACAGGACCGGACAGGAGCATCGGCAATCTCGCTCCCTCCCTGCTCCTCCATTCCGGCAGTACAGTAGAGGTACGGTACCAATCCTTACATGATGACGCGCCCCCGCCTAACGTGCCTGCATGCACATTCCGATTGTACCGGTAGTCTCTCTGCACATGTTGTTCTCCCTCCCGGTGTCCAAGCTCCCTCCCGATGTCCAAGGCGGCTGTGCAGATGGCTGGAATCGGTAAGTAAAAAACGTAACCATTTTTCAGCAGATTTGCGGTGTGACTCGAGTATAAGCCGAGGCAAGGTTTTTAGGTTTATTTTTAAACCTAAAAATCTCGGCTTATACTCGAGTATATTCGGTACTCACCGAGATTTCTGTTTCCCAGTCACTATCATGGCAGCAGTCACCAAAATGGGTTAATCCCCCATAGATCCTATGGACAGGAAGTTAAAAAGCATTAAAAGATAAAAGGTACCCTCCCCCAACTATACCTTGTCTTCTTTCCAAGCTTAACATGCTCAACTCCGATTAAATAAGAAAATTTAGGGAAGGGCATTTTGGTGACTGCTGCCATGATAGTGACTGGGAAACAGAAATCTCGGTGAGTATGATTTGATTTCCTATTTTCCCCAGGTCACCATGGCAGCATGTCCCCAAAATGGGATATACCAAAGCTAAATAATGGGCGGGCAATATATATGTTTAACACACAATATTTATTTTATGTCGGCCAACACAGACTGCAGGACTTTGTCTAAATTTTGCGTCCCGAGGCCATCACGTCCAATTTGTAGTGCCGTACAAAGGTTTTTATGGAGGACCACTTTGCCTTTTACATACGAGGTCCTTCGATGCTCTTGCTTCCATTGCCCAGAAACAGGCTAATGCTCTGGTAGAATGTGCCTTTAAACCCTCAGGGATCTTTATGCCTCCTATCTGGTGTGCTTTCCTGATGCAGGTCACAATCCAGCTGCTGATTGTTTTCTTACTTGGAGCTTGACCCTTTCTATAGCCACCAGGAACCACGAAAAGATGATCAGACCTTCTGATCTTTTTTGTTCTGTTTATATAAATCTTTAGAGCTCTCACAACATCTAAAGAGTGCCACTTCTTTTACAATTCGGACTTAGGATAAAACAAGGGTAAAGTCACTTCAAGATCTAAATGAAATTCTGATAAGACCTTAGGTAAAAACTGAAATGCTGGTCTCAGCCTAACCCTATTATCAAAGAACTGAATATGAGGTTCCTTTACTGATAATGCTCCAATTTCGCCTACTCGGCATGCTGAGGTAATTGCTACCAGAAAAATGACTTTGATTGTAAGAAGCCATAAGGATATTTTCTCTAATGGCTCAAATGGTGTTCCTGTAAGTACCTGTAGCACAAGCGGAAGATTCCACGGTGGGGGCCCTCGAAAAAGGATCTTGGATTGATCCTTATCATTGCTGCAAAGAATCTCTTTACTGTTGGTTCTAACGCCCAATTTTTCCCCGTGATTGCTGAAAGGGCTGAGATTTGACCTTTTAAAGTACTACTACTTAGGTTCTTCTTAAATCCAGAAAACAAGAAGCTTACAACATTAGCTACGGTTGATTGTAGCGGCCTCAGGCCCTGTTGGTATGAGAAGTCTGCGAAATGTTTCCATATCTTATAATATTTACTGGATATTGATAACTTTCTTGATTTTAGCAGAAAGTCTATAATTTCCTCCTGGCACCCTATGCTTCTTAAATCGATCCCTCTCAACCTCCAAGCCATCAGTTTGAGATTGGAGTAGTCCTGAAAATATTGGACCCTGGGACAAGAGATTCGGTAGGTATTGCAATTGTACTGGCGGCTCGGGTGTCAGGGATAACAACAGTGGGTACCAAGGCCTTCTCGGCCAATTTGGTAATATTGCGATAACATTAGCTCTCTGACTCTGAATTTTCTGCAGGACTCTCCATATCAATGGTACTGGGGGAAAAACATATAGAAGTTCCGAACTCCAATCCTGCTGAAGAGCATCCACTGCCAAGGCTTCTGGACACGGAAAGCGGCTGTAGAACTGCTGACATTTCTTGTTTTGATGGTTTGCCATAAGATCTATTGTTGGCTGCCCCATCATAATTTTACCTTGTTCACCTGGGTTCGAAACAATGCCCCATGGTAAATGGTTTCCTGGCTTGGTTCGAGATTACTTTTTTCTCAATTGATGAGCCATCCGTGGTCCTGAAGAATTGTGGTTACCACCTTGGTCTGTTGTTCTGCCAAGGATTTTGACTTGGCTACTATCAGTATTTCGTCCAAGTAATGGTAGATCTGTATGCCTTTCTTTCTGATTTCTGCGACTAATGTTATGAGAGTTTTGGTAAATATTCTCGGAGACTGTGATAGCCTGAATGGCAGACTTGAAAACTGATAGTGGTCTTTTTCTACCATGAAGCGTAGATATTTTCTGTAGCTGTGATGAATTGGAACATGTAAGTAGGCATCCTTCAGATCGATACTGACCAACCATGAATGTCTTTTCACTGCTTGAATGATGGAGGCCAGCGACTCCATTTTGAATTTCTGATTGTAGACGTAATAATTCAGGTTTCTGAGATCCAGCACTGGTCTCATTGATCCTGAAGCTTTTTTTTTACTAGAAATAGGTTTGAAAGAAGCCCTTTCGATGTTCTGTTATTGGCACAGGCTCAATGGCTTCTTTCTGTAAAAGCTGAGAGACATAATCTCTCATAGTTTCAATCCTTCCTGGGTTGCTGGGGGCCTGAATGGGAGGAATCGATGTCTTTCCGGTAGTTCTTGAAACCGTATTCTGTACCTGCTGAATTATACTCAGCACCCAGGAATCCGAAATCGTCGAGGCCAGATCTTGGAGAAAAGACTCAATCTTCCTCCCCCTTTCTCCATCTGGACCAGCGTACCCCTATTGCTGGGAGGACTGAGTTCCAAACGTACCCTTTTTTGGGCACCTGAAGACTGCCTTCGTGTTTTCCAGGTGGCTGGTCTGTTCTGTTCCTTCCCAGGCCTATAAAACTTTGAGTCCCGAAAGGACCTCTCTGTTAAATGCGACTCAAATCTTGGCTTCTTGCTTCTTGCGATCCTGCGGCAGAAAGGCGCTCTTTCCACCTGACGCCTTACTAATAATAGAATCCAGCTTCTTGCCGAATAACATATCTCCATCATATGGGAGCAAACATAAATTTGTCTTTGGCTTGTATCTGCAAACCATGACTTAAGCCACATGTCTCTTCGACTGCCAATGACAAGGCCATTGACCTGGCTAAGGCATACCATGTCCACTGAGGCTTCGGCGAAAAAAGTCTAGTCGCCATTTTAATCTCAGATAGCATTTCCACCAGCTTTGGACGTTTGACATTTGACCCAATCGCCTCTTCCATTTTCTGGACCCATAATTTTATAGCCCTGGATACTGAGTCATAGCCATGGCCGCCTACATGATGCCCCGCAGCCCCATAAGCTTTCTTCAATGAGAACTCCATTCTCTTTTCCATGGGGTCCTTGAAAATTGCCGCGTCCTCTACCAGTGGGTAGTCCTGCGGGTTAATCTAATACTGCTGCTTCCACTTTCGGGGGAACATCCCAGAATTTGAGTCCTGACTCCTCCTCAAAAGAATATTTTTTTAGAAATCTTCCAGTTACTGCAAACTTTTTATCTGTTTTCTTCCACTCTGCTTCCATTATTTCTCGTATGTAAAAATGAAGTGGAAAAGTAGCCGACTTCCTTTTTATTGAGGGAAACAGCTTATCTGTAGAGTGCTCCTTACAGCCTTTATCAGTGGCTCAATAACTGAGGCGTCAACGTTCGTCTCAATCTCTAATTCCTCTCTTCTGAAAGATATGACGGCTCCTCCGATCTCTCATCCTCGGAGTATAGAATCTACTGATCTGGATTCCTGACTCCGTGTTCTTTTCTTTTGAATTGGAAGCCCATTCCTTTTTCTACTGCTTGCTGAATGCAGCGCATCAAGGTATCGAATGATTTATTCTCTGACTGGAGGCTTGGCAGTAGACTCTTCTTCGTCTATAGCTTTACTGCTGTCAGACTTCTGTACAGGCTCCTGAGTAGAGAGGCTGCAAGACCAAAGTGAATATAGCCATAAATGGCTGTGCTAGCCACAATCCCCACTCTCTATATACTTACCCCCGCTCACCTAGATCCCTTGGGATGACTCTTGGCAGAGCTACCAGACTCCATGGCTTTAACTGCAATAGGAGGCTGCAAGAAAAGACAGGCAAACCTATACTTAAAAAATTGCATTAATACCTTCTCCACAGCCCCCCCTTTACCTGCCTAGCAGGTATCCTACCTTCACAGACCAAAAACCGGCTCCTGGGAGAGAGGACACAGCTGACACACACTGCTTCCCTGAACCCAGCGCTGCAGCTTCGCGCCAAACACCCAGGGAGCTTTCTACCCGTCTAGCTCCTCCCCGCCACCTCTCCGGACCTGATCATTGGAGGCTCCGCGGCGGGAGGGCAGAGAGAAGAGCCGCATCCACTAATGCTCCAATGGGAGCGTACCTTCAGATGCGGCCGCCTGACCAATCAGAGCGGCCGGCCCAAGTCTCCGCGACCGCGCTGGCTGATCCGTCACGCCGCTGGCGCCATCTTGATGGGGAACGCATGCACCCACGGGCAAGACTGCCCCAGCCCAGTCACCTCGGGCTTCTTTCCCCACAGGCTGCTCCTGAAGAGGAGGCGACACGGGGGCATCAGGCCTGTCAGAGTGTAGAGAGAACACGGCGTGGAAGAATCCACGATGGACGTGTGAGCTGGAGATGCTACTCCCTATGGTGTCCATGGACAGGAAGGAAAAAAGACAAGGTATAGTTGGGGGAGGGTACCTTTATACCTTAATGATTTTTAACTTCCTGTCCATAGGATCTATGGGGGATTAACCCATTTGGGGACATGCTGCCATGGTGACCTGAGAAAAATCCTTACCTTACCACATGGTTCTCCTGCTGAGTCTGTCCAAAGTCCTAGAAAGTGAAGAGCAGGGGCCTGTCCATGCGTGAAAAGGTTTCCACCTCTTACCTTGCCTCTGAGGTTTCTGGCATGCACAGTGAAGCCCTCCCAACCCCCCCTCCTCCTCCCTCCTCCAGATACTCTTTTGCTGCCTTTTGCCCCATCTATAAAACATTTTTCTGTAGTGTAGGGGACCCTAAGCTCCCCCCAACTGCCATGTTAGTTTGCAAAATAACAAATCATTTATGTACTTAAAGGGCTTTGTTCCCCGGGCTTTATGCACTGCCAGCATACGCACCTGTGAATGGCTGCCTCTCACAGCCAATCACGGACACAGCATCTGGTCTGGTCCCCTGCTTGCAATTTCCTGCAGCAGAGGGCTGGATCAGTATGGCAGGGGAGAGAAGCTCTATAGTAACTTTTTTGTTTTTTTTTGCAAATATACATGGTGGTTGGGGAAGGGTAGTGTCCCCTACACTACAGAAAAAAAGTTTGCCTGAGGTGAAGATACCATTTAACAGACAACTTTGAACCAGAATTACTATGAGGGCAAGCACACTCAGTAATTACCATGAGGCAGCAACGGAAGAGGGAATATCTCATCAATTCACATATACCAATTGTTACCATTCGCAAACTGCACACAGCAGAATTGTTTATGATAATAAGGCACTTGACCGACAGCTGAAATGTAGATGGTTCAGACTAGATAGCTAAAAAAATAGGGGGTAAATCAAAAAAATATTTTGTACAGGGATAGTTGGGAAAATTATAGTTTCCAGTAATGGGCAATTTTAAAAAGTTTTTTTCAGTTAGATGTTCCTTTAGCAGGAATAAGGCAAGAGTATCTAATACTGTGGTATGCAATAGCATTTTGCATTGACATCAGCTAATGCCTGTATATTGGGATCAAGTTAATGAGTTCAATTAGTGGTGTTTAAAAGGAGATATGACTTTCCTACACAGGGGTCAGTTTTTATTGTTGGACCCAAATACAGTTAACGAATGATAATTAAAGATGTAAGCAATTAGCACCAGGCTATTGTAGCCAGATATCGCATTCTGCATTTTTGGTATGTAAGAAAGTGATTACTTAGGCTTTTCTTGAGTATGTGTGGGGGCCGGATGGAGAGTAAAAAATTGGGTGTAATGGGCGTACCTCTATTTTGATAGCTTTATAAAATGAAGCTCTTACACTTAGCCATCAAAACCCATTTATGAATCACAGAAAGGCATACAGTGCAATACCATTTATTGTTATATTTATGCAGTTCCTAAAAAGGCCCTTTAGGGGATATATCAAGATGCAAACAAGCACACAGACATCAGTTTCCAATATTCTCTTATGCATGTAGAATACAGACAGTACTTATTTAAACACAATTTTGTATTTGGACTTGATATTTGGCAGAAAAATAAACTCAGGTGTTATGGAGGCAGACACAAACACCCAAAGAGGCAAAGTTCAAGATTTAATGAGAAAAACAGAAATGTAATAAACATCTTGATATTATGTCTTTTACACTGAAAAGTACAACCACAGAGACACCTAGTGGCGGTTTATCATAGTTTTAGTTTGATCAAAAGGAATCTTGTATTCAACATTTTATATGTATTACTGAAATTAATAAATGGTGTAAAACACATCTTTTTACCCAGTTATTTTTTGAACACAAGCATTAACCTGCCAACCCTTTTATTTAGCTAGAAAACACAAATATAAATCCCTATTTGCTTCAGTGTCTGCTTATTCTTCTTGCTGCTAGGATATAGCCCCCAACCCTGGACCCAGCAACATTTCTACTTGCTTTTGTCCTTGCCTTTCCCCCCACTATATACTTATTACAATCCCAACTCTTTCGGTTTCACTCTTTCATTCTCTCGTTGCCTACTTAACCTTTCACTGCCAGGAGATTTTAATTTTTTTTTTTGCGTTAACTGCCAGAAGAATTTTCAGGATTTTGTCCTTAATCGCTTTAGACTAATTTTACAGTAGGAAACCTTGCAGTAAATCAGAGAATACTATACATTGTTTTTTTCAGCACAAAGTGTACTTTAACTGGTTAACAAAATTTTGTAACTTTTCTGAAAATTTTACTGGAATTATGGTAAAATTTGTAAAAAAATGAAAAATTTGCAAATTTTCATGGATTTTTCCCATTTTTACTTATAGTTATCTTAAGGTTACGCACAAAAATCTTACTGTTTCTAAAAGCTCAGATACTCCCGAGTACAACGATACCAGATATATGTAGGTACCCCACTTTTCCTGTACAGGAGACCCCCCCAAACTAAAAAACTGCACCTTCAAGAATATTACACCAAATTAAAATGTATAACCACTACTGACAGTTACATAGAATATCTTCCACATTATCTAAAATATCCCCACAAGTGAGATATTTTTAGAAAACTACCCACCCACAGGATTTTACGAGTGAGGTTATTTTCGATCAAAATGCAGATGACCCGACGCAGCTCTCGTCAAATTGTAAGTTACTTTCTCACATTTTCCTTTTTTTCCTCAACTGTAAAATCAGAGACAAAATCAAATGCGAATTTCAGCTAAAAACTGTGGAGGAAAGTTCAAAACGCATCTCAAATATGAAAGCCTAACTCCTCCCATAAAACAGTATGCCACATTCATGGTGTACCCAGAGACAGGGCTACCAACTAACCAGAGCGTGACCAGTGCCAAATGTCAGGAGCAGCAAAAAAAAATTTTGCCAGTTTTGTATTTGAACATTCTGCAGTTTTTTCCACAAACACCCCCCCACTCAGAAATACCCCCACAAACTATATATTCCTGAAATCTACACACTTCAGCTATGTAACGCTGGTAGTTCTTTCATTCATATCATCATGGTGTGGGCGCAGTTTTTCGGAAATTTGCACTTTTACCAGATTTTCAAAAAAAATTAACATCAAACAACGTTCAAAAAGGTAGAAACCATGCCAAACCCCATGGAAGTAAAAAAAAGTTACCAAATATCAATCTCCAAATGTCCTGAATCAAACAGTTATGCCATATGTGTGGTTTACACATGCAGACGTGGAAGCGAAAAGCCACAAGTGAGACAATGCACGATGGCTCAGAAACGGCGAAAATATTTAGCCAACTCCGAATTTGACAGTCTGCAGTTTTTTCCAAAAACACCCCCGTAACTCAGAAATAACCCCCACAAACTATATATTCCTGAAATCTAAACACCTTCAGCTATGTAGCACTGTAGTTCGTTCATTCATACCATCAATGGTGTGGGCGGCAGTTTTTCGTAAAATTCGCACTTTTCTGAAAAAATGAACAAAAACAACTTCAAAAGGTAAAAATCAGGCTAAAACCTCATGAAACTAAAAAAAAAGTTACTAAATATCAATCTCCCAAATGTCCTGAATCAAACGGTTATGCCTATGTGTGGTTACACACGCGGACGTGGAAGCGAAAAAGCCACAAAGTGAGACAATGCACGATGGCTCAGAAACACGAAAATATTTAGCAACTCCGAATTGGGACAGTCTGCAGTTTTTTTCCACAAAACACCCCCGTAACTCAGAAATAACCCCACAAACTATTATTCCTGAAATTTACACACCTTCAGCTATGTAGCACTGTAGTGTGTTCATTCATACCATCAATGGTGTGGGCCTTTCTCGTAGAAGTTTGCACTTTTCTGAAAAATGAACAAAAAAACAACTTCAAAAGGTAAAAATCATGCTAAAACCTCATGAAATCTAAAAAAAGTTACTAAATATCAATCTCCCAAATGTTCTGAATCAAACGGTATGCCATATGTGTGGTTACACACGTGGACGTGGAAGCGAAAAGCCACAAAGTGAGACAATGCACGATGGCTCAGAAACAGCAAAAATATTTAGCCAACTCCGAATTTGAACAGTCTGCAGTTTTTTCCACAACACAACCCCGTAACTCAAAATATCCCCACAACACTATATATTACTGAAATCACCACCTTCAGCTATGTAGCACTGTAGTTCGTTTCATTCATCTCCATCAATGGTGTGGGCGCAGTTCTTCGTAGAAGTTCGCACTTTCTGAAAAAATGAACAAAAAACACTTCAAAACGTAGAAATCATGCCAAAACCTCATGAATCTTAAAAAAAAGTTACTAAATATCAATCTCCCAAATGTCCTGAATCAAACAGTATGCCATATGTGTGGTTACACACGCGGACGTGGAAGCGAAAAGCCACAAAGTGAGACAAGGCACGATGGCTCAGAAACAGCGAAAATATTTAGCCAACTCCGAATTTGGACAGTCTGCGTTTTTTTCCACAAAACAACCCTGATAACTCAGAAATACCCCACACAAACTATATATTCCTCAATCTACACACCTTCAGCTATGTAGCACTGTAGTCGTTCATTCATACCATCAATGGTGTGGGCGCAGTTCTTCGTAGAATTCGCATTTCTACACAATTTTCTGGAAAAATAGAGAAAAATACATTTCAAAGTTACAAAATCACACCAAGACCCCATGTAATGTAAAAAAAACCTTACCAAAATCAATCTCCTAAATGTCCTGAATCAAACTTATGCCATATGTTGGGGTTACACACACGGACGTGGAGCGACTAGTCAAAATGTAAAACATGTGCAGTGAGCCAATAACAGCATTTTCCAGATTTTTCAAACGTGAACACCCCTCTAAACTGGAATACCCCACAAAACTATATATTCTCAGAATCTACATACCTTCAGCTACGTAACGCTGTAGTTTGTTCATTCATACCATGAATGGTGTGGGCGCAGTTTCTTCGTAGAAATTCGCATTTGTCTGAAAAAATGAACAAAAACAACTTCAAAAGGTGAAATCATGCCAAAACCCCATGGAATGTAAAAAAAAGCTACTAAATATCAATCTCCCAAACGTCCTGATCAAACGGTATGCCATATGTGTGTTACACCCGTGACGTGAAAGCCAAAGACACAAAGTGAAACAATGCACAATGGCTCAGAAACAGCAAAAATATTCAGTCAAATCTGAATTTGAACAGTCTGCAATTTTTCCCCACAAAACAACCCCCACAACCATATATTTCTCGAATCCTCACACCTTATCTACGAAATTCTGTAGTTTGTTCATTCGTACCATCAATGGTGTGGCGCAGTTCTTCGTAGAAGTTCCAGTTTTAGCAAATTTTCTAAAAAAATTTGAAAAAAAACACTCTCAAATAGGTAAAATCATGCCAAAATCCCAAGTAATGTAAAAAAAAAGTTACCAAATATCAATCTCCCAAATGTCCGGAATCAAACGGTATCCCCTATGTATGGTTACACCGCAACGTGGAATCAACTAGCCACAAAGTGAGCCAATGACAATGGCCCAATTACAGCAACTTTTCAGATTTGTCAGAATAAACACCCCTCTATATTAGAAATACCCCCCCAAACTATATGTTCTTGGAATCACACCTTCAGCTACACAATGGTGTGATTCCTTTATGCATACACCAATGGTGTGGGCGCAGTTTCATGAAAAATTTCGCTTTTTTACCAGATTTTCAGGAAATTTATAAAAATACAATTCAAAGTTAAAAATCATGGCAAATTTCCATGTCATGTAAAAAAAACTTGTCAATTATCAATCTTCCAATCTTCAAAATCAAACGTATGCCATATGCGCGGATGTACACAGGGACATGGCCACCAACTATCTCAAATGGGACACATGCACAAGTGTAATTACGAAAAAAATCAAAGTGCTCTGTAATTTCAACAGCCCAGCCCAAAACTTGGAAATGCCCCCCACAAATAAAACCCCCCACTAAATATCAATCTCCCACATGTTCTGAATCAAACGTTTGCCATAATGCGTGGATGCACACAGAGACTGCCCCCCACTAGCTCAAATGGGACCCATGCACAAATGCAATTACAAAAAAATCAAAGTGCTCTGTAATTTGAACAGCCTACACTTTTTCTAAGGAAACAGTCCCAACATGGAATTTCTCCCCACAAACTATATATTTTTGGAATCTACACCACCTTCAGCTACGTTACATGCCATGCTTTCATACATACATGAAGAATCCCAGACCACTGATCCAAAGAAGTCCTGTTTTTCGAGGTTTTGTGAAAAATAAATAAGATGATTCAAGGGTTGAAATCCTACCTAACCCTTTTGACAGCAAAAAAAACCCACTAAATGTCAATCTCCCACATATCCTGCATCAAATGTTATGCCATATGTGTGGTGCACACGAGAGCGTGCCACCAACTAGCTCAAATTGGACGCATGCACAAGTCCAATTACAAGAAAAAATCAAAGTGTTCTGTAATTTGAACAGCCTAATCACTTGGAAATACCCCCCACAAACTATATATTTGGGAAGCTACACACCTTCAGCTACGTGGTAGTATCATGCTTTTCGTATATACATGAAGAATTCCAGGCGTCTGTTACCATAAACTCCATCGTTTAGGAGATTTTGTGAAAAAATAAATAAAGGACTCAATGGTTGAAATCCTACCTAAACCCACGGCAAGTAAAAAAAACCCACTAAACGCAATCTCCCACATGTCCTGAATCAAACGGTATGCCATAAGGGTGGGTGCAAACAGAAACGGGGCCACCAACTACTCATCTTGGACGCATGCACAAGTCCAATTACAAGAAAAAAATCAAAGTGTTCTGTAATTTGAACAGCCTAATCAACTTGGAAATACCCCCCACAAACATATATTTTTGGAAGCTACACACCCTTCAGCTACGTGGTGGTATCATGCTTTCGTATATACATGAAGAATTCCAGGCGCTGTTATCCATAGAACTCCGTGCTTTTAGGAGTTTTGTGGAAAAATAAATAAGAGGACTCATGGTTGAAATCCTACCTAAACCCACTCGGCAAGTAAAAACCCAAACCACTAACGCAATCTCCCACATGTCCTAATCAAACGGTATGCACTAAGGGTGGGTGCAAACAGAGACGGGGCCACCAACAGCTCAAATGGGATCCATGCGCAATTGCAATTACAAGAAAAATTAAAAAACGCCACAACCCACTCCCCCACCCTATCCCCACTCCCCTTTTAGTGGAAAAACCAGTTAGTACGGAAGTCACACAAGTTTTTGCACACTTTACTGATCCTAAAAATCAATACGGTCTTTTTTTGGTACCTCTGCAAAATTCCTACTAAAATAGCTTAGTTTCCTTGAAAATCCAACAAATAAATGATCCGCGTTCTTTACCGATATCACCGGGGACATTGGGAAGCTTGGAGAAGAAAAGTTTTTTTGCTAATTATAGTTTAGGGTAAAAAAAAAAAGGTGTGTGTACACTTTAAGATTTTTTTGTGTGCATTTCCCCTTTTTGGGGGGATCATTCCCAAAGATGATCATCAAATCATCTTAGGGAATGATACCGAACTTGGAATACGGGCATAAATGCCCGTTTTCCAATTCGAAATCCATCGGAAAAAATCACTTCCGAAATCATTTCCAGGAAGTGATTTTTCAATTCATTGGCAAAGATCAATAATTGTGATCAGAAGTGATCACCAAATTTTGATCTGGACTTAAAAAAATCCTATTTGTGAATGGAACTTTGAGTTCCATTCACAAAATGTATAGTAACAGCTGTCAGCTTGACAGCTTGTTCTATACAGGTACAGCAGCATGATCTAAATTGAGATCAGGCTGCAGTACCTCAACTAGACCACCAGGCAGCAGAGTACATTTTCAAGGGAAGACCCCGGTGAAGGAGGAAGTTCTTGTGAGTCACCGGGGTCTCCCTTTCCGTTGAAGAACAGCTCTCCTCACCTCCTCCTCGTGGGCCCAGGCTGAGGGGCAGATACAGGTACTGTTTCCTCCCGATCCCCCCCTCGGATTTGGACCAAACCGAGGACATGTAAGTAGGCATCCTTCAGATCGATACTGACCAACCATGAATGTCTTTTCACTGCTTGAATGATGGAGGCCAGCGACTCCATTTTGAATTTCTGATTGTAGACGTAATAATTCAGGTTTCTGAGATCCAGCACTGGTCTCATTGATCCTGAAGCTTTTCTTACTAGAAATAGGTTTGAATAGAAGCCCTTTCGATGTTCTGTTATTGGCACAGGCTCAATGGCTTCTTTCTGTAAAAGCTGAGAGACATAATCTCTCATTAGTTTCAATCCTTCCTGGGTTGCTGGGGGCCTGAATGGGAGGAATCGATGTCTTTCCGGTAGTTCTTGAAACCGTATTCTGTAGCCCTGCTGAATTATACTCAGCACCCAGGAATCCGAAATCGTCGAGGCCCAGATCTTGGAGAAAAGACTCAATCTTCCTCCCCCTTTCTCCATCTGGACCAGCGTACCCCTATTGCTGGGAGGACTGAGTTCCAAACGTACCCTTTTTTGGGGCACCTGAAGACTGCCTTCGTGTTTTCCAGGTGGCTGGTCTGTTCTGTTCCTTCCCAGGCCTATAAACTAACTTTGAGTCCCGAAAGGACCTCTCTGTTAAATGCGACTCAAATCTTGGCTTCTTGCTTCTTGCGATCCTGCGGCAGAAAGGCGCTCTTTCCACCTGACGCCTTACTAATAATAGAATCCAGCTTCTTGCGAATAACATATCTCCATCATATGGGAGCAAACATAAATTTGTCTTTGAGCTTGTATCTGCAAACCATGACTTAAGCCACATGTCTCTTCGAGCTGCCAATGACAAGGCCATTGACCTGGCTAAGGCATACCATGTCCACTGAGGCTTCGGCGAAAAAGTCTAGTCGCCATTTTAATCTCAGATAGCATTTCCACCAGCTTTGGACGTTTGACATTTGACCCAATCGCCTCTTCCATTTTCTGGACCCATAATTTTATAGCCCTGGATACTGAGGTCATAGCCATGGCCGGCCTACATGATGCCCCTGCAGCCCCATAAGCTTTCTTCAATGAGAACTCCATTCTCTTTTCCATGGGGTCCTTGAAAATTGCCGCGTCCTCTACCAGTAGGGTAGTCCTGCGGGTTAATCTTAATACTGCTGCGTCCACTTTCGGGGGAACATCCCAGAATTTTGAGTCCTGACTCCTCCTCAAAAGAATATTTTTTTAGAAATCTTCCAGTTACTGCAAACTTTTTATCTGTTTTCTTCCACTCTGCTTCCATTATTTCTCGTATGTAAAAATGAAGTGGAAAAGTAGCCGACTTCCTTTTTATTGAGGGAAACAGCTTATCTGTAGAGTGCTCCTTACAGCCTTTATCAGTGGCTCAATAACTGAGGCGTCAACGTTCGTCTCAATCTCTAATTCCTCATCTTCTGAAAGATATGACGGCTCCTCCGATCTCTCATCCTCGGAGTATAGAATCTACTGATCTGGATTCCTGACTCCGTGTTCTTTTCTTTGAATTGGAAGCCTCCATTCCTTTTTCTACTGCTTGCTGAATGCAGCGCATCAAGGTATCGAATGATTTATTCTCTGACGTGGAAGGCTTGGCAGTAGACTCTTCTTCGTCTATAGCTTTACTGCTGTCAGACTTCTGTACAGGCTCCTGAGTAGAGAGGCTGCAAGACACAAAGTGAATATAGCCATAAATGGCTGTGCTAGCACACAATCCCCACTCTCTATATACTTACCCCCAGCTCACCTAGATCCCTTGGGATGACTCTTGGCAGAGCTACCAGACTCCATGGCTTTAACTGCAATAGGAGGCTGCAAGAAAAAGACAGGCAAACCTATACTTAAAAATTGCATTAATACCTTCTCCACAGCCCCCCCTTTACCTGCCTAGCAGGTATCCTACCTTCACAGACACAAAACCGGCTCCTGGGAGAGAGGACACAGCTGACACACACTGCTTCCCTGAACCCAGCGCTGCAGCTTCGCGCCAAACACCCAGGGAAGCTTTCTACCCGGCTAGCTCCTCCCCGCCACCTCTCCGGACCTGATCATTGGAGGCTCCGGCGGCGGGAGGGGCAGAGAGAGAGAGACGCATCCACTAATGCTCCAATGGGAGCGTACCTTCCAGATGCGGCCGCCTGACCAATCAGAGCGGCCGGCCCAAGTCTCGCGCGACCGCGCTGGCTGATGACGTCACGCCGCTGGCGCCATCTTGGATGGGGAACGCATGCACCCGGACGTGCAAGACTGCCCCAGGCCCAGTCACCTCGGGCTTCTTTCCCCACAGGCTGCTCCTGAAGAGGAGGCGACACGGGGGAGCATCAGGCCTGTCAGAGTGTAGAGAGACACAGGCTTGGAAGAATCCACGATGGACGGTGAGCTGGAGATGCTACTCCCTATGGTGTCCATGGACAGGAAGGAAAAAAGACAAGGTATAGTTGGGGGAGGTACTTTATAACCTTAATGATTTTTAACTTCCTGTCCAAGGATTATGTGGGAGAAACCCATTTTGGGGACATGCTGCCATGGTGACCTGGAGAAAAATCCTTACCTTACCACATGGTTCTCCTGCTGAGTCTGTCCAAAGTCCTAGAAAGTGAAGAGCAGGGGCCTGTCCATGCGTGAAAAGGTTTCCACCTCTTACCTTGCCTCTGACAGGTTTCTGGCATGCACAGTGAAGCCCTCCCAACCCCCCTCCTCCCTCCCTCCAGATACCTCTTTGCTGTCTTTTGCCCCATCTATAAAACATTTTTCTGTAGTGTAGGGGACCCTAAGCTCACCCCCAACTGCCATGTTAGTTTGCAAAATAACAAATCATTTATGTACTTAAAGGGCTTTGTTCCCCCGGCTTTATGCACTGCCAGCATACGCACCTGTGAATGGCTGCCTCTCAGCCAATCACGGACACAGCATCTGGTCTGGTCCCCTGCTTGCAATTTCCTGCAAGCAGAGGGCTGGATCAGTATGGCAGGGGAGAGAAGCTCTATAAGTAACTTTTTGATTTTTTTTTTTGCAAATATACATGGTGGTTGGGGAAGGGCTAGTGTCCCCTACACTACAGAAAAAAAAGTTTGCCTTGAAGGTGAAGATACCATTTAACAGACAACTTTTGACCAGAATTACTATGAGGGCAAGCACACTCAGTAATTACCATGAGGCAGCAACGGAAGAGGGAATATCTCATACAATTCACATATACCAATTGTTACCATTCGCAAAACTGCACACAGCAGAATTGTTTATGATAATAAGGCACTGACGACAGCTGAAATGTAAGATGGTTCAGACTAGATAGCTAAAAAATAGGGGGTAATCAAAAAAATATTTTGTAAAGGGATAGTTGGGAAAAATTATAGTTTCCAGTAATGGGCAATTTAAAAAGTTTTTTTCAGTATAGATGTCCTTTATGCAGGAATAAGGCAAGAGTATTAATACTGTGGTATGCAATAGCATTTTGGCATTGACATCAGTCAATGCCTGTATATTGGGATCAAGTTAATGAGTTCAATTAGTGGTGTTTAAAAGGAGATAGACTTTCCTACACAAGGGTCAGTTTTTATGTTGGACTCCAAATACAGTTAACGAATGATAATTAAAGAGTAAAGCCAAATTAGTCACCAGGCTATTGTAGCCAGATATCGCATTCTGCATTTTTTGGTATGTAAGAAAGTGATTACTTAGGCTTTTCTTGAGTATGTGTGGGGGCCGGGATGGAGAGTAAAAAATTGGGTGTAATGGGCGTACCTCTATTTTGATAGCTTTATAAAATGAAGCTCTTAACACTTAGCCATCAAAACCCATTTATGAATCACAGAAAGGCATACAGTGCAATACCATTTATTGTTATATTTATGCAGTTCCTTAAAAAGGCCCTTTAGGGGATATATCAAGATGCAAACAAGCACACAGACATCAGTTTCCAATATTCTCTTATGCATGTAGAATACAGACAGTACTTTAAACACAATTTTGTATTTGGACTTGATATTTGGCAGAAAAATAAACTCAGGTGTTATGGAGGCAGAACAAACACCCAAAGAGGCAAAGTTCAAGATTTAATGAGAAAAACAGAAATGTAAAATAAACATCTTGATATTATAGTCTTTTACACTGAAAAGTACAACCACAGAGACACCTAGTGGCGGTTTATCATAGTTTTAGTTTGATCAAAAGGAATCATTGTATTCAACATTTTATATGTATTACTGAAATTAATAAATGGTGTAAAACACATGCTTTTTTACCCAGTTATTTTTTGAACACAATGCATTAACCTGCCAACCTTTTATTTAGCTAGAAAACACAAATATAAATCCCTATGTTGCATTCAGTGTCTGCTTATTCTTCTTGCTGCTAGGGATATAGCCCCCAACCCTGGACCCAGCAACATTTCTACTTGCTTTTGTCCTTTGCTTTCCCCCCACTATATACTTATTACAATCCCAACTCTTCGGTTTCACTTCTTCAATCTCTCGTTGCCTACTTAACCCTTTCACTGCCAGGAGATTTTAATTTTTTTTTGCGTTAACTGCCAGAAGAATTTTCAGGATTTTGCCTTAATCGCTTTAGACTAATTTTACAGTAGGAAACCTGCAGTAAATCAGGAATATATAACATTGTTTTTTTCAGCACAAAGTGTACTTTAACATGTAACAAAATTTTGTAACTTTTGAAAATTTTACTGGAATTATGGTAAAATTTGTAAAAAAATGAAAAATTGCAAATTTCATGGATTTTTCCCATTTTACTTATAGTTATCTTAAGGTTACGCACAAAAAATCTTACTGTTTCTAAAAGCTCAGATCTCCCGAGTACAACGACACAGATATATGTAGGTACCCCACTTTCTGTACAGGAGACCCCCCCAAACTAAAACTGCACCTTCAAGAATATTACACCAAATTAAAATGTATAACCACTACTGACAGTTACATAGAATATCTTCCAAATTATCTAAAATATCCCCACAAGTGAGATATTTTTAGAAAACTAACACACCCACAGGATTTTACGAGTGAGGTTAGTTTCGATCAAAATGCAGATACCCGGACGCAGCTCTTCGTCAAATTGTAAGTTACTTTCTCACATTTTCCTTTTTTTCCTCAACTGTAAAATCAGAGACAAAATCAATGCGAATTTCAGCTAAAACTGTGGAGGAAAGTTCAAACGCATCTCAAATATGAAGCCTAACTCCCCGAATAAAACAGTATGCCACATTCAGGGTGTACCCAGAGACATGGCTACCAACAACCCAGAGCGTGACCAGTGCCAAATGTCAGTAGCAGCAAAAAAAAATTTGCCAGTTTTGTATTTGAACAGTCTGCAGTTTTTCCCAAAACACCCCCCCAACTCAGAAAATACCCCCACAAACTATATATTCCTGAAATCTACACACCTTCAGCTATGTAACGCTTGTAGTTTTTCATTCATATCATCAATGGTGTGGGCGCAGGTTTTTCGTAGAAATTTGCACTTTTACCAGATTTTCAAAAAAAAATTAACATCAAACAACGTTCAAAAAGGTAGAAATCATGCAAAACCCCATGGAATGTAAAAAAAAGTTACCAAATATCAATTCCCAAATGTCCTGAATCAAACAGTATGCCATATGTGTGGTTACACAGCAGACGTGGAAGCGAAAAGCCAAAGTGAGACAATGCACGATGGCTCAGAAACGGCGAAAATATTAGCCAACTCCGAATTTGGACAGTCTGAGTTTTTTCACAAAAACCCCCCGGTAACTCAGAAATAACCCCACAAACTATATATTCCTGAAATCTACACACCTTCAGCTATGTAGCACTGTAGTTGTTCATTCATACCATCAATGGTGTGGGCGGCAGTTCTTCGGTAGAAATTCGCACTTTTCTGAAAAAATGAACAAAAAACAACTTCAAAAGGTTAAAATCATGCTAAAACCTCATGAAATCTAAAAAAAAAGTTACTAAATATCAATCTCCCAAATGTCCTGAATCAAACGGTATGCCATATGTGTTGGTTACACACGCGGACGTGGAAGCGAAAAGCCACAAAGTGAGACAATGCACGATGGCTCAGAAAAAGCGAAAATATTAGCCAACTCCGAATTGGGACAGTCTGCAGTTTTTTCCACAAAACACCCCCGTAACTCAGAAATAACCCCCAACAAACTATATATCTCTGAAATTTACACCACCTTCAGCTATGTAGCACTGTAGTGGGTTCATTCCTACCATCAATGGTGTGGGCGCAGTTCTTCGTAGAAGTTTGCACTTTTCTGAAAAATGAACAAAAAAACAACTTCAAAAGGTAAAAATCATGCTAAAACCTCATGAAATCTAAAAAAAGGTTACTAAATATCAATCTCCCAAATGTTCTGAATCAAAACGGTATGCATATGTGTGGTTACCACGTGGACGTGGAAGCGAAAAGCCACAAAGTGAGACAAATGCACGATGGTCAGAAACAGCAAAAATATTTAGCCAACTCCGAATTTGGACAGTCTGCAGTTTTTTCCACAAACACCCCCGTAACTCGAAAATACCCACAAAACTATATATTACTGAAATTACACACCTTCAGCTATGTAGCTGTAGTTCGTTCATTCATACCATCAATGGTGTGGCGCGCAGTTCTTGTAGAAGTTCGACTTTTCTGAAAAAATGAACAAAAAACAACTTCAAAACGTAGAGAATCATGCCAAAACCTCATGGAATCTAAAAAAAGTTACTAAATATCAATCTCCAAATGTCCTGAATCAAACAGTATGCCATATGTGTGGTTACACACGCGGAAGTGGAAGCGAAAAGCCACAAAGTGAGACAATGCACGATGGCTCAAAACAGCGAAAATATTTAGCCAACTCCGAATTTGGACAGTCTGCAGTTTTTTTCCACAAAACACCCTGATAACTCAGAAAACACCCACACAAAACTATATATTCCTCAAATCTACACACTTCAGCTAGTTAGCACTGTAGTTCGTTCTTCATACCATCAATGGTGTGGGCGCAGTTCTTCGTAGAATTTCGCATTCTACACCAATTTTCTGGAAAAATAGAGAAAAAACATTTCAAAGTTACAAAATCACACCAAGACCCCATGTAATGTAAAAAAAAACCTTACCAAATATCAATCTCCTAAATGTCGAATCAAACGGTTATGCCATAGTGTGGTTACACACACGGACGTGGGAGCGACTAGTCAAAATGTAAAACAATGTGCAGTGAGCCAATAACAGCATTTTCCCAGATTTTTCAAACTGAACACCCCTCTAACTTGGAAATACCCCAACAAAACTATATATTCTCAGAATCTACATACCTTCAGCTACGTAACGCTGTAGTTTGTTCATTCATACATGAATGGTGTGGGCGCAGTTTCTTCGTAGAAATTCGCATTTGTCTGAAAAAATGAACAAAAACAACTTCAAAAGGTAGAAAATCATGCCAAAACCCCATGGAATGTAAAAAAAAGCTACTAAATATCAACTCCCAAACGTCCTAATCAAACGGTATGCCATATGTGTGTGGTTACACACGTGGACGTGGAAGCCAAAAGACACAAAGTGAAACAATGCACAATGGCTCAGAAACAGCAAAAATATTCAGTCAATATTGAATTTGAACAGTCTGCAATTTTTCCCCACAAAACAACCCCCACAACCATATATTTCCGAATCCTCACACCTTTATCTACGAAATTCTGTAGTTGTTCATTCGCACATCAATGTGTGTGGGCGCAGTTCTTCGTAGAAAGTTCACAGTTTTAGAGATTTCTAAAAAATTTGAAAAAAAAACACTCTCAAAGGTAGAAATCATGCCAAAATCCCAAGTAATGTAAAAAAAAAAGTTACCAAATATCAATCTCCCAAATGTCCGGAATCAAACGGTATGCCCTATGTATGGTTACACACGCAAAGTGGAATCAACTAGCCACAATGGAGCCAATAGAACAATGGCCCAATTACAGCAACTTTCAGATTTGTCAGAAATAAAACACCACCTCTATATTAGAAATACCCCCCCAAACTATATGTTCTTGGAATCTACACACCTTCAGCTACACAATGGTGTGATTCCTTTATGCATACCACCAATGGTGTGGGCGCAGTTTCATGTAAAATTTCGCTTTTTTACCAGTTTCAGGAAAAATTTATAAAAATACAATTCAAAGTTAAAAATCATGGCAAATTTCCATGTCATGTAAAAAAAACTTGTCAATTATCAATCTTCCAAATCTTCAAAATCAACGGTATGCCATATGCGCGGATGTACACAGGGACATGGCCAACCAACTAGCTCAAATGGGACACATGCACAGTGTAATTACAAGAAAAAAATCAAAGTGCTCTGTAATTTCAAACAGCCCCAAAACTTGGAAATGCCCCCCAAATAAAAAACCCCCCACTAAATATCAATCTCCCACATGTTCTGAATCAAACGTTATGCCATATGCGTGGATGCACACAGAGACGTGGCCACCAACTAGCTCAAATGGGACGCATGCACAAATGCAATTACAAAAGATCAAAAGTGCTCTGTAATTTGGACAGCCTACACTTTTTCTAAGGAAACAGTCCCGAAACATGGAAATTCTCCCAAACTATATATTTTTGGAATTACACACCTTCAGCTACGTTACGATGCCATGCTTTCATACATAACTGAAGAATCCAGACCACTGATCCAAAGAAGTCCTGTTTTTACGAGGTTTTGTGAAAAATAAAAAGATGATTCAAGGGTGAAATCCTACCTAAACCCTTTTGACAAGCAAAAAAACCCACTAAATGTCAATCTCCCACATATCCTGCATCACAATGTTATGCCATATGTGTGGGTGCACACAGAGACGTGGCCACCAACTAGCTCAAAATGGAACGCATGCACAAGTCCAATTACAAGAAAAAAATCAAAGTGTTCTGTAATTTGAAAAGCCTAATCAACTTGGAATACCCCCCACAAACTTATAATTTTTGGAAGTACACACACTTCAGCTACGTGGTAGTATCATGCTTTCGTATATAAATGAAGAATTCCAGGCGCTTGTTATCCATGAACTCCATGCTTTTAGGAGATTTTGTGAAAAAATAAAATAGAGGACTCAATTGGTTGAAATCCTACCTAAACCCACTCGGCAAGTAAAAAAAACCCACTAAACGGCAATCTCCCACATGTCCTGAATCAAACGGTATGCCATAAGGGTGGGTGCAAACAGAAACGGGGCCACCAACTAGCTCAAATGGACGCATGCACAAGTCCAATTACAAGAAAAAAATCAAAGTGTTCTGTAATTTGAACAGCCTAATCAACTTGGAAATACCCCCCACAAACTATATATTTTGGAAGCTACACACCTTCAGCTACGTGGTGGTATCATGCTTTCGTATATACATGAAGAATTCCAGGCGCTGTTATCCATAGAACTCCGTGCTTTTAGGAGATTTTGTGGAAAAATAAATAAGAGGACTCAATGGTTGAAATTCACCAAACCCACTCGGCAAGTAAAAAACCCACTAAACGGCAATCTCCCACATGTGCTGAATCAAACGGTATGCCATAAGGGGGGTGCAAACAGAGAGGGGCCACCAACAGCTCAAATGGGATCCATGCGCAATTGCAATTACAAGAAAAAATTAAAAAACGCCACAACCCACTCCCCCACCCCTATCCCCACTCCCCCTTTTAGTGGAAAACCAGTTAGTACGGAGAGTCACACAAGTTTTTGCACACTTTACTGATCCTAAAAAATCAATACGGTCTTTTTTTGGTACCTCTGCAAAATTTCCTACAAAATAGGCTTAGTTTCCTTGAAATCCAACAAATAAATGATCGCGTTACTTTACCGATATCACCGGGGACATGGGAAGCTTGGAGAAGAAAAAGTTTTTTGCTAATTTATAGTTTTAGGGTAAAAAAAAAAAGGTGTGTGTATCACTTTAAGATTTTTTTTGTGTGCATTTCCCCTTTTTGGGGGGATCATTCCCAAAGATGATCATCAAATCATCTTAGGGAATGATACCGAACTTGGAATACGGGCATAAATGCCCGTTTTCCAATTCGAAATCCGATCGGAAAAAAATCACTTCCGGAAATCATTTCCAGGAAGTGATTTTCATTCATTGGCAAAGATCAATAATTTGGTGATCAGAAGTGATCACCAAATTTTGATCTGGACTTAGAAAAAAAATCCTATTTGTGAATGGAACTGATTCCATTCACAAAATGTATAGTACAGCTGTCAGCTTGACAGCTGTTCTATACAGGTACAGCAGCATGATCTAAATTGAGATCAGGCTGCAGTACCTCAACTAGACACCAGGGAGCAGAGTACAGTTTCAAGGGAAGACCCGGTGAGAGGAGGAAGTTCTGTGAGTCACGGGTCTCTCCTTTCCGTTGAAGAACAGCTCTCCTCACCTCCTCCTGTGGGACCGGCTGAGGGCAATACAGGTACTGTTTTCTCCCGATCCCCCTCGGATTTGGACCAAACCGAGGGGGGATCGGAGGGGGGTAGGGGGGCAGTGAATGCTGCCCCCGATCGCGGCTAGAGGGGGGCAAATTTTTTTGGGGAGGGGGAAGCCACAGATCGTATATTCACGATCTGTGGCAGTTTGTGCATTCAAGCACAGATCGGGAATATACGATCTGTGGCAGGGAAAGGGTTAAAGGTATGTCACCTAAAATTGATTTTTTCATATAAGATCCCCCTGGGCCCCCAGCCCCCAACCGCTATATTTTTTTTTTAGAAAGCCCCCCAAACTCTACTTACCTCCCCTCGATCCTCCGCCGCGCTCCGGCCCTCTGCTTGCAAGGAAATGCAAGCAGAGGGGCGGGACCGCAGCCGCGTCTGTGATTGGGGTGAGCGGCAGCCAATCACAGACCGGCTGCCGGCAGCTCACTTCGCCGGAGGAAAGAGGAGAGGTAAGTAAGAGTTTGGGGAGCTTTCTAAAAAAAAAAAAATATGCGGTTGGGCTGGGGAGACATGGGGGAAATCATTACTGAAGGGGTTTTATGCTAGGGGGAGGGATAGTAGAACAGGGAGGGAGAGGAGGGAGGGGAGAGGGAGGGAGAGGGAGGAGGGAGGGGGGAGAAGGGCTGCAGTACGCATGGCAAAAATCACCTGAGGCCAGCTAGCAGCAGTGTCCTATATGGACTCTGCTAGCCTCCTGGTAGTCATTTTTTGGACTTTGGGGGGGGACTACAGGAGAACCCTATGGAGCTGGGATGTGAGGTAAGGATTAAACTACACTACATGGTGGGGCCAGTAGTTGGGGGGATTATAGTTTTGGGGGTGGACATGCCCTTTAATGTATGTTCTACTGCTAACAAACACTTTTATGTATGACCTGTTCAGCTCTAACTCCTCTCATCTCCTGGTCCTTACGGAAACGTGGATCTCCCAAAAGGACGCTGCTGTAGAGGCCTCAATTACACATGGTGTATCTTTCTCTCATACACAGTGTTCCTCAGGACAGGGTGTAGGTCTTCTTTTGTCCCCTCTCTTCCATTGTAAATTTATTTTCCCACTATTTCATTTTCCTCATTTGAAGTCCATACTGTACAACCTTTCAACCCCATATCTCTGCAGATAGCAGTCATACTGTATACAGACCTAAAGCTGCATCGACACCAGATGTTTAAAGCCTGATTCTCTATCATTTTAGGTGACTTTTGCTTTCTCCACCAAACTTCTTCTACCTCCCGCTGTGGGCCAACACTAGCACACATAAGGAAGCTCACTTCCTGGACTTGGTCTTTACTGAAAACCTGTTTCACATTTTGCTAGTAACTCGTTCCCATTCTCGGATCACCATCGAATAACTTTCTCTACTACCTACTCTCCACTTTTCTCTAATAATTTTTCTAATGTTCCCATCAATCGAGCAGAGACCTTCCCACTCAATCCTCTTCTTTCAACTCTAGCCTACTTTCCCTTGCCTCTGATTCTAATCCGACTCACTAACAAAATTCTATAATGCTATCTTATTCACTACCATTGACTCCTTCACCCCTACAAACACACAATTGTCACTGCATAATCCTTGTCCTTGGTTCAGTTCGTAAACCAAATTTTTACGCTTGTAAGCATGTTGCTGAGCTGTTCTGGAAAGTCTCGCAGTCAGGCCGACTTTTACCAATATAAATTATGCCTTGTGTCTGAATGTCAGCTCTTTTGGAAGCTAAATACTCATATTTAAGCACTCTCATAACCAATAACAAAAATAACCCGCATTGTCGGTTTTCAATATTTGACAATCTTTTGCAGCCCTCACCTACTAACACATTTACTATCTTTAACGTTCCCCAAGATTTCACAGACTAGCACTAAAAAATATATGGATACAAATCTACTTATGCCTGGACAACTTACACCTTCTTCCTGCCTCATCCCCTGCAACACTAGATTCTTTTATCAGTCACCAATTCTGAAGTCTTAGAGCTTCTGTTGTCCTCACCCCTTACAACATGTACCCTTGATCCTATACCCTCCTCCTCAAACACTGCTCTAATTCCTCCCTGACCTCTGGGATTTTACCTGCTGCCTTTAAACTTGTGTGTCAAGCCCCTAATTAAAACACCCTCTCTGGACCCTTCCTGCTGCTCTAACTACCGATGCCATCTGTCCCCTCTCCAGTCCTGAAGTCCTGAATTCAGCAGTTCCAATAATTTCACTCTCCTCCGAAAGAGAACATGCAACCCCAATACTGCAGTTTATGGGGGGTGGGTGGTCTCTCACCAAGCAAACAATAATATACAATACGCTTCTTTTGACCTTCCATTCTCTTCACTCTGCTGCACCCACCTACTTATCTTCGCATGGCCCCATATGTTCTTGGCCACGACCTCCATTCCTCACGCACTCTTCTCCACAAACCCCCATTGAACACTGCCTCCTTCCGCCTTTAACTATTCTCTCTTGCTGCTCCCTACCTTTGGAACTCTCTCCCTCTCTCACTATGCCAGGTGACATCCATTAAAATTTTCAAATCTAAACTTGTATCCTACATTTATAAATATCAGCATAATAAATGATTGTTTGCCATCTTGTAACCCTACCCCCACTTATATCAATATGTTGTCCCACACACATTAAATATATGTACTATTAACCTATCTATGATACATTTTTCCACAACTTTTTTGCACAATATAAGATCCAATTATGGTCTGGGTCCACATTTATGAATAGAGGTGCTGATGTTACTATAAGGTTACTAGACTACTTCTGTTTGCAGGGTATATAATTTTATTATTTTTACAGGCAATGTTAAATTTGTAAACATAGAAGAAAGTATGCCTAAAAAAGTGTGCATGGGGCATGTACACCCAAAAACTTATATTTACATGCAGGACCCGCTCCACTAACTTTTGCAATACTTGCCTTTTCTTCTGATGCTTCCAAAACTTATTACAACACTGATCCAGTCAGCAGGTACATGCCTCTTATGCTGTGAGCTGGTTACAAGCTTGCACAGTAGCAGAAAGGGGCATCCTCTACGTTTATATATCACTTTTTTAAAATGTAGGGATGCGTTTATTACCAGTAATCATGTGCGTGCCAGTAAATGTTTTAGCTGTAAAAAGAGTTTGACATTATGAACTTGTTAACTGATAAGTGACCTGTAATTCTGAGGTGACAAGCATTGGGTCTAGGCCCACTGGTGACACCATTTCATTGTGCAGGAAACGGGTGATCCACTAACAGAAGGCCTGACCAGATAAGATGGAAAACCTTTCCTGGGATGGACTGGCATTTAGGGCAAAGTTTGAATCTGGAAATTCACACTGGGGTTAAATGGTCTCTGTGGAGCACAAACAAATGAGCCAATTTGTCCGAGGCCTTCAGAGAGGTGACCATGTGACCTGTTAAAGCCTCCTCCCACTCCTCAGCATTCAACGTGAACCTGCATCTGACTTAGTTGAGTTTCTTCCTAGAAATTTACAGCTGCCGGTAGATATAGGAAAATATTTTTTCTAACAAAGAGCTTTAAAGCAGGTTGTACAAATGCTTGTCCAGTAAGTTTTGTGGTATTGTGCGAAACAGACTTTGGAAAGCATGTTTAAGTTTGAGATATCGAAAAACCATATAATCGGGTAGATGAAAGACTAAAAAATTTCCCCAATGCAACAATTATTATCTATTAAATGGGAAATACCATAATTCCAGAGTATTCTAGATTGGATTGTGGCAGTTCTTTGTGGGTATTTTAAGTCTACTGGGGGTCATACCGTATATACTCGAGTATAAGCCGACTCGAGTATAAGCCGAGGTACCCATTTTTGCCTCCAAAATTAGAAAAACATGACTGACTCGAGTATAAGCCGAGGGTATACAGTAACCCTAATACCTTTCCACTGTAGATGTTTGGAAACTACAACTCCCAGCATGCTTGGTTGCTGGGAGTTGTAGTTTCCAACCACCTATAGTAAAAAGGTAATGTGGGTGTCTGCATGGCATACTGTCCCCCCAGCCCTCCCCCCAGCTCACTTATCGTACCTGGTCTTCAGTCTTCCTCTCTCTGCCGGCTGCCGCAATCCAGAAGCAGCCGCGAGTCAGGCCGGCAGTTCCCAGTAAAAACTTTTGTTCGCGGCTGCGCGATGACGTCATCCCGCCAGCGTGCGCGATGACATCATCACGCAACCGTGAAGAACTACTGGGAACTGCCGGTCTGACTCGCGGCTGCTTCTGGATTGAAGGTAAGTGTCTTGTGACTCGAGTATAAGCCGAGGCAAGGTTTTTAGGTTGATTTTTAAACCTAAAAACCTCGGCTTATACTCGAGTATATACGGTATACCATGTCTTGTGCTTAAGGCCCCTCACGTTTGCTGGGCATTTAAGAGTATGCAATGACAATTTAATTACAATGTAAAATGCAGGGAAGTAGCCCCTCTGGTTTGTTGTGTGTGCAATCACCATTTTTAGTCTGTTTCTGTCAAAATCTCTTAAAGCAAGTTTATGAAAGTGCATGAAAAAGTGGACACAAACTCATATAATCAGACAAATTAATATGTGCATTATTTTACCTATATTGCCCTGAAAAACTAAAAAAAAAACAGCACACAAAAAGCAGATACAAATAAATTCAAACGCATGGCAAAAGCATACACACAGCACTTTTTTGTACCTCAGCCTAAAGCTTCATACAGACATGCTGACCTGTGACGCACTACTGTACAGACTGACCTTAAGTTAAAATCTTACAGTTAGACTTTAAGAACCACATTTACCTGCTATTAAATTGTCTAACAATATTGCAGTAGTGCGGTCAGCATTTCAGAGCCATGAATACAAAAAGATTGTTATTCAAAACTGTGTGACAATCGGTATATCTAGGACTAAGTAATTGAGTCCAGACAAGATCACTTCATAGAGTTTGGTCACTAAGTTGATCGTGCAAAGTATGCGCACAAGATATTTTGCGTGAAGGTGTTCCCTACGCGTTTCGATAATGATCCGTTATCAGGGGTGCCTCCACCTTTATTTCTGTTCCTTTTATAGTCCCTTTCTAATTCACCACTATTTTTGTTGCTCTCATAATTTTATTTCTTTGTTCTTATATTATTTGGATAGTACCCGGTCAGCAATTTAGGGATAGGGTATATGAGTATATTTTTTATATTTAGAATAATTATTAAAGGATTTCTTTTAATATATATTCAGGGAGATTCAATAAAAGTTCTTATTTAAAATGGTGCTAAATTTGCCCCAGCCAATCAGATCTTATTTAGCATTTGAAAGCTAACATCTCCTTGGTTAGGGCAAAATTAGCACCATTTTAAATGATAAGAACTTTTATTGAATAACCCTAATTGTTTTTCACTCTAGTTATTTTATCCACTAGTGATTTATTACTTTTAACTTATTTAAGGCATAGTGATTTATTACCATCTATTAACTTATTTAAGGTATAGTTTCTTAGCACGGGATTTATATTTAATATTTTTCCCATTTTATATAGGTGAACTGTCTATATTCATCTGAGCGCTATTAAGTATTTTTGGTGACAAAACCACTGATGCCAAAAGGGGATTTTTTGGACATTCTGGATTGAGAGTGCATGATAATTAGGATGGTATAAATGTTCAAAAGCCAATTACCTGCACGCAGGAAGAAAGATGCCCTAACTTCGTAAACCTGTTAATATTGCATCTGTCTGATAAATTTGGGGGACCATGGTGTGTGCCGACTTTTTTTCTGAGCAGTCTTTACATGCTAAGTTATCAGCCAAAACAGTTATCTAATATTATACCTTATCTGGTGACCAATTTTACATTTTTTTCTGAATGTTCTAGCAAAAATGGACTCACCCGTGGAATGTATTATAAGAGGAAGTGTTTTTAGATGCCTTGTAGATTGGTACAAACGGAGGTAGCCTCTGTTCCTAGCTTTGCAATGATGGTGCTGGACAAAACGCTCATTCACTACATGAAGCAGCCATAATATGACTTTTGAAATAACTAAAACAGTATTAAGTTGAAATGGGTCAATGGATTGTTTGCATTTCTTCTCTTCACCAGAAAATGAACAAAAATAAACAGCAACGGCAGCCAGAGTTACATATGTAAACTAGAAGACAAAAAAAGAAATAGGATTTATGAATTCTTATATATACATAGTCTCTAGTATTTCACACTTAAGGCCCTATACATAATCTTGACCTTATTTTTTGGTCCAACAAACCTACAGATCAATAAATAAATCTATTATATGATGGTCAAAAAAAAAAAAAAGGCACCACCACCTACATTTCCACACATGCGATCACATGGCCCATTAACGATGTCACGATTGGATGAAATTATTTAGGAGCCAGCTCCAAAAAGTTGTGTAGGGCGTTTTTTTGATCGGCCACTTGACAATGTCCAGCAGTTTGTCGGAAAAACGAAAAAGATCTGAGCCCCAAAGTAGGAAATTTTAAGCAGTTATTTCGACAGACAGAAAGATAGATATAGAGAAGGATAGATTTTGAAATGCTTTGAGATTTCCCCTTTATAACTTTTATAACATTCAAGCAATGAAGCAAGAACCCTGTGCTTTATTGCATATGAAAAATGAATGGGCACCTTAACTCTTTAAGTGCGAGCACTTTCCCAGTACCATTAACTTTCCCAGTAACATTAAAGGGCATGTCCACCCCGAAACAAAAATTTAACCTACTACTGGCTCCACTGGGTAGTGTTACAAAATCCTTACCTTACACCTCTGCTCCAAATGCTTCTCCTGCAGTGCCTGTTCAAAGTCCCAGAAAGTGAAGAGTGAGCGTTTTCTGTGTGTCATCTGGCTTCTTCCTTTTCCTCCCAGAAGAATCTGGAATACGCAGGGTAGCCCTCCCACCCTCTCTTAATGCATCGTTATCCTCTACCATAAAAAGGCTTTCCTGTAGTGCAGTGTACCCCAGGCAACCCCCAACCACCACGTTAGATTTGTAAAACAAGCCCCATTAACAGACTTACTCGACCGCGTTCCCTCTGCTCTTTGCATAGCCAGCAGCTGCATCTGTGATTGTCCGACTCATTATTAAAGGGCATGTCCAGCCCTTTTTTGAAACTTTTTATATATATACATATTGATCCCAGCCCCAACCGCCGTAATATAATTCTTAGAAAGTGCCCCGATAGTTACTTACCTTCCCTCTATCCTCCGCGGCACTCTCCAGGCCCTCTGCTTGCATGGAAATGCAAGCAGGGGGCGGGACGGCAGCCAATCAGGGACCGGCTGCCCCGAACAACACGGAGGGATAGAGGGAAGGTAAGTAACTATTCGGCACTTTCTATGAATCTGTTACGGCGGTTGGGGCTGGGGGATCAATATATATAATATATACTGGGGATTACACTAGGGGGAGGGAGAAGGACTCTCCTGTGCATGCCTCAGACCTTGTCGAGGTTGAGACAGGCGCAGGATGAGTCACCCAGACCTTCTACACTACACTTTCCTGGACTTTGAGGGGCACAAGCATGGCAACCATAAGGAGCTGGGATGTAAGGTAAGGATTTTTGTACACTACAGAGTGGGGCCAGTATGGGGTTAAATTTGAGTTTTGGGGGTGGACATGCCCTTTAAGTAACATTGTATCAATTCTATGGTTTATAGACTGTTCTGTACACCATCCACTGACAAAAGTAGATCCAGTATTTTCCATCCAAATCCAACACTCACATTAAGGTAATTGAAACGCTTCAGGCGTACCATTTGTGATGACCAAACCAGTTTAAACCTTGCTCGTGTTCTTCCGGCACCTGTAGTACCTAGTATTGCCCAAGCGTGTCACTATAATCCTATTCCATAATGTCCATTTTCCTTTTCAAGGTAAGGCACCTAGACCATCTTTTTGGGATGGTCCGTATAAATATTTCTATCTCGTGTTTATGTGATGTTTATATATGACATTGGAAATGAGTACCAATATAGACAGGTCCGAGGTATATACACCTGGACCCAATATACATAAGTGTTAGTATCACCTTTCGTATAATACCATGCTCTGTGAGCATTAGGGAGATAGAACTTATCTATATGAATGCATCAACTAATTGCCTGGATCTAATATTAATAAACAAGATAATAAAAGACCCAACAATGTACTGTTTTTTTTGGTATTATTACTACTACAAGGTGCAATCATTTGGTCTCCTATGGGGCCGCATGATTGGTCACGTCAAACAGTCAGCTATAGCTTTATAGCTCTCCTACTTCCATCAAAGCATTGTTTTTTTATATCAGTTTAGTGTATATTTTATAAATCCCAGAAGCCGGATGGCCAAGTGCTTAAAAATCTATACTTAGCTACAGAAAACTTTTAAAAAGTTAAATGCTGCCCACAGAACTGCCAAATTATAAGACTGATGCACTGCAAGAATTGTTTGACTGGCAAAAAAGGATTTGTTCATCATTCAAGCTGCATATTTACATTTATTAGCAGAAATGTACCTTAGATATGGTAGGTGATCACAAGTTTTAATGCTGTAGTTTGTCATAAACAAACTTGGGTATTTATTGCCTTATGTCACCTATCATAAATTTAGTAACCTGTTTGGAATAAACAAATGCTATCTATCATACCATTCAAACATGCCCATGATGATGTCTATAGCTTCTCTGTATCTTAAGTTATAGGCTTGTAAAGTTACAATTCCTTGTCTGCCCTGCCTGTCAGGCACATAATGAACTGTGTAAAAAACTTAGTTACAGATCTGCAACCATTCTCTGTCCTTTCCTCTACCCATGTACACTTAAAGGGCATGTCCACCCCTTTAAAAAATGTTTGATATATAATAGGTCTCCCTCCCCCAGCCCCAACCCAATTTTGATATATAATAGGTCTCCCTCCCCCAGCCCCAACCCAATAGATTTTCCAGAAACTCCCCCGATCGTTATTTACCTTCCCTCCTACGTACTTTCCCGGCCCTCTGCTTGCATGAAACTGCAAGCAGGGGGCCAGAATGGCAGCCAATCACGGATGTGGCTGCCGGCTGCACAGAACGCCGGGGGAAAGTAAAGTTTGGGGGAGTGTCTGTAAAATCTATTATAGCGGTTGGTGCTGGGGGAGGAAGACCTATTATATATCAAAGGGGTTTTATGCTAGGGGGAGGGAGAGCAATACGGGTGGGAGAGGGAGGGAGGGGAAGTGCTGCTCTGAGCAAGCCAAAAACCTCTGAGAGGACGTCTCAGATGCGGAAACAATTTCCCTCCCTGCCAGGCTCATCGTGGCCAGTTTTCTGGACTTTGGAGGGACATTACAGGAGAACCATTTGGAGCTGGGATGTAAGGTAAGGAGTTTTGTGCACTACACAGTGGGGCCAGTAGTGGGTGAAATTATAGTTTTCGGGGTGGAAATGCCATTTAAAGGACAACAATACCAAAAAAAAAAAAAAAAAGCGCCCCCATTACATGTCCACACTTTCAGCAGCTAAAATCACTTACTGACATTTACAGCTGTGCTGTCCTCCCTTATCACACAGCAAAGATGAGTGCTAACAGCCCACCTCCTAGACGGCCCAGGGCCATGGTTAACATAACACTTGTCATTGGCTGGTGGGAATGTCTGTTACAACCTCTCTCCTCCTCCTCTGCCAGTTAAACAAACTTGAAATGCCCTGTTGCTAGGATACAGCCTACATAAATCAAGCTGATCAAGGGTGGGTGTAGGAGTTTTTTCGGATGCTAGCTTTGAGTGACAGTTAGAGGCAGACAGAATTATTACGCCCCCTACACAGCATCGCTAATTGCAGGCAGGGAGAGGAGGTTCGAAATCAGGGAAAAAAATGTATGGGGAGGGCCTCATACCTTTACTCTTTTTAAAGCAATTTTAAAAAAAATTGTATTGAGGCAATACGTTTATCCTTTAAGGGAGAAAAATTCATTTCTTTTCAGGCTTGCATCTTGCTATAAAATTATTAAGAAGTTTGGGAATGGGTCTAATGTTGCAGCTGATTAAGCTCTGTCCCTGCAGTGGTCATGCTCCAACCCGAGACTTGGGGGCAGACCAGTGGTGCTAGTGATGTCACAGATCACAGTGCTTACACTATATACTGCTGTAACTTTGAATAGACTGCAGCTAGAAGTATGATCCTGGAGTCATTTTAAAGGATATGTACAGCCAAAAATTGACTCATCTAGTTGATAGCTCATGGTGTAAGCTGTGGAAGGCTTTTTTTTGGTTTTCCTATTCCCTTCCCACCCCCTACCTTAGTGGTGTTCATTGTGTTGCTTCCTCCTCCATGGTGAAGTGTCTTTTAGCTCCGCCCCCACGAGAACTGACATGCCCTTCCCTTCTTTGGGGTCCAAGGTGGTAGTTGCCAGCATTTGCGCTCTCCTGGTGATGTCATTACGCGTGCGACGTGCATACCCAATGACGTTGGCGCGCATGCGCAGAAGGTATGTAGACGAAATATGATGACGTCACCGCGCCATTCATGTAATCCTGCCGAAATTCTCGCTATCCGAGATTTGAAGAGGAAGCGTGACAAGCTTTGGAACACTCAAACACAGTAAAACGTGGACTGGATTGCGCCAGGGCAGGCAGCTTTGTTAAAGGGATAACAGACATTAGGAACTGTTGGAGCAGCAGACAGCTTGTGACTGTGTGCTTAATCATATGAATTGTTCATGCCCAATTACACTAATATTGATGTCATCCACTTTAGCACTATTTTTGCACAAGCATTATTTTAGCTCTGACATTGTTTTTTGGGCGTGTGAGCTTTTTGATTTTTTGGACATTCCAGACCTTTTTAATTGTTATGTGTGTTCAGCAAGGACACTACAAAAATTGTATTGCAACATGATAGAATTTTGTGGGAAAATATTATGAGTGTTGTTTACTGTAATTAGTTTAGGTCCTAAAAACTTTTTAAAGGGGAAGTAAAAATTAGACTTGAAATGTTTGGCTACATACTATGATAGCCAGTCAGAATATTTACAGGGTAACCCTTTTGAAAGAAATAAAATAATAGAAGTGGCATACCCTCCAACATTTCAAAGACAAAAAAAAGGTACACTTGGACACGCCCTCTGCTCCACCCAAACCCCTCCCACAAATTATATATGGCCCCGTCCCAAATCCTGATATTATAGCAAATTATTTCTAAATGTAAATAAATAGTTATGTTAAAAGTTCTTGCTGGCAGACATGTATATTTAAAGCAGTTACTGGAGATAGATAGATAGATAGATGATAGATATACAGATAGATAGATAGCTGATAGATAGTAAAGATAGATCGATAGATATAAGATAGATTGATAGACATAAGATAGATAGATATAAGATAGATAGACATAAGATAGATACTGATAGATACATATAAGATACATAGATATATATTAAATAGATATAGTTAATCAGGTCCCAGGCAGATCATCAGCTGGAACTGGAACTCCCACAGGGGCTGCAGAGAAAAGTCTTGTAAGCAGCGCAGAGGCAAGCAGTCAGAGAGATCATGCACAGAGCCTTGAAATGTGCAGTGACATCACACTCTCCCTGTGTCCCTTCTCATTTGGCACAGCAGTGCAAACTCCTCCAGTGGGAGTCACACGATGAGTTGCACTCTCCTCCCCCTCTCATTGGACTGCTTAGCACTCCTTAAGGTGAGTCCATTTCACCATCCCTCCCCAGCATGCTAATTTCTCAGACCCGACCCGGGATATGAAGCCAGCCCAGGCTGCCCTGCCAGTGACTGTGGTTCAGTTCACATTTAATTTTCCCTCTTATCCAGCGGTACACCACACTGCCACCTGGTACAAGCCGGTATTTCCCTTTAGCCGGTAACAAACTTTTAAAATTGTACAATACCGGGTAAATCGGTACAGTTGGAGGGTATGAAGTGGTACAGTATAAAGGGGATACCATTATGGCTAACTAAAATAGAGATATATATATAGATATATAATATATTATATATAATATAATATATTATATATATATTATATATATATATTATAAAGCTGCTGATGTATGTTATCTTAGTTAGCCAATAATGGTATCACCTTTACACCACTTTTAATTTTTTTAATTTTTTTTTTCTCTTTCAAAAGATTTACCCTGTATCGCAACCTAATTACACTTGTTTGCACAATATATTAATCACTTTGGGACAGAAAGTCCAAGGGGTGTTAGTTTATAGGGGTATGAAAGCACTGAAGCATGATACAAACAAAGAAAGATGTTACCGGTACTTGTTTGTGGACACTTGTGAAACTGATCATATAGACATTGTAGGGGCCACACATTAACACAAATTGGCATATACTTTACTGGGCAATTATAGTCCTATAAACTTTACCCTCCCCCTTTCAAGTACACAGGGTGAGGACCAAAATCACTAATTCCTCAGTACACATTCTATGTCAAGTAATACTTTCCCCAAAGTTTCCTTGGCTCCCCAATGTAGCTATGCCGTTCAGACTGTCAGTGGCAGTACCAATGGGAAGACACTCCATGGAAAAAAGCATGACTTGCCATTGGCAGGATCATGGACAGTCTTGAAAGCTGACATACACCAGACCTATTCTTATTATTATTATTAGAATAGTATGTCTATATTATTGTGGGGTACAACAGGGAAGGGTAGGATCCTGCACACCTAAACATCAAAGACGATAAATCATTATTCCATGCTGGGTGCTCTAAGCTCTGCAGCTGGCAGATAAATACATAAGGAGTAGGCACACCAGTCTTAATCGTGGAAAAAGAGTTCCTTTTAATGGTAACATTTCGGAACCAGTGTGGCTCCTTCCTCAGACCAAACAGAATGGTGTTTGGTCTGAGGAAGGAGCTACACTGGTTCTGAAACGTTACCATTAAAAGGAACTCTTTTTCCACGATTAAGACTGGTGTGCCTAGCGTGTCTTACTCCTTATATATTATTGTGGGGGACACCTGAGTGCCTGGAGGAAACCCACGCAAGTACGGGGAGAATGTCCAAACTCCTTGCAGATGTGTCCAAGGGTGGAATGGAACTCAGGACTACAACACTGCAAGGCATTAGTGCCAACCACTGAGCTACTGTGCTGTCCAAGGCTTTTGTGTAAATCTCCTGTGCACTAATAATTATTAATTTGTGTTGAAGAGACAAATTACGGTTATTTCTATTCTTCCATTTTATTCTTCTGCTTTTTTGGCCTGTATCTCCTCCCACAGTTTTTGAGCTACAGACATATAGGCGGGGCATATAGGAGAAGTGTGCTATTACCTAGCTAACCCGCATAAGTGTTAGGGCGAATTTGGGGACATTTTTTCCCATAGAAAAATTGTAACAATTCGCAAATGAGGATATTTCAAACCAGTTTGTTTCATGGTCCTAAATTCAAACGCAGATACCCACAACACAGACACACATACACCCACCTACTGACCTACCATTCCATTCCCAAGGAAGCCATACTTAAAGGGTAACTATAGTCCACAAAAAATAGGAGCAATAATAAAAAGAAGTTTGTTTTTATCTTCCAACTTGACACAGGGACACACACCAACTGAGCTACCCATTCATTCATGTGGCGACCATAAATAAAGGGTAAGTATATGTATAAAAAAAAGCATTTGAAACAATCATCCAAAAAGTCTTTGATCCCCCAACCTGACACGAGTACACACACCAACTGACCTACCTTTAATTCATGTGACAGCCATATTTAAAGGATAAGTAAAAACCAACAATGTTCTCATGAGTGGCATTACTGAATTTTACAATCTGAAGCACAAACACACACATTCCCTTCCAAAATAAGTAAGTCTACAATAGTGATGGTAAAGGTTCAATGATGAATATAAATGTATGACAGCGACCATTTCCAATTCAGCTTTGGGGAACAAACTAAACAAAATTATTCCATAGAGGAAAAGGAAAGGCACCTGGGTGAAATCTTTAATGCTTACTCAGTCTAACTCATTCATTATTCATTTTGGTTTATCACACAAAAAATAAACAGATTTTGTGAAAAATGCAGTCTAAAAATGACAAACATTCAATTGTTTTTCCATAGTTTAATAAATGAAGTGTCATTATTATTAAAAATATCAATCCCCCCAAAAAAAATATATTGACATTTGTCAAAATGACATATTATACATAAAAGAATAAATAAAAGAAACCTCAAAATTGCTATTGCCTGTTGGTATTAAATCTTGACATATGTTTATTAAGAAGACTAACTTTATGGGGCCTTTTAGTTTCTGCAATATTTTGTGGCATTTTGGGGTTTTTGGCCTCCCATGATTTGTCAATGAGTCCTTCACAGATCCCCAATACATATTGCAGAATGACAAAAACTTATTCATCCGAGCTTTTCTCATAAATTGGTTTGGCTACCCAAGCCTTCTTGCATTTAGGATGTGTTATTGAAAATCTTTTGCTCCCTTTTGGCTGGGAAGATTTGGATGTATGTTTGACTGTGGCTTGTTTTCTTTGGACAATAAAATTATGTGAAATTGCAGCCAATGCTGTTCGTGCTTCCATTCCATCCATTTTGAAATGAACACGCTTTGTTCTGAAGCGTAGGACTTTGCTATGATACACCTCCAGGGCTCCGGGATGGCAGAATTTCTGGAGGTGCTGGAGGTCTTTTTCAATTAGCTTATTAGTAAAAACAGAATGGAGATTTTGATATGCAGGGGTGTCTTTCTGCAGCCATTTCAAGTCACTTTGCTCATGTTTATCAAACGATGCATGAGCGCATGTTTTGTGCTGTCCATTTTCCTCCCATTCATGAATATTTTGGACATGTTGCAGTGCTGACATCCATTTGTTTTGGAGATCTTTAACATCCCCACTGCATGTATTTGCGAACCATAAGTGGTTGATGATTGGCTGTATCCATTCCTGAATTGACTTGCTTTGTTTCTTTTTGCTGGCTGCAAGTAGTTTTTGCCTAATAGTCTTGGAAAAGTGCCATATGTCAAACTGATGAATTAGGTTTGGTTATGTTTCACGCATTAGTTTTCTAATTCCTGTATGGCGATCTGTGGCTACAACGTGAACATCAATACCAGCATGTAATAAACTTTCTAGACACTCCTGGAATGCTTCTTTTTCTAAAGAAGCAAAACTTTTTTTTGCCATCTACTTGCACAATTTTGAAGTCCAGTATTTTGTCAGTGATCATGTCCATCATTGTGTATGTGCAATACTTTGCCGAGTATCCTGGGCTATCATACTGCCCATCTCCACACACACACACTGCTTTGTCTTTTACTAGGCTTCGTGTTTTGGCCTTTTCATCTTCTCAGTAGAGGTGGATAGCAGGGAAAATATAATTTTGCTGATACTGGAAAAATGTTGTTTTGGACATTTGCTGAACATTCAGGATTGTCAACATTTCAAATACTTTTGTAGAATTGGATCCACTACACACAATAGATGAACACAGTAACAAGTTGCCGACTGCAATGTTTTTTTTGATTGGCTGGCTTTCCCACATTTTAAAAGAATATCCACTTGTACACCAGGCAGTAACACACAAATAGGTACCAATGACAGTTTTTTTTTAAATAATCTATTGGAGATTTGGAGAATTGAAATAATAATTTGTCAAGACATGACTCATAAACAATACATTTTCGCTCTGTTAGGATGTCTTCCTGCTCTTGACAAGAGCATCACTTGATATGTCAGCCTCAAAATCACTATCTTGGCCAGAGGAATCAAGTGTGTCATCACTAGATACATCAAATATGTCTACAGAATGATATGCATGAAGTGTTGGTGTCTGCACACTTTCCTCTACATTTTCCATTGTTGACATACTGGCAGGTTCGGATTGTGTTTTGATTTTATGGCTATATGAGTGTTCAACCAAGACATTTTTGGCAATTTTTTTCATGTCTTCAACATGTGAGAAGGGTTTCAGATGACATTGTATAGCTTCGTTCTGTAGTGAAAGGTTGTCAGTTTGAGTTCCCACACTTTGAAAGTCCCGTTTTAAATGAGCCATTACTCCAAAATTTTCCTTTTCTTGTTGGAGGCATGGGCCACAGACAAAGCTTGGGTTTGAGTCGAAATAGATTTCGACTCAATAGTTTTTTGAACTTTTGAGCCATGCAAGTCACATTCCTCATGTTCTCCTCTTCTTTTACACGTGTTTGCCACGTTCCGTAAAAATAGTTAAGATGGCATCAGGCTTGAGAAAACGTTTTCCTTTATTTTCAAAATAGCATTCATCTGCAAAGTGAGCTGAACACATGCGATACCAACCCTTTTTTCGGTTTTCATAAATTTTTAATCCAAATGCTTCCAAATCATCAGAATGTTCTTGCGTCTGTTGAAACCAAATTGTTATTCTTTCAAGTGCATAAGGGAATGTATGCATAATAATGCATTTTTTTTGCTTTCTGTATGGTTTGAACAAGATTTTACCAGGCACTTAGGCATAATGGACCCTGTGAAAACAAAACAAAAAAATCAGACTAGGAAGAGCATTGTACTGCACAATACAAACTAAAGTTGATCCAACTCAGGGGTGTCCAACTTTGATAATGATGTAATCTTCAACACCAAAACACTAGCAACAAAATGGCCAGTTCATGCCTCACCCACCCGAATACTGTGGGCTACACATTAAAATAAATTGGACACATGTTTCTTAGCATAAATAGGAAATAATGTCCCATCCATGAGAACTCTGATGAGTTGCTTCATCTACAGCATTTTTCGGGATAGAGGCTGTATGTGTCAGAGAAAGTATGAATGGATAGATCTAGGGGTGTTCCTAGGGTTTTGGACACCTGAAACAACTTTTCAATGCCGTCTATCAGCAGACAGGGGGCGGCACGTGAAGCGGGCATGGCTTTGTCAGGGAACATAACCGTGGCTTGTGGAGGTGGGTATGGTGGGCTGACTAACACTGGTGAACTGGAGAGCTGACTTAACGCTGATTGGTGGACTGGTGATGAAATGCAGTTTTGCAGAAAGGAGGATTTTTTTTAAACTTCCGCCTTTTAAGTGTTCCCCAGGGGTGCCCTGAACAAATGTTTAAGTTTGCTTCATGGTAGGGGCACCCCTGGATAGATCCCAGTTCAGTGGTCATGACTGTAATAAAAGGTCTAACCCCCATGATAGTCTAAACAATATTGTATGTTTAATTTTATTTATAAAGCGCCACTTGGGCATGCAGCGCTGTACAGAAAAAAAAAAGCTACATCCTTGTAGCTTTCTGTCCCTGTATACATAGTTACTGTGTGTAAGGTCAGTGGTCAGTACTGTGGACAGTAGTTGGAATAAAGGGGTTAATTGTTAGGTTACATTACACAATAAGGGCAAAAACAATAAAGAGAATTTCCCTGTCCTCAAAGCAGCTGGCCACACACATGCAGTTCCAATTGCTTGTGTAATAACATATTATATTGGGGTATGTTAGATACAGGCTGTTGTAACCCCTAAACACTGCTCAAACTGACACCCCACAACTCCCCTGAGAATCTTAATCCATTTGCCATGTACCAAGGAAAGTCCCAAAGTTATTTGGCAACTCACATGTAAAAGGGTTGTTGTAGCTTCTGTTAAAGAATAAGTGAACTATAAAATCAAGTTATGTTCATTTGGAAGCTGCAGCTTTATAAATACTGTTGCCATATTTTTTTTACCTATGCCCCTCCAGAGCCTAGCTTTGTGCCTTGAAAGTTGCTGATATCTTGTTACTGGTTTGCTGAATGTTAAGCTCTGCCCCTCCGAGATTTTCTCAATGTTCTCCTGCTTGAGCCTCGAACAGTAATGCATGTGAGTTCCGTGCACATGCATGAACTCATACGCTCTGGAGTGGCATAGCACCAAAAAAAAAAAAAAAAATATGGCAACAGCATATTTAAAGCTGAAGCATAAAAATCAACAAAACTTGATTTTACAGTTCACTTATCCTTGAATACTCTTTCAACACCCCTTTCTAATGGCCTCAATGTGCCAGCACTGTAGGTAAGTTGAGACAGTGAGAAAGGGTGTGGGGTTCTATACTTGGTACTCACCACTAAATAAACTCAAGATAAATTAAAGTGTCTTCACTTAGCACTGCTCGATTAACTTTGCCTTTAAGGATAATGTGGTGACACAATGCAATACAAAATTGTTACCAAACATTTCTGTAACTAGATGGATGTATGTCTTTATACAACCCAGGCATCCCACCTCTACCTGAAGTTCAGGGACTATCCCTGATATTAATGGCAGCTCCCCGACTAAATTATATACAATCTTCCTGAAATGTTTTTTTTCCCAATTAGAGTGAGGGATGCAATGAATTGGTTTTGTTTGGACGGGTTAACAAGTGGCAAACACCAGCTCAATTTCCCCGAGCCATGGGGCAATAATATGTATTTAAAGTTGCGCTAACCAGTGCTATGGTTAGCACAACTTAGATTCCATATTAGTGCTGGATGTGCGAGTTACACAACTCGCACATCTGGTGCACACAATTTCATATAGTTTGCAATACTTTTAGGACTGTGTATTTTTGGGCAAGGAAAATCCTGCCAAGAGCAAATCCCTATAGATTTACCCTGAGTCGCCAAACACAATATTGAATTGCGTTTGGTACGATTTCAAGCGAGAGTGGCTCTGGTAATAGCATGAAGAAACAATATTTTATATATACATGTATAGTCAAAGACTTAAGAAATACACAATCACCAAATGTAAATATCCCACAAACATATACATACACATACATGCACAAAAGAGACTGATTTATATTAGCATGCATATAATGTACATAGATGTAGTAAAACAGCCATAAACAGGTGTTAAAATGTAGGTAAATGCATGTATCTAATAATAATTAAATTACTACCACAGACTTTTACCCCACAGGTCCATTTTTAGTAGGCAAACATAATTCCCAAAACATCCAGCATACTATGTGTATTAGGGAATAAATGGTGGCATACTAACAGCATTTTTACCCTAATACACATAGTAGAGTACAACAGTATGTATCATTATATGTAAAATCCGACCCACTCCATCTTTATTACTTACAATTCTGTGATCCAGTCTAGGTTTTGCGGTTTGTGAGTGTTGCAGAGCCTGTCACGCCTCCTCTACTCCCCAAATCGCGGATTGTGTGGCCTTTATCCTTTATACTGGATCCTTTATACTGGCCGGTGACGTCATCATATGTCCTCCTACATACCTTCCGCGCATGCCTAGCACGCGCACATGCACCCCCGTGCGCACGCGCACAAATGCCGGCAACTACCACCTTGGACCCCAAAGAGGGGAAGGGCCTGTCAGTTCTCGTGGGGGCAGAGCTAAAAGACTTCACCATAGAGGAGGAAGCAACACAATGAACACCACTAAGGTAGGGGGTGGAAAGGGAATAGTAAAACCAAAAAAAAAGCCTTCCACAGCTTACACCCCGAGCTACCAACTAGATGAAAGTCAATTTTTGCTGTACATTATCTTAAGAATACTCTACTTACAAATCAATTTTTAAAAATGGACAGTACCTGGGGCAGGAAGGTAGGATTGATTATTCCTACCTCACAATGGGCTACATCACATACAGTTCCTTTCACAGGTTAGTTGTGGACTATTCCTGTATTAAAGATAGATAGTGCTTGAAGCCAGGAGCAAGACTGGCAGAATCAGTTTTCTTTGGGCTGGTACTCCTCACAGAAAAAATATTGGGAGGTATGAATTTACCAGTCCTATACCCCTGTCCCAACTAGTATTCTTCTTAACAATTAAAAAAAAAAAAAAATACACACTATAGTTCTCCTTTAAAGAGTGTGGTCTTCAATAAAGGCCACTTGTATGGAGACTACAGTTCCCCTTTGACAATATGAAACCTTCTTGAAATACAATTATTAATTTACTTCTGTTATTTACCTTTAGAACCATTTTGTGGAGGAAAGCTTTAAAGCCCTTTGTGGTAAAGAAAAGAGTACATCTATCAGATTATTTTATTTGTTGAATTATATTCATGTCTCCATGTTTAAAGAAGAAAAACACAAATATCAATACAAAATACAATACAAAGTTGAATTTATTAGAAGCTTTTTCAGTTTATTAAAACCAGCTGATATCCCTTTATTAGAATCGGATTTATCCAACATACAGACTTGCATTTTTTTGTACCAAAGAGATACTTACATTTACCAATGTTAGCAGGATGGAGATCCAAACAGTAGGTAGAGGGTGAAAATTCGGTCTTATAACAGACTGAAGCTTTTGAGAGGGCAACAAAGGAGCATCTAGGAAACAGTCTTCGTCAGCACTTTGTGTGAGGTCTCCCGAACTCTAGAGGTGTTAAGTAGACATTGTGGTTATGGCCAGCAGTCTTTTTTTTAAATCTCTACATTTGTACATTTTCTATGACTGTCTAGAGAAGCCTACAAACCAAATCTTACTATTCAGAAAAAAAAGCAACTAAAAGAAACAATAGTAACTTTGAAGGAGCTGCAGAGGCCTAAAATTAAAAACGGAGAGATGGGTTTTAGGGCTAGGTTCCACTTACGCAATTCAATCTCACACTGCCAATGCCAACTTACTGTGCTTCAATGTACAACTTTTTGTGTGTATTGCATGCGTTTCAATATTTCAGGACATATATACTCGAATATAAGTTGACCTGAGCATAAGTCGAGGTACCTATTTTTACCTGAAAATTTAGTAGAAACTGATTGACCCAAGTCGAGGGTAAAAAATTATCACCATTACTGCAAACCTGTAACTACGGAAAATGTCACACAGTCGTTCTTATACATTTGACCCAATTTGCCAAGTTGAAAAGTTAAATACAAAAAAAGTGCCTGTGTAGTTGAGCAAGTGAATGACTAAAATGTCAGCAAAGCATTGTTATACATCTTTCTTTATGCATAAGAACTATCATGTGTAGCAGAGAAGAACAGGCTTTGCTTGGAAGACAGTCTCCCCATTTGTCTTAAAATACAGTAGGCAAGCATTAAATCAAACATTTCTATATTTAAGAGATCAATAATTCTCATGCTTAACCCCCGAACCACAAATCAGATAGCTCACATTTAGGGGCAGCACACCAGGGAGAACCCCCAAAAGAATTTCTGTCTTCTGGCATACATAGGTAGGATTCATTTTAGTAAGATATCAGCTCTTTTTTTAAAGCTGTATTTAGGCTACAGTACCATTGATCCCCTAGCCTGTAGGTTTTTCCCAGTAGGTTCAAGAACTCTGTGAAATACAGTATTCTAAAAAGTAGCATAAAAAATACTGGTAGCGCTCACCAGCCACAGGAGATAGAACTCCTTCCCTGCTACTCTATTGTGCCAGTGTTAAGGTGCATAACATCACTGCGCGCATGCCTACTGGCTCTCCTGACTTCACTCTTCTGCTTAACTCACTCATCTGCTTAACTATGCGAGTACTGTCAGCATTATACTGGAGACACACCAGTAGATAATTTTCTATGTGTCTTTGTCTCTTCTTCCCTGTAGATTGTGTTTGACCCGAGTATAACCTGAAAACCTTGGCTTATACTTGAGTATATACGATGTGTGTTTGACTGCAGCACACATAGCAAATTAGGCATGGCAGTGCATTGCAAAAATCCTGCATAAAAGTGGGACCAAGCCTCTATGGAATAATGTGACGACTAAGCCACTGATAAAAAAAATCTAAATGATAGAATGGGAAGTGAAGGCGCTACACCAATAAATGTAACAGGAGGTGGGTACTATAGCGAGCATGCATGCTAATGCACATTATAGTTTAGTTAAATCCGAGGAGCCCCCGGGTAATGCTTCATTCCTGTCTCCTTTTACATTAATTGAAGAACTGAAGTTCTTCAAGAAAGAATCTTGCAGATTTTTCGGTCATCTTTTAAAAGTGTGTGTACCCAGTTTAACTTCATCCTATATTAAGGAGTCTCCTTCCACTGGATTTCAGTGAGAGCTCATTCTAGGTGGGTCACTGCGTCAAGGCCTAATTGAGTAATAAACAAAAACATGGAGCCGGATTGACCTGCTGAAAGCTTCATTTACTTTTAGTGTGCTAAGATCAGGTTCACTTCATTAGCTCTGGAGCTCTGTACTATGTTATTTCTATAAGTGCAACCATTAAAGGGGTAAAATTAAAGGGTATGCAGATTGAATACATTGTGAGAGACTGGCAGATTTTGAAAAACTTTCTTTGACAGATTTAGAATCCTGCAGAATTAGAATATGTTTGTGAATGCTCACTTTTATGTACTATCATAGATTTAATTTTATTTGGCTTATAAAATAATGAAAATGAACACAGAGATTAGCTGCAAAATATTTACTTATATGGATTTTTCTTTATTGTCTAACAAAAAATATAAATTTCATCAAGAGCTAACATGATGTAATTCTTTAAAGGGCATATCTACCCTACCGCAGGAGCGAGGGGTTGTAAGTAGTTCTAATTCCTTTGTTAGCAACCTGATATAGCGGTTGGGGGTGGGCAGGGGTAGCCTATATTATACTAAAAGTTTTTATTTAGGGTGTATCTGTTGTATTCAATTAGATCAACTGGACTTGAAGTTTAGTTCTTGAAGACGTTTCGCTAGTCATCCGACTGGCTTTCTCAATTCAGAATGACTTGTACAAGAATCTGTGGCAATTATGTACCAATTAGCATATCACAGCCAAGTGTTAAGGGCGTGATTGGATAGTGGCTAAGAGGTGTTATAGGAACGCCCAGAGTAAGGTGTCAAAACAGCATTGTACATGGCAGACAGTTGGTGTTGAACCCCCCCCCACCTCTATTTAGGCTTGGTTTCTTTATTTTCACATAAATGGCCTCCTTAAAGGACAACTTCACCCTCATAAGAACATCTTTTAGAAAGAATGGCCTCTTTAAAAAATGAAGATTGATATTTCATACTTTGTCCTATGAATTCATTACTGTATTTCTGCTATGCTTCTGGATGCCGTGGCAATTTAGAAACCTGTACTGAGCCTGGGCATGCTCAGAAGAGGCAGATAAGGGATTAACATTCAGTCATTGGCTGTGATGTCAACTGTCAAATTCATAACTGACAGTTGCTAACTGGAAGAACCAGGAAGCAGAAACAGGGGAAACAGGACATTGTGCAGGATTTTACGTTAGACCTATAGATTTCAGATTTCAAACTATAACCGTTTAGGGTTTTGGGGGTGATTTACCTGTGTGTAAGTTTTTATTTTAGGGCTGGACTTGCCCTTTAACTCCCTCTCTTGAACCAGTCACGTTCCTTTGCCAATATGTTAACATTACAATCTTCAAAGGCATGTCCTTTATCCTTAAGTTATTCTGAATTGAGAAAGCCAATCGGATGACTAGCGAAACATCTTTAAGAACTAAACTTCAAGTCCAGTGTTTTTGCACGCATTTTGCGCATGCAATTTTCCATTATGGAAATGCATGCATTAATGCATCAAAAATGGTGAACGCATGCATTGCCAAAATGCAAATATAACACACAGTAGTCCCTATATTTATATAACACACAGTAATCCCTATATAAATATATATAACACAGTAGTCCCTATATATAAATGTATAACACACAATAGTATATATATATATATATAATAACACACAGCAGTTACATACATCATGCACTGTCCGCCTGTCTCTGTCCATCGTCCTCACATTGGAGCGATGATTGAAACTCTAGTAGTTCCTATGGGCCCCTCCCCTTCCTTGCAACGGAGCAGTCACTATTTCCTGTTCCCTCCGTACTTGCCATCAAACCGAACCTGGGCTGTGGAGTCGCCTCCCAGAAGGGGAGTTTCCACAGTTACTTCCTATTGCAGCCAGTGTTCAGCCTGGTGTAAGCAGCTGCTGGTGAATGAAGTGGGAGGTGTAAAAATTCTGAGGACATTTCTGGGATGTTGAACCTGCGGGATTTGGTCTTTTTATATTGAATAAGGCACAGTATATAGTAATATATATATATATATATGGGAAATGTATAGCCAGGGACTGTTCATTTAAGTAATGGAGTTTCTTACCACCAGGGGCTAGCTAGAAATCATTGGGATCCATAGAAATCATTTGGATGGGGCCCCCAAACCACAAGAAAAAAAATGAAATGACCTTACTTACATTGCAGTACAGGGGGCCCTCCACCTGGGAACTCCCACTCTCTCAGACGCACAGGTACTTCCACACACTCACTACAGAGAGACGCACACACTCCCACTCGTTCAGACACACAGGTACTTCCACACTCGCTACAGACAGACACACACACACACACAATCCCACTCTGACACACAGGTACTTCCACACACTCACTACAGACAGACAGACACACACACACTCCTCTCTCAGACACACAGGTACTTCCACACACTCACTACAGACAGACACACACACTCCCCACTACTCTCTGACACACAAGTACTTCCACACACTCACTACAGACAGACGCACACACTCTCACTCTCAGACATATAGGTACTTCCACACACTCACTAAAGACAGACTCACACTCCCAGTCAGACACACAGGTACTTTCACACACTCACTACAGACAGACACACACACACATACACTCCCACTCTCAGATACACAGGTACTTCCACACACTCATTACAGACAGACGCACACACTCCCCCTCTCTCAGACACACAGGTACTTCCACACACTCACTACAGACAGACACACACACCTCCCACTCCTCCCTCTCCGACACACAGGCACTTCCTCCACACACTCACTACAGACAGACACACACACTCCACTCCTTCGCTCACACACCACAGGTAACTTTCCACACACTCTTACAGACGACACCCCACAATCCCCTCTCTCAGCCCCAGGTACTTCCACACACTCACTACAGAGAGACCCACCCAACTCCCACTCTTCTCCTACACCACGGTACTTCCACACCCTCACTACATACACACCCACCTCCCCCGCTCAGATATCACAGTAATTCCACACCCTCATTACAGAACAGACGCACACACTCCCCTCTCTGACAACCAGGTACTCCACACACTCCACTCAGACCACACCACTCCACTCTCTCAGAACACACAGGTACTTCCAACACACTACATACAGACGCAACCATTCCCACTCTCTCATACCACCGGTACTTTCCACACACTCCTACAGCCATACACAGTCGCTTCCACACCTACATACAGACACATACACACCTCCCAACCCACGCCGCAGACAAAACAGTTACTTCCACACGCTCACCGGACAGAAGACCACACACACTCCCACTCTTTCAATGCAGGTACTTCCACGCACTCACTACAGACGATGCACACAATCCACTTCAGGCTGAGGTACTTTTACAACACTCTAAGACAGACACGCACTCGCCCCTCTCCGAGATAACAGGTAGTTCCACACACTCTCTACCTACGGTGCCACACTCCCACTCTCTCAACATCAGTATGTCTTTATGATTTGTGGGGGAAACTGGAGTGCCCGAGGAACCACGCGCACGTGCGAACCATCAAACTCCTGGCAGATGTGTCCACGGGTGGAATCGAAACTCGGAACTCAGCGCTGTCAAGGCATCAGTGCTAACCACGGAGCCACTGTGCTGCCCTACAGACATATGCACCCACACCACTCTCGTCAACATACAGGCTACTTCTACACTCTACAGACGACAGGGTGAGAAATTGTGCTGCTCTCGGGGGGGGCCCTATATACCGTCATTTAGGGATGACAGCAATATTCCAACTTTTTTTCATTTTAAATTGATTGCATTAATTCTGAGAAATCGGCGGGCATTTTAGCTCACAGCATTTACAGGTCAAAGACCTGTCACTCCAGAAAGCAGAAATTATAAGTGCTAACCTCGTGCTTGACCTCTTTGCCCTGCCTGCCAGCATGCTTTTCTGCAACATTAAGGGTTGTCCACCCTTGAAATACTTTTGCTAGACATCCCCCTGTCCCACTCAGCCCCAACCGCTATATTTATTTTATTAGAAATTTCCCCAAACGTTACTTTACGCTCCCCTCTTCCTCCGCCGCGCTGCCGGCCGCTGCTTGCGAGAAAATGTAGCAGAGGGGGCGGACAGGCAGTCGCGTCTGTGTTGGCTTGAGCTGGCAGCCATCACGGACGCGGCTGCCGTCATTCAGTACGGCGGAAAAGAGGGGAGGTAAGTAATGTTTGGGGGCACTTTCTATAAAATAAACTAGCCGGTTGGGGCTGGGGGACATGGGGATTATTATAGCAAAAGGTTTTTACACTAGGGGGAGAATGCTGAAGGGAGGGGGATGGAAGGGGGAGAAGGGCACAGTTACTCATGCGCAAACTTCTCCCGGAAGGCCAGGTAGGAGGTAGAGTTCCTATATGGAACTCTGCATCCTCCTGGTGGGCAATTTGGGGGGACTCAGGAGAACCCAGAATGGAGCTGGAATGTGATGTAGGATTAACTACACTACATCAATGGGGCCAGTAGTGGGGGGGATTCTATTTTGGGAGTGGACTGCCCTTTAAGGAGACTCAGCAGAGAAAGAACAGCATGGGGAGATGTGTAGTGAGCATTGTCATGTGATACTGTAAAGAACTATATGTCCTCAGACACTAAACGAAGGTCAGTGAGTAGGAGGGTGGGGGGACTAGGAGTACTCACTAAACATATACTAATTTAATTACAAGCCAGCCATATAATATGTGGAGAACCATCATTTCCTTTGTCTCAAATTGTATTTTCAGAAATGTAAGTTTGTTTAATTGAGTATAGTGACCCTTTAAGTCTTTGACAGATAGTTACACCTATTGGTGGTTAGAATGGTGTTTTGAAATTTAAATACAAAATGTTTTTCACTGTTTTTAACCTTTCAAAATTATTCATCCCCACAACAAATAGGCATATCACCTTTTCTTATTTCTGAGAGTGCCACACACACACACTCCCACTCTCTCAGACACACAGGTACTTCCACACACTCACTACAGACAGACACACACACTCCCACTCGCTCAGACACACAGGTACTTCCACACACTCACTACAGACAGACACACACACTCCACTCCTTCGCTCACACACCACAGGTAACTTTCCACACACTCTTACAGACGACACCCCACAATCCCCTCTCTCAGCCCCAGGTACTTCCACACACTCACTACAGAGAGACCCACCCAACTCCCACTCTTCTCCTACACCACGGTACTTCCACACCCTCACTACATACACACCCACCTCCCCCGCTCAGATATCACAGTAATTCCACACCCTCATTACAGAACAGACGCACACACTCCCCTCTCTGACAACCAGGTACTCCACACACTCCACTCAGACCACACCACTCCACTCTCTCAGAACACACAGGTACTTCCAACACACTACATACAGACGCAACCATTCCCACTCTCTCATACCACCGGTACTTTCCACACACTCCTACAGCCATACACAGTCGCTTCCACACCTACATACAGACACATACACACCTCCCAACCCACGCCGCAGACAAAACAGTTACTTCCACACGCTCACCGGACAGAAGACCACACACACTCCCACTCTTTCAATGCAGGTACTTCCACGCACTCACTACAGACGATGCACACAATCCACTTCAGGCTGAGGTACTTTTACAACACTCTAAGACAGACACGCACTCGCCCCTCTCCGAGATAACAGGTAGTTCCACACACTCTCTACCTACGGTGCCACACTCCCACTCTCTCAACATCAGTATGTCTTTATGATTTGTGGGGGAAACTGGAGTGCCCGAGGAACCACGCGCACGTGCGAACCATCAAACTCCTGGCAGATGTGTCCACGGGTGGAATCGAAACTCGGAACTCAGCGCTGTCAAGGCATCAGTGCTAACCACGGAGCCACTGTGCTGCCCTACAGACATATGCACCCACACCACTCTCGTCAACATACAGGCTACTTCTACACTCTACAGACGACAGGGTGAGAAATTGTGCTGCTCTCGGGGGGGGCCCTATATACCGTCATTTAGGGATGACAGCAATATTCCAACTTTTTTTCATTTTAAATTGATTGCATTAATTCTGAGAAATCGGCGGGCATTTTAGCTCACAGCATTTACAGGTCAAAGACCTGTCACTCCAGAAAGCAGAAATTATAAGTGCTAACCTCGTGCTTGACCTCTTTGCCCTGCCTGCCAGCATGCTTTTCTGCAACATTAAGGGTTGTCCACCCTTGAAATACTTTTGCTAGACATCCCCCTGTCCCACTCAGCCCCAACCGCTATATTTATTTTATTAGAAATTTCCCCAAACGTTACTTTACGCTCCCCTCTTCCTCCGCCGCGCTGCCGGCCGCTGCTTGCGAGAAAATGTAGCAGAGGGGGCGGACAGGCAGTCGCGTCTGTGTTGGCTTGAGCTGGCAGCCATCACGGACGCGGCTGCCGTCATTCAGTACGGCGGAAAAGAGGGGAGGTAAGTAATGTTTGGGGGCACTTTCTATAAAATAAACTAGCCGGTTGGGGCTGGGGGACATGGGGATTATTATAGCAAAAGGTTTTTACACTAGGGGGAGAATGCTGAAGGGAGGGGGATGGAAGGGGGAGAAGGGCACAGTTACTCATGCGCAAACTTCTCCCGGAAGGCCAGGTAGGAGGTAGAGTTCCTATATGGAACTCTGCATCCTCCTGGTGGGCAATTTGGGGGGACTCAGGAGAACCCAGAATGGAGCTGGAATGTGATGTAGGATTAACTACACTACATCAATGGGGCCAGTAGTGGGGGGGATTCTATTTTGGGAGTGGACTGCCCTTTAAGGAGACTCAGCAGAGAAAGAACAGCATGGGGAGATGTGTAGTGAGCATTGTCATGTGATACTGTAAAGAACTATATGTCCTCAGACACTAAACGAAGGTCAGTGAGTAGGAGGGTGGGGGGACTAGGAGTACTCACTAAACATATACTAATTTAATTACAAGCCAGCCATATAATATGTGGAGAACCATCATTTCCTTTGTCTCAAATTGTATTTTCAGAAATGTAAGTTTGTTTAATTGAGTATAGTGACCCTTTAAGTCTTTGACAGATAGTTACACCTATTGGTGGTTAGAATGGTGTTTTGAAATTTAAATACAAAATGTTTTTCACTGTTTTTAACCTTTCAAAATTATTCATCCCCACAACAAATAGGCATATCACCTTTTCTTATTTCTGAGAGTGCTTACCTGTGTGTAAGTTTTTATTTTAGGGCTGGACTTGCCCTTTAACACCCTCTCTTGAACCAGTCACGTTCCTTTGCCAATATGTTAACATTACAATCTTCAAAGGCATGTCCTTTATCCTTAAGTCATTCTGAATTGAGAAAGCCAATCGGATGACTAGCGAAACGTCTTTAAGAACTAAACTTCAAGTCCAGTTGATCTAATTGAATAAAACAGATATACCATGACCTGGATGAATGAGAACCTTCACAAGTTTATTTAGGGTGCAATATTTTTTACATAAGAACATGGTGTGCTACAGTATGCAAAGATTCCACAAGATGTCAGCATGCTCCCAATATTGTTACAAATGAATGAAGAGTTAAACAAAACAAACTATACTTTTAAAAAAAAAAATTTACTTTTTAAAAATGTAAACAACCTAGGGCGGGGAGGTTGGATTGATAGTTTCTACCTCCCAATATAATTTTGTTGAGGAGCTACAGCATGCACAGTTTTGATTTGCAAGGTTAGTCCTGTATAAATAGGATGCTGAAGCCAGAAAGAAGACTGGCAAAATCATTTTTCTTTAAGCTGATGCTCCTCACAGAAACAATATTGGGAGGTAGGAATAATCCAAGTACTGTACTTGTTATTTTAACAAAAAAAATACACACTATAGTTCTCCTTTAAGCAGAAGACAGTCCAGCACCTTGAATTGCTTTCTTACCAAAAAAAACAACAACAAAAAAACAGGTTGTTGTTTGGCGACTTTAGTTCCCATTTAAAAATAAGGAGCACATTCCAATTTTTACCAAAATTATTAACAAATTACTAAATTCAAAGGAGAACTAAACTTACATTTTTTTTTAAAAATCCTAATGTTAATGCTTTTCTCCCCAGAACACCTATACATTGTAAGATTCCTCTCTAGTAAGTTACATTTAGTACATGTAAGTAATAGATTCTGTAACAAAGAAGGCTTCCATGGATCATGTTGTTACCAATACAACTCAAAGCCCATCCTGGCTTCAAAGAGGCCACATCCCCTGACCATGTGCTCATTGTTGCTTACTTTTTGTATCTTTGTGAATGTGCTCTTTCTATTGGGGCAATGTTGTCTGGAGAATTTAGTTCCCCTTTAAATGTCTATCAAACCAGCAATGAAATGTTGGTAAAATAATTCACAAGACCAGGAAACCTAGTCCCTTTTTTCTTGACTCCTGAGAAACAGAAGCTAAAGTGCCAGTGTAAAGTCATTACTGTGCACTGAGTTGTTATTAATTGCAGTTCTTCTTCAAACAGAATACTTCATGCTTACTAGTGTTATTTTCCAAACTATATAAGCTAAATACATTTTCATCACTGTATAATGATTTGAGTTTGCAAAGAACCTTCTTCATAGAGAAATTAACTTTTGTTCCCAACAATCATTTTCTGCCTAGTATAATAAGCTGGGTGTCCAGCAGCCAACCATGCATGACAAGGTATGACTACTGTTAACAACACAAGTAGAAAGCAGTGATTCCTTTTATAAACCCCGGTATGGCAAGGCTACTCACAACTAAATCATTAAATAAATACACAATGTCTCAGCCAATCACAGGTGCCACAACCTATCAGGCCACGTCTGCTGTTTCCGTACACAGAAAAGGCACGGGAGTAAGGCAGAAGGAAATGAAGTACATTTAGGAGTACATTTCAAAGCTATAAACCTTGCGAGGTCAAGGTAATAAGAGTCATTTATGCTGCAGGAGAGAGGTTTTTTTGGGGGGTGTGCATACCCTTTAAGAAAAAATTAAAAATTGCTATTATTCTATAACTACAAACAGAATAAGTCTTTGAAATTGCTTAGGCTTTAAGTAGCAATCTAGTAAAAATCTACTGAATTGAAGTAAATCTTAAGCATCTACATCAAAACAAACACAACCATAACTCCCGATGTGTGCAGTGGCCAAAAAATATTTACCCACCCTATAAAAAAAAAAAAAAGGCAAGAAGTTAAGAAGAAATGAGAAAGTTAAAGGGTATCTCCACCTCTTATAAGAAAAAAAAATTCCCACCCCAACCACTATATTTGATTGTAAAAAAAATAATTCGAACTGTACTTACAGAGCCTTGTTCCCCCGGCGTTCAGACTCGGCCCACTGCTTGCATGAAACAGCAAGCAGGGGCCGCACCGGCAGCCACGTCCGTGATGGCAGCCAATCACGAATGTGCCTGGCGGAAATGTAGAACATCAGGGGAACGAGGCTCTGCAAGTACTGTTCGTATTATTTTTTTTTCAATCAAATATAGCGGTTGAGGGTGGGATAGTCCCCTACACTACAGAAAAAGGTTTTCACGCTAGGGCAGCAAAGAGGGATCGGAAGGGAGGGGGGGTAAAGAGCTGCAGTAAGTAAGCCAGAAACCTCTCAGAGGAAATGTAAGAGGTGGAACAGTTTTCCTCCCAGTGAGGCTCCTGATATAGATGAATCTATATAGGAAGATATTTAAATCCAGGGTTTTGAGAGATGGGTGAAACTGCTAAAATCCCTTCCGCCTGTGGACCTGGAAAATGGTCTGCAAAAAAACGTACATACATCCAGAAAAAAAAATTTCCTCACGATCAAACTGTTTTTCGAGATTACACATTCTATTTTCAAAGGTCACCGAAATTTTAGAAAATTTGAAGTTTAACCCTTTAAGTGCCACAGATCATATATTCACGTTCTGTGCATAAAATGCTCAAACTGCCACAGATCGTAAATATACGATCTGTGGTTTCCCCTTTAAAAAAAAAAATAATCTGCCCATGCTGGGGGCGATCAGGGGGCAGAATTCAACTCCCCCCTAGCACCCTCGATCCCCCATCAGTTTTGTCTAAAACCGATGTGGGGATCGGGAGATAACTTACCTTTCTTGCAGGAGCCGGGAGCAGGAGGAAGAGCAGGTCCGTGTGATAAGGGAGACCCCGGTGACATAACAGGATTTCCTGCTTCACGGGGGTCTTCCCTTAGGCTTTCACCGGTCTGCCCCTGGTGGTGTAGTGGAGGTACTGCACTCCACTCAGATCGAAGTACAGTACCTGGTATAGTAAAGCTGTCACACTGGCAGCTTTACTATACTTTTTGTGAATGGAACTCAAAGTTCACAAATATAATTTTTGCTTAGTCTTTGCTACTTAGAAAAATGGGGACAGAGATCAAAATTTGGTGATCACTTCTGATCACCAAATTATTGATCTTTGCCAATGAATGAAAAATCCCTTCCTGGAAAATGATTTCCAGGAAGAGATTTTTCCGATCGGATATCGAATTGGAAAACGGGCAATTCGTTATCAATCCCTAAGATGATTTAATGATCATCTTTGGGAATAATCTAAAAAAAAAAAAAAAAGGGGGGAAATGCACACCAAAAAAATTCTTAAAGTGATACACACCTTTTTTTTTTTTTTTAACCCTAAAACTATAAATTGGCGAAAACTTCTCAAAGCTTCCCAATGCCCTCGGTGATATTGGTAAAGTAAACGCAGATCATTATTTGTCTGATTTCAAGGGAAACTAAGCCTATTTTAGTGAGAAATTTTACAGTGGTACCAAAAAAAAGACTGGATTGAATATTTAGGATTAGTAGTGTGCAAAAACTTGTGTGACTCTCCGTACTAACCGTTTTTCACTAAAATATCACTAAAAGGGGGAGTGTGTGTGGGGGTGAGGGTGGGTTGTAGCGTGTTTAGGATTTTTTTCTTGTAATTTCAATTGTGCATGCATCCCATTTGAGCTAGTTGGTGGCCCCGTCTCTGTTTGCACCCACCCATATGACACACCATTTGATTTAGGACATGTGGGAGATTGCCATATAGTGGGTTTAGGTAGGATTTCAACCATTGTGTCCTCTTATTTTATTTTTTCACAAAATCTCCTAAAAGCACGGAGTTCTATGAATAACAACGTCTGGAATTCTTCATGTATATACAAAAGCATGACACCGTTACGTAGCTGAAGGTTTGTAGATTCCAAAAATTTGTAGATTCCAAAAATATATATAGTTGTTGGGGGGTATTTCCAAGTTGAAAAGGATGCTCAAATTACAGAACACTGATTTTTTCTTGTAATTGCACTTTGAGCTAGTTGGTGGCCACCTCTCTGTGTGCAACCACACATATGGCATAACATTTGATGCCAAACAAAAACACACAAAACAAAGGAAGGAAAAGAAAAGCCACAAAAAAAACAAAAAGCAAGGAAAAAAAAACACCATGCATACAACATGATAAAAGAAAGGAATTTGGAAGATTGATAATTCACAAGTTTTTTTTTTTACAAGACATGGAAATTTGCCATGATTCTTACTTTGAATTGTATTTTTATAAATTTTCCTGAAAATCTGGTAAAAAAAGCAAATTCTTCACAAAACTGCGCCCACACCATTGGTGGTATGCATAAAAGAATCACACCATTGTATAGCTGAAGGTGTGTAGATTCCAAGAATATATAGTTTTGGCAGGTATTTCTAATATAGAGGGGTGTTTAGTCTGACAAATCTGAAAAGTTGCTGTAATTGGGCCACTGTTCATTGTCTCACTTTGTGGCTAGTCGATTCCACATCTGCGTGTGTAACCATACATAGGGCATACTGTTTGATTCAGGACATTTGGGAGATTGATATTTGGTAACTTTTTTACATTACTTGGGATTTCGGCATGATTTCTACCTTTGAGCGCGTTTTTTTTCCGAATTTTTAAAATTATCTGCTAAAACAGCGAACTTCTACGAAGAACTGCGCCCACACCATTGATGGTATGAACGAACAAACTACAGAATTACGTAGATAAAGGTGTGTAGATTTAAGAAATATGTTTTGTGGGGGGTGTTTTGTGGGGAAAAACTGCAGACTGTTTAAATTTCAGAGTTGGCTGAATATTTTTGATGTTTCTGAGCCATTGTGCATTGTCTTACTTCGTGGCCATTCGCTTCCACGTCCGTGTGTGTAACTACAGATATGGCATACCGTTTGATTCAGAACATTTGGGAGATTGATATTAAGTAACTTTTTTTTACATTCCATCAGGTTTTGATTTGTTGACGATTTCTACCTTTTTGAATGTTGATTGATGTTAACTTTTTTTGAAAAGTTCGGTAAAAAGTAAAAGTTCTGGTAAAAGTGCGAACTTCTACGAAGAACTGGGCCCACACCATTGATGTTATGAATGAACGAACTACATCGTTACATAGCTGAAGGTGTGTAGATTTCAGGAATATATAGTTTGTCTGGGGTATTTCTGAGTTAGGGGGGTGTTTTATGGAAAAACGGCAGACTGTTCAAATACAAAGCTGGCTAATTTTTTTTTTGCGGCTACTGACATTTGGCATTGGTTCCACTCTGGGTTAGTTGGTAGTCATGTCTCTGGGTACACACATGAATGTGGCATACTGTTTTATTCGGGGGGTGTTAGGCTTTCATATTTGAGATGCGTTTGAACTTTCCTCCACAGTTCTTAGCTGAAATTCGCATTTGATTTTGTCTCTGATTTTACAGTTGAGAAAAAAAAAGGAAAATGTAAGAAAATAACTTACAATTGGACGAAGAGCTGCGTCCGGGTATCTGCATTTTGATTGAAACTAATTTCACTCATAAAATCCTGCGGGTGTGTAGTTTCTAAAAATATCTCACGTGTGGGGATATTTTAGTTAATTTGGAAGATATTCTAAGTTAACCGTCAGAAGTAATTATACATTTTAATTTGGTGTAATATTCTTGAAGGTGTAGTTGGGGGGGAAGGGGGGTCTCCTGTACAGGAAAAGTGGTGTACCTACATATATCTGGTATTGTTGTACTCGGGAGTATCAGAGCTTTTAGAAACAGTAAGATTTTTGTGTGTAACCTTAAAATAACTAAATAAAAATGGCAAAAATCCATGAAAATGTGCACATTTTTAATTTTTTTTACATACCCATAATTCCAGTAAAATTTCCAGAAAAGTTACAAAATTCTGTTACTCTGTTAAAGTACACTTTATGCTGAAAAAAACAATGCATAATATTTCTGATTTACTGCAAGGTTTCCTACTGTAAAATTAGTCTAAAGAGATTAAGGGCAAAATCCTGAAAATTCTGCTGGCACTGAAAGGGTTAAAGGAATTTTCGAAAAATTTTGTAAAAATGATATGGGGAACAGAATCAGATTCTTTCAAATCAGAATTGGTTACAATCAGATTTTGTTCAGAAAGTAACTGATTGGTATACTAACCAATGAAAGAATTAGAAAGAATCAAATTGTAACCAATTCTAATTTGAAAAGAATCTGATTGGTATACTAACACATTAGAATCTTTCTGAAAGAATCTGATTATATCCAATCAGAATTGGTATGCTTTCTGGAAGAATCTGATTGTAACCAATTGTGATTGGGAAAGAATCTGATTGGTATACCAATCAGGTTCTTTCTAAAAAAAAAAAAAAGCTGATTGTAACCATTCAGAATTGCTTACAGTCAGATTCTTTCAGAAAAAATTTGATTGGTATGCTTTCTGGAAGAATGTAATTGTAACCAATCAGAATTAGTTACAATCAGATTATTTTAGAAATAATCTGATTTGTATACTAATCAATCAGATTCTTTTCTAATCAGAATTGGTCAGGGATGGATTTACACCTCAGGAGCCTGTATGCACAAAGAGCCTCACCCCAAACCACACCCATTCTCTCTTTTTGGAGTAGAAAATAAACTATAATGGGGTTGGATTGATGGGAGGAGATTGACAGACGCCCCTCCAACCTCAGGTGCCCCTAGGCGCGTGCCTACTGTGCCTAATGGTAAATATGGCCCTGGAATTGGTAATAATCAGATTCTTTCAGAAAGAATCTAATTGTCTTTTCCCCAGACCATTGTCTTTTCAAAACTATTTACAGTAAGTTACTGCATAATTTTTACAAAATTTTCAAATTCCTTTAAAATTTTCGAATGCGTCTCGAAAAAATCTGCAAAGCGGAATTCCCGCAAAATCCGGAAATCCGTTGTGGAACTGGGTTCAGATCCGCAATCCGATCCATCTCTATTCTTGATCTATTTATTGTAACATTGTATAGAGTGTTATAGTTCAGAAGAAACACCACAGTGAAATACAACTGTTGTGCAGAGCTTGAATCAATCTTACCCCTTAAATTTCCAACCAATAATAGATCAATAGGAGATCCATTGGATCATTCTATAATTAAAGTTATAAATCTGTCTTTTAATACTCACCCTCCCCATTAAAGGCAGAGGCCACACTACAACGCACCAAATCGGCACACAATTACGAGCGTAATTGCACGCGATTGTTCGTTTTTGCACGCATTTTGCGCATGCAATTTTCCATTATGGAAATGCACGCATTAATGCATCAAAAATGGTGAACGCATGCATTGCCAAAATGCAAACGGACTCGCAATCACATGCGGATCGGAAATTGCGGAAATATTCGTGTTCCTGTGATTTCCATTTTAGCGATAATTGTGGGCGCAGTAGCGACCGAAAAACACGTGCTACTGTGGCCTAGCCCAAACTTACAGCTGTCACCAGGGATTCTGTTATAGAAGGATCACTATTGGTCAATGTGTTAGAAAGGGATCACTATTGGTCAATGTGTTAGAAAGGGATCACTATTGGTCAATGTGTTAGAAAGGGATCACTATTGGTCAATGTGTTAGAAAGGGATCACTATTGGTCAATGTGTTAGAAAGGGATCACTATTGGTCAATGTGTTAGAAAGGGTCAGATTGGTCAAGTGTTAGAAAGGGATCACTATTGGTCAATGTGTTAGAAGGGATCACTATTGGTCAATGTGTTAGAAAAAACCTAAATGAACTATCAAAGGGTCTTCTTATTCTGACCCTTTCTACACATTGACCATAGTGATCCCTTTCTAACACTTGACCAATAGTGATCCCTTTCTAACACATTGACCAATAGTGATCCCTTCTAACATTGACCATAGTGATCCCTTTCTAACACATTGACCATGTGATCCCTTTCTAACACATTGACCATAGTGATCCCTTTCTAACACATTGACCAATAGTGATCCTTCTATAACAGATCCCTGGTGACAGCTGTAAGTTTGGGCTAGGCCACAGTAGCACGTGTTTTTCGGTCGCTACTGCGCCCACAATTATCGCTAAAATGGAAATCAAGGAACACGAATATTTCCGCAATTTCCGATCCGCATGTGATTGCGAGTCCGTTTGCATTTTGGCAATGCATGCGTTCACCATTTTTGATGCATTAATGCGTGCATTTCCATAATGGAAAATTGCATGCGCAAAATGCGTGCAAAAACGAACAATCGCGTGCATTACGCTCGAATTGGTGTGCCGATTTGGTGCGTTGTAGTGTCGGCCTCTGCCTTTAATGGGGAGGGTGAGTATTAAACAGATTTATAACTTTAATTATAGAATGATCCAATGGATCTCCTATTGATCTATTATTGGTTGGAAATTTAAGGGGTAAGATTGATTCAAGCTCTTGCACAACAGTTTGTATTTCACTGTGGTGTTTCTACTGAACTATAACACTTCTATACAATTTACAATAAATAGATCAAGAATAGAGATGGATCGGATTGCGGATCTGAACCCATCCACAAGGATTTCCGGATTTGTCGGGAATTCCGCTTTGCAGATTTTTTCGAGACGCATTCGAAAATTTTAAAGGAATTTGAAAATTTTGTAAAAATTATGCAGTAACTTCTGTAATAGTTTTGAAAAGACAATGGTCTGGGGAAAAGACAATTAGATTCTTTCTGAAAGAATCTGATTATTACCAATTCCAGGGCCAATTTACCATTAGGCACAGTAGGCACGCGCCTAGGGGCACCTGAGGTTGGAGGGAGGCGTCTGTCAATCTCCTCCCATCATCAACCCCATTATAGTTTATTTCTACTCCAAAAAGACAATGGGTGTGGTTTGGGGTGAGGCTCTTTGTGCATACAGGCTCCTGAGGTGTAAAATCCATCCCTGACCAATTCTGATTAGAAAAGAATCTGATTGTTATAGTATACAAATCAGATTATTTCTAAAATAATCTGATTGTAACTAATTCTGATTGGTTACAATTACATTCTTCCAGAAAGCATACCAATCAAATTTTTTCTGAAAAATCTGACTGTAAGCATTTCTGAATGGTTACAATCAGCTTTTTTTTTTTTTTAGAAAGAATCTGATTGGTATACCAATCAGATTCTTTCCCAATCACAAATTGGTTACAATCAGATTCTTCCAGAAAGCTACCAATTCTGATTGGATATAATCAGATTCTTTCAGAAAGATTCTAATGTGTTAGTATACCAATCAGATCTTTTCAAATTAGAATTGGTTACAATTAGATTCTTTCTATAGAGATCTCATTGGTTAGTATACCAATCAGTTATTTCTGAACAAAATCTGATGTAACCAATTCTGATTTGAAAGAATCTGATTCTGTTCCCCATATCATTTTTACAAAATTTTCGAAAATTCCTTTAACCCTTCAGTGCCAGCAGAATTTTCAGGATTTTGCCCTAATCTCTTTAAACTAATTTTACAGTAGGAAACCTTGCAGTAATCAGAAATATATCATTGTTTTTTTCAGCATAAAGTGTACTTTAACGAGTAACAGAATTTTGTAACTTTTCTGGAAATTTTACTGGAATTATGGGTTGTAAAAAAAAAATTAAAATGTGCACATTTCATATGGATTTTTGCCATTTTTATTTGTTATTTTAAGGTTACACACAAAATCTTACTGTTTCTAAAGCTCTGATACTCCCGAGTACAACAATACCAGTATATGTAGGTAAAACCACTTTTCCTGTACAGAGACCCCCCTTCCCCCCCAACTACACCTTCAAATATTACACCAAATTAAAATGTTAAATTACTTCTGACGGTTAACTTAGAATATCTTCCAAATTAACTAAATATCCCCACACGTGAGATATTTTTAGAACTACACACACCCCAGGATTTTATGTGAAATTAGTTTCAATCAAAATGCAGATACCCGGACGCAGCTCTTCGTCCAATTGTAAGTTATTTCTTTACATTTTCCTTTTTTTTTCTCAACTGTAAAATCAGAGACAAAATCAAATGCGAATTTCAGCTAAGAACTGTGGAGGAAAGTTCAAACGCATCTCAAATATGAAAGCCTAACACCCCCCGAATAAAACAGTATGCCACATTCATGTGTGTACCCGAGACATGACTACACAACCCAGAGTGGAACAATGCCAAATGTCATTAGCTGCAAAAAAAAATTAGCCAGCTTTGTATTTGAACAGTCTGCCGTTTTTCCATAAAACACCCCTAACTCATAAATACCCCAGACAAACTATATATTCCTGAAATCTACACACCTTCAGCTATGTAACGATGTAGTTCGTTCATTCATAACATCAATGGTGTGGGCCCAGTTTGTCGTTCGTAAAGTTCGCACTTTTAACCAGAACTTTACTTTTTATATTTACCGAACTTTCAAAAAAAGTTAACTCAATCAACATTCAAAAAGGTAGAAATCGTCAACAAATCAAAACCTGATGGAATGTAAAAAAAAGTTACTTAATATACAATCTCCCAAATGTTCTGATCAACGGTATGCCATATCTGTAGTTACACACAACGACGTGAACGAATGGCCACGAAGTAAGACAATGCACAATGGCTCAGAAACATCAAAAATATTCAGCCAACTCTGAATTTAAACAGTCTGCAGTTTTTCCCCACAAAACACCCCCACAAAAGCATATTTCTTAATCTACACACCTTTATCTACGTAATTCTGTAGTTTGTTCGTTCATACCATCAATGGTGTGGGCGCAGTTCTTCGTAGAGTTCGCTGTTTTAGTCAGATATTTTAAAAATTCAGAAAAAAAAAACTCGCTCAAAGGTAAAAATCATGTCCGAAATCCCAAGTAATGTAAAAAAGTTACCAAATATCAATCTCCCCAATGTCCTGAATCAAACAGTATCCCTATGTATGGTACACACGCAGATGTGGAATCGACTAGCCACAAAGTGAGACAATGAACAGTGGCCCAATTACAGCACTGTTTCAGAATTTGTCAGACTAAACACCCCTCTATATTAGAAATACCTGCACAAACTATATATTCTTGGAATCTACACACTTCAGCTATACAATGGTGTTATTCTTTTATGCATACCACCAAGGGTTGGGGCGCAGTTTTGTGAAGATTTGCTTTTTTTACCAGATTTTCAGGAAAATTTTATAAAAACAATTCAAAGTTAAGAATCATGGCAAATTTCCATGTCTTGTAAAAAAAAACTTGGTGAATTATCAATCTTCCAAATTCCCTGAATCAAATGTTTTGCCATATGTGTGGTTGCACACAGAGAGTGGCCACCAACTAGCTCAAAGTGCAATTACAAGAAAAAATCAGTGTTCTGTAATTTGAGCATCCTTTTCAACTTGGAAATACCCCCAACAACTATAGATATTTTTTGGAATCTACAAATTTTTGGAATCTACAAACCTCAGCTACTAACGGTGTCAGCTTTTGTATATACATGAAGAATTCCAGCTTGTTATTCATAGAACTCCGTGCTTTTAGGAGATTTTGTGAAAAAATAAAATAAGAGGACACAATGGTTGAAATCTACCTAAACCCACTATATGGCAATCTCCCACATGTCCTAAATCAAATGGTGTGTCATATGGGTGGTGTGCAAACAGAGACGGGGCCACCAACTACTGCTCAAATGGGATGCATGCACAATTGAAATTACAAAGAAAAAATCCTAAACACGCTACAACCCACCTCACCCCCACACACACTCCCCCTTTTAGTGATATTTAGTGAAAAACGGTTAGTAACGGAGAGTCACACACACAAGTTTTTGCACACTACTAATCCTAAATATCACATCCAGTCTTTTTTTGGTACCACTGTAAATTTCTCACTAAAATAGGCTTTTTCCCTTGAAATCAGACAAATAATTGATCTGCTTTTACTTTACCATATCACCGAGGGCATGGGAAGCTTTGAGAAGTTTTTCGCCAATTATAGTTTTAGGGGTTAAAAAAAAAAAAAAAAGGTGTGTATCACTTTAGAATTTTTTTGGTGTGCATTTCCCCTTTTTTTTTTTTTTTTAGATTATTCCAAAGATGATCATTAATCATCTTAGGGATTGATAACGAATTGCCCGTTTTCCAATTCGAAATCCGATCGGAAAAATCTCTCCCTGAAACATTTTCCGGAAGGATTTTTCATTCATTGGCAAAGATCAATAATTTTGGTGAGCAAATGATCACCAAATTTTGATCCTGTCCCCATTTTTCTAAGTAGCAAAGACTAAGCAAAAATTATATTTGTGAACTTTGAGTTCCATTCACAAAAAGTTAGTAAAGCTGCCAGTGTGACAGCTTTACTATACCAGGTACGTTACTTTCGATCTGAGTGGAGTGCAGTACCCCCTCCACTACCCACCAGGGGCAAACCGGTGAAAGCCTAAGGGAAGACCCCGGTGAAAGCGAAATCCTGTTATGTCACCCGGTCTCCCTTATCACACGGACCTGCTCTTCCTCCTGCTCCCGGCTCCTGCAAGAAAGGTAAGTTATCTCCCGATCCCCACATCGGTTTAGACAAAACTGATGGGGATCGAGGGTCTAGGGGGAGTTGAATTCTGCCCCCTGAATCGCCCCCAGCATGGCAGATTTTTTTTTTTTTTTTTAAAGGGGAAACCACAGATCGTATATTTACGATCTGTGGCAGTTTGAGCATTTTATGCACAGAACGTGAATATACGATCTGTGGCACTTAAAGGGTTAAACTTCAAATTTCTAAATTTCGGTGACCTTTGAAATAGAATGTATAATCTCGAAAAACAGTTTGATCGTGAGGAAATTTTTTTTTCTGGATGTATGTACGTTTTTTGCAGACCATTTTCCAGGTCCACAGGCGGAAGGATTTTAGCAGTTTTCACCCACTCTCAAAACCGGGATTTAAATATCTTCCTATATAGATTCATCTATATCGGAGCCTCACTGGGAGGAAAACTGTTCCACCTCTACCTTCCTCTGAGAGGTTTCGGGCTTACTTACTGCAGCTTTACCCCCCTCCCCTCCGATCCCTCTTTGCTGCCCTAGCGTGAAAAACCTTTTTCTGTAGTGTAGGGGCTATCCCACCCTCAACCGCTATATTTGTTGAAAAAAAAATACGAACAGTACTTGCAGAGCCTCGTTCCCCGATGTTCTACATTTCCGCCAGGCACATTCGTGATTGGCTGCCATCACGGACGTGGCTGCCGGTGCGGACCCTGCTTGCTGTTTCATGCAAGCGTGGGCCGTCTGAACGCCGGGGGAACAAGGCTCTGTAAGTACAGTTCGAATTATTTTTTTTACAATCAAATATAGTGGTTGGGGTGGGAATTTTTTTTTCTTATAAGAGGTGGAGATACCCTTTAACTTTCTCATTTCTTCTTAACTTTCTTGCCTTTTTTTTTTTTTTTATAGGGTGGTAATATTTTTTGGCCACTGCACACATCGGAGTATGTTGGTGTGTGTTTTTTGATTAGATGCTTAAGATTAACTTCAATTCAGTAGATTTTTACTAGATTGCTACTTAAAGCCTAAGCAATTCAAAGACTTATTCTTTTTGTAGTTATAGAATAATAGCAATTTTAATTTTTCTTAAGGTATCACACCCCCCAAAAAAAACCTCTCTCCTGCAGCATAATGACTCTTTTACCTTGACCTCGCAAGGTTTATAGCTTTGAAATGTACTCCTAAATGTACTTCTTCCTTCTGCCTTACTCCCGTGCCTTTTCGTGTACGGAAACAGCCAGATGTGGCACCTGTGATTGGCTGAGACATTGTGATTTATTTAATGATTTAGTTGTGAGTAGCCTTGCCTACCGGGGTTTATTAAAAGGAATCACTGCTTTCTACTTGTGTTGTTAACAGTAGTCATACCTTGTCATGCATGGTTGCTGCTGGACACCCAGCTTATATACTAGGCAGAAAATGAGTTGTTGGGAACAAAAGTTAATTTCTCTATGAAGAAGGTTCTTTGCAAACTCAAATCATTATACAGTTATGAAAATGTATTTAGCTTATATAGTTTGAAATAACAACCTAGTAAGCATGAAGTATTCTGTTTGAAAAGAACTGCAAAATAACAACTCAGTGCACAGTAATGACTTTACACTGGCACTTTAGCTTCTGTTTTCTCAGAATCAAGAAAAAAGGACTATGTTCCTGGTCTTGTGAATTATTTACCACCATTTCATGCTGGTTTGATAGACATTTAAAGGGGAACTAAATTCTCCAGACAACATTGCCCCAATAGAAAGAGCCACTTCACAAAGTCAAAAAAGTAAGCACAATGAGCACATGGTCAGGGGATGTGGCTCTTGAAGCCAGAGGCTTTGAGTTGTATTGGTAAACACCTGATCCATGGAAGCCTTCTTTGTTACAGAATCATTTACTTACATATACTAATGTAACTTACTAGAGAGGAATCTTACAATGTATAGGTGTTCTGGGAAAAAAGCATTAACATTAGGATTTTAAAAAAAAATGTAAGTTTAGTTCTCCTTTGAATTTAGTAATTTGTTAATAATTTTGGTAAAAATTGATGTGCTCCTTATTTTTAAATGGGAACTAAAGTCGCCAAACAACAACCTGTTTTTTTGTTGTTGTTTTTTTTGGTAAGAACACATTCAAGGTGCTGGACTGTCTTCTGCTTAAAGGAGAACTATAGTGTGTATTTTTTTTGTTAAAAAACAAGTACAGTACTTGATTATTCCTACCTTCCCAATTGGTTTTCTGTGAGGAGCATCAGCTTAAGAAAATGATTTTGCCAGTCTTCTTTCTGGCTTCAGACATCCTATTTATACAGGACTAACTGCAAATCAAAACTGTGCATCTGTAGCTCCTCACAAAATTATATTGGGAGGTAGAAACTACAATCCAACCTCCCCGCCTAGGTTGTTTACATTTTTAAAAAGTAAATTTTTTTTTAAAAGTATAGTTTGTTTTTTGTTTAACTCTTCATTCATTTGTAACAATATTGGAGCATGCTGACATCTTGTGGAATCTTTGCATACTGTAGCCACACCATGTTCTTATGTAAAAAATATTGCACCCTAAATAAACTTGTGAAGGTTCTCATTCATCCAGGTCTGGTATATCTGTTTTATTCAATTAGATCAACTGGACTTGAAGTTTAGTTCTTAAAGATGTTTCCGCTAGTCATCCGATTGGCTTTCTCAATTCAAATACTTAGGATAAAGGACATGCCTTTTGAAGATGTAATGTTAACATATTGGCAAAGGAACGTGACTGTTCAAGAGAGGGAGTTAAAGGGCAAGTCCAGCCCTAAAATAAAAACTTAACACACAGGTAAATCACCCCCCAAAACCCTAAACGGTTTATAGTTTGAATCTGAAATCTATAGGTCTAACGTAAATCCTGCACAATGTCCTGTTCCCTGTTTCTTTGCCTTTCCTGGTTCTTCCATTAGCAACTGTCAGTTTTGAATTTGACAGTTGACATCACCCAATGACTGAATGTTAATCCCTTATCTGCCTCTTCTGAGCATGCCCAGGTCAGTACAGGTTTCTAAATTGCCACGGCATCCAGAAGCATAGCAGAAATACAGTAATGATTCATAGGACAAAGTATGAAATATCAACATTTTTTTTTAAAGAGGCCATTCTTTCTAAAAGATGTTCTTTGAGGGTGAAGTTGGTCCTTTAAGGAGGCCATTTATGGAAAATAAAGAAAACCAAGCTAAATAGAGGTGTGGGGGGGGTTAACAACCACACTGTTGCCATGTACAATGCTGTTTTGACACCTTACTCTGGGCGTTCCTAAACACCTCTTAGCCACTACCAATCCCGCCTTAACACTTGGCTGTGATATGCTAATTGTACATAATTGCCACAGATTTCTTGTACAAGTCATTCTGAATTGAGAAAGCCAGTCGGATGACTAGCGAAACGTCTTCAAGAACTAAACTTCAGTCCAGTTGATCTAATTGAATACAACAGATACACCCTAAAAAAAACTTTTAGTATAATATAGCTACCCTCGCCCACCCCCAACCGCTATATCAGGTTGCTAACAAAGGAATTAGACTCTACTTACAACCCCTCGCTCCTGCGGTAGGGTAGATATGCCCTTTAAAGAATTACATCATGTGCTCTTGATGAAATTTATATTTTTTGTTAGACAATAAAGAAAAATCCATATAAGTAAATATTTTGCAGCTAATCTCTGTGTTCATTTTCATTATTTTATAAGCCAAATAAAATTAAATCTATGATAGTAACATAAAAGTGAGCATTCACAAACATATTCTAATTCGCAGGATTCAAATCTGTCAAAGAAAGTTTTTCAAAATCTGCCAGTCTCTCACAATGTATTCAATCTGCATACCCTTTAATTTTACCCCTTAATGTTGCACTTATAGAAATAACATAGTACAGAGCTCCAGAGCTAATGAAGTGAACCTGATCTTAGCACACTAAAAGTATGAAGCTTTCAGCAGGTCAATCCGGCTCCATGTTTTTGTTTATTACTCAATTAGGCCTTGACGCAGTGACCCCCCTAGAATGAGCTCTCACTGAAATCCAGTGGAAGGAGACTCCTTAATATAGGATGAAGTTAACTGGGTACACACACTTTTAAAAGATACCGAAAAATCTGCAAGATTCTTTCTTGAAGAACTTCAGTTCTTCAATTATTTAAAAGGAGACAGGAATGAAGCATTACCCGGGGGCTCCTCGGATTTAACTAAACTATAAGTGTGCATTAGCATGCAATGCTCGCTATAGTACCCACCTCCTGTTACATTTATTGGTGTACGCCTTCACTTCCCATTCTATCATTTTAGATTTTTTTTATCAGTGGCTTAGTCGTCACATTATCCATAGAGGCTTGGTCCCCTTTTATGCAGGATTTTTTGCAATGCACTGCCATCTAATTTGCTATGTGTGCTGCAGTCAAACACACATCGATATACTCAAGTATAGCCAAGGTTTTCAGGTTATACTCGGGTCAAACACAATCTACAGGAAGAAGAGACAAAGACACATAGAAAATTATCTACTGGTGTGGTCTCCAGTATAATGCGGACAGTACTACGCATAGTTAAGCAGATGAGTGAGTTAAGCGAAGAGTGAAGTCAGGAGAGCAGTAGGCATGGCGCGCAGTGATGTTTGCACCTTAACACTGGCAACAATAGAGTAGCAGGGAAGGAGTTTCTATCTCCTGTGGCTGTGAGCGCTACCAGTATTTTTTATGCTACTTTTTGAATACTGTATTTCACAGAGTTCTTGAACCTACTGGGAAAAACCTACAGCTAGGGATCAATGGTACTGTAGCCTAAATCACAGCTTTAAAAAAAGAGCTGATATCTTACTAAATGAATCCTACCTATGTATGCCAAAGACAGAAATTCTTTTGGGGGTTCTCCCTGGTGTGCTGCCCCTAAATGTGAGCTATCTGATTTGTGTTCGGGTTAAGCATGAAATTATTGATCTCTAAATATAGAAATGTTTGATTTATCCTTGCCTACTGTATTTTAAGACAAATGGGAGGACTGTCTTCAAGCAAAGCCTGTTCCTTCTCTTGCTAACCATATTGTTCTTATGCATAAAGAAAGATGTATAACAATGCTTTGCTGATATTTTTAGTCATTCACTTGCTCAACTACACAGGCACTTTTTTTGTATTATACTTTTCAACTTGGCAAATTAGGTCAAATGTATAAGAACGACTGTGTGACATTTTCCGTAGTTACAGGTTTGCAGTAATGGTGATAATTTTTTAACCCTCGCCTTGGGTCAATCAGTTTCTACTAAATTTTCAGGTAAAAATAGGTACCTCGACTTATGCTCAGGTCCAACTATATTCGAGTATATATGTCCTGAAATATTGAAACGCAATGCAATACACACAAAGAGTTGTACATTGAAGCACATTACGTTGGCATTGGCAGTGTGAGATGTAATTGCGTAAGTGGAACCTACCCTAAACCCATCTCTCCGTTTTTAATTTTAGGCCTCTGCAGCTCCTTCAAAGTTCCTATTGTTTCTTTAGTTGCTTTTTTTCTGAATAGTAAGATTGGTTTGTAGGCTTCTCTAGACAGTCATAGAAATGTACAATGTAGAGATTTAAAAAAAAGACTGCTGGCCATAACCACAATGTCTACTTAACACCTCTAGAGTTCGGGAGACCTCACCAAAAGTGCTGCCGAAGACTGTTTCCTAGATGCCCGTTTGCCCTCTCAAAAGCTTCAGTCTGTTATAAACCAGAATTTTTCACCCTCTACCTACTGTTTGGATCTCCATCCCTACATTGGTAAATGTAAGTATCTTTTGGTACAAAAAATGCAAGTCTGTATGTTGGATAAATCCGATTCTATAAGGATATCAGCTGTTTTAATAAACTGGAAAAAGCTTCTAATAAATTCAACTTTGTATTGTATTTGTATTGATATTTGTGTTTTTCTTCTTTAAACATGGAGCACTGAATATAATTCAACAAATAAAATAATCTGATAGATGTACTCTTTTCTTTTACCACAAAGGGCTTTAAAGCTTTCCTCCACAAATGGTTCTAAAGTAAATAACAGAAGTAAATTAATAATTGTATTTTCAAGAAGGTTTCATATTGTCAAAGGGACTGTGTCTCCATACAAGTGGCCTTTATTGAAGACCACACTCTTTAAAGGAGAACTATAGTGTGTATTTTTTTTTTTTTAATTGTTAAGAAGAATACTAGTATTGGACAAGGGGTATAGGACTGGTAATTCATACCCTCCCAATATTTTTTCTGTGAGGTAGTCCAGCCCAAATGAAACTGATTCTGCCAGTCTTGCTCCTGGCTTCAAGCACTATCTATCTTAATACAGAATATTCCACAACTAACCGTGAAAGGAAACTGTATGTGATGTAGCACATTGTGAGGTAGGAATAATCAATCCTACCTTCCTGCCCCAGGTACTGTCCATTTTTAAAAATTGATTTGTAAGGTAGAGTTATTCTTTAAAGGATATGTACAGCCAAAAATTGACTTTCATCTAGTTGGTAGCTCGGGGTGTAAGCTGTGGAAGGCTTTTTTTTTGGTTTTACTATTCCCTTTCCACCCCTACCTTAGTGGTGTTCTTATTGTGTTGCTTCCTCCTCTATGGTGAAGTCTTTTAGCTCTGCCCCCACGAGAACGGACAGGCCCTTCCCCCTTTGGGGTCCAAGGTGGTAGTTGCCGGCATTTGTGCGCGTGCGCACGGGGGTGCATGTGCGCGTGCTAGGCATGCGCGGAAGGTATGTAGGAGGACATATGATGACGTCACCGGCCAGTATAAAGATCCAGTTAATAAGATAAAGGCCACACATCCGCGATTTGGGGAGTAAGGAGGCGTGACAGGCTCTGCAACACTCACAAACCCAAAACCAGACTGGATCAACAGAATTGTAATTAATAAGATGGATTGGTCGATTTACATATAATGATACTACTGTGTACTCTACTATGTGTATAGGGTAAAAATGAGCTGTTGTATGCCACCATTTATTCCCTAATCACATAGTATGCTGGATGTTTTGGGAATTATGTTTGCCTACTAAAAATGGACCTGTGGGGTAAAAGTCTGTGAGTTAATTTAATTATTATTAGTACATGCATTTACCTACATTTTAACACCGTTTATTGCTGTTTATCTACATCTATGACATTATATGCATGCTAATATAATATCGTCTCTTTTGGTGCATGTATGTGTATGTATATGTTTGTGTGGATATTTACATTGGTGTGTGTGTATTTGTCTTTGACTATAAGTGTATATATATAATGTTTTCTACTATCTACCCAGAGCTGTGGTAATCGACAAACGCAATTCAATATTGTGTTGTGCGACTCAGGGTAAATCCCTAATAGGGATTTGCTCTTGGCAGGATTTTCCTTGCCCAAAAATACACATCCTAAAAGTATGCAAACTATATGAAATTGTGGCACCAGATGTGCGAGTTGTGTAACTCGCACATCCAGCACTAATATGGAATCTAAGTTGTGCTAACCACTAGCACTGGTTAGCGCAACTTAAATACATATTATTGCCCCATGGGCCGGGGAATTGAGCTGGTGTTTGCCACTTGTTACCCGTCCAAACAAACAATTCATTGCATCCCTCACTCTAATTGGGAAAAAAAACCATTTCAGGAAGATTGTATATAATTTAGTCGGGGAGCTGCCATTAATATCAGGGTAGTCCCTGAACTTCAGGTAGAGGTGGGATGCCTGGGTTGATTAAAGACATACATCCATCTAGTTTACAGAAATGTTTGGTAACAATTTTGTATGCATTGTGTCACACATATCCTTAAAGGCAAAGTTAATCGACGCAGTGCTAAGTGAAGACCACTTAATTTACTGAGTTTATTTAGTGGTGAGTACCAGTATAGAAACCCCACACCCTTTCTCACTGTCTCAACTACCTACAGTGCTGCACATTGAGGCCATTAAGAAGGGGTGTTGGAAACGTATTCAAGGATAAGTAACGTAAAAATCAAGTTTTGTTGATTTTTTAGCTTCAGCTTTAAATATGCTGTTGCCATATTTTTTTTTTTTTTTGGTGCTATGCCACTCCAGAGCGTATAGTTCATGCATGTGCACGGAACTCACATGCATTACTGTTCGAGGCTCAAGCAGGAGAACATTGAGAAAATCTCGGGAGGGCAGAGCTTAACATTCACAAACCAGTAACAAGATATCAGCAACTTTCAAGGCACAAAGCTAGGCTCTGGAGGGGCATAGGTAAAAAAAAATATGGCAACAGTATTTATAAGCTGCAGCTTCCAAATGAACATAACTGATTTTACAGTTCACTTATTCTTTAACAGAAGCTACAACAACCTTTACATGTGAGTTGCCAATAACTTTGGGACTTTCCTTGGTACATGGCAAATGGATTAAGATTCTCAGGGGAGTTGTGGGTGTCGTTTGAGAGTGTTTAGGGGTTACAACAGCCTGTAATCTAACTACCCAATATAATATGTTATTACACAAGCAATTGGAACTGCATGTTGTGGCCAGCTGTGTTGAGGACAGGGAAATTCTCTTTATTGTTTGCCCTTATTGTGTATGTAACCTAACAATTAACCCTCTTATCCAATACTGCCACAGTAGTGCACGTACATGTCACACAGCGTACCTTCGATGTTACGGGGACAGAAAGCTCCAGGATGTAGCTTTTTTTTTTTCTGTACAGCGCTGCATACCAGTGGCGCTTTATAAATAAAATTAACAACAACTATTGTTTAGACTATCTGGGGGTTAGACCTTTTATCAGTCATGACCACGAACGGGATATCCAGGGGTGCCCCTACCATGAAGCAAACTTAAACATTGTTCAGGGCACCCCTGGGGACCACTTAAAAGGGGCGGAAGTTTAAAAAAAATCCTCCTTTCTGCAAAACTGCATTTCATCCACCAGTCCACCAATCAGCGTTAGTCAGCCTCTCCATCACCAGTGTTAGTCAGCCCACCATACCCACCTCCCCAGCCACGGTTATGTCACCTGACAAACCATGCCCGCTTCACGTGCCCGCCCCCTGTCTGCTGATAGACGGCATTGAAAAGTTTTTCAGGTGTCCAAAACCCTAGGAACACCCCTAGATCATCCATTCATACTTTCTCTGACACATACAGCCTCTATCCCGAAAATGCTGTGAGTGAAGCAACTCATCAAGTTCTCATGGATGGGACATTATTTCCTATTTATGCTAAGAAACATGTGTCCATTTTTTTAATGTGTAGCCACAGTATCGGGGGGTGAGGCATGAACTGGCCATTTTGTTGCTAGTGTTTTGGTGTTGAGATTACTTCATTATCAAAGTTGGACACACCCCCTGAGTTGGATCAACTTTAGTTTGTATTGTGCAGTACAATGCTCTTCCTAGTTGATTTTTTGTTTTGTTTCACAGGGTCCATTATGCCAAGTGCCTGGTTAAAATCTTGTTCAAACCATACAGAAAGCAAAAAAAAAAGCATATTATGCATACATTCCCTTATGCACTTGAAGAATAACAATTTGTTTCAACAGACGCAAGAACATTCTGATGATTTGAAGCATTTGGTTAAAAATTTAGGAAAACCAAAAAAGGGTTGGTATCGCATGTGTTCACTCACTTTGCAGATGAATGCTATTTTGAACAATAAGGAAAACGTTTTCTCAAGCCTGATGCCATCTTAACTATTTTTACGGAAACGTGGCAAACACGTGTAAAGAAGAGGAGAACATGAGGAATGTGACTTGCATGGCTCAAAAGTTCAAAAAACTATTGAGTCGAAATCTTTTCGACTCAAACCCAGCTTTGTCTGTGGCCCATCCTCCAACAAGAAAAGGAAAATTTTGGAGTAATGGCTCTTTTAAAACGGACTTTCAAGTGTGGGAACTCAAACTGACAACCTTCACTACAGAACGAAGCTATACAATGTCATCTGAAACCCTTCTCACATGTTGAAACAGAAAAAAAATTGTCCAAAAATGTCTTGGTTGAACACTCATATAGCCATAAATCAAAACACAATCAAAGACCTGCAGTATGTCCCAATGGAAAATGTAGAGGAAAGTGTGGCCAGACACCAACCACTTCATGCATATCATTCTGTAGACATATGTTGATTATCTAGTGATGACCACTGTGATTCCTCTGGCACAAGATAGTGATTTTGAGGCTGACATATCAAGTGAGCTCTTGTCAAGAGCAGGAAGACATCCTAACGCGAAAATGTATTGTTTATGAGTCATGTCTTGACAAATTATTATTTCAATTCTCCAAATCTCAATAGATTATTTAAAAAAAAACTGTCATTGGTACCTATTTGTGTGTTACGTTACTGCCTGGTGACAAGTGGATATTCTTTTAAAATGTGGGAAGCCAGCCAATCAAAAAAAACATTGCAGTCGGCCAACTTGTTTACTGTGTTCATCTTTGGTGTAGTGGATCCAATTCTACAAAAGTATTTGAAATGTTGACAATCCTGAATGTTCAGCAAATTGGTCAATGTGTTAGAAAGGGATCACTATTGGTCAATGTGTTAGAAAGGGATCACTATTGGTCAATGTGTTAGAAAGGGATCACTATTGGTCAATGTGTTAGAAAGGGATCACTATGGTCAATGGTGGTAGAAAGGGATCACTATTGGTCAATGTGTTAGAAAGGGTCACTATTGGTCAATGTTAGAAAGGGATCACTATGGTCAATGTGTTAGAAAGGGATCCATTGGTCAATGTGTTAGAAAGGGATCACTATTGGTCAATGTGTTAGAAAGGGATCACTATTGGTCAATGTGAGGTCCTATAAAGAACCCAGACTATCCTGTCATGTTTCAATCTTATTACATTTTCAGTTCAGGACAGGTTTATGGTTTCTATGGGGTATTGCTTAAAATAATTTAATAAACCATCAACAAACTCCTCATTTCATTGTCTCAGAGAAATGGGCATGGAGATGTTTTCCTTTCGTCCCACATCAATATAGCAGGGATAAGCAAACATAGATCTCCAGATGTTTGAAAACTCAACTCCCAGCCTTCTTACAAGCACTTTAGTAGTTAGGGAATTCTTGGAGTTGTAGTTTCTATAACATCTGGAGATCTACTGGTTGCCTATCCCTGATTTAAAGATACCCTGTTCCTGTCCAGCAAACAGCAGCTCTATTTTGTTTCTATTGAGAGGGGAGTGGTGAGGTGAGAGACTGTCACATGTTTTACAAAGGATGTGACATAAGTCTTGCAACTTCCTACTAACACTCAGAAAATGTTTTGATTAGCTAACTGCTGGAATATTAAGCACACCATTGGATACAACACTAGAGAAGTGTGTGTGTGCGTGTGTATATATATATATGCTATAGAAGATAGCAATAGTGTGCACACAGTGTTCACTTACGTTTGCCTGGAGCTGCTGGTTCATAGATTCCAATATACAATGAAAAGAGTAGGTCATAACCACCTCAACAGGTCTTTTTCACAAATTTTATTATTTTCAAAAAATAATGCATAGTGCAGCCGTGGTTAGTGGCCTTTATCAAGCTATATATATAATATATATAATATATATATATAACATACATAACACACACACATTAACACAGTAGTCCTATATATATATATAGTAGATTATAATATATATAATATATATATATATTATAATAAAAAAAAAACAACACACAAGTGGTCCCTTAATATAAACACACAATAGTCCCTTTATGATATAAACCCACACAGAGTCCCTTATATATAACAACAGTAGTCCCTTTATATATAACACACAGTAGTCCCTTTATATATAACACACAGTAGTCCCTTTATATATAACACACAGTAGTCCCTTTATATATAACACACAGTAGTCCCTTTATATATAACACACAGTAGTCCCTATATATAACACACAGTAGTCCCTATATATAACACACAGTAGTCCCTATAACACAGTAGTCTCTATATATATAACACAGTAGTCCCTATATATATTTAAACATATCACTATATATAACAAGTAGTCCTATATATAACACAGTAGTCCTATATATAACACAGTAGTCCCTATCTAAACACACACAACCCACACACACAATATAACACACAGTAGTTCCCATTTATATATATATTATATATATATATATATATATATATAATAAAACACAACACAGTGGTCCCTTATATAGAACACACAATAGTCCCTTATATATAACACACAGTAGTCCCTTTATATATAACACACAGTAGTCCCTTTATATATAACACACAGTAGTCCCTTTATATATAACACACAGTAGTCCCTTTATATATAACACACAGTAGTCCCTTTATATAAACACACAGTAGTCCCTTTATTATAACACACAGTAGTCCCTTATATATAAACACGTAGTCCTATATATAACACACAGTAGTCCCTATAACACAGTAGTCTCTATATATATATAACACAGTAGTCCCTATATATATAACACAGTAGTCCCTATATATAACACAGTAGTCCCTATATATAAAACACAGTAGTCCCTATATATAACACAGTAGTCCCTATATATAACAGTAGTCCCTATATATAACACAGTAGTCTCTATGTATGTATATATATTAGCACATTGGTCTCACAAAGTATTATATTTGCATTTTATGTCTTTGCATTGCTTTCAGCTTAGCGCATGTTGCACATTTTGAACTGAGCTGCACCAAATGGGCTTAGTAAGGGTTAAGGTGAATTAAGGGGAGGAGCTATATGCACAGGGCGGGGAACCAAAGTTTGAAATACACACTTACCTGTTCATCTGTTTTATCTTGAGAATGGCTTATGTTATAGACGAAACGTGCCGATATAATATAATGTGACTACAATAAAAAGTTTATTACCACAAGTCCTACAAGTGCTCCATCTTACACACACATATATATATATATATATATATATGGGTGCAAATTCAATACATCAATATAGATTCTCCTCCAAATGACTTCACTCGCAGGACTTCTTTAACTGATAATTTATTATATTATGCCATGTTGACGCGTTTCAGTCCCCACACGGACTGTCATCAGAACAACCAGAACCATGTGCCAAACGACCTTAAATACCCTATGATCACCCCCGTGTCAAATTACCCCCACACCTTCATATATTAATCCACCCACAGTGACTCCCAATCACTAATACACTATTCATCCACTCACCCTTAAGCTGCAATACTCGGTACATGGTCCAGGGTGGACGGATACAACCACCCCCATAATATTACTTCATTGGTATGCACCCGATCCCCAGTATAATCACATGGCCAAGCCAATCCGAGGGCTCGGTCCCACTGACTTAATCCACCAATGAATCAGGAGGTGTGTCTCCTATCCACTATAGTGCAGTACCAGAGTGCCGCCCATATAGGCGTATCACTACCTCGTTATTAGGCTCCTCCTATCTGTCACATCGATAGCCAATCCGTACATCCTACAAGATATTTACCTGTCAACGAAGCGAACCCACCAAAGCATGCGGCGCAGATCGCTATATATACCAAGTGCATTAGCTCTCGCCGGACTTATATGAAGGAGTGAGCAATGCTCCCCGATCTAACTTCTCTTATCATAACCCCAACTGTATCCTGGTAAACCTCACGGGCACCCAAAGGTATCCCACCCGAACTCCCATCAACTATATAACAGTATCTTAATGTGGGAATGCATACCATCCCAGAATACACAGTCATCCCCATAATGAGGATGAACCCTGTTAGTGTCCTGCTATAAGGGACCAGATACCTACAAATTGCAGCACAAACGAGAGTGGAGAAACCACGTGTCATATTACAAACTAGTGATATTAAAATGACCTATAGTGATGTTAAAATCAACGATCTAAACTAAAGATCTAAATCTATACAGGAAATTCTAACATGAAATCTGACCTGTATAAAGATAAAAATGACTCTACCTAATTTGGAATAACACCTTGAGAAGATCTAACTTATTGCCGCGGCAAAGAAGACCGTATAGTAATAGAAATAGATCAAGGAGGTCATTTACAACTATTGATAGTTCCGGTGAGCCATCGGGCACAGAAGGTGAACTCACCACAAGACCCTTGGAAGGGTCGGCCCAGAAAGAGCCTTTTTTAGGGATGACCACGAGAGCCGGCACTACCATAGGAAAAGGAGGCATACCAGAAGGGGGGGGGGGGAAACAAGAGGTGGCAAACCACCCAGGGGCCAAAGGAGAATGTAATCTATAACCTCAGTCAGCATCCATTGACGGAGGGAGAGATTAGATTACTGAATAGGGGCCTCTCTTTTGTTAAAATGCTTTTAATACTGAAGTGGATTTGTTTTTATTTCAGAGGAAATTGAAGTTCCTGGATTTGTTTAAAGAAAAGAAATGTAACATTAAAAATACAAGTACGCCATTCAAGAAAAAATGTAAAGGGGATCTCCCCAACACACCACCAGCAATCAAAGTATTTAGCGGGGTGATGTCTAAGGAGATAAAAGAAATAGACAGCAATAGGGTTAAAGTCTTTTCTAATGTGACGAAATTGGAACAGGAAGCAATCAAATCATTACGAGCAGATGACAATTTGATAATCAGTGCGGCTGACAAGGGAGGGGGTGTTGTATTATTGGATAAATCATATTACAATGAGGAGATCAAGACTCAACTAAGTGATGTTAATACTTACCAGCAGTTGGACTGTGATCCGACCTTGAGGTACAAGAGGTTGTTGGATGGTAGATTGGAGGAAGCCCTACGGGCTAATTGGATTACGAGGGATCAATATGAGTTCCTGGTCACAGAGAGACCAAGACGTCCCCATATTTACACCCTACCGAAGATCCACAAGTCTTTTAGCGCACCACCAGGTCGCCCAATTATGTCAGCAGTAGGATCATTGTTTAGTCCAGTGGCGAAATTTGTGGACTTCTACCTTCAAAAATGTGTAAAATCAATGGAATCTTATATAAGAGATAGTGGCCAGTTGATGGAGAGATTGAACTCGATGACCATTGAGGATGGGAACATCTTTCTAACATGTGATGTATCGAGCCTCTACACCTTCATCCCCCAGAAGTGAAGATTGACGCGTGTAGAGAAGCGTTAGTACAACAAGAACACACTGACCCGCCAATAGAACTTCTAATGGATCTGCACGACTTGGACACACTGACCCGCCAATAGAACTTCTAATGGATCTGCACGACTTGGCACTATCACACAATTATTTCCACTTTGAAGGGCAATTCTATAGACAGATTAAGGACATTGGTGTGAAACAAATATATCGGAAGGGTAGAAATTTAAGAGCAATGCTAATGTCTACGGATACCTTCCCTACACAAAACTTATCGCAAATAGCCAGCATCTGCATCTGGGATTGTCGCCTGCATTATTAAAGCATGTCCAGCCCTTTTTTGAACTTTTTACTTTATACATATTGATTCCCCAGCCCCAACCGCCGTAATATAATTCTTAAAGGTGCACCCCCGCCCCCGCCCGATCGTTAAATTACCAACTTCCCCTCTTCCTTCCGCCGTCACTCTCCCAGGCCCTCTTCTTGCATGGAACTGCACGCATGGGGCGGGACCGGCAGCCATCAGGGGACGCTGCTGCCCAGAACACCAGAGGATAGAGGGAAGGTAGTAACTATCTGGGGCACTTCATGATTCTTTTTACCTGCGTTTGGGGCTTGGGGGATCAATATATATAATATATACTGGATTGTAGCACTAGTGTGGGAGGGAGACTGACTCTCTGTTCGTCATACGCTCTCATACCTTTGTCGATGTAGACAAGGCGACTGAGGATTCACCCAGAACCTTCTTCTACCTACACTTCCTTTGTACTTTTTGGGGGGGCACAGCAATGTCACCATAAGGAGCTGGGATGTAAGTTAGGAATTTTTGTACACTGCAGCTTGTGGCCAGTATGTGGGTTTAAATTGATTTGAGTTTTGGGGGTGGAGCATGCCCTTTACAGTAAGACATGTATCAATTTCTAATGGTTTATAGACTTCTGTCACCCATCCACTTTACAAACGTAGATCCAGTATTTTCCCATCAATCCACCTCATTAGGTATTGAAAACGCTTCATGCGTACCATTGTGTGATGACCAAACCCGTTTAAAAACAATACAAAACCTGCTCTTTTTCTCCGGCACCTGTAGTACCTAGTATTGCCCCAGCGTGTCAACTATAATCCCTATTCCATAATGCCATTTTCCTTTTCGAAGGTAAGGCACCTAGACCATCTTTGTGGGCTGGTCCGTATAATATTTCTTTCCTCGTGTTTATGTGATTTTTATAATATGACATTGGAAATGATTCCAATATACACGGTCCGAGGTCTATACCAAACCTGTCCCAATATACATCGTGTATTATCAACCTTTCGTATAATCCATGCTCTGTGGATCATTAGGGAGATGACTTACTATATGATGCATCAACTAATTGCCGCCTGGATCTACTATATAAACATATAATAACATAACCCAACATGTACTGTTTTTTTTGGTATTATTACTACTACAAGTGCAATATCATTTTGGTCTCCTATGGGGGCCGCATATTGGTGCCGTCAAACAGTCAGCTATAGCTTTATAGCTTCTCGCTACTTTTCCATCAAAGCATGGTTTTTATATCCGTTTGTGTATATGTTAATATAAATCCCAGAACGCCGGATCCTCAGCCAAGTGATAAAAATCTATACTTAGCTCCAAAAAACTTTTAAAAAGTTAATGCTGCCCACAGAACTGCCAAATATAAACGGAATGCACTGCAGAAGTGTTTTGACTGTCAAAAAGGATTTGTTCATCATTCAAGCTGCATATTTACTTTATTAGCATAATTCCTTAGATAGGTTAGGTGATCACACGTTTTAATTGCTGTAGTTTGTCTACAACTTGGGTATTTATTGCCTAATGTCACCTACTCATAAATTTTTAGTAACCGGTTTTGAATAAGCAAATGCTATCTATCATAACCATTCAAACAATGAGCCCCTGGATTGATGTCTACTAGCTTCTCTATTCTCTTAGTTATAGGCTGTAAAGTGACAATTCCTTGTCTGCCCTGCCTGTCAGGCACATAATGAACTGTGTAAGAAAACTTAGTTACAGATCTGCCACCAATTCTCTGTCCTTTCCTCTACCCCATGTACACTTAAAGGGCATTCCACCCCCTTTGCAAAAAATGTTTGATATATAATAGGGTCCACCTCCCCCAGCCCCAACCCAATAGATTTTCCAGAAAACTCCCCAAAAATATCGTATATTTACGTCCCTCCTACTTCTTCCCGGCCCCTCTGCTTGCATGAAACTGCAAAGCAGGGGGCCAGAATGGCAGCCAATCACGTATGTGGCTGCCTCTGCACAGAACGCCGGGGGAAGAAAGTTTTGGGGCGTGTCTGTAAACGCTATTGAATAGCTCGGTTGTGGTTCATGGGGGAGGAAGACCTTTATTATCACAGGGGGTTTTATGCTAGTGGAGGGGAGAGCAATACTGGGTGGGAGAGTGGAGGTAGTGGAAAGTGCTGCTCCTGAGCACGGACAAAAACCTCTGAGAGGAACCCGTCTCAATATGGCGAAACAATTGCCCTCCACTTCCAGGCTCATCGTGGCCAGTTTTGCTGACTTTGGAGGGACATTAACAGTAAACCATTTGGAGCTGGGATGTAAGGTAAGGAGTTATTGTGACACTAACCAGTGTGGGCCAGTCGTGGGTTAAATTATAGTTTTTTCCGGGGTGGGAAATAGCCATTTAAAGGACACAATACCACAGAAAAAAAAAAAAAAAGCGAGCCCCCATTCCATGTCCACACTTTACAGCTAAAATCACTTACGCCATTCGCTTGTGCTGTCCTCCCTTATCACGACGCAAAGATGAGTGCTACCAGCCCACGCTCTATCACAGCCCAACTCGGCACCATGTTAAACATACACTTGTCATTGGCTGGTGGGAAGGTCGTTACAAAAACCTCTCTCCTCCTCCCTGTGCGCATTAAACAACTTGAAATGCCCTGTTGCTAGGATACAGCCCTACAAAATCAAGCTCATCAAGGTGGGTGTAGGAGTTTTTTTTCGGATGCTAGCTTTGAGTGACGTTAGAGGCAACAGAATTATTACGCCCCACCTACACAGCTCGCTAATTGCAGGCAGGGAGAGGAGGTTTCAAATCAGGGAAAAAAATGTATGGGGAGGGCTCATACCTTTACTCTTTTTAAAAGTCATTGTTAAAAAATTGATATGAGGCAAATCGTTTATTCCATTTAAGGGAGAAAATTCATTTCTTTTCAGGCTTGCAATCTTGCTATAAAATTATTAAGCGTTTGGGATTGGTCTAATGTTGCAGTGATTAAGCCCTCTGTCCCGCATGGTCATGCTCCAACCCGAGACTTGGGGCAGACCAGTGGTGCTAGGATTTCCACAGATCACAGTGGGCTTTACACATATCTGCCTGTACCTTTGAATAGACGCACTATATGATTCCTGGGAGTCTTTTAAGGATTGGTACAGCCAAAATTGACTCATCTATTGATAGCTCAGGTGGAAGCTTGGAAGGCCTTTTTTTTTTTTGGTTTTTCTCTATTCCCTATCCACCCCTAACTTAGTGGGTGTTCACATTGTGTTGCTTCCCTCCTTCCTCTCCATGGGAAGTGTCTTTTAAGCTCAGCCCCACGAGAACTGACATGCACTTCCCTCTTTGGGTCCAAGGTGGTAGTTGCCGCATTGTTGCGCTCTTCCTGGTGATGGTTCATTCACGCGTCGCGACGTGCATACCCAATGACTTTGGCGCGCATGCGCATAGGTACTGTAGAACGAAATATGAATGACGTCACCCGCGCCTTCATGTAATCCCTGCCTGGGCCTGGGGCCGAAATTCTCGCTATCTCCGTAGATTTGAAGAGGAAGCGTGACAGCTTTGTAACACTCAAAACATTAAACGTGGACTGGATTGCCGCAGGGCAGGCAGCTTTGTTAAAATGGGATAACAGACTTTGGAACTGTTTGACAGCAAGACAGCTTGGGACTGTGTGCTTAATCATTTTGAAATTGTTCATGAGCACCCAAAATTACACTAATATTGATGTCATCTTGATAGTCATCCACTTTAATCACTAGTTTTTGCACAAGCAATTTGTTTAGCTCTGACATTGTTTTTTGGGCGTGTGACTTTTTGATTTTTTGGACATTCCAGACCTGTTTAATTGTTATTGTGTTCGTCAAGACAGTACAAAATTGTATTGCAACTGAATGAATTTTTTGAGAAAATATTATGAAGTGTTGTTAACTGTATTAGTTTAGGTCTAAACCAAACTTTTTAAAGGGAAGTAAAATTAGACTTGAAATTTTTGCTACATACTCTGATCGCCATTCAGAACTTTACAGGTAACCTTTTGAAAGAATAAAATAATAGAAGTGGCTACCCTCCAACATTTCAAAGACAAAAAAAAGGTACACTTGGACACGTCCCCTCTGCTTCCACCCAACCCCTCCACACAAATTCTATATGTGCCCCGTCCCAAATCCTGATATTATAGCACATTATTGTCTAAATGTAAATAAATAATTTATGTTTAAAAGTTCTTGCTGGCAGACTGTATAGTTAAATCAGTTTACTGGAGATAGATAGATTAGATAAGATGGATAGATATACAGATAGATAGATGCTTAGTAGATTATTAAAGATAGAATCGATAGAGTATATATAGATTTTTATAGACATAAGATAGATAGATATAAGATCGGATAGACATAAGATAAATACTGATAGATACATATAAGATACATAGATAGATATTAATAGATTAGACAGATTAAATATAGTTAATCAGGTCCCAGTGCAGATCATCGAGCTGGAACTGGAACTCCCACATTGTCGCCGAGAACGTCTTTGTAAGCAGCGCGAGGCCAGCATTCAGAGATATCATGCTATCCTTGAAATTTGCAGTGACATCACACTCTCCCCTTGTCCCTTCATCATTTGGCACAGCAGTGCAACTCCCCAGTGGGAGTCCCACACAACGATGAAGTTGCACTCCTCCTCCCCCTCGTCATTGGGACTCTTAGCACTCCTTAAGGTGAGTCCATCTTCCCATCCCCCCACAGCATGCTAAGTTTTCATCAGACCCACCGTCGTGTATAGATGAAGCCAGCCCAGGCTGCCCTGCCAGTGACCTGTGGTTCAGTTCACATTTAATTTTCCCTCTTATCCAGCGGTACAACCACACTGCCCACCATGGTACAAAGAACAAGCCGGTATTTCCCTTTAGCCCGGTAACAACTTTAAAATTGTTAGCAATAAACCGGGTAAATCGGTACGTTGGAGGTATGAAGTGGTACTGTATGTAAAGGGGATACCATTATTTTGGCTAACTATAATTAGAGATATAGATATATATAATCTATTATATAATATATATATATATCTATCATATCTATATATATATATTATATATATAATTATATATATAGATATATATAGCACCACAGCTTCATTGTAACACTTGAAAAAGACATCGCATGCTTCTGAACGCCTCGCTATGATTATCTTTAGTTCGTGCCAAAATGGTAATCACCTTTCACCACTTTTGTAATTTTTTTTAATTTTTTTTTTTTTCTCTTTCAACAGATTCCCCTGTTCGCAACTAATTACCCTTGTTTGCAACTTAATTAATCACGTGGGACAGAAAAGTCCAAGGGGTGTTAGTTTTATAGGGGTATGAAAAGCACTGAAGCCATATGATACAACAAAGAAATTTTTACCGTGGTACTTGTTTGTGGACACTTGTTAAACTGATCATATAGACCTTGTAGGGGCCACACATGTAACACAATGCACTTACTTTACTGGGCAATGATAGTCCTCTAACCTTTACCCTCCCCCCTTGCAAAAAAAAAGTTCACAGGGTGATGACAAATCACTAATTCCTCAGTACACATTCTACTGTCATTAATACTTTTCCCAAAGTTTCCTTGGCTCCCCAATTAGCTATGCCGTTCAGACTGTCACGTGGCAGTACCATGGGAAGACACTCCATGGAACAAAGCAATGACTTGCCATTGCAGGAATCATGGACAGTCTTGAAATCACATAACATACACCAGACCTATTCTTATTCTTAGTATTAGAATAGTATGTCTATATTATTGTGGGTGGGTACACATGGACGGGTTATGATCCTGCACAACCTAACACATCAAAGACTATACAATCATTATTCCATGCTGGGTGCTCTAAGCTCTGCCCTGTCAGATAAATACATAAAGGAGTAGAAACCTGGGGCACCGCCATCTTAATCGTGGAAAAGAGTTCCTTTTAATGGTAACATTTCGGAACCATGTGGCTTGGCTCCTTCCTCGACCAAACATACTGGTGTTTGGTCATGAGGAAGGAGCTACACTGGGGTCTGAAACTTTTACCATTAAAAGGACCTCTTTTTCCACGATTAAGACTGGTGTGGCCTAGCCGTGGTCCTTACTCCTTATATATATTGGTGGGGGACACCTGAGTGCCTGAGGACACCCACGCAAGTACGGGGAGAATGTCCAACTCCTTGCAGATGTGTCCAAGGGTGGAATGGAACTCCGGACTACAACACTGCAAGGGCCTTATTGCCAACCCGGAAGGCTACTGTGTCTGTCCCAATGGCTTTTGTGTAATTCTCCTGTGCACGTAAATATTATAATTGTGTTTTGAAGAGACAAATTACGTGATTTCTATTCTTCCGTTTATTCTATTGCTTTTTTTGGCCTGTATCTCCTCCCACAGTTTGTGAGCTACAGAAATTAGGCGGGGCATATAGGCGAAGTTGCTATTACCATATCTTAAACCCGCATAAGTGTTAGGGCGAATTTGTGGGGACAATTTTTCCCATAGAAAAATTGTAACAATTCGACAAATGAGGAGATTTCAAAACCATTTGTTTCATGGTCCTAAATTCCAAAACGCAGATACCCACAACACAGACACACATACACCCACCTACTTACCTACCATTCCCGTTCCCAAGGAAGCCATACTTAAAGGTTAACTATAGTCCCACCACACAATAGGAGCAATAATAAAAAGAAGTTTGTTTTTTATCTTCCAACTTGACACAGAGTACACACACCAACTGAGCTACCCTTCATTCATAGGTGGCGACCATACATAAGGGTAGTATATGTTAATAAAAAAAGCATTTGAAACAATCATTCCAAAAGTCTTCTTTGATCCCCCAACCTGACACGAGTACACACCCCAACGCCTACCTTTAATTCATGGGACAGCCCGTTTTAAAGGATGTAAAAACCAACAATGTCTCATGATTGGCCATTACTTGAATTTTACAATCTGAAGCACCAACACACCATTCCCTTGCCAAAATCGTAGTCTATACCATAGTGATGGTAAAGGTTCAATGAAATATCAATTTGACAGCGACCATTTCCAATTCGCTTTGTGGAACAAACTAACAAATTATTCCCTATAGGATAAAGGAAAGGCACCTGGTGAAATCCTTTAATGCTTACTCAGTCTAACTCATTCAATGATTCATTTTGGTTTTATCACACAAAAAATAAAACAGATTTTGTGAAAAATGCGTCCTAAAAATGCAACCATTCAATTGTGTTTCCATAGTTTAAATATTAAGTGTCCATTAGTATTAAAATATATCAAATCCCCCCAAAAAAATATAGTTGACATTTTTGTCAAAATGACATATTATACATAAAAGATAAATAAAAGAAACTCTCAAATTGCTATTTGCCTGTTGGTATTAAATCTTACATATGTTTTTAAGATGATAACTTTAGGGCCGTTGTTTCTCTTCTTCTGCAATATTTTTGTGGCATTTTGGGGTTTTATTGGGCCTCCCATGATTTGTCATGAGGCCTTCACAGATCCCTCAATCACATATTGCAGAATGACCCCAACCTTATTCATCCGAGCTTTTTTCCTCATAAATTTGGTTTGGCGTCCCAGCCTTCTTGCCTTTAGGATGTGTTATTGACATCTTTTGCTCCCCTTTTGGCTGGGAAGATTGGATGTTGTTTTTGACTTTGGCTGGTTTTCTTTGGACACTAAATAACATTATGTGAAAGGCAGCCAATGCCGTCGTGCTTCCATTCCATCCATTTTGAAAATGAACACGCTTTGGTTCTGAAGCGTATGCTTTGCTATGATAACACCTCCAGGGCTCCGGGATGGCAGAATTTTCTGGATGTGCTGGAGTCTTTTTTCACTTAGCTATTAGTAAAAAACAGAATGGAGATTTTGATTGCAGGTGTGTCTTTCTGCATGCCATTTCAAGTACTTTTTGGCTCATGTTTATCAAACGATGCATGAGCGCATGTTTTGTGCTGTCCATTTTCCTCCCATTCCCATGAATATTTTTGGACATGTTGCATGCTGACATCCATTTTTTTTTGGAGAAGCTTTAAACTATCCCCACGGCATGTATTTTTGCGACCATAATGGTTGATGATTGGCTGTACCATTCCTGAATTGCTTGCTTTGGTTTTCTTTTTGCTGGCTGCCAGTAGTTTTTGTTTGCCTAATAGTCTTGGAAAAGGTGCCATATGTCAAGAACTGATGATTAGGTTTGTTCTGTTTCACGCATTAGTTTTCTAATGCTGTATGGCGATCTGTGCTACAACAACGTTAACACATCAATACCAGCAATGTACTAAACTTTCTTAGACACCCCTGGAATCTTCTTTTTTCTAAAAGCAAAACTTTTTTTTCCCATCTACTTGCCCAAGTTTGACGTCCAGTATTTCGTGTCATGATCATGTCCATCATCTGTAGTGTGCAATACTTTGGCAGAGGTATCCCTGGGCTATCCATACGCCATCTCCACAAACACACACTGCCTTTGTCTTTTACCTAGGCTTCGTTTTTGGCCTTTCATCTTCTCAGTAGAGTGGATAGCGGGAATTAATTTTGCTGAACTGGAAAATTTTTTTTGGACATTTTGCCTGCCCCCTGAAAAACATTCAGGATTGTCAACATTTCAAATACTTTTTGTAGAATTGGATCCACTACAACACTTAGATGAACACAGTAACAAGTGTGCCGCCTGCAATGTTGTTTTTTGATTAGGCTGGCTTTCCCACATTTTAAAAGAATATCCACTTGTCACCATGCCAAGTAACACACAAATAGGTTACCAAATGACATTTTTTTTTAAATAGATCTATTGGAGTTTGGAGAATTGCAATAATATTTTGTGTCAGACATGACTCATACACACTCATTTTCGCTCTTTTAGGGATGTCTTCCTGCTCTTGACAAGAGCATCAACTTTGATATGTCAGAGCTCAAAATCCACTCTCTTGGCCAAGGAATCAAGTGTGTCTCACTGATATACAATCACCTATGTCTAGCAGAATGATATGCATGAAGTGTTTTGGGCCTGCACACTTTCCCTATACATTTTCCTTGGTGACATACTGGCGTTTGGATTGTGTTTTGATTTATGGCTATCTTGAGTGTTCAACCATACATTTTTTGAGCATTTTTTTTCATGTCTCAAACATGTGAAAGGGTTTCAGATGACATTGTATATCTTCCGTTCTGTAGTGAAAAGGATTGTCCAGTTTGAGTTCCCACACTTTGAAAGCGCCGTTTTAAAAATGAGCCTTACTTCCAAATTTTTCCTTTTTCTTGTTGGAAGGCCATGGGCCACAGACAAGCTTGGTTTTGAGGTCGAATAGATTTCGACTCACATAGTTTTTTGAACTTTTGAGCCATGCCAGTCAACATTCCTCATGTTCTCCTCTTCTTTTACACGTGTTTTGCCCACTTTCCGTAAAAATATTAAGATGGCATCAGCTTGAGAAAACGTTTTTCCCTTTAGTTCAAAATAGCATCCTCATGCAAATTGAGCTTAACACATCGATACCACCCCTTTTTTCGGTTTTCCTAAATTTTTTAGCAAATGCTTTCCAATCCTCAGAATGTTCTTGTGTCTGTTGCAACCAATGGTTATCTTGCAAGTGCATAAGTGGAATAATCATAATATGCATTTTTTTTTTGCTTCTGTATGGTTGAACAAGATTTTTAAAAAAACCGGACTTATGCATACTTGACCCTGTGAAAACAACCAAAAAATCAAACTAGGAAGATCATGGTACTGCACAATACAAACTCAATTTGATCCAACTCAGGGTTGTCCCAACTTTGTAATGATGTAATCTCAACACCAAAACACTTAGCAACAAAATGGGCCAGTTCATGCCTCACACCACCCGAATACTGTGGGCTACCACATTAATTAAAATAAATTGGCACATGTTTTCTTAGCATAAATCGGAAATAATGTCCCATCCATGAGAAACGCGATGAGTTGCTTCAATCTACAACAAAAACACAGCATTTTCGGGTAGAGGACTGTATGTGTCAAGAAAGTATGAATGGATAGATCTAGGGGTGTTCCTAGGGTTTTGGACACTGAAACAACTTTTCAATGCCGTCTTATCACAGACAGGGGGCGGTCCACGTGAATCGGGGCATGTCTTTCAGGTGAACATAACCGTGGCTGTGGAGGTTGGTAATGGTTGGGCTGACTAACCCTGTGCTGGGAGAGCTGACTTAACGCTGATTGGGTTGGAACTGGTGATGAAAATGCATTTTGCAGAAAGGGATTTTTTTTAAACCTTCCGCCCTTTAAGTGGTTTCCCAGGGTGCCCTGAACAAATTTTTAAGTTTTTGACTTCATGGTAGGTGGCACACCCCTGGATATATCCCAGTTTCCAGTGGTCATGACTGTATAAAGGTCTACCCACCCCCTGAATAGTCTAAACAATATTGTATGTTTTAATTTTATTATAAAGCGCCACTTGTTCATCAGCGCTGTACAGAAAAAAAAAAAAGCTACATCCTGTAGCTTTCTGTCCCTGTATACATAGTTACTGTTTGTAAGGTCCTTGGTCGGTACTCCTGTGTACATCAGTGGGAATAACAGGGGTTAATTGTTCGGTTACATGACACAATAAGGGCAAAAACATAAAGAGAATTTCCCCCTGTCCATCAAAGCAGCTGTCACACCATCAGTTCCAATTGGCTTGTGTATACCATATTATATTGTGGTATGTTAGATACAGGCTGTTGTACCCCTAAACACTGTCTCAAACTGACAGAGAGACACCCCCAACTCCACCTGAGAATCTTAATCCATTTGCCATGTACCAAGGAAAGTCCCAAAGTTATTTGGAACTCCATGTAAAGGTTGTTGTAGCTTCTGTTAAGACTAGTGACCTATAAAATCACTGTTTTGTTCATTTGGAGAGCTGCAGCTTTTAAATACTGTTGCCATATTTTTTTTTACCTTGCCCCCTCCAGATCTAGCTTGTGCCTTGAAAGTTGCCTGATATCTTGTTTACTGGTTTGCGCTAATTTAAGCTCTGCCCCTCCGAATTTTCTCAATGTTTCTTCCTGCTTGAGCCTCGGACCAGTAATGCATGTGAGTTCCGTCACATGCATGACTCCTATACGCTCTGGAGTGGCATCACCAAAAACAAACAAAAAAAATATGGCAACAGCATATTTAAGAGCTGAAGCAAGAAAATCAACAAAAACTTGATTTTACGTCCCTTATCCTTGAATATCTTTCCAACACCCCCTTATCTTCAATGCCCTCAATGGGCCCCACTGTAGTTAAGTTGAGACATTGCAAAAAGGTGTGGGGTTCTATAGCTTGAGTATTTACTCACCACTAAATAACTCCAGATAAATTAAAGTGTCTCACTTAGCACTGGCTCGATTAACTTTGCCTTTAAGGATATGTGTACCAATGCATATCAAAATTGTTACCAAAATTTCTGTAAACTAGATTGATTGTATGTCTGTTTAATAACACCCAGCATTCCCACCTCTACCTGAAGTTCATGGACTATCCCTGATTAAGGCAGCTCCCCGACTAAATTTATACAATTCTTCCTGAAATGTTTATTTTTCCCGCAATTAGAGTGAGGTATGCAATGAATTGGTGTTTGTTTTGGACGGGTTAACAATGGCAAACCACCCCTCAATTTCCCCGGTCCATGGGGGCAAATACTATGTATTTAAATTGCGCTAACGCGTCTATGGTTAGCACAACTTAGAGTTCCATATTAGTGCTGGATGTGCGAGTTACCAACTCGCACATCGTTGTGCCCACAATTTCATATAGTTTGCAATACTTTTCAGGACTGTGTATTTTTTAGGGCACGGAAAATCCTGCCAAGAGCAAATCCTATAGGGGGATTTACCCTGAGTCACAACACAATATTGCATTGCGTTTGTAGCGATTAACCCCTGTATAGTCAAAGACCTTCATAATACCCACACACGCGAATGTAATATCCACACAAACATAACATACACATACATGCCAAAAGAGACCTGATATTTTATATTAGCATGCATATACTGTCCAGATGTAGATAACAGCCTAACCGGTGTTAAACAATGTTAAGGTAACTGCATGTACCTCTAATAATAATTAAATTACTATACCCCCAGACTTTTACCCACAGGTCCATTTTTTAGTAGGCAAACATAATTCCCCAAAACAAATCCATCATACTATGTGTATTAGGGAAGAACTGGTGGCATACTACAGGCATTTTACCCTAAATACACATATTAGAGTCAACAGTATGTAATCATTATATGTTCCGACCCACTCCACTTTAGTAATTACAAGTCTGTGATCCATCTAGGTTTTTTGCGGTTTGTGATAAGTTTGCAGAGCTGTCTCGCCTCCTCTACTCCCAAATCGCGGATTGTGTTGCCTTTATCCTTTCTAACTTGATCCTTTATCCGGGGCCGGTGACGTCTCATGCTCTAATACCTTCCTGCGCATGCCTAGCGACGCGCACTGCACCACCCCCGTGCGCAGACTCGCACAAATGCCGGCAACTACCACCCGCACCTTGGACCCCACGGGGTCAGTTCCTGTCATTTGCTCGTGTTTGGCAGAGTCTTAAAATACTTCACCCATATAGGATCGAAGCAACCCAATTAACACCACTACGGTATGGGGTGGAAAGGGAATAAGTTACACCCAAACAAAAAGCCTTCCCGCTTACAACCCCGAGCTAACCAACTAGATGAAATCAATTTTGTGCTGTCCAAAATTGATAGAGTTATGTTAAAGAATAACTCTACCTTTTTTTTTTTTTACAAATCAATTTTTAAAAATGGACAGTCCCTGGTGCAGGAAGGTAGGTTGATATTCCTACCTCCCAATGTGCTACATCACATACAGTTTTTTCCTTTCAGCAGGTTCGTTGTGGACTATTCATCAGCAGGGACAGATGGGAATCACACTCCATATATAATTATCTGTGATTCCATTAGTAAGTGATTAAACACACAAACAGTGCCACCCGTGTGCCTTGTTTGTGTGTTTTTAACACTAATACATGGATCACTATAATTAATATTATTGGAGTGTGGCTTCCCTATGTACTGATATAGAATTGAGACTTACTGACGTGGGCAAGGCTCAGGAAATGCACCTCATAACCTACCTGCTGGGACCCACTGTCAATAATTGTATTATTAGTTGTGGACTATTCCTGGTATTAAGAGATATAGTGGCTTGAAGCCAGATCAGACGGGCATAATCAGTTTTCCTTTGGGCTGGTACTCCTCACAGAAAATATTGGGAGGTTATGAATTTACCCGTCCTAACCGCGGTCCCACTAGTATTCTTCTTAACATTAAAAAATAAAAAAATACACACTATATTTCTCCTTTAAAGTGTGTGCTCTTCAATAAAGGCCACTTGTATGGAGTAACTACCGTTCCCCTTTGACAATATGAAACATTCTTGAATACAATTATTAATTTACTTCTGTTATTTACCTTTAGAACCATTTTGTGATGAAAGCTTTAAAAAGCCGCCTTTGTGGTAAAGAAAAGAGTACCATCCTGCAGATTATTTTAATTTGTTGAATGATATTCATGTCTTCCCTGTGTAAAGAAGAAAAACACAAATATCAATACAAATACAAATAAAGTTTAATTTATTGAAGCTTTTTCCAGTTTATTAAAACTCAGCTGAATCATCCCTTTATTAAATCTCTTATCCAACATACAGACTTTGCATTTTTTTGTACCAAAGAGATACTTACATTTACCAATGTCAGCACGGATGGAGATCCAAACAGTAGGTAGAGGGGTGAAAATTTGGTCTTATAACAGACTGAAGCTTTTGGAGGCAACAAGGAGCATCTGTCTAGGAAACAGTCTCGTCAGCACTTTGGTGAGTCCTCCCGAACTCTAGAGGTGTTAAGTAGACATTGTGGTTATGGCCAGCAGTCTTTTTTAAATCTTACATTTTTGTACATTTTCTAACTGTCTAGAGAAGCCTCAAACCAATCTTACTATTCAGAAAAAACGCAACTAAAAGAACACTAGTAACTTTGAAGGAAGCTGCATGAGGCCAAAATTAAAAACGGAGAGATGGGTTTTTAGGGCTAGTTGCGCACTTACGCTTCAATCTCACCTGCCATGCCACTTAACTGTGGCTTCAATGTACAACTTTTTGTGTGTATTGCAGTGGCGTCATATTTCAGGACATATATACTCGAATATCAGTTGTGACCTGAGCCATAATTCGAGGTACCTATTTTTTACCTGAACAATTTAGTAGAAACTGATTGACCCAAGTCGAGGGTAAAAATTATCACCCTTAGCTGCAAACCTGGTACTACGGAAATTCACACAGTCGTTCTTATACATTTGACCCTATTTGCCAAGTTGAAAAGTTAAATGTACAAAAAATTGCCTGTGTAGTTGAGTCAAGTGAATGACTACAATGTCAGCGAAAGCATTGTTATAGCTCTTTTCTTTATGCATAGAACTTCATGTGTAGCAAGAAGAACAGGCTTTTTGGCTTGGAAGACAGTCTCCTCCCCATGTGTCTTAAAATACAGTAGGCACATTAAATCAAACATTTTCTATCTTTACGAGCTCAATAATTCTCTTCATGTGCTTAACCCCGGAACACAAATCAGATAGCTCTCACATTTAGGGGCAGCACACCACATCCATGGAGAACCCCCAAAGAATTTGTTCTTCTGGCATACATCGGTAGGGATTCATTTTATTACTATTCAGCTCTTTTTTTAAAGCTGTATTTAGGCTACAGTAATTGATTCTCTACCGTAGGTTTTTTCCCCATTAGGTTCAAGAACTCTGTGAAATAAGCTATTAATTCTAAAAATACCATAACAAATCAAATACTGGTAGCGCTCACCATCCACAGGATATAGAACTCCTTCCCTGCTAACTCTATTGTGCCAGTGTTAAGGTGCCTACATCACTATGCGCGCATAGCCTATGGCTCTCCTTAACTTCACGACTTCACTCTTCGCTTAAACTCATCCATCTGCTTAACTATGCTAGGTACTGTCAGCATTATAACTGGAGACCCACCAATAGATAATTTTCTATTGTCTTTGTCTGCTTCTTCTTGCCCTTTAGATTGGTGTTTGAACCCGAGTATAAACCTGAAAACCTTGGCTTATACTTGAGTATATACTGTGTGTTTCTGACTGCAGCACACATAGCAATTAAGGCATGGCAGTGCAATTGCAAAAATCCTGCATACAAGTGGGACCAAGCCTCTATGGAATCATGTGCGACTTACGCCACTGATAAAAACAAATCATAAATGATAGAATGGGAAGTGAAGCGCTACAACCATCAATGTTAACAGGAGGTTGGTACTATAGCGACGCCCCAGCATGCATGCTAATTCACATTATAGTTTAGTTAATCCTGGGCCCCCTGGTAATGCTTCCTTCCTGGCTCCTTTTTACATAATGAGAACTGAAGTTCTCCAGACAAGAAATCTTGCAGATTTTTCGTCATCTTTTAAAAGTGGTGTACCCAGTTTTAACTTCATCCTATATTAAGGAGTCCGCCTTCCACGGTTTCCGTGAAGCTCATTCTAGGTGGTCACTGCGCACGGCCTAATTTAGAAAAAAAAAAAAAAAAAAAACCACAAACAAAAGAGTAATAAACACCAAAAAAACATGGAGCCGGATTGCCTGCTGAAAAGCTTCATTTACTTTTAGTTCTAAGACAGGTTCACTCATTAGCTCTGGAGCTCTGGTACTATGTTATTTCTATAAGTGCAACCATAAAGGGGTAAATTAAAGGTATGTCAGATTGAATACATTGTGAGAGACTGCATATTTTGAAAAACTTTCTTGACAGATTTAGAATCCTGCAGAATTAGAAATATGTTTGTTATGCTCATTTTATTTATATCATAGGTTTAATTTTTATATTTGGCTTATAAAATAATGAAAAATTAACACTAATTAGCTGGCAATATTTACTAATATGGAGTTTTCTTTTATTTCCTAACAAAAAATTAAATTTTCATCACGAGCACAATGATTTAGATTCTTTAAAGGGAATTCTAACCCTACCGCCAGAGTCGAGGGGTGTAATTAGTTCTAATATTCCTTTGTTAGCAACCTGATATAAAAACGGTTTGGGGGTGGTCAGGTGTAGCCTATATATACTAACAGTTTTTTATTTAGGGTGTATCTGTTGTATTCAATTAGATCACTGACTTGAAGTTTAGTTCTTGAAGACGTTTCGCGTAGCATTACCGACATGGCTTCTCAATTCAGAATGACTTGTAACAAAATCTGTGGCAAGTTTGTACCATTAACATATCACAGCCAAGTGTTTAAGGTCGTGATTGGATATGGCTAAGAGTGATTATAGGAACGCCCATAGTAAGCGTGTCAAAACAGATTGTACATGGCCGCAGTTGGTTTTGACCCCCCCCCACCTCTATTTAGCTTGGTTTCTTCTTTATTTTCACATAAATGGCCTCCCTTAAAGGACAACTTCAGCACTCATAAGAACATCTTTTTAGAAAGAATGGCCTCTTTAACATATGTTGAATTTCATACTTTGGGCCTATGACTTCATTACTGTTATTTTCTGCTATGCTTCTGGATGCCGTTGCAATTTTAGAAACCTGTACTGATCCGGGGCATGCTCATAAGAGGCAGAATAAGGATTCACATTCATCATTGGCTGTGATGTCAACTGTCCAAATCAATAACTGACGTTGCTCTAACGACGAACCATGAAGCAGAAAAGGGGAACATGACATTGTGCAGATTTTTTTTACGTTAGACCGATAGATTTCAGAGTTTCAAACTATAAACAACTCTAACCGTTTAGGGTTTTGGGGGTGATTTTACCTGTTTGTAAGTTTTTATTTTAGGGCTGGGGACTTGCCCTTTAACCCCTCGTCTTGAACCGTCACGTTTCTTTGTCCAATATGTTTCACATTACCTCTTCAAAGCGCATGTCCCTTTATCCTTAGGTCATTCGATTGAGAAAGCCAATCGATGACGCGAAACGTCTTTAAGAACTAACCTTCAAGTCCAGTTGAATCTAATTGGAATAAAACAGATATAACCATGACCTGATTATGAGAACCTTCGCAAGTTTATTTAGGGTGCAATATTTTTTACATAATCACATGGTGTGCCTACAGTATGCAAAGATTCCACAAGATGTCCCATGCTCCAATAATTGTTTACAAATGACTGAAGAGTAAGACAAAACCAACTATACTTTTAAAAAAAAATTTACGTTTTTAAAAATGGTAGAACAACCTAGGGCGGGGAGGTTTGGAATGATATTTCTACCTCCCAATATAATTTTTGTTGAGGATCTACAGCCTGCCAGTTGATTTGCAAAGGTTAGTCCTGATATACATAGGAGTGCTGAAGCCAGAAAGAAGACTGGCAAAATCATTTTTCTTTAAGCTGTATGATGCTCCTCCCAGAACCAATATGGGAGGTAGGAATAATCCAAGTACTGTACTTGTTTTATTGTTTACAAAAAATAATACACACTATAGTTCTCCTTTGCAGAAGACATTCCTCATCCTTTGAATTGCTTTCTTAACAAAAAAAACAACAACAAAAAACATGTTGTTGTTTGGGCTACTTTAGTTCCCATTTAAAAATAGGAGCACATTTCCATTATTTAAACCAAAATTTTACAAATTAACTAAATTCAAAGGAACTAAACTTACATTTTTTTTAAATCTAATTGTTAATAATGCTTTTCTTCCTTTCCTCCCAGAACACCTATACATGTAAAGATTCCTCTCTAAGTAAGTGTACATTTAGTACATGTAGTATAGATTCCTGTACCAAAGAAGGCGTCCATGGATCATGTTGTTACCAATCAACCTAAAAGCCCATCCTGAGCTTCAAATAGGCCACATCCCCTGACCATGTTGCTATTGTTGCTTACTTTTTGTAATCTTTTTGAATGTGGCTCTTCTATTGGGGCAATGTTGTCTGGAGAATTTAGTTCCCCTTTAAATTCCTATCAAACCACAATGAAATGTTGGTAAATAATAATTCACAAGAACCATGAAACCTATCCCTTTTTTCTTTACCCTTAAAACAGAAGCTAAAGTGCCAGTGTAAAGTCATTACTGTGCCACTGAGATTGTTTATTAAATTTCAGTTCTTATCGTCAAACAGAATACTTCATGCCTTACTAGGTTATGTTTTTCACACTATATAACTAAATACATTTCAATCACTGTAGAAATGATTTGGAGTTTGCAAGAACCTTCTTCATAAGAAATTACCTTTTGTCCCACAGCTCATTTTCTGCTAGTATAAACGCTGGTGTCCCGCAGCCGCCATGCGCATGACAAGGTATACTACTGTTTACAACACAAGGAGAAAGCAAGTGATGCCTTTTATAACCCCGGTAGGGCAAGGCTACTCCAACTAAATCATTAACTAAATACACAATGTCTCAGCCAATCACAACATGTGCCACAACCTATCAGGCCACGTCTGCTTGTGTTCCGTACCAGTAAAGGCAGCGGGAGTAAGGCAGAAGGAAATGAAGTACTTAGGAGTACATTTCAAAGCTATAACCTTGCGAGGTCCAGGTAATAAGAGTCATTTTACTGCATGCAGGAGAGAGGTTTTTTTGGGGGGTGCATACCCTTAATAAAAAATTAAAACATTGCTTATTATTCTATAACTACAAGACATATAATCTTGAACTTGCGTAGGCTTTGAGTAGCATCTAGTAAAAATCTCTGATTGAAGTAAATCTTAGCATCTCATCAAAACAAACACAAACCATAACTCCCGATGTGTGTCAGTCCCAAAAAATATTTACGCCACCCTATAAAAAAAAAAAAGGCAAGAAGTTAAGAAGAAATGAGAAAGTTAAGGTCTCCCACCTCTTATAGAAAAAACCTTCCCACCCAACCACTATATTTGATTGTAAAAAAAAGTAATTCGAACTGTACTTACAGAGCCTTGTTCCCCCGGCGTTCAGCTCTGCCCCCTGCTTTGCATGAAACAGCAAGCATGGGCCGCAACCGGCAGCCACTTCCGTGATGGGCGCCATCACGAATGTTCCTGGCGAAATGTATAACCTCATGGGAACGCGGATCTGCAAGTACTGTTCCTTATAATTTTTTTTTTCAATCAATATAGCGTTTGAGGGGGATAAGCCCCTACACTACAGAAAAAATTTTTCACGCTAGGGCAGCAAAGAGGGATCGGAGAGGGAGGGGTGGTATAGAGAGCTGCATTAAGTAAGCCAGAAACCTCCAGAGGAAATGTAGAGGTGGAACCGTTTTCCTCCCAGTGATGCTCCCTGGATCGATATGAATCTATATAGGAATATATTACACCAGGGTTTTGAGATATGGGTGAAACTGCCTAAAATCCTTCCGCCCTGTGACCTGTAAATGGCTGCAAAAAACGTACCTACATCCAGAAAAAAAAATTTCCTCACGACAACTGTTTTTTCGAGATTACCCTTCTATTTTCAAAGGTCACCGAAATTTAAAGAAATTTGAAGTTTAACCCTTTAAGTGCCACAGATCATATCTTCACGTTCTGTGCATAAAATTCTCAAACATGCCACCGATCGTCATATACGATCTGTGGTTTCCAAAAACCTTTAAAGAAAAAAATAATCTGCCCTGCTGGGGCGATCATGGGGCAGAATTCCCTCCCCCCTACACCCTCGATCCCCCATCAGTTTTGTCTAAAACCGATGTGGGGATCGGGAGATAACTTCCTTTCTTGCAGGTCCGGGGGATCTATGAGGAAACATGTCCGTTGATAAGGGAACCCTGTACATAACAGGATTTCCTCTTCACGGAGGTCTTCCATTAGGCTTTCACCGGTCCTGCCCCTGGTGGTGTCGTGGGCGGTTACTGCACATCCACTCAGATCGAAGGACAGTACCTGTATAGTAAAGCTTTCACAGGCGGCGCTTTACTATAACTTTTTTTGGTGAATGTGGAACTCAAAGTTCACAATATAATTTTTGCTTGTCTTTTTCTACTTAGAAAAATTTGGACGGATCAAAATTTGGTGATCACTTCTATCACCAAATTATTGAGCTTTGCCAATGAATGAAAAATCCCTTCCTGGAAAGGATTTCGGAGAGAGTTTTCCGATCGGATATCGAATTGGAACGGGCACTTCGTTATCAATCCCTAAGATGATTTAATGATCATCTTGGAATAATTCTAAAAAAAAAACAAAAGGGGGGAAATGCACACCAAAAATCTTTAAAGTGATACACACCTTTTTTTTTTTTTTTTTTTAACCCTAAAACATATTTGTCGAAACTTCTCAAGCTTCCCAATGCCCTCGGTGATATTGGTAAGTCAAAAAAGGCTCATATCATTATTTTGTCTGATTTCAAGGGAAACTAGCCGAAACTATTTTAGTGAGAAATTTTACAGTGGTACCTAAAAAAAAGACTGATTGAATTTTAGGATTAAGTATTGTGCACAAAACTTGTGTGACTTCCTTACTAACCGTTTTTCAACTAAATATCCTAAAGGGGGAGTGTGTGTGGGGGTGAGGTTGGTTTAGCGTGTTTAGGAGGCAAGCGATTTTTTCTTGTAATTTCAATGTGCAATGCCATCCCATTTGAGCTAGTTGGTGGCCCGTCTCTGTTTGCCACAGGCAGGCCCACCCCCTATGGACCACCATTTATTTAGGACATTTGGAGGATTGCCATATAGTTGGGTTTAGGTTAGAATTTCCACCATTGTGTCCCTCTATTTATTTTTTTTCCCAATCTCCTAAAAGCACGGAGTTCTATAATAACAACGTCTGGGAATTCTTCATGTATATACAAAAGAGACCAACCGTTACTACTGAAGGTTTGTAGATTCCAAAATTTGTAGATTCAAAATATATCATAGTTGTTGGGGGTTATTTCCAAGTTGAAAGGATGCTCAATTACAGAACACTGATTTTTCTTTGTAATTGCACTTGAGCTAGTTGGGTGGCCACCTCTCGGTGTGGCAACCACACATCTGGCATAACATTTGATTCAGGGAATATTGGAAGATGAAATAATCACGAAGTTTTTTTTTTACATGACCATGGAAAGTTGCCATGATGCTTAACTTTGAATTGTATTTTTAAGACATTTTTCCTGAAAATCTGTTAAAAAAATAAGGACAGCATAATTCTTCACAAAACTGCGCCCACACATTGGTGTATCACATAAAGAATCACAAACCATGTATAACTGAGTTGTGTAGATTCCAAGAATATATAGTTTTTGTGCAGGTAATTTCTAATATAGAGGGGGTTTTAGTCCTGACAAATCTGAAAAGTTGCTGTTAATTTGGCCCTGTTCATTGCTCAAAACTTTGTGGCTAATCGATTCCACATCTGCGTGTGTAACCATACTAGGGCATACTGTTTGATTCAGGACATTGGGATTGATATTTGGTACCTTTTTTTAACATTCCTTGGGATTTTCGGCATGATTATCTACCTTTTGATCAGCTTTTTTTCAGAAGAGCAAAACGATAAGGGTCAACTGGGAAAGGACGATGGTGAGCGCGTTTTTTTTTTTTCCGAATTTTTAAAATTATCCTGTCTAAAACACGCGAACTTCTACGAAGAACTCTCTGCGCCACATACCATTGATGGTATTTGAACTAACAAACTACAGAATTACTTAGATAAAGGTTGTAGACATTTCAGAAATATGTTTTGTGGGAGGGGTGTTTGTGGGGAACAAAAACTGCATGACGACTGTTAAATTCAGAGTTGGCTGAAATTTTTTGATTTTCCTGAGCATTGTGCATTGTCTTACTTCGTGGCCCTCATTCGTGCTCCCCACGTCCTTGTGGTTAACCTACAGATATTGCTTACGTTGATTCAGAACATTTGGGAGATTATATTAAGTAACTTTTTTTTACATTCCATCAGGTTTTGATTTGTTGACCGTTTCTCCCTGTTTTGAATGTTGATTGATGTTACTTTTTTGAATTCGGTAAAAAAGTAAAGTTTTCTGTTAAAAGTGCTATACTTCCACGAAGAACTGGCCGCACACCATTGATGTTATGAATGAACGAACTACCTCGTTACATACTGAAGGTGTGTTCGATTTCAGGAATATATAGTTTGGTGTCTGGGGGATTTTGAGTTAGGGGGTGTTTTAATGGAAAACGCAAGACTGGTCCATACCAAACTGCTACTTTTTTTTTTTTGTTGCGATCTACTACTGACATTTGGCATGTTCCACTCTGAGGTGTAGTTTGGTAGTCTTGTCTCTGGGTACACACATATGTGGCATACTGTTTTATTCGGGGGGTGTTTAGGCTTTCCATATTTGGATGCTTTTGACGTTCCCTCCACAGTTCTTAGTGAAATTCGCATTTGATTTTTAATCTCTGATTTTACAGTTTGAGAAAAAAAACGGAAAATGTAGAAATAACTTACAATTGGAAGAAGAGCTGCGTCCGGGTATCTGCATTTTGATTGAAACTAGTCACTCATAAAATCCTGCGGGGTGTTTAGTTCTAAAAAAGATCTCACGGTGGGGATATTTTAGTTAATTTGGAAGATATTCTAGTTAACCGTCAGAATGATTATACATTTTAATTTGGTGTAATATTCTTGAAGTTTTAGTTGGGGGGGAAAGGGGGTCTCCTTACAGAAAAGTGGTGTACCTACATATCTGGTATTGTTGTACTCGGAGTATCAAGCGTTTTAGAAACAGTAAGATTTTTGTGTGTACCCTTAAAATAACTAACTAAAAATGGTGCAAAATCCATGAACAATGTGCCATTTTTATTTTTTTTTTACATACCCATAATTCCAGTCAAATTCCAGAAAAGTTACAAAATTCTGTTACTGCTCTACTCTTTTAAAGTACACTTATGCTGAAAAAACAATGCCTAACAATTCTGATTTACTGCAGGTTACTACTGTAAAATTGTCTAAAGAATTAAGGGCCAACTCCTGACAATTTGCTGGCACTGAAGGGTTAAATGAATTTTCGTAAAATTTTGTAAAAATAGATATGGGGAACAGAATTCAGATTCTTTCTTTCAAATCATCATGGGTTACAATCAGATTTTGTTCAGAAAGTAACTGATTGGTATACTAACCAATGAAGAATAGAAAAATCAAATTGTAACCAACAATTTGGAAAAGAATCGATTGGTATACTACACATTCGAACTTTCTGAAAGAATCTGATTATATCCAATCAGAATTGGGATCGTTCTCTGGAAGAAATCTGATTGTAACCAATTGTGCTTGGTAAAGAATCTGATTGGTATACCAAATCAGGGTTTCTTTCAAAAAAAAAAAAAAGCTGATGTAACCATTCAAATTGCTTACAGTCAATTCCTTTCAGAAAAAATTTTGATTGGTATTCTTTCTGGAAGAAATGTAATTGTAACTCAATCAGAATTAGTACAATCAGATTATTTTTAGAAATAATCTGATGTTGTATCTAATTCAATCAGATTCTTTTCTATCAGAATTGGTCAGGGATTGATTTCAACCTGCATGAGCCATGGCATCACAAAGAGCACTCCCCCAAACCACACCCATCTCTCTTTTTGTAGGAGAAATAAACTATAAATGGGGTTTGGAATTGATGGTGAGGAGATTGACAGACCCCCTCCCACCTCATGTGCCCCTAGGCGCGTGCCTACTGTGGTCCTATGGTTAAATATGGCCCTGGAATTGGTAATAATCAGATTCTTTCAGAAAAGAATCTAATTGTCTTTTTTTTTTCCCCAGACCATTGTCCTTTTCAAAACTATTTACAGTAAGTTACTGCATAATTTACAAATTTTCAAATTCTTTAAATTTCGATGCGTCTCGAAAAAAATCTGCAAAGCGGATCCCGCAAAACCGGAATCCTTGTGAACTGGGTTCAGATCGAATCCGATCCTCTCTATTCTTGATCTATTTATTGTAACATGTATCATTGCTAGTTCTAATGAACACCACATTGAAAGACAACTGTTGTGCATAGCTTGAAATCAATCTTACCCTTAAATTTCCAACCAATAATAGATCAAATAGGAGATCCATTGGATCATTCTATAATTTAAATTTATAAATCTGTCTTTTACTACTCACCCTCCTCCCATTAAAGCAAGGCCACACTACAACGCACCAAATCGGCACACCAATGTACGAGCGTAATGGCCGCGATTGTTCGTTTTTGCACGCATTTTGCGCATGCAATTTTCCATTAATGGAAATGCAGTCAGTTATGCATCAAAAATGGTGAACGCCTCAATGCTTGCAAAATGCAAACGGATCGCAATCACATGCGGATCGGAAATGCGGAAATATTCGTGTTTCCTTTATTTCCATTTTAGCGATAATTGTGGGCGCAGGAGCGACGAAAAAACGTGCTAACTGTGGCCTAGGGGCCAAACTTACAGCTGTCACCAGGGATTTCTGTTAAGAAGGATCACTATTGGTCAATGTGTTTAGAGGGATCACTATTGGTCAATGTTTAGAAAGGGACACTATTGGTCAATGATTTAGAAAGGGATCACTATTGGTCATCGTTTTAGAAGGGATCACTATTGGTCAATGTGAGGTCCTATAAGAACCAGACATAATCCTGTCATTTTCAACTTAATTACATTTTTCATTTTTCAGGACACAGGTTTATGGTTTCTATGGGTCTATTGCTTAAAATAATTTAATCAAACCATCAACACAACTATTTCATTGGTCTCATAGAAATGGCATGAGATGTTGTCGCTTCATAGTCCCACTATCATTATAGCAGGGATAAAGCCAACCAATAGATCTCCAGATGTTTGAAAACTACAACTCCCAAGCATTTCTCCTCTACACGCAACTCTGTCGTTAGGCAATTCAAACTAAAACTCCCAGCATTCCGCTACTAGCACTCATATCTGTTGTAAATCAATTAGAATCACTGACTTGAAATTATTCTTGAATGTGTTTAGAAAGGGATCACATTGGTCATGTGTTAGAAGGGATCACGATTGGTCAATGTGTCTAAGAAAGGATCACTATTGTCAATGTGTTAGAAAGGGATCACTATGGTCAATGTGTTTAGAAAGGGATCTACTATTGATCACAAGAACACATTTCAAGTCCAGTTGATCTAATTGAATACAACAGATATACCATGACCTGGATGAATGAGAACCTTCACTAGCACTCTATAGTTAGGGAATTCTTGGAGTTGTAGTTTCTATAACATCTGGAGATCTACTGGTTGCCTATCCCTGATTTAAAGATACCCTGTTCCTGTCCAGACAAACAGCAGCTCTATTTTTTTTCTATATGAAGGGGAGTGGGAGGTGATAGCCCTGTCACATTTTTTTTACAAAGGAATGTGACATCAGCTTGCAAGCTTCCTACTAACAAACACTCAGAAAATGTTTTGATTAGCTACTGCTGGAATATTTAAGCACACCATTGGATACAACACTAGAGAAGTTGTGTGTGTGCTGTGAAATATTATATAATGCTAAGAGAAGATGGCACTGTGTGCACGACAGTGTTCAACTTACTTTGCCTGGAGCTGCTGGTTCATAGATTCCAATTACACATGAAAGAGTAGGTTCATAACCAACTCTCCACAGGTCCGTTTCACACATTTTATTATTTTCAAAATATGCATATTGCAGCCGTGTTAGTGGCCTTTCTCAAGCTATATTATATATTATATATGATAAATATATAATATTATATATATGATTTATAAAACACAGTAGTCGCCTACAAACACACAAGTAGTCCCCATAATATATATTATATAATAATATATATTATATATATATATATATAATATATTATATATATACTATATGAAAGAAAACAACACACAGTGGTCCCTTTATATATAACACACTAGTCCCTTTATATATAACCACAGTAGTCCCTTTATATATACACACGTAGTCCCTTTATATAACACACAGTTAGTCCCTTTATCTATAACACACCGTGTCCCTTGTATATATAACACAAACCCGTAGTCCCTTTATATATAACAGCACAGTAGTGTCGCCTTTCTATCTAACACACAGTAGTCCCTTGATATTAACACCAGTAGTCCCTATATATAACACACAGTAGTCATCCCTATTATAGACACACGTAGTCCCTATACAAACACAGTCGTCTCTATATATTAAACAGTATTCCCTATATATATAACACTTCGTGTCCCTAGTATCACACAGTAGTCCCTATATATAACACAAAGTAGCCCTATATATAACACAGTAGTCCCTATTATATAACCCGTATTCCCTATATAAATCCAGTAGTCTCTATGTATGTATCTATATTAGCACATTGGTCTCACAAAGTATTATAGTTCATTTTATGTCTTTGGCATTGCTTTCAGCGTAGCGCATTTGGACATTTTGACTGAGCTGCACCAAATGGGCTTTAGTAAGGTTAATTGTGAATTATGGGGAGGAGCTATATGCACCGGGCGGGGCACCAGTTTTAAATAACACACTTACCTGTTCATCTGTTTTATCTTGAAGAATGGCTTTAATGTTATAGAACGAAACGTGCCGATAAATTAATGTGACACAATAAAAAGTTTATTACCAAATCCTACAATTGGCTCATCTTAACACCCACATATATATATATATAATATATATAGGGTGCAAATTCAATACATCACATAGATTCTCCCCAAATGACTGTACTCACAGGACTATCTTTAACTGCTAATTTATTATATTATGCCATTTGACGCGTTTCAAGTCCCCACAAATGCAGACTGTCATCAGAAACAACCATAAACCTATGTGCCAAACGACCTTAACTACCCTATATCACCCCCGTGTCAAATACCCCCCACACCTTCAGAGATTAATCCACCCACAGTGACCCAATCACGAATACACTATTCATCCACTCACCCTTTAAGCTGCATACTCGGTTCATGGTCCATGGTGGACGGATACAACCATCCCATCTATTACTTCATTGGTATGCACCCATCCCCAGTATAATCACATGGCCAAGCCAATCCGAGGGCTCGGTCCCACCTGACTTAATCCCCCAATGAATCGGGAGGTGTGTCCTCCTATCCACTATAGGCATTAACCAAGTGCCGCCCATAAGGCATATCTCTACACTAATAACCCACTAACCAGCTCTTATTAGGCTCCTCCTATCTGTCACAGTCATCGCCAATCCATCATCCTACAAGATTATTTACCTGTCAACGAACAAACCCACGAAACCAAAGCATGCGGATTGCTATATCCACCAAGTGATTAGCTTCGCCGGACTATATGAAGCAAGAGTGAGCAATGCTCCCCGATCTCACTTCACTTCTCTTATCATAACCCCAACTGTAATCCTGTAACCCTCACGGGCCACCCAAAGGTATCCCACCCGAATCCTATCAACTTATTAGGTATCTTAATGGGGAATACATACCTCCCAGAATCCAGTCATCCCCATACTAGGATGAACCTGTTAGTGTCCTGCTATAAGGGACCAGAATACCGTACACTTGCAGCACCAATAGAGTGGAGAAACCACGTGTCTTTACAAACTAGTGATATTAGAATGCACCCTATAGTGATGTTAAGCCTCACATCTAAACGAAAGATCAAACTTACAGGAATTCTAACATGAAATCTGACCTGTATAAAGGATAACAAAATGACTCTAAACCTAATTTGGAATAACACCTTTAGAAGATCTAACTATTGCCGCGGCAAGAACGAACCGTATGTAAATAGAAATAAGATCAAGGAGGTCATTTCAACTATTATGTTTCCGGTGAGCCATCGGGGCCACAAGGTGAACTCACCACAAGCCCTTGGAAGGGTCGGCCCTCAATAGCCTTTTTTAGGGATGACCACGAGAGCCGGCACTACCATAGGAAAAGGAGGCTATCCCGAAGGGGGGGGGGGGAAAACAAAGAGGTTGCAAAACCACAGTTCCAAAGGAGAATGTATCTATAACCCAGTCGCATCCCATTGACTGAGGGAGAGATTAGATTACTGATAGGGGCCTCTCTTTTTGGTTACAATGCCTTTTAATACTGAAGTGGCTTTGTTTTTATTTCAGAGGAAATTGAAGTTCCTGGATTTGTTTCAAAGAAAAGAAATGTAGCATTAAAAATTACAAGTGACCAGTTTCAAGAAAAAATGTACATGGGATCTCCCCACCACACCACCAGCATCAAAGTAAATTTAGAGCGGGGTGATGTCAATGGAGATAAAAGAAATAGACAGCAATAGTGTTAAAGTCTTTTCTAATGTGACGAATTGGAAACAGGAAGAATCAAATCATTACGACAGATTGAACATTTGATAATCATGCGGCTGACAAGGAGGGGGTGTGTATATTGGCATAAATCATATAAATACATGAGGAGATCAAGACTCAACCTAGTGATTTTAATACTTACCAGCAGTTGACTGTGATCCTACCTTGAGGTAACAAGAGGTTTGTATTGATGGTAGATATTGAGGAAGCCTAGACGGGCTAATTGGATTACGATGGATCAATATGATTTCCCCTGGCACAGAGAGACCAAGACGTCCCCATATTTTACACCCTAATACCGAAGATCCACACAATCTTTTAGCGCACACCAGTTCTCACCAATTATTTCGCAGTAGGATCTTGTTTAGTCCTTGGCGAAATTTGTGGACTTCTAGTACCAACCTTCAAAAATGTGTAAAAGCAATGGAATCTTATATAAAGATAGTGGCCAGTTGATGGAGAGATTGAACTGATGACCATTGAGGAGGGGAACTCTTTCTAACCTGTGATGTATCGAGCCTCTGCACCTTCATCCCCAGAAGTGAAGATTGACGCGTGTAGAGAAGCGTTAGTACAACAAGACACACTGACCCGCCAATAAGACTTCTAATGGATCTCGCGACTGCACTTCACCACATTATTCCACTTTGAAGGGCAATTCTATGACCGATAGCAGGGACTGCAAGGTTCTAATTGGCCACATCATTTGCTAATTGAATCTGTTATGGAACACGGTTTGAGAGGACACATATTGTGGTCGGTTTCCAGGCACAAAATCGTCGTATGTGAGATATATAGACCATATGTTGTTTATTTGGTCGGGGACCAAAGATGCAGGGCGACCATGTTTGTAGAGGAGTTAATAGCCTGGAATACTCCTATTAAACTTACAGGCCACAATTGTACCCTAATCTGATTGACTCCTGGATCTTCGCAATCTATATGGAAGGTACCAAGATTGGATCCACTCTTTTCCGTAAACCACCAGACAAGAACAACAATCACGCTGTGCAATAGAAATAGTTGTCATCCAGAGGCCCTAAAAAGATTGGATCCCGTTTCACGAAATGTGGAGAGAGTACGGAGGGAGAATCAGATAGGAGAAATCCATATATTCCTTCAAAGGGGAGTTCAGAAATGATCTCTTAGCTACTAAATTACTTATAATGTCACAGAGTCTACAGAGAATGGAAGAAACAGCCTATTGGAAACCGTGCACGTAAATTTTCTTACAATTTTCCCTCCCAAAAACAAGCTCCTCCCCCAAAGAATGAGAGGCATTGGCACATGGTATCCTCTGACAGACACTTACCCTTTAAGGACATTGGTGTGAAACAAATATATCGGAAGGGTAGAAATTTAAGAGCAATGCTAATGTCTACGGATACCTTCCCTACACAAAACTTATCGCTCTCAAAGCCTGGCTGTTTCAGGTGTCCGAATTGTGTCACCTGTAATAGCCTCCTGGTGGGTAATTCGTTTCCTCATCCCCATACTGGGAGAAGAATAAAAATTTAGAAGAGGTTCACCTATATGAGTAAGGGGGTGATTTATTTCTTAGTTGCCCCTGTGGACTTACGTAGGGATGACCACAACTACGTTTCGTGAACGAATGGCAAATCACAGAATGTCTATCCGGAATGCGATTGAGGGAAAGAAGGAGACGGGGAGCAAATATGGAGATATGGCGGTTGCCCGGCACTTTAAAACTGCCCATCACCCACTAGCGAGCCTAAGGTGCATGATATTTGATGGGGTGGGCCAGGAGGAGATGAGGGGTGACAAAGAGAAGGTGCTATTGCAATGTGAAGCCCGTTGGATTTATGAATTGGACCCTCTGGCCCCCAGAGGCCTGAATGAGCAGTGGGTGCTTCAATGTTTCATCTAGTAGACTGCCTGCAAATTTATTGACAGTATATGTAAAATATATTGTGATTAATCTTAATTTTTTTTTTCCCTATTTAGGTGACGCCTTAGTTTGGGTTACGATACGTAGATGTGATAGGTGTAGAGTATTAGCAGAGCCCTGTTGGATAATTACAATGATACTTGTTGAATATAAGGAATAAGTTAGATCTTCTCAAGGTGTTATTCCAAATTAGGTAGAGTCATTTTAAGCTTTATACATGTCAGATTTCATGTAAGAATTTCCTGTATAGATTTAGATCTTTAGTTTAGATCGTTGATTTTAGGTACTTCCACACACTCACTACAGACAGACACACACACTCCCACTCTCAGACACACAGGTACTTCCACACACTCACTACAGACAGACACACACACTCCCACACAGACACACACACACTCCCACTCTCAGATACACAGGTACTTCCACACACTCATTACAGACAGACGCACACACTCCCCCTCTCTCAGACACACAGGTACTTCCACACACTCACTACAGACAGACACACACACTCCCACTCTCAGACACACAGGTACTTCCACACACTCACTACAGACAGACACACACACTCCCACTCTCAGATACACAGGTACTTCCACACCCTCATTACAGACAGACGCACACACTCCCCCTCTCTGACACACAGGTACTTCCACACACTCACTACAGACGCACACACTCCCACTCTCTCAGACACACAGGTACTTCCACACACTACAGACAGACGCACGCATTCCCACTCTCTCAGACAAACAGGTACTTCCACACACTCACTACAGCCAGACACAGGACCTTCCACACACTACAGACAGACACATACACACACTCCCACTCTCTCAGACAAACAGGTACTTCCACACGCTCACTACAGACAGACACACACACTCCCACTCTTTCATTCAGGTACTTCCACGCACTCACTACAGACAGATGCACACAATCCCACTCTCAGGCATGCAGGTACTTTTACACACTCTACAGACAGATTCACGCACTCCCACTCTCTCAGAGATACAGGTAGTTCCACACACTCTCTACAGACAGGTGCACACACTCCCACTCTCTCAGACATACAGTATGTCTTTATGATTGTGGGGGAAACTGGAGTGCCCAGAGGAAACCCACGCAAGCACGGGGAGAACATACAAACTCCTGGCAGATGTGTCCAAGGGTGGAATCGAACTCAGGAACTCAGCGCTGCAAGGCATCAGTGCTAACCACGGAGCCACTGTGCTGCCCTACAGACAGATGCACACACTCCCACTCTCTCAGACATACAGGTACTTCTACACTCTACAGACAGACAGGGTGAGAAATTGTGCTGCTCTCCCCTATATTACCCTAATTTAGATACAGCAATATTCCAACTTTTTTCAAATTTTAAATCTGAGCAGTAGATTCTGAGAAATCATCATTTTAATCACAGCATTTACAGGGAAAGACAACGGAAGTACAGGGATCTGGTGATGCTGCTGCCATATCACATATATAATATAAATATCTTCAAAACTATGTAAAATAAATAATGAAAGTAAATTGCAAAAATCCTCAGGAAAACAATTCCTGTTAATTTCACCTAAAGTGATTTTTGGACCACAATTACCCTTTAATTAGTCAAAACACATGCATCTGTTTTAGCAGTGACATTATTAAGGTTAATAATATTAAGGTTATATATTTTGTCTTGTACCTAATATAAGTCAGTGCTATACTTTATGTACATTTATTAATGGTCATTTGATGGCAATAGTGAGAAATGACATACATACATATACATCTTTCCAATTTTTAACTTAATGCAATCTCCTATGAACTTTAAATATCTTACGTATCCTATAGGAAGGATATATATATATATAATATATATATTATAGTACATTTAAAAAAACTGCATTAGAGTTCATTAAAATATGTAATGTATAACTTGCCTTTTCTGTTTGTGTTTTAGTGTGACTTTTTTTGAAAGATATTTTAATTATCAGCATCACGTTACTGCAATGTTGCAAACAACCTTAGTGTTACAAAAGTTGATGTGTGTCACATCTTCCAATAGGTTTAAAGGGGACTGTGGTCCAAAAATGGTAAATTGACAGGAATTGCTTTCTTGAGTAACTAGTTTTGAAGATATTTACATTTTTTTGTGTGAAGGTAGCAGAACACCATATCCCCGTAATTCCTGCTTCTGGAACCATGCGAGAAGCCCTCTGCCCTGTGTCTACTCCTCCCCTTGCAGCACCCTGGCCCCTCCCACTCATGGGCTCCATGGCCTACCACTTGCCGGCATCCCTAGACTCCTTCCCTTGCAGCACCTCCTTGGCCCTTCCATTTGCAGCTTCACTTTGCCCTGGCCACTCGCGGTGCCTTGGCCCCGCCCACTCAGACCCATAGACCCCCCACAGAAAACTGTGTGAAAATAGACTGTTTTCACAGTGGGAGGGTAGGGTTTGTTGATTCCCTTACCTTTTCTCTGGGGATCTTCACACAGCAGGGAGGGGGAGGACTTGCTGTTTCCCTCACACACTGTGAAGTCTGAGGCTGTTGTTCTGCCAGTGGCATGGTGGAGGAGCAGCCTTTGGAATGTCATCCTCCCACCAATTGACTTTCTGGTCAGTAATTTCTTTATATCTTAGGCTGTGAGCACGTAGAGAGGTGGTTGATGGCTCGTATGAAGGTAGGAAACTGTCCTCCATTTAAAATCAACCAGTCTGGAGACCAGTTCCCCTTTAACTGTTTTGCGCATAATTACATTCCTTGTACTGAACTCAATTCAGTTTTATTATAACTTATAGTCAATCCAATTAAGCTAAATTATGAAAAACACAAACGGCCGCCTTGATATGGGCGACCTGTGCGACCGCACAAGTTCATTACCGGGAGGGGGCCCCTCCAGTCTCAACACACAAAAGCCTTACCTAAGATATGTCTGTATGCTGTGCTTTCTGTCTGTGCATTTAGTATGTTACGTATTATGTGATAATGCATGCACTATATATACAAGCACGCACTGAAATTACTTCAAGACAGTAAGCGCAGTTGGGGAACTTGATTTGAAGCAGGCCAGGCAAGCAGTATTCAACAGTGTATTGTGTGTACCCAGGGGGGTGGTTTTTGGAGGGGTGGTAGGCACCAGTAACATCTTGCACAGGGTGTTATTATCCTAAGGCCAGCACTGAACACAAATATGCATAGTAATATAATTATACAAAGTAATACACCCCTATTGAAATTTATAAGGATATTTTAAGGATATTGAAAGTCAACAAGTTTTTCCTTGTCCTATAAAAGTAAAGGTTTTCAGGCCATGGGACTAAAATCAGCATTGATTCTGCAAGGACTGTCAGTTGGAATGATTATCAAAACTAATTCAATTTATTTATAGGACTTGATATTCAGGATAGTTCATTTATTTAAAGGACATGTAAACTGTCTCAATAATTTTCCAACTACATACAGTAATAAGGATTAATTACCACCAATCTTAAATCTCCTTTTTTATTTTTTCTCTGACCTCTTTTCCCATATTTTTTTTTTATCTCTGTGACTTTTATCTTTTTAAGGGGGGGGGGGGGGCACAGCTAATCTGTAAAGAACTGTTAATCATCCACCCCCAGACCCTCCCCCTGGCACACTTCATTTAGAAACTATCCAAATCCATTCTTATTTCTCTGTCTTTGCATGGCTAATTTAGCATTAAAGGGGAACTAAAGTCTTCAGATAACATTGCCCCAATAGAAAGAGCACATTCACAAAGATACAAATAGCTGTGCCTTATCTCTTCCTTTGCTGTGGATGCTGGGGTGATTTATGAAATTAACCTGTGGGTACAGGGGTCAGCTCCCATATTCACCTTAGCTGGGAACTCCCATCTAAGTGTATGCAGGACACTTCACAGGAATCTGACAGCCAATCATTGTTACAGCTCAGAGATCATCCCTCCCTCTGACAAAGAACACAGATTTCAGTGTAGTTTTTATGTTAAGAAATCAAATGCTCCTGTCCATTATGATATATTACTTTGCTTTTCATGCAAAAAAGTAATCTTTGCAGTTTATTTCTTTGCTACGCATAAGGAAAATGGAGGACTCCTACCAGTATCGGATGAAAAAGACCCTGGGCGTTCGCTCCTCCTGTGCTGTGTCATGTAATATGCTGTATAAACTCACACTTTTTCATCCATTCTGGTAGGAGTCCTCATTTCTTCTTTTTTGCATTGCATTTTATTCTCCTGTGGAGCTTCCACACTCCATGTGGATGGACCCCTCGCAATAGGATGGATTTTCCAGGGTACATATTGCCACAATTCTTGTACAAGTCATTCTGAATTGAGAAAGCCAGTCGGATGACTAGCGAAGTCCTTCAAGAACTAAACTTCAAGTCCAGTTGATCTAATTGAATACAACAGATCTCTTCTCACTATAAATTAGAACTTACATTTCAGTATCTATTTGGATTGTATTTCCTTTTGTTAAAGGAGAACTAACACCCATTTTTTTTTATACTCCAAATTATGAAAAAATCCCCCTAAAAACACCAATAAGCTATAAAATCCCACTTCAGTAATTATATTAAGTAAATGTAAGCCTGTTAACAATGGATGAATTATTGTGTGTATGTGCAGTGTCTGACCACACCTGACCTCAGTCACATTCTTCCTTCTTTATCCTGTAAAAGGATTGGCTAGAGATTATAAATGGGTGTGACCAATTGTAACAAGTTTCTGTCATAGCTAAGGACTGAGCCTGTGGAACATAATAGTCGTTGACCAAACTGTGTGAGACTAGAATGCCTTCTGGTTCCGTGTTGTTCTGTGGATTTATTTGTCCTTTAACCAAAGTGTTCATGATTCTTTTATTATTTTATTCTTTAATTAAAGAAATGTTGGAGCAAATGCTGTTTTCTGTACAGTACATTTCTAATATGCATTATCTTTGCTTGATACAAGTGTAATCATTTGCTTTTTTTTCACACTATTATATGTTGCCATGGTTGCTACTGCTGTCATTAGGCTCAGCAAGAGGGAAACAGATACAGGATTTCAATGAATATAAACAAAACTCATTTCATTATGGTTGTCAGTCACATTACATGCATGTGTATTTCTGTTTCACAAACATATATTTCTAAGATGGCATAATATGTTTTATGGCTAATGAAACACATGTACTTTTCAGAAAAAAGAGCAGTATTTTTTCATCCCAATGACCATAATCTGCCAATTCAGCATTTTGTCTGTGTAAAATAAATGCAACTGAAATACTGACTTCCTGTTTGCAGGACCCCCTAGTAGAGAGCGTTATGGTCTTGCCCTTGACCCAGCGCCTGGTTGATTCAGTTGCTCGTAAGAGATCTGAGCATCTTGACCCATCCAACAGCCAATCAGTAAGAAATTACTGTTAGGAACATTCCAAGGATGTGGTGCATCCTGGGAAGAAAAAGGACCATTAGAACCGGTAATGTCAGCCACTAATGTCAACAGCAGGGAACAGCAAAGGGTATGAAATCAACTGATTTTTCAAAATGGGATAGATGTAGAATAACTAAGAAAGCATTACACATTAATACAATTTAACAAATATTGATAATTTCCCCTGAAATGCCCCTTTAATGACAAAAGGCTCTCCATTCTTGACTTGTGTGACATTACTGAAATTCACAATGCAAACTAGACTTGCCTTCTCTGACAAGTGCCAACAATGCTTACATTGGTCCACAAATGGCACTCTAGGTTTGCACCCTGTTGTAATATGTTCTAAAAGATCATCCAGATGGTGAGCTATTTACAGTAGTAACAAGAATAAGATGCCATAACTTTATAACTAGCTAGGTGTTTAGGGTAATTTATATATGCTGCTGAATACTGTACTATTTATTATATACCATGTACTATGTTGGCTTTTTTCTGTCATCATATCTATTGAGATGCAAATTATGCATGCTATATTTACTTTACATTCAAGGGTGGAGTCTAGCCTATGAATAGACATGTCCCCCAGTTAGGGTCACCTGACCTTAATCATAAGCTGATATTTTTCTGTTTAAATTATTTTTTTAATCCTAATGTGAAAGCTCTTCTCCCCTCCTATACCTTGTAAATAATTTGCTAGTAAGTTGCATTTATGTTTACATGTAACAGAACTGAATTCTGTAACTAGGAAGGCTTTCATGTTACTGTCGGTACAGCTCGCAGCCCATGTATTCTCCAAAGAGCCTTAAGAGCATGTGCACCTCTTGCCCCCCATAACCCAGTATTCACTGTCTGTATGCACATATTTTCTATACTTTTGTTTCCATACCGATATGAAAGTCCCTGATAGCTGAGCTGCTTGTTACCCCTGCAGTATGTTTACCAGCCGGCCTGAATTGCAGACAGCCTACCAGGAACAATGCAAAATCGTTGGCAAATTTTACTGCCATTTTTGCTCCCATTCTGATCCTAGCACAAGTAAAAGTTTATAAATGTCCTGTTTTCTTTTGTGTTTGCTCTGGTGGTTTTGTGAACTAATGCTCTACTTTTAGGAACACACTGCCCATGAAATTATAGGTTCAAATCCCCACAATTACTTATGAAATCTTTGTTTTCATCTTCCCTCATGCTTGATAGGAAATAAACTGCAATATTACTTTATTATTGATATATCTATATATATTATTTTTGTATGAAAAAGTCATGTGTGTGTGCACTAACAGAGATGGTTCTTGTGCTGTAACATGATTAGCTGTTAGCTTCTAGGTGGCAATGCTGCATTTTACTTGTTTTGATCTGCTGTGCATTACAGAACATGTGTAGTGTACTGTGTACACTTTGACATCCATCAAAACAAACAGGATTATGGGAAGTGACCCCCATTACCCACAGGTTAGTTTTACAAACAATCCAGCTGTCACAGCAAAAGGAGAAGGTGAAACCAGCTTGTTGTATCTTGTCTAGTGACTACTACTCCTTTAAAAGGGCATCTCAAATTTCCAAAAATCTCACCTCCCTGTGAATAATACAAACGAATGGCAAATAGTTATTTTTTGGGGTTTAGTGTTCCTTTAACCCAATGCCTATGTTAAAGAACAATTATACTTCCCTCCTATTCGCTCCTCTTCTTATATCCATGCTTTCTACCAAGGGTGAGGGCCTAAGCCGCTGGGTCCTCACCATTGGGGTGTTTGAACTTACTCTAATATACTTACACAGTAAGCTCCGCCCCCTCCTCCATCGGCGGCGAGGCCAAAAGGAAGATACGTTCTGCAAGGAGCGTGTCTTCCTATTGGACCCATTGCTCCTTTCAACAGCAGGAAATACCACTGAACTTTCCCTTTTTTTTTTTAACCCCTTTTTTTTGAGGTATGCAACACTGCTGCTTCATGCTGGAATTCTAGAAATTTTAAATTTTCGAAAATGTAATTCTGTAGTTCAGGTTCGTTAAAACCATAAAAGTTTGTGTGGAACTCGGTTTCAAGTCTATTTCTATTGCTAATATATGTGTCAGAGTGCCGACGAACAAAGATCGATAAATATAAGTTATAGTTATTGTGTATGGCGGCTCCCGTCCGCTCCCCCGGTTTCTGCTGCGTGCGATTGGACCAATCTCTGTCCAATCCAAGGGGAAGGAGTGCCAGCAGCAGTCGGGCGTCTCTCCCTTCTGTAACAAAGTTTACTTGGAAGTATTGCCACTGTACCTCCTGACCTCCTCCTGGAATCAATGGTAGGATACTTTTAAAGTTTTAAAGCATCAATTTTATTCACATATATTTTAAAATACAGACCATGCCCCAGCCAGGGAATCCTCACTGGTGTTAAACGTTTTAGGCCTTTCACAGGGCCCTTTATCATGGACCTACCTTCCCCCTCATGTACATCCTATTTAAAGGTGTTATAGCCAATTAAAAAAACATATTTCCACATCACATTAAACAACCCCCATGTATCCCTTCACAGTGACATGATTGCAACAGGCATAAGACCTCTTGTTGATCCCACGTATTAAACTGTATCCATAATGTTTCCATTAGTAACATACATTAAACCAAAACTAAGACACAAGACAGTTTCTATAAAGTAAATTGCAACACTAAAACATCCAGTTTTATCTCCCTCTTATACAATTTAGAAATCAGTTCTAGTTATCAGTGTTAGTACCCCCCTAAAGGAAGTCTGATATTCTTAAGGCTCATACACACGTGCGATCGCAGGTGCCAACCTGCAATGCACAATGTGTATGTAAGGCCATTATGGCTACTCAGTTGAAGATCTGGTAGGCCAGGCAATGATTCCCAACCAAACGGCCATTTCGGCTGACAAAGCGCCCATACATGGCACAATTATAGGCAAAAACGGCTGTGCATACACATTCTGCGTTGCGGGTCGGCACCCTCAATCGCACGTCTGTATGAGCCTTTAGGCAACCCTAAAGACTCACCGTATATTAGTGAAAATGACACCCCACTGGTGATCTCTGCTCCCTTTTTTCTATATCATTGAGGTGCTCCCTAGTGTGTTCTTTTATCAAACGCATTATTCACCCCACATATTGTTTTGGCATTTTTAACAAGTGATTAAGATTGTGAAAAATGTGATTGGTACATGCAAGTTGCTCACAGTGACTGGTAAATACAAGTTGCCCACACAGACTGGTACATATGAGATGCCCCAGGGGACTGTTAATATAAGTTTTAGCTTACTGAGCCAAGAGATGTGATGGCAGTCAGAGAGAGGCAGTATTTTCTCCAGGCTACACACATGCTGGTGCTGGCCCAGCCCCCACTAGGAAGTCTTCCTTTTACCTATGGAGAGAGGAAGAGGAACGAGTCCAGTTGCTGTGACTGATACCCAGACATTTCCTAAAATTGTATTTTTTCTGATTGGCTAACACTCCCACATGTTTTACAAACCGCACATAATTGGGTGTCATAATGAAACCTAACAGACATTTAAGTTTCTCCCCCACTTGCACCTCAGACCAATACCCTCCTACCCCCTACAGAAGACCTAGTAAAAGCAGCCTTTTCAGCAGAGAAAGAATCAGAAAAAGTTTAAAACGGCTGATTCTTTCTCTGCTAAAAAGGCTGCTTTTACAGTTTTCTGTAGGGGGGTGGGGGTGGTCATTGGTCTGAGGTGCAAGTGGGGGAGGGGTCATTGGGGCCTGTGAGTGGGAGGGGCCACAGGAGGCTGCAAGGGAAGGAGCCACAGGACCTACGAGTGGGAGGAGCCATGGGGCCCACAAGTGAGGGGCCACAGGGCCTGTGAGTGGGGGGCCATGAGTGGGAGGGGCCACGGAGCCCGTGAGTGGGAGGGGCCACATGACCCATGAGTGGGAGGGGCCACATGAGGCTGCAAGGGGAGGGGCCATAGGGTCCCACGAGGAGGAGAAACGGAAGAGGGACTGTCACATGGTTTCAGAGCAGGAAACAGGAAGTACAGGGGATCTGGTGATGCTGCTGCCATATCACATATATAAATATAAATATCTTCAAAACTATGTAAAATAAATAATGAAAGTAAATTGCAAAAATCCTCAGGAAAACAATTCCTGTTAATTTCACCTAAAGTGATTTTTGGACCACAATTACCCTTTAATTAGTCAAAACACATGCATCTGTTTTAGCAGTGACATTATTAAGGTTAATAAATATTAAGGTTATATATTTTGTCTTGTACCTAATATAAGTCAGTGCTATACTTTATGTACATTTATTAATGGTCATTTAGATGGCAATAGTGAGAAATGACATACATACATATACATCTTTCCAATTTTTAACTTAATGCAATCTCCTATGAACTTCTAAATCATCTTACAGTATACTATAGAAGGATATATATTATATAATATATTATTATAGTACATTTAAAAACTTCATTAGAGTTCATTAAAGTATATGTAAATGTATAACTTGCCTTTTCTGTTTGTGTTTTAGTGTGACTTTTTTTGAAAGATATGTTTAATTATCAGCATCACGTTACTGCAATGTTGCAAAACAACCTTAGTGTTACAAAAGTTGATGTGTGTCACATCTTCCAATAGGTTTAAAGGGGGACTGTGGTCCAAAAATGGTAAATTGACAGGAATTGCTTTCTTGAGTAACATAGTTTTGAAGATATTTACATTTTTTTGTGTGAATGGTAGCAGAATCACCATATCCCCTGTAATTCCTGCTTCTGGAACCATGCGAGAAGCCCTCTGCCCTGTGTCTACTCCTCCCCTTGCAGCACCCTGGCCCCTCCCACTCATGGGCTCCATGGCCTACCACTTGCCGGCATCCCTAGACTCCTTCCCTTGCAGCACCTCCTTGGCCCTTCCATTTGCAGCTTCACTTTGCCCTGGCCACTCGCGGGTGCCTTGGCCCCGCCCACTCAGACCCATAGACCCCCCCACAGAAAACTGTGTGAAAATAGACTGTTTTCACAGTGGGAGGGTAGGGTTGTTGATTCCCTTACCTTTTCTCTGGGGATCTTCACACAGCAGGGAGGGGGAGGGACTTGCTGTTTCCCTCACACACTGTGAAGTCTGAGGCTGTGTTCTGCCAGTGGCATGGTGGAGGAGCAGCCTTTGGAATGTCATCCTCCCACCAATTGACTTTCTGGTCAGTAATTTCTTTATATCTTAGGCTGTGGAGCACGTAGAGAGGTGGTTGATGGCTCGTATGAAGGTAGGAAACTGTCCTTCCATTTAAAATCAACCAGTCTGGAGACCAGTTCCCCTTTAACTGTTTTGCGCATAATTACATTCCTTGTACTGAACTCAAATTCAGTTTTATTCATAACTTATAGTCAATCCAATTAAGCTAAATATATGAAAAACACAAATGGCCGGCCTTTGATATGGGCGACCTGTGCGACTGCACAAGTTACATTACCGGGGAGGGGGCCCCTCCAGTCTCAACACACAAAAGCCTTACCTAAGCTATGTCTGTATGCTGTGCTTTTCTGTCTGTGCATTTAGTATGTTACGTATTATGTGATAATGCATGCACGATATATACAAGCACGCACTGAAATTACTTCAAGACAGTAAGCGCAGGTGGGGAACTTGATTTGAAGCAGGCCAAGGCAAGCAGTATTCAACAGTGTATTGTGTGTACCCAGGGGGGTGTTTTGGAGGGGGTGGTAGGCACCAGTAACAAATCTTGCACAGGGTGTTATTTATCCTAAGGCCAGCACTGAACACAAATATGCATTAAGTTATATAATATATACAAAGTAATACACCCCTATTGAAATTTATAAGGATATTTTAAGGATATTGAAAGTCAACAAGTTGTTCCTTGTCCATATAAAAGTAAAAGGTTTCAGGCCATGGGACTAAAATCAGCATTGATTCTGCAAGGACTGTCAGTTGGAATGAGTATCAAAACTAATTCTAATTTATTTATAGGACTTGATATTCAGGGATAGTTCATTTATTTAAAGGACATGTAAACTGTCTCAAATAATTTTCCAACTAATCATACAGTAATAAGGATTAATTACCACCAATCTTAAATCTCCTTTTTTATTTTTTCTCTGACCTTCCTTTCCCATATTTTTTTTTTATCTCTGTGACTTTTACTTTTTAAAGGGGGGGGGGCACAGCTAATCTGTAAAGAACTGTTAATCATCCACCCCCAGACCCTCCCCCTGGCACACTTCATGTAGAAACTATCCATAATCCATTCTTATTTCTCTGTCTTTGCATGGCTAATTTAGCATTAAAGGGGAACTAAAGTCTTCAGATAACATTGCCCCAATAGAAAGAGCACATTCACAAAGATACAAATAGCTGTGCCTTATCTCTTCCTTTGCTGTGGATGCTGGGGTGATTTATGAAATTAACCTGTGGGTACAAGGGGTCAGCTCCCATAATTCACCTTAGCTGGGAACTCCCATCTAAGTGTATGCAGGACACTTCACAGGAATCTGACAGCCAATCATGTTACAGCTCAGAGATCATCCCTCCCTCTGACAAAGAACACAGATTTCAGTGTAGTTTTTATGTTAAGAAATTACAAATGCTCCTGTCCATTATGATATATTACTTTGCTTTTCATGCAAAAAAAGTAATCTTTGCAGTTTATTTCTTTGCTACGCATAAGGAAAATGGAGGACTCCTACCAGTATCGGATGAAAAAGACCCTGGGCGTTCGCTCCTCCTGTGCTGTGTCATGTAATATGCTGTAATAAACTCACCTTTTTCATCCAATGCTGGTAGGAGTCCTCCATTTCTTCTTTTTTGCATTGCATTTTATTCTCCTGTGGAGCTTCCACACTCCATGTGGATGGACCCTCGCAATAGGATGGATTTTCCAGGGTACATAATTGCCACAGATTCTTGTACAAGTCATTCTGAATTGAGAAAGCCAGTCGGATGACTAGCGAAGTCTTCAAGAACTAAACTTCAAGTCCAGTTGATCTAATTGAATACAACAGATCTCTTACTCACTATAAATTAGAACTTACATTTCAGTATCTATTTGGATTGTATTTCCTTTTTGTTAAAGGAGAACTAAACCCAATTTTTTTATACTCCAAATTATGAAAAAATCCCCCTAAAAACACCAATAAGCTATAAAATCCCACTTCAGTAAATTATATTAAAGTAAATGTAAGCCTGTTAACAAATGGATGAAGTATCTGTGTGTATGTGCAGTGTCTGACCACACCTGACCTCAGTCACATTCTTCCTTGCTTTATCCTGTAAAAGGATTGGCTAGAGATTATAAATGGGTGTGACCAATTGTAACAAGTTTCTGTCATAGCTAAGGACTGAGCATGTGCAGAACATAATAGTCGTTGACCAAACTGTGTGAGACTAGAATGCCTTCTGGTTCCGTGTTGTTCTGTGGATTTATTTGTCCTTTAAGCCAAAGTGTTCATGATTCTTTTATTATTTTATTCTTTAATTAAAGAAATGTTGGAGCAAATGCTGTTTTCTGTACAGTACATTTCTAATATGCATTATCTTTGCTTGAATACAAGTGTAATCATTTGCTGTTTTTTTCACACTATTATATGTTGCCATGGTTGCTACTGCTGTCATTAGGCTCAGCAAGAGGAAACAGATACAGGATTTCAATGAATATAAACAAAAACTCATTTCATTATGGTTGTCAGTCACATTACATGCATGTGTATTTCTGTTTCACAAACATATATTTCTAAGATGGCATAATATGTTTTATGGCTAATGAAACACATGTACTTTTCAGAAAAAAGAGCAGTATTTTTTCATCCCAATGACCATAATCTGCCAATTCAGCATTTTGTCTGTGTATAAATAAATGCAACTGAAATACTGACTTCCTGTTTGCAGGACCCCTAGTAGAGAGCGTTATGGTCTTGCCCTTGACCCAGCGCCTGGGTTGATTCAGTTGCTCAGTAGAGATCTGAGCATCTTTGACCCATCCAACAGCCAATCAGTAGAAATTACTGTTAGGAACATTCCAAGGATGTGGTGCATCCTGGGAAGAAAAAGGACCATTAGAACCGGTAATGTCAGCTCACTAATGTCAACAGCAGGGAACAGCAAAGGGTATGAAATCAACTGATTTTTCAAAATGGGATAGATGTAGAATAACTAAGAAAGCATTACACAAATTAACAATTTAACAAATATTGATAATTTCCACTGAACTGCCCCTTTAATGACAAAAGGCTCTCCATTCTTGACTTGTGTGACATTACTGAAATTCACAATGCAAACTAGACTTGCCTTCTCTGACAAGTGCCAACAATGCTTACATTGGTCCACAAATGGCACTCTAGGTTTGCACCGTTTGTAATATGTTCTAAAAGATCATCCAGATGGTGAGCTATTTACAGTAGTAACAAGAATAAGATGCCATACACTTTATAACTAGCTAGGTGGGTTAGGGGTAATTTATATATGCTGCTGAATACTGTACTATTTATTATATACCATGTACTATGTTGGCTTTTTCTGTCATCATATCTATTGAGATGCAAATTATGCATGCTATATTTACTTTACATGTCAAGGGTGGAGTCTAGCCTATGAATAGACATGTCCCCCAGTTAGGGTCACCTGACCTTAATCATAAAGCTGATATTTTTCTGTTTAATTATTTTTTAATCCTAATGTGAAAGCTCTTCTCCCCTCCTATACCTTGTAAAATAATTTGCTAGTAAGTTGCATTTATGTACATGTACATGAACTGAATTCTGTAACTAGGAAGGCTTTCATGTTACTGTCGGTACAGCTCGCAGCCCATGTATTCTCCAAAGAGCCTTAAGAGCATGTGCACCTCTTGCCCCCCTATAACCCAGTATTCACTGTCTGTATGCACATATTTTCTATACTTTTGTTTCCATACCGATATGAAAGTCCCTGATGAGCTGAGCTGCTTGTTACCCTGCAGTATGTTTACCAGCCGGCCTGAATTGCAGACAGCCTACCAGGAACAACGCAAAATCGTTGGCAAATTTTACTGCCATTTTTTGCTCCCATTCTGATCCTAGCACAAGTAAAAGTTTATAAATGTACCTGTTTTCTTTGTGTTTGCTCTGGTGGTTTTGTGAACTAATGCTCTACTTTTAGGAACACACTGCCCATGAAATTATAGGTTCAAATCCCCACACTTACTTATGAAATCTTTGTTTTCATTCTTCCTCAATGCTTGATAGGAAATAAACTGCAAATATTACTTTATTATTGATATATATATATATTATTTTTGTATGAAAAAGTCATGTGTGTGTGCACTAACAGAGATGGTTCTTGTGCTGTAACATGATTAGCTGTTAGCTTCTAGGTGGCAATGCTGCAGTTTACTTGTTTTGATCTGCTGTGCATTACAGAACATGTGTAGTGTACTGTGTACACTTTGACATCCATCAAAACAAACAGGATTATGGGAAGTGACCCCCATTACCCACAGGTTAGTTTTACAAACAATCCAGCTGTCACAGCAAAAGGAGAAGGTGAAACACAGCTTGTTGTATCTTGTCTAGTGACTACTACTCCTTTAAAGGGCATCTCAAATTCAAAAATAGATACAGCAATATTCTACTTCTCCAAAACTTTTTTCAGATTTTAAATCTGAGCAGTAGATTCTGAGAAATCATCATTTTAATCACAGCATTTACAAGGAAAGACCTGTCACTCCAAAAGCAGAAATTATAATATGTAACCTTGACCTGTAACCTGCCTGCCAGCACACTTTCTGCAACATTTAAGAGAATCAGCAGAGAAAAGAAGGCAGGTAGAGGAAGGGGGAGATGTGTAAGCAGAGCAGTGTCCATGGTGAGACTGTTGCAGACACTAAAAGAAGGCAGTGAGTAATGGAGGGTGGGGGGAATTAGGAGCACTCACTAAACATTAATGATTTAATGACAAAGCAAGCACAGATAAATATGTACCATCATTTTACTTGTCTCAAATTGTTGTTTCAGAAAATGTAAAGTTGTTTCAGTGAGTATAGTGACCCTTTAAGCATGGGTGTGCTAAATGAGTATCTTAGTCTTACAAAATTAACACCAAATGCATGGGCATACAGGAACAATGTAATTTGTTATGGTAATTAAAGGGCATGTCCACCCCCAAAACTATAATTTTACCCACTACTGACCCCACGTTGTAGTGTAATAAAAATTAATCCTTACCTGTCTGCCCTGCAATGTTCCTCCATACTCCAAAAAACTGTCCACCAGGAGCCTAGCAGAGTCCATATAGGAGAAAAATGTCGTGCACTGCTGCCCCCCCTCCCTCTCTCTCCCACCCATTTTGGTCTCTCACCCCCTAGCACAAAACCCATCTGTCATATTGTGGGGCTTCCTCCCCCAGCCCCAACCACATTATTATTATCTCCAGAAACTCCCCCTATCTTAACTTACCTTTATTCTTCTCATCAATTGAAACATGTTCTTTTAAAGATAAATGTACGTGAGCAAAGTGATTCTATTCTAAAATTATACATTTTGACTTCATATTTAATTCATAATACAGTAAGAAAGATATGCAACACTTAAGATTTGCTGTAAAGGCCCCCATACACATACAACTGCCGTCTTGCGGACAGATTCCTTTGGAATCTGTTGACAATATGCGGTGGTAACCACGTACACTACCCCAACTGGCCCCTCATACTCTCAGCTTCACTTTAAAAAAAAAAAAAAAAAATTAAATTCAGGAGCCAGGAATGAAGTTACAGAATTTATCCGGTCCCTCGCTTCTCCACCGCGTCCTCTAACAGGTCCCAGAAGACGCTATGTGCATAGAATACAGAGTCTGTCGGGACCTGTCAGAGGACGCAGTGGAGAAGCGAGACACCAGGTAAGTTCTGTAACTTGGTTCCTGAACGTTTTATTGAAAAACAGCAGGTTCAATAAAACTGAATAGCAAAAAGTGCTTTTACAGGGAGATTCAATAAAAGTTCTTCAGGGTTATTCAATAAAAGTTCTTACCATTAAAAATGGTGCTAATTTTGCCCCAACCAATCAGATGTTAGCTTTCAAATTTTAAAAAATACGTAATTGGTTGGGGCAAAATTAGCACCATTTTTAACGATAAGATCTTTTATTGAATCTCTCTGATAATCGTTAAAAATGGTGCTAATTTTGCCCCAACCAATCAGATGTTAGCTTTCAAATGTTAAATAAGATCTGATTGGTTGGGGCAAAATTAGCACCATTTTAAGGATAAGAACTATTATTAAATCTCCCGTCTGTAATACATAACCTGTGATTTATTTTGGAAAAGGTCAGTATGTTCTGCCAGCAAATTCTCCCATATGCAATGTAATCACCACCTCTAATCTGCAAATCTACCTTGCTAATTAAGATGTAAGGAAAAGATTTGACAAGTGTAAATACATTTCACATTTAAAGAAAACTTTAATTACTTTTTAACAGTTTCCAACAGGACTGGAAATCCATCTGTTTTATGTAGAAGGTTCACACATTTCTTTTTAGACACAAAGCATTGCAATTTATTGTTCTCATCATTTGAAACAACATGTTCATTTTAAGGTAAATGTACGTGAGCAAAGTGATTCTATTCTAAAATTATACATTTTGAGTTCTTAATAATTTAATTCATAATACAGTAAGAAAGATATGCAACGCTTAAGATTTGCTGTAATGGCCCCCATACACATACAACTGCCGTCATGCGGACAGATTCCTTTGGAATCTGTTGACAATATGCGGCGGTAACCACGTACACTACCCCGACTGGCCCCTCATACTCTCAGCTTCACTGAGATTCACTGATTAGCACATTCCTAGCAGCAATGTTGCGTAAAAGTCTTTAGCTCTCCATATCAGCTGCAGCAATATTACCTTCTATAAAGGGGAAAGTGCACCTTCTTTAAGGAAAATGTTGGAGGGTAGTAAAAGTGTGTTTTTCATGTATGTTAAACAAACAAGTGCAGAATTGCAGGTGCAATAACGTAGTGAACGGTGAACCTGAACTTAGCACAGCTTTATTTCTCAATAGTGTACCTATTTAAATGGGCAGGGTAGCCAGATCAGTAAAACATGTAGGGATGCCTATTAAAACACAAGTAGCATGGCTGGTGTGTATAATGACAACTGCACATGTGTAGCTGTTACCTCAGCCGCCATTTGCCCATCCACCAGGGGATTATTGTCCGAAAAATCCATTTGTGCGGCGTTATTCAAATATTATGCGAGTAGAAATACAAAGCCTTAGAATTAATGCTATTTAGTTTTTGACCAATTTGCAATCAGTGCAGCAAGCTAATTACATTTCTTAAGACCAAATGATCTGGCAACCCAGGATGTAGTGTAGGAAGAGTGTGTTTAATAAAGTACACTAATTAGAGATGCATTGCAAAGAGCTATGCTAAGATCAGGTTTCGATTTATTAACCCAACCCCAGCATCTCTGCCCAGGGGCGTTATTACCAGGGGAGCATACCATGTAACTGCGGGAAGGGGGCCACCTTATTTTCCCTATGACAGATACACAGATACAGCCTCCAGAAAACTGCTGGGAGGGGGACAATGATTCCTAGTCATGCCACTGGCTCTGCCCCATGTTGTTTATATAGGTGTAACATTTAAAGGGGGGGAATGTTGAAGGGTAAGTTTGTATCATACCGTTGAACATTCTCCTTTAAAGGGTATGTCCACCTTAAAATCCATATTTTTCTGTAGTGTAGCCTCCCCCTTCCCAGCCCCAACCTCAATGTCCGTTTTTATCAAGATATCTTATCAGATCCTTTACTTACCAGCTATCGTTCCCGCAGCCTCTGCCCATAATGTTACTTCCGCGAATCTGAAAATGAAATGAAAACTTTAAAAATTTGACAATGCGGTTGGGTCTGGGAGGGTGGAGGCTTCGCTACAGAAAAGGGGTTTAATGCAAGATGTTAAATCCAGCGCAGTGGCTGTATATGGAGGGAGATGGGGAATTGGCTCCCCTGTGCATGTCTGCAAACCTCCCGGAGGCAGGAGGATAGGCACACTTTACTGGACTTTGGGCAAGCACTACAGGAGAACCATAAGGAGCAGAGGAGTAAGGTAAGGATTTATTAACGTTACACAGTGGGGCCAGTATGGGGTTAAATGTTAGTTTTCGGGGTTGACATGTCCTTTAAATATGTACACTGTAGAAATCTGCATTGCACATAACTGCTGAGATCAAGTTCACTTCATTATCTTCCTGTTCCTAATGTCCAACATTTATCTTTAAATATGTGCATTATCAAGCAATACATTGCTGTGCTAAGATCAGTTTCACAATAGTACCTTTTAAAGTGGGGACCCTAAAACTATGGCCCTCCAGATGTTTAAAAACAACAACTAGCATTCTTCAACTACTGAGGGAAATCAGAGAATTCTGGAAATTGTAGTTTTAAAACATCTAGAGGGACATAGATAAAGGCTCCCTATTATAAAGGGATCACTCTTACAAATTTAATTGGGGTTGCCACCTTTCCCTTTAAGATGCAAACTTTTCAAATTGATCATGATGCAGTGCTAAGTGCCATTGCAATTAATACATGTTTTAAATATAGATTGCAATACACACACTTCTAGAAATGGTGCAGTGCGGGAAAAAAACCAAAAAGACACAGCCACTTGCAAAAATGCTCAGAAATATAAAGTAATATAAACAGGTTGCTTCATAAATACATAAGAAAACAGTTAACAGCTCTCTCTCTTGCACCAAACTGTTTGAGTAAATCAACTAATTATATTCACTTCTGTCCCCAGGGGTGTTTCTAGGGTTTTTGGCACCTGAAACAACTTTTAAATGGGGCCTATAGGCAGACCTGGCCACGGTAAAGTGAGTGTGGCTGTCACGAACTTACCGGCCGCTCCGGTCCCACGCCGCTGTGCACTTCCGGGTGGGCGGCGTCGTAGACGTCATGACGTTACGACGCCGACACGCCGGGCGGCGGGAAGATTCAAAAGCCGCCGTCCTCCTGCACCTGGTGCCCGATAGTAGCATTTAGCTACCTCCCGGCTCCGTACTTACCTGCCTTGATTCCTGGTCCTCTCATATTCTTCCTGTTGTTCCAGTACCAGCACACTTACCTGTAGTTCCAGCTTCCTGCATACCTACCTGTTCTTCCAGTTACCAACATACTCATCTGTTGTTCCAGTCTCCAGTACTACTCACTCATCATCCAGCCTACAGTTCCCAGCAGAATCCAGCCTACAGTTCCCAGCAGCACCTTGTTCCAGAATCCAGCCTACAGTTCCCAGCAGCACCTAGTTCCAGAATCCAGCCTACAGTTCCCAGCAGCACCTAGTTCCAGTATCCAGCCTACAGTTCCCAGCAGCCTCTGTGTCCTGCATGTTCCGGACTATCCGCCTCCTCCTAAAGCGTACTCGTAAGTACCCCGGCCGTCCGGCCGTTTATTACAGTACTATCGGGCCATGGAAACGCCTGAGGGGGCTATGGCAGAGTTGAGTAAAACTCTCCAAGCTTTGTCCAAACGCATGGACATGTTTGAACACCAACTACGCCACCTCCTTCTACGTCCGGATCTGGTGATCCTTCTCTTCGGAGAATGCCACGCATACCTCCGCCCTCGCGGTTTGATGGTGATGCCCAAGCCTGCCGTGGATTCATTTCAGTGCCGAATCCAATTTGAACTTCAACATCTCATTTTGCTCAGATCGTGCAAAGGTTGGTTACATCATCGCCTTGTTGGAGGGCAATGCTTGGCCTGGGCTTCTCCCTTATGGAAAAAAGACTATCCTCTAGTCTATAATATTACTGACTTCCTGAGTATGTTTCGCAAGGTCTTCGATGCTCCAGGAAGAACCTCTGCTGCCTCCTCCCGTTTGATGCAGCTCCGCCAAGGGTCTCGTTCCGTGGGTCAATATGCTTGAAGTCAAGGAGGAGCTCCTTCTAGGTAACGTTAAGTCTCCTGCCAAATTTGAACCACTGAAACTCTTCTATACCAGCTACTATCACCTGTATGGTAAACTTTTTCCTCCCAGCCTTTGTCGATTCCGGTGCAGCTGGAAATTTCATTGATTCTACCTATGCAGCACAATTGGGGCTTCCTCTCCTTCACTTGCAGCAACCTCTTCGAGTTCTGGCTATTGACAATAACCTTTTGGCTTATGAATTCATCTCCAAATCTACATACGAAGTCATATTCCACCAAGAACGTTTATCTTTTCTTGTCATCCAAAGCCCTTCCGCTCCCCTAATTCTCGGACTTCCATGGCTCATTTACACAACCCTGTTATAGATTGGTCTAACAATGAACTCAAGTCTTGAGTCCTTTCTGTTTAAAATTGTTTTCTACGCATTGCACCACCATTACCTGTGAAATAAATCTGTGAAGATCTCCCTGAATGTTATCATGATTTCTCTGATGTGTTTTGTAAAAAGCGAGCTGAGAAGCTACACCACCGCACCGATCCTACGATTGCCCCATCGATCTTCTCTCAGGTACCATACCTCCTCGGGGACGCACATAACCACTGTCTCCCTCTGAAACTCTAGCCATGAAGAGTACATTACTGAACATTTGTCTAGGGGTTTCATACAACCTTCCACTTCCCCTGCTGGAGCTGGGTTCTTTTTGTTGAAAAAAAGATGGAGGTTTACGACCCTGCATCAACTACCGTGGGTGAAATAAAATCACAATAAGAATCGGTATCCTCTTCCTCTCATCTCTAAACTGTTTGACCAGATAAAAGGGGCTAAAATATTTACCAAACTGGATCTTCGGGGGGCATACAATCTGATCTGTATACGCAAAGGTGACGAGTGGAAAAAAGTGTCTGTTTGAGTGTTCGCAAGTACCCTTTCTGGGCTACATCGTATCTGCGCAAGGTTTCCAGATGGATCCTGTTAAAGTTTCGGCCATCCAGATTGGTCTCTTCCTATGGGACCAAAGCTATTCAAGGTTCATTGGCTTTGCCAATTATTACAGACAATTCATTCAAGGGTTCTCTTCTATAATTTCTCCGATATTAGCCCTCATCAGTAAAGGTGGTAAGCCTCATTCATGGACCCCTGCAGCCCCGAAGCCTTCAAACGACTCAAGGAGGTCTTTGCTGAGTGCCCTGTTCTAGTACATCCAGATCCTAGTCTTCCCTTCTACATCGAAATTGATGCCTCTGACTTGGGCGCTGGAGCTGTCCTTTCCCAAAGACAAGCCCTAAAAGGAAACTCCATCCCTGTGCCTTATTCTCTAAAGTTTCTCACCAACGAGTGAAACTATGATGTTGGAAATAGGGAACTTCTTGCCATCAAGCTGGCCCTCGAGGAGTGGCATCATCTATTGGAAGGCCCCTCGTACCTATCCACCATCCTTACTGACCATAAAAACCTTGAATACATCCAGAATCTTAAAAGGTTAAATCCCGTCAAGCACGGTGGTCCTTATTCTTTTCCCGATTCAACTTTGTTATCACTTACCAACTCTGTTCCAAAAACAAGAAAGCTGACGCCCTTTCCAGATCATTTGTTGCTCCGACTGTATTAATCAGATAAGGGCTCCATTACCCCAACCACTAAAATCTGGCCTCTATATCTCCTCAACTTTGTTCCAAGATTCAAGCCGCACAAGATTCTGCTCCTCTTGACACACCCTCTGGCAAAATCTTTGTTCCTGTTTCACTTCGGAGAACTATCCTTCTTCATACTCACTGTTCCAAGCAAGCTGGGAATCCCGGTGTTAACAAACTTTTAATATTTTTGCCCGTTCCCTTTGGTGGCCCAAAATGAGAAAAGATGTTAAAGACTTTATTCAAGTGTGTACCAGCTGTTTCTCAATCCAAATCTCCTAGAACCCTCCCCTGTGGTCTTCTTCAAACCCTCCCATTCCGTCCAGACCTTGGACCCATCTATCCATGGACTTTATTGTGGAACTTCCGCCTTCCAAGAAAAACAAGGTTATAGGTTGACAGTAGATCGCTTCAGCAAAATGGCCCATTTTTGTCCCCTCCCCACTACGATCTTCGACAAGAGTTAGCTCACAATTTATTTCTCATATCTTCCGCTTTCATGGACTCTCTTCTGAAATAGTATCAGTATAACAGAGGTACTCAATTTGGTTTCTCAATTTTGGAGAGCACTTTTTAAATCCATGGACATCAAGTTACAATTTTCTTTGGCTTACCACCCACAGTCCAACGGGGCTACTGAAAGCACTAACCAGTCTTTGGAACAATATCTTCGTTGTTACATTTCCTATACTCAGGATGATTGGGCTGACCTTCTGCCTTGGGCTGAGTTCGCCCATAACAATTCACCTCATGCTTCTACTGGGAAATCTCCTTTTTTATGTGTCTTTGGGACGAATCCTAGATGTTTTCCTCAAGATTTTCTTTTCACACAAGTACCCGCTGCCAATGACTCTGCGGCCCAGATGACTGCTATCTGGTATGCTATGGAAATCAGCCTTTAGAAATCTGCTTTGGTACAAAAAACTGCAGCAGATAGGAGACGTAGAGAACCCCCAGCTTATGCTGTTGGAGATAAAGTGTGGCTCTCCTCTGCTAATATTAACCTACGGGTTCCTTCCTCCAAACTGGGACCCAAATTTATTGGTCCTTTTCCTATCCTGGAATAAGTCGTCAGTGGCTGTTCGCCTCCAACTTCCTTCCAGCATGCGGATTCCTAACGTGTTTCATATTTCCCTCATCAAGCCAGTGAGCTCTAATCAGTATTCCACATCTTTACTACCTCCCGTTCCAATTTCCGTTGATGGTCAGCAGGAGTTTGAGGTTGAGAAATCTTGGACTCTAGATTCTTGAGGAGGTCTCTTCAGTATTTGGTCCACTGGAAAGGTTTTGGTCAGAAGAAAGAACTTGGATTAAACATTCTGATTTGCACGCTCCTCGTCTAGTCAGAGCTTTCCACAGGAGTTTTCCAGGGAAACCTGGCCCGTTGGGTCCTGTGGCCCCCCGTGAGGGGGGGGTACTGTCACGAACTTACCGGCCGCTCCGGTCCCACGCCGCTCTACACTTCCGGGTGGGCGGCGTCGTAGACGTTATGACGTCACAACGCCGACACGCCGGGCGGCGGGAAGATTCAAAAGCCGGCGTCCTCCTGGACCCGGTGCCCGATAGTAGCATTTAGCTACCTCCCGGCTCCGTACTTACCTGCCTTGATTCCTGGTCCTCTCATATTCTTCCTGTTGTTCCAGTACCAGCACACTTACCTGTAGTTCCAGCTTCCTGCATACCTACCTGTTCTTCCAGTTACCAACATACTCATCTATTGTTCCAGTCTCCAGTACTACTCACTCATCATCCAGCCTACAGTTCCCAGCAGCACCTTGTTCCAGAATCCAGCCTACAGTTCCCAGAAGCACCTTGTTCCAGAATCCAGCCTACAGTTCCCAGAAGCACCTTGTTCCAGAATCCAGCCTACAGTTCCCAGCAGCACCTTGTTCCAGAATCCAGCCTACAGTTCCCAGCAGCACCTTGTTCCAGAATCCAGCCTACAGTTCCCAGCAGCACCTTGTTCCAGAATCCAGCCTACAGTTTCCGGCAGCACCTAGTTCCAGTATCCAGCCTACAGTTCCCAGCAGCCTCTGTGTCCTGCATCTGCCGGACTATCCGCCTCCTCCTAAAGCGTACTCGTAAGTACCCCGGCCGTCCGGCCGTTTATTACAATGGCTTTATCAGGAAGTGCATGTACCTTGTAAAAGTGGGCGTGGTGGGCTTGCATACTTAACACTGGCTGGACTGGAGGGCTGACTTAACACTGACTGTATACACACACACGTGTATAAACACGCATGCCCCTGGGACCAGCAGCAAATGCAGACGTGTAAATATAAAATGCCCCTTTGACCAGCACACAGACTGGTAAATATTACAACATACAGGCTGGTAAATATATAATGCCTCCATGCCCAACACAAACAGACTGGTAAATATAAAATGCTCCCATGGCCAGCACACACAGACTGGTAAATATAAAATGCTCCCATGCCCAGCACACACTAATTGATAACTATAAAATGCCCCCATGCCTAGCACACTGATATAAAATGCGCCCATGCCTAGTCCACACTGACTGGCCAAATATAAGTGCAAGTGTTCACTGGAATAATAAAAAGTAATATAAAGTGCCCCAAAAGTTACTTACATTCAGGAGGGGACACTTTAAGTCCAAAAATGCCCAGGTAGCAGCTTCAAGCAGGTACAGAATGGAGGCCAAATGGAGTAGTAAGCCTCCAACTCCCTCCACCCACCTGACCTGAGCACTCGCGAAGAAGTAGTATGCATGCAGAGAGAGGAAAATGAAAAAAATGGGGTACAATCAGCTGTCCCCCAACTCAGGAGCACCACAAGCAATTGTTTCAATTTGCTTCTTGGTAGGGACATTCCTGCCTGTCTCTGATGATTAGCTAGGAGACACTGTCAGGTGGTGATTCTTGGGTCAAATGATACATGCAGTTTAGCATATGGGGATACAAACAAAAGGTACCTAGTTGTGTAGAAGAATTTTTATGTCTGTGACCAGCAGGAAGAGGCAACAGTAGCAGTGACATCATAAATTTCCAGTACCCTGAAATATTTCTATTCTGTTTCTATGGAGACATATTATTCTCCTTCTTCACAAAGCACTGATAAGACCTTATTTAGATAGGCAGTGCAGTTTTGGAATCCCTTATATGAAAGGAAGATCTTGAAAATGGAACAAGTTGAGAGATTGGCAACTAAATTAATAAGTGAAATGTGGGGGATCGACTATGCAAGCAGATTAGACAAGTTAGAGCTGTTTACATTGGAGAAGCAGCGATTGCGTGGGAATATAATCACTTTGTACAAATATATTACTAGGAAATAAAATAACTCTCAGGTGCACTGTTCACCAATAGGTAGGGTTCATAAGTAGGCTATAAAGGTTGGACTAGAACAGTTATAACCAGCCTGTGGGCCTCAAGCGGCCCACCTGAAGCTTTTTGCGCAGACCCCTAGGTGGCTGATTTAAGTGGCGAAGCTTGACTGTTCTGGGGGTGTGGCTTGGGTGGATCAGAGGCGAGATTTCACCCGCAGCCTGGTCACTGCACAGGGGCCACTAGTGCAGCCCCCATCATGGCTTAGGTTGGGCACCCCTGGACTAGGATTTATGTCTTTATTCATCCATCATTACTATATAACTATGTTATAGATTATTACACGTAAGAATTGGAGGTGCAGGGGTGTAAAACTGCAGGGGCCCATGCTTCCCCTCCGTGAGATTAGAGGCTGAGCCCTGACACACACCTCTCCCGAGAAGATCCATGATTAGCTGTTTATCAACAACTAATTGTTTGTACAAAAGAATGATACCCGTGATCAATTGTTTAAAAGAACTCTTTTTAAAGAGGATGGGGCAGAGCTAGTCAGTAAAGAACTATCAATAACCCAGACCCTCCCCCTGGCATACAACATGTAGAAACCATCCATTCTATACATTAAAGCTTATTTCTCTGTCACTGCATGGTTAATTGATTCAGCATTAAGATCAGGAAAAGGAATTAGCATTATCTGTTGTTCTGTGCTCTTTCTGTGCAGGTCAACCCAATGGATTAAGTTCCTGACTAAAATACTAAATATATAGTGAACAGCTGGTCCTGGGTATCTTTACATCATACGCATGATCAGCTGTTTAAAAACAGTTGATCTTCTACAGAGGGGATCATGTATTCAATTATAGATTAAGATGAGGCAAAGTAATTTTTTCAGTATAGTGTCCCTTTAACTGCTGGGATGAAAGTTATAGGCAGAAAAGCTACAGTAAGTTTTGCAGTAAACCTGTTTATAATGTTGACATCTTTTCTGTGTACAATGTGGTGTAGGAGGAGGGTGTGGAAAGGGTAAGGTAAAAAATGACCTTCCAGACTGGGGTTACCTTGATGTGGTTGGAAGGCTTGTCATTCATGTGATCACAGTAATGTATATATGTTTATAAAGTATGCATGTTTGCAGATAATGATATTGTATGGCGCCCAGGAATGTGCATTGATTATCATCTATGTTTGTATGAAAGGGAGCAGGTGGTTAATTTTGGTTGGGATCATTTTACTTCATGTTAATTCTTCATTATAAAATACCTGGCCAAATAGTTAAAACATCTAAAATAGATCTAAAAAAAAAAAAAGATGAATTCATTATAGGGTTAAAAAAAGTGGTGTTCCTACTAGGGCAAACTACATGTAGGAGTGTATATTAAGCTGCTGGAGTTTTGCTGCTTGAAATAATAATTATATATGTGGGCGAAATAGTCTTTTAAATTTAAAAGCAATCTACTTTGGAGAAATAATTACTACTGTACTAAGTTGTATAATTTGCTGTTCTGTGATACTATGGACTATGTTGCCAAAGAGTGCATCACTATTAACTTCTGCAAATTAATAATTTACTCATCTTTATATGAATAGCATTTTTTTTATTTTTTCTTAGGCGCATAGTATTTTTTAAAGGTAAAGTCCACCTCCAAACTAAAAGCCATTTTTATCTGCAGTACACCCGCCAAACCCCAAGTGCATGATACTTACCTTCTTCCATGATGTCCCTGAAGAAAAATAAGAAAGAAAATCCACCCATTCTCACCCTGCCCCTGTTGTCTTTTCCCCAGTCCTTCCAGGTAGCAGCAGACGTCACAGCCAATGACTGTTGCTCCCAAGCTGCCTCATATACAGTAGCTTAAAGTGGAGGTGGCAAACATTCAATTGTAATATCGGGCAGTGGTACTACCTGCTGACATTCGCTCTCCTAAACCTTACATTAGCAACCAACATTGGAGTATAATACTGATTGCAAAACAGTCAGTCAAGAGCATTGTGGGAAAATCTGCAGGTACATCGCATTATGTATGGCCTGCATAAAACATGTCAAGAAGCAATGATTGCATATTTGAAGATATGCTTGCATCACAACAAATAAATATGTCAACCAATTAAAGGGTAACTGTGGTCTCCAATTCATCCAAACTAGTAAGAATTATATAAAAAGCCTTCCATCATACCTTCACAATAAAACCTAAATCACATCTCTAGATAAAACTTGTGAGAAGTTATTGCTGGAAAGGTTCAGCAATATTATTTCCTGCTTAAACTCTTCCTGTTTTCAGCCATGTGACCAGCTTGTAGTCATGTGACCAGCCTGTCTGCATTAATAGGCTCCCCTTCTCAACTATCAATTTACCCCCAGGTACTTCCTGATTTCCCCAGCATTAAGTCTTTACTGAGCATGCTTTTCCCCAGGTCAGAGAGGATAGTAAAGGTAAGGTGATGTTACTCAGCCTACTAGAAGCAGGAAGTTTGTACATTCACCTTGATATCATTTCTCATATGGTGAAGCCAGAGATGTGATTGTTGGCTCATTATAAAGGAAATACTGCAGGCTTTCTTTTAACCCTAACTTGTTTGGAGACCACAGTTGCCCTTTAAGTCAATTTTTCATTTGTGAAGGTTCTCATTCATCCAGGTTATGGTATATCTGTTGTATTCAGTTAGATCAACTTGACTTAAGGTTTAAATCTTGATGACGTTTTGCTAGTCATCCAACTGGCTTTCTCAATTCAGGATGGCTTGCACAAGTATAGTATAGTATAGTATAGTATTTGAGGTTGAATAAAGACATACGTCCATCCAGTCCAACCCATCTAGCAATATCCTCATTTCCTGCCTAACTGTTGATCCAGAGGAAGGCAAAAAAACCCCACCAAATTTATGAAGGGGGAAAAAATTCCTTCCTGACTCCAAGTGGCAATTGGAAATTTCCCTGGATCAACTCTACTTTATGTATCAATACCAGTAACTTGCAACATTCCTTGTTTGCAGAAACTCATCCAGCTTTTTTTTGAAACTGACCAATGAACCTGCCATTACAACGTCCACTGGAAGACAGTTCCATAGCCTTACCGTTCTCACAGTGAAAAACCCTTTCCGAGCTTGAAGCCTAAACCTTTTTTCTTCAAGTCTTAAGGGATGTCCTCGTGTCCTTTGACATGTTCTCTTGGTGAACAATGCCCCAGATAGTTTATTGTATGGTCCGTTAATGTATTTATACACAGTAATCATATCCCCACGCAAGCGCCTTTTCTCCAGCGTACATAATTGTAACTTTTCCAGTCTCTCTTCATATTCAAGCTCCCCCAATCCCCTTATTAATTTAGTTGCCCTTCTCTGAACCCTTTCCATTTCAAAGATGTCCTTTTTGTACACAGGATTCCAAAATTGCACTGCATATTCCAAATGAGGCCTTACCAATGCTTTGTAAAGAGGGAGAATTACATTTTCTTTCTGTTGGCAATGTAAGTATCCCTGAAAGTCCCAATTAGCATATGACAGCCAGGTGTTAGGGACCTTCTGAATGCAAAGTCTGGATGCATTGAGGCTAAGGGGTAGCACCCAGCCACTGGTTCAGATACGTGGATGACACCTGGGTTAAAATCCACCAGAAGGAAGTACAAGCCTTCACAGAACACATCAATGCCATAGACCAGAACATTAAATTCACAAGGGAAAAAATACAAAACAACACAGTGGCCTTCTTGGACTGCTTGGTAGAAGTCAGGCAGAATGGTAAACTGGAAGTAGAGGTTTACAGAAAACCAACCCATACAGACCAGTATTTGATGTTTGACTCCCACCATCCTTTAGATCACAAGTTGGGTGTCATCAGAACCCTGCAACACAGAGCTGAGAACACCCCCACTAGCACAGAGGCGAAGGCAAAATAAATTAAACATCTCAGAGGAGCCCTTAAAACTTGTGGATATCTGGACTGGGCCTTTGTCAAAAGAAGTAGAAGGAAAGAAAAGAACACGAAGGGTAAAAACAAGACAGGAGAAAGAACATGGTCATCCCATATGTAGCGGGGGTCTCCGAGAAATTAAGAAGAATTTTCAAAAAACACTGTATCCCGGTCTGCTTTATAGACATACAACACACTGAGGCAGCAATTGGTACATCTGGCCGATAAAGTGTCCACACACGGAATGATTATCGTTCAGTCCTACACATCGTGTGGCGCGGGTCGGGACCCGCGATCACACGTGTGTATGAACCTTTAGCCTCAATGCATCCAGACCTTGCATTCAGAACACCTGGCTGTCATATGCTAATTGGGACTTTCAAGGGTACCTATGTTGCCAACAGATTCCTGTACAAGTCTATCTGAATTGAGAAAGCTGGTTGGATGACTAGCAAAATGTCTTTAATTAAAAAACTAAACCTTAAGTCCAGTTGATCTAACTAAATACAACAACTGAAGTCAATTTATCCATTTTATATATATAAAAGGGGCTGTAGGAAGTGGTACTTGTCTAGGACAAACAAAGAGAAAAATGGGCCCCATATAATGTATATAAAGTATTTGTGCTAGTGTACACAATATACAAAACAAAGCAGTTTTGTATAATCAGAAAAATGAAAAGAAATAAGGAGGAAGCTGGTTGGAGTCCAAAAGGAATTCAGGAAAAGGCTAGTGGTTGGTGAGGGCAGTGAGTTCCAAGGCCACAAAGATGGTACAAATAAAATAGTCAGTAGGGATAGGAAGCAAAATACTGTTGGAGCTGGGGAATAAAGCTGGACCAGGGTTTGGGGAAGAGGTTCAGCTTGAGGAACTAGAATGGGCGCAGGAACATTTATGGGATGAGTCACAGGGACTAGCACAGGAGCCAAAACTGGTACTGAAGCTGGACAGGAACAGGTTATGGAACGAATATTTTAGCTTAGTTACGGTAGGTACTGGAGCTGGATAAGGAACTGATAAACTGGAAAAGCATAGGGCTTGATTAAGAGAAGGAGCAATGAGCTTGTCCCAAACCTCAAAACAAAACTGAGCAATCCTACAAACAGGCATTGGAAGAAGCAAGCTGTGGCTTTTTTAAATCAGCACACAGTGGCGTAGTGACATGATGTTGAAATCACCGAGCTTTGCAAACCAATGCTCCCATTAGAGAATTATAGGAGTGATTGGACAGTCAAGGATTTATTTTTTACAGTATCCCCCACAGGGGAGGCAAAGCACCCTTAATGCTGGTTTGCAAGAGAACTTATTGTGGCATGCCTTGACCAAAGAGGTAAGGGAAAATCTGAAAATGTAACCGAGAATGTTTATTATGACCATGATCCCTTTTCAACAGATTTCTTACTATTGCAGTTTTGGGGTTTGGGGAGGTGTGATTTATCCATTAATCATTGTGGTGAACATGCCCATTAAAGCATCTACAGTATTTCTAGGCAACATACAGGATTTTTGTGACAAGATATTCTTCATGAGTTGGGTAGGGTACTGTAGAACAAATGCCTTTAGATACCCCTAGATCACTCAACGTACCTGAGATGTTCTGAAAACCACCTGTCTCTGGTATTTTTTGGTCAATATTATAATTGTAATATCAGTTGCAAACAATGATCTAGATGGTTTTAATGTTACAGAAAAGTCAGCAGGTAAAACCTCTGCAGTGGTCGATGTTATGATGAATTGACTTATAATCTCCCACAATCCCCTACCATAAATTATAAGGATATTAGAAATCACAGATGATTTCTGTGACCATATAAAGCCAGAGGCCACAGGCCATGTGTTTTTATATAGGGTACGGAACTCCAAGGTGAATTCTGATATCTGAATAATTTACCGTAGGGGGTGCATCTACCCCTTCCCCCTAATTTAGACTGACTGACTGTAATGGCAGAACACCCCCCAATGTGCACCAGACTGTGACAGGACCTTACCAGATATTGATACTACACCCCACTCCACCCCCACCCCCCCATTGCCCTGCTGCAGACTGACATGCCACACTCACCCCTGCTGGACTGTTACACTAATCCTCCACTCCTAACTTACACACATCAAAACCCATTATTTCAGGCAGCAGATTCACAACCTTTTTGTAGTGTAGGGAAGCAGCACCGGTAACTTACTATATATACTATTATACTATAAACTATAGCTGCATTCTGTTTCTCCTGTCTCCCCCTCCTCTTGCCTTAATCAACGCCTGCTATTTTATTATTTCTGGGCAGCCGCACTACGCACTAACCGAGTGCATGAGACTACATTGCATACACAATTAAGGCACGAGGAGGGGGAGACCGGAGAAACAAAATGCAGCTATAGTTTCTATAGTAAGTTACTGAAGTTACTGGTGCTGCTCCCCTACACTTTGGTTGTGTGCTCTCCTAGGTGTTGCTTTCCTGAGCATGTTGAAGCTGCGGGACACTGCAAGATTGCGGCCGTTATACATGGGATTGATGGAGGGGCGAAGCTGGGTTTTTACTTCCTGGTTATAATTGGCGTGCTACTAAGTAGTTGTGTGCCCATTATAAGTATTGTTGGACAGTTGGGTCCCATAGGGATCAATTAAGCGGTAGATTATAGTCTGATAAAACCAAGATTAACCTATTTATCCAGTTCCAAAATAAAATATGTCAGGCAAAAATATCAAGGCAAATCAACAAAAGAAAACCATACTCACAGTGCATAGTAAAGACAATATCATACATAAGGGATGCTTTTCTTCTGTTGGAACTGCTGCTTTAGTAAAGATAGGTAAAACCCTATGCATAAGTCTATTTTGTCACAAAACGTTGAAGAATCTGCTAGAAAGCTGAAGATGAACACCTTTCAACATAACAATGACTTAAAGTATATACATGTATCTCACCCTCACTGTATTTCCAGGAGTCTCCCAGATTTTAGGCTGTTCTCCTGCAAAACTACACAAAACTCCCACGAGGGCCCAGAGTCCATCGAAACTACCAGGAACTGCCAGGCAAGGTAAGAAGAAAGCTGTTATACATCAGAAAATAACTTCCGGGGTGTGTGTGTTTTGGGGTGGTTTGCATTGGAAACAAATGAGGCTCCCGGGGACAAGGAAGTCCGGGACGAGGGGTCCCGCAGGTGTGTCCCAGAAGGAACATTTGCCCAGGTGGCATCTCTGCATACATCTACATCAACAAAGTGGTAGTGGGCAAAACTTGCCAAGTCCATATATACCAAACTGATAAAACATGTATCCCAAACAACTGAAAACTGTAAGAAAATCAACAGGTGCTTTGACAAAGTATTGGCATTATGCCACTAATTTGACATTCTCTGGTACAGATTCCCTATGCAGATCAACAAGCGGGGGTGCAGATCCTTCAATCCAAAACTTTTATTGAACCATCAACACATCAAGCATACTTTGAACCAAATGTGCTGAATGTGTTGATGGTTCAAAAAAAAGTTTTCATGTTACTTCTGTTGGTGTGCGATCCTCCATAAGTATTTTACCATACTGCACTAGCTTGCAAGAATCCCACCACCTCACCCTGAAGTTCAGGGAGTCTCCCTATTAATGGCTGCTCCCTGAAATGTGTTGTGTTTTGGTCAGAGTTGTATGCACGTGTTTCTGACTGTTTCCATGAGTGTGTGTCTGTTGGGATGCATGTCCAGTTTGTATGCATGTGTGTCTATGCATAGAATATGCGTTAATATTTAAGGAGTGGGTACCCTGTAATGATGTGCCCACACTAATGCAAGCAGGTTTTGGCAGGATTTCTTTTTTCACTACACTGTTTTGATATTATTTCTATAGATGACAATCTTGCCAATGATGGCAAATGATGCAGCGGAACATGACATCACAACACAAAGTGAAATGCCATCATAACTAAAAAATTAAATAATGCACCTGCTGAGATCTATGTAAAACAGAAGGGAGTTGCCTTTAAAAAGAAGGGGTGGTCAAACAACTTTGGCACAAGGTGTGGGCATCCTACTCAGAGATGGGTTAAGATCATGTGAGGCCCAAGGCAGGGCCATCGTTTAGGGTCCCTTTTTTGCTAAATATTGTTACTGCTTCTGAAGCTGGGCCCCCAGAAGTTTCCTGGGCTCTAGGCAGCTGCCTAGAGTTGCCTTGTGGATGATCCTACTCCAGGGTATGTCCCAAACTATGAACTTCATGGAGAAAGAGACCAGCTTACAGGACTGGAGCAAACCGCAAAGCCAATAGTTCCAATCACTAGGGACTGCAATTCTACGGTGTACGGGAGTCTTCCACCGCTAGGGGGAGACATGTGTTTTTCACAGCGCCGCCTCCATTGGTTCAGGATGTTGATAGGAGACAGTGGTGGAAGGTAGTTGCAGTTGGGATGCAGTGTGTGGAAGGGTGGCTTGGGACATTGCGCTCTCTTTGTGCCATCAGTTGCGACCGGTTAGATCAGAGTTCAAACTAATTTGATAAGTGGTTAACGAAGCACCGTGGAGGAACGCTGCTGGGGAAGGCGGGGAGAAGAGGCTCTTGGCTTCCGGATAGGCAGCGTTGCGGGGAGTCGGAACGGAATGGACAGTGTGATCCTGTAAAACAGTGCTGGGCAATTGCGGGAATCCCGCTCCGCCGGCCCGTGGAATGGTGCTAACGGCGGTCCGCAACGGTAGCGCTTCCCCGGCGAACAGCATGGAGACATCGCCTGTCACCCCAGTGTAAGGAAACCGTGTGCAGCGCCTGCTTGGGTACTGCACCTAGTCTGCCTGGATACTGTGTGTCCATTTACTACACAGTGTGGGTATACTGGATACAGTGTGTGTGTCCATTTATTACACAGTGTGGGTATACTGGATACAGTGTGTGTGTCCATTTATTACACAGTGTGGGTATACTAGATACAGTGTGTGTGTCCATTTATTACACAGTGTGGGTATACTGGATACAGTGTGTGTGTCCATTTATTACACAGCGTGGGTATACTGGATACAGTGTGTGTATCCATTTATAACACAGCGTGGGTATACTGGATACAGTGTGTGTCCATTTATTACACAGCGTGGGTATACTGGATACAGTGTGTGTGTCCATTTATTATACAGTGTGGGTATACTGGATACTTTGTGTGTGTCCATTTATTACACAGTGTGGGGATACTGGATACTGTGTGTGTGTGTCCATTTATTACACAGTGTGGGGATACTGGATACTGTGTTGTGTTGTCCATTTATTACACAGTGTGGGATACTGGATACTGTGTGTGTGTGTCCATTTATTACACAGTGTGGGGTATACTGATACTGTGTGTGTGTGTCCATTTATTACACAGTGTGGGATACTGGATACTGTGTGTGTGTGTCCATTTATTACACAGTGTGGGGATACTGGATACTGTGTGTGTGTGTCCATTTATTACACAGTGTGGGTATACTGGATACTGTGTGTGTGTGTCCATTTATTACACAGTGTGGGGATACTGGATACTGTGTGTGTGTGTGTCCATTTATTACACAGTGTGGGTATACTGGATACTGTGTGTGTGTCCATTTATTACACAGTGTGGGGATACTGGATACTGTGTGTGTTGTCCATTTATTACACAGGTGGGATACTGGATACTGTGTGTGTGTGTGTGTCCATTTATTACACAGTGTGGGATACTGGATACTGTGTGTGTGTCCATTTATTACACAGTGTGGGTATTGGATACTTGTGTGTGTGTGTCCATTTATACCACAGTGTTGGGTATACTGGATACGTGTGTGTTGTCCATTATTACACAGTGTGGGTATACTGGATGTGTTGTGTGTCCATTATTACACAGCTGTGGGTATACTGGATACAGTGTGTGTGTCCATTTAATACACAGGTGTGGTATACTGGATACTGTGTGTGTCCATTTATACACCGTGTGGGTATACTGGATACGTGTGGTGTGTCCATTTATTATACAGTGTGGGTATACTGGATACTTTGTGTGTGTCCTTTTATTACACAGTGTGGGGATACTGTGTGTGTGTGTCCATTTATTACACAGTGTGGGGATACTGGATACTGTGTGTGTGTGTCCATTTATTACACAGTGTGGGGATACTGGATACTGTGTGTGTGTGTCCATTTATTACACAGTGTGGGGATACTGGATACTGTGTGTCCATTTATTACACAGTGTGGATATACTGGATACTGTGTGTGTGTCCATTTATTACGAGGGTATACTGGATACTGTGTGTGTGTCCATTCATTACACAGTGTGGGTATACTGGATACTGTGTGTGTCCATTCATTACCATGTGGGTATACTGGATACTGTGTGTTGTGTCCCATTCATTACACAGTGTGGATATACTTGGATACGTGTGTGTGTGTCCATTTATTACACAGTGTGGATTACTGGATACTGTGTGTTTGTCCATTTATTACACAGTGTGGATATATGGATACTGTGTGTGTGTGTGTCCATTTATTACACAGTGTGGGTATACTGGATACTGTGTGTGCCCATTTATTACACAGGTGGGTATACTGCATACTGTGTGTGTGCCCATTTATTACACAGTGTGGGTATATCTGGATACTGTGTGTGTGTCCATTTATTACGTGGGTATACTGCATACTGTGTGGGTGTCCATTTAATACACAGTGTGGGTATACTGGATACTGTGTGTGCCCATTATTACAGTGTGGGTATACTGGATACTGTGTGTTGTTCATTCATTCACATTGGGGTATACTGGATACTGTGTGTGTGTCCATTCATTACACAGTGTGGGTATACTGGATACTGTGTGTGTGTCCATTCATTACACAGTGTGGGTATACTGGATACTGTGTGTGTGTCCCATTCATTACACAGTGTGGATATACTGGATACTGTGTGTGTGTGTGTCCATTTATTACACAGTGTGATATATTGGATACTGTGTGTGTGTGGTCCATTTATTACACAGTGTGGATATATTGGATACTGTGTGTGTGTGTCCATTCATTACACATGTGGATATACTGGATACTGTGTGTGTGTGTCCATTTATTACACAGTGTGGATATACTGAATACTGTGTGTGTCCATTCATTACACAGTGTGGGTATACTGGATACTGTGTGTGTGTCCATTCATTACACAGTGTGGGTATACTGGATACTGTGTGTGTCCATTCATTACACAGTGTGGGTATACTGGATACTGTGTGTGTGTTTTGTGTTGGTGTTTGGTGTTGTTTTGTTGTGTGTTTGTGTGGCGATTGTTGTGTGTGGTGTCCACATTCATTACCAGTGTGGGTATCTGGATACTGTGTGGTGTGTCCCTTCATTACACATTGTGGGTATACTGGATACTGTTGTGTGTCCATTCATTACACAGTGTGGGATACCTGGATACTGTGTGTGTGTCCATTTCATTACACATGTGGGGTATACTGGTACTGTGTGTGTGTCCATTCATTACACAGTGTGGGTATACTGGATACTGTGTGTGTGTGTCCATTATTACACCATGTGGGTATACTGGATACTGTGTGTGTGTCCATTATTACACATTGTGGGTATACTGGTACTGTGTGTGTGTCCATTCTATTACACCGTGTGGGTATATACTGGATACTGTGTGTGGTGTCCATTCATTCACAGTGTGGGTATACTGGATACTGTGTGTGTGTCCATTCATACACATTGTGTGGTATACTGGATACTGTTGTGTGTCCATTCTATTACACAGTGTGGTATACTGGATACTGTGTGTGTGTCCATTATTACACAGTGTGGGGTATACTGGATCTGTGTGTGTGTTGTCCATTATTACACAGTGGGGTATACTGGAACTGTGTGTGTGTCATTTCATTACACACGTGTGGTATACTGGATACTGTGTGTGTGTCCATTCATTACACAGTGTTGGATATACTGGATACTGTTGTGTGTGTTGTCCATTTATTACACAGTGTGGGATATATGGATACTGTGTGTGTGTGTCCCATTATTACACAGTGTGGGTATATGGATACTGTGTGGTGTCCATTATTACACAGTGGGTATACTGGATACTGTGTGTGTGTCCATTTTATTACACAGTGTGGTATACTGATACTGTGTGTGTCCATTATTACACAGTGTGGGATACTGGATACTGTGTGTGTGTCCATTTATTACACAGTGTGGGTATACTGGATACGTGTGTGTGTCCATTATTACACAGTGTGGTATACTGGATACTGTGTGTGTGGCCATTATTACACGTGGGGATACGGATACTGTGTGTGTGTCCATTATTACACAGTGTGGGTATACTGGATAATGGTTGGTGTGTCCATATTACACAGTGTGGGTATATGGATCTGTGTGTGTGTCCATTATTACACAGCTGTGGGTATACTGGATACTGTGTGTGTGTCCATTTATTACACAGTGTGGGTATACTGGATACTGTGTGTGTGTCCATTATTACACAGGTGTGGGTATACTGGATACTGTGTGTTGTGTCCATTATTACACAGTGTGGGTATACTGGATAATGTGTGTGTGTCATTATTAACAGTGGGTATACGGTATGTGTGTGTTCCATCATTACACAGTGTGGGTATACTGGATACTGTGTGTGTGTCCATTCATTACACAGTGTGGGTATACTGGATACTGTGTGTGTGTGTCCATTTATTACACAGTGTGGGTATACTGGATACTGTGTGTGTGTGTCCATTTATTACACAGTGTGGGTATACTGGATACTGTGTGTGTGTCCATTCATTACTACACGTGTGGGTATACGGATACTGTGTGTGTGTGTTGTCCATTATTACACATGTGGGTATACTGGATACTGTGTGTGGTTGTCCATTTATTACACAGTGTGGATATAGATAGGGGTGTGTGTGTCCATTTATTACACAGTGTGATATACTGGATACTGTGTGTGTGTGTCCATTTATTACACAGTGTGGATATACTGGATACTGTGTGTGTGTGTCCATTTATTACACAGTGTGGATATACTGGATACTGTGTGTGTGTGTCCATTTATTACACAGTGTGGGTATACTGGATACTGTGTGGGTGTCTTCATTACAGTGTAATACGTGTGGGTATACTGGATACGTGTGTCCATTATTACACAGTGTGGTATACTGGAACTGTGTGTGTGTGTCCATTTATTACACAGTGGGGTATACTGGATACTGTGTTGTGTGTCCATTATTACACATTGTGGGTATACTGGATACTGTGTGTGTGTCATTTATTACACAGTGTGGTATACTGGATACTGTGTGTGTGTTCCATTTATTACACATTGTGGGTATACTGGATACGTGTGTGTGTTCCATTATTACACATGTGGGTATACTGGATCTGTGTGTGTTATTATTACACATGTGGGTATACTGGATACTGTGTGGTGTCCATATATTACACAGTGGGTATACTGGATACTGGTGTGTGTCCATTTATTACACATTGTGGGTATACTGGATACTGTGTGTGTCCATTTATTACACATGTGGGTATACTGGATACTGTGTGTGTGTCCATTTATTACACATTGTGGGTATACTGGATGCTGTGTGTGTGTCCATTTATTACACAGTGTGGGTATACTGGATACTGTGTGTGTGTCCATTTATTACACAGTATGGGTATACTGGATACTGTGTGTGTGTCCATTTATTACAGTGTGGGTACTGGATACAGTGTGTGTCCATTTATTACAGTGTGGGTAACTGGATACAGTGTGTGTCCACTTATTACACAGTGTGGGTATATTGGATACTGTGTATGTGTGTCCATTTATTACACAGTGTGGGGATACTGGATACTGTGTGTGTCCATTTATTACACAGTGTGGGATACTTGGATACTGTGTGGTGGTGTGTCCATTTATACACAGTGTGTGGATACTGGATCTGTTGTGTGTGTCCATTTATTACACCAGGGGTGGGATACTGGATACTGTGTGTGTGTGTGTGTCCATTTATTACACAGTGTGGGATACTGGATCTGTGTGTGTGTCCATTTTACACAGTGTGGTATTGGATACTGTGTGTGTGTGTCCATTTATTACCAGTGTGGGTATACTGGATACAGTGTGTGTTGTCCATTTATTACACAGTGTGGGTTACTGGATACGTGTTGTGTGTCCATTATTACACAGGTGGGTATACTGGATACAGTGTGTGTGTCCATTTAATACACAGCGTGGGTATACTGGATACATGTGTGTGTCCATTTATACACGTGTGGGTATACTGGATACAGTGTGTGTGTCCATTTTATTACAGTGTGGGTATACTGGATACTTTGTGTGTGTCCTTTATTACACGTGTGGGGATACTGTGTGTGTGTGTCCATTTATTCACAGTGTGGGGATACTGGATACTGTGTGTGTGTGTCCATTTATTACACAGTGTGGGGATACTGGATACTGTGTGTGTGTGTCCATTTATTACACAGTGTGGGTATACTGGATACTGTGTGTGTCCATTTATTACACAGTGTGGTATACTGGATACGTGTGTGTGTGTCCATTTTAATTACGAGTGTATACGTGGATACTGTGTGTGTGTGTCCATTATTACACAGTGTGGGGTTACTTGGATACTGTGTGTGTGTCCATTATTACACAGTGTGGTATACTGGATACTGTGTGTGTGTGTCCATTATTACACAGTGTGGTATACTGGATACTGTGTGTGTGTCCATTTATTACACAGTGTGGGATTACTGGATACTGTGTGTTTGTCCATTTATTACACAGTGTGGATATGGATTGTTGTGTGTGTGTGTCCATTTATTACACAGTGTGGGTATACTGATACTGTGTGTGCCCATTTATTACACAGTGTGGGTATACTGCATACTGTGTGTGTGTCCATTTATTACACAGTGTGGGTATACTGGATACTGTGTGGGTGTCCATTTATTACAGTGTGGGTATACTGGATACTGTGTGGGTGTCCATTTAATACACAGTGTGGGTATACTGGATACTGTGTGTGCCCATTTATTACAGTGTGGGTATACTGGATACTGTGTGTGTTCATTCATTACACAGTGTGGGTATACTGGATACTGTGTGTGTGTCCATTCATTACACAGTGTGGGTATACTGGATACTGTGTGTGTGTCCATTCATTACACAGTGTGGGTATACTGGATACTGTGTGTGTCCTTATTACACAGTGGGTATACTGGATACTGTGTGTGTGTGTGTCCATTTATTACACAGTGTGGTATTATGGATACTGTGTGTGTGTGGTCCATTTATTACACAGTGTGGATATATTGGATACTGTGTGTGTGTGTCCATTCATTACACATGTGGATATACTGGATACTGGTGTGTGTGTGCCATTTATTACACAGTGTGGATTATCTGAATACTGTGTGTGTCCATTATTACACAGTGTGGGTATACTGGATACTGTGTGTGTCCATTCATTACACAGTGTGGTAACTGGATACTGTGTGTGTCCATTCATTACACAGTGTGGTATACTGGATACTGTTGGTGTGTGTTTTTGTGTTGGTGTTTGTTTTTTTGTGGGTGTGTGGCATTGTGTGTGTGGTTCCATATTATTACCAGTGTGGGTATACTGGATACTGTGTGGTGTGTCCTTCATTACACATGTGGGTAATACGATACTGTTGTGTCCATTATTTACACAGTGTGGGATACTGGATACTGTGTGTGTGTCCATTATTACACATGTGGGGTATACTGGTACTGTGTGTGTGTCCATTCATTACACAAGTGTGGGTATAACTGGATACTGTGTGTGTGTTCCATTATTACACAGTGTGGGTATACTGGTACGTGTGTTGTCCATTCATTACCGTGGGGTATCTGTACTGTGTGTGTGTCCATTATTACACGTGTGGGTATATACTGGATACTGTGTGTGGTGTCCATTATTCACAGTGGTGGGTAACTGGATACTGTGTGTGTGTCCATTCATTACACAGTTGTGTGGTATACTGGATACTGTGGTGTGTCCATTATTACACAGTGTGGGTATACTGATACTGTGTGTGTGTCCATTCATTACACAGTGTGGGTATACTGGATAACTGTGTGTGTGTTGCCATTCATTACACATGTGGGGTATACTGGTACTGTGTGTGTGTCATTCATTACACGTGTGGGTATACTGGATACTGTGTGTGTGTCCATTCATTACACAGTGTGATATCTGGATACTGTTTGTGTGTGTGTCCATTTTTACACAGTGTGGATATATTGGATACTGTGTGTGTGTGTGTGTCCATTTATTACACGTGTGGATATATGGATACTGTGTGTGTGGTCCATTCATTACACAGTGTGATATACTGGATACTGTGTGTGTGTGTCCATTTATTACACAGTGTGGATATACTGATACTGTGTGTGTCCATTCATTACACGTTGGGATACTGGATACGTGTGTGTGTCCATTCATTACACAGTGTGGGTATACTGATACTGTGTGTGTGTCCATTCATTACACAGTGTGGGTATACTGGATACTGTGGTGTCCATTATTACACATGTGGGTATACTGGATACTGTGTTGTGTCCATTCATTACACAGTGTGGGTATACTGGATACTGTGTGTGTGTCCATTCATTGCACAGTGTGGGTATACTGGATACTGTGTGTGTCCATTCATTACACAGTTGGTGTGTATACTGGATACTGTGTGTGTGTCCATTCATTACACAGTGTGGGTATAACGGATACTGTGTGTGTGTCCATTATTACACAGTGTGGTATACTGGATACTGTGTGTGTGTCCATTATTACACAGTTGGGTTACTGGATAATGTGTGTGTGTCCATTCATTACACAGTGTGGGTATACTGGATACTGTGTGGTGGTGTCCATTCATTACACATTGTGGGTATACCTGGATACTGTGTGTGTGTTCATTCATTACACATGTGGGTATACTGGATACTGTGTGTGTGTCCATTCATTACACAGTGTGGGTATACTGGATACTGTGGGTTGTCCATTCATTACACATTGTGGGTATACGGATACTGTGTGTGTTCCATTCATTACACAGTGTGTATACTGGATACTGGTGTGTGTGTGTCCATTTATTACAAGTGTGGGTATCTGGATACTGTGTGTGTGTGTCCATTATTACACAGTGTGGATATACTGGATACTGTGTGTGTGTTCCATTTTTACACAGTGTAGATATATGGATACTGTGTGTGTGTGTCCATTTATTCACAGTGTGATATATTGGATACTGTGTTGTGTGTCCATTTATTACACAGTGTGGTATACTGGATCTGTGTGTGTGTCCATTTATTACAACAGTGTGGGTATACTGGATACGGTGTGGTGGTGTCCATTTATTACATGTGTAAGGATACAGTGTGGTATACTGGTACGTGTGTCCATTTTACACAGTGTGGATATACTGGATACTGTGTGTGTGGTGTCCATTTATTACACAGTGTGGGTATACTGGATACTGTGGTGTGTGTGTCCATTTATTACACATGTGGGTAACTGGATCCTGTGTGTGTGGTCCATTTATTACACATGTGGGTATACTGGATACTGTGTGTGTGTGTCATTTATTACACATTGTGGGTATACTGGATACTGATGTGTGTGTGTCCATTTATTCCACATTGTGGGTATACTGGATCTGTGCTGTGTGTGTCTATTATTACACATTGTGGATTCACTGGATCTGTGTGTGTGTGGTCCATTAATTACACAGTATGGGTTACTGGATACTGTGTGGTTGTCCATTTATTACCATTGTGGGTATACTGGATACGTGTGTGTTGTCCATTATTACACATTGTGGGTATACTGGATACTGTGTGTGTGTCCATTTATTACCATTGTGGTATACTGGATACTGTGTTTGTCTATTATATTACAGCATTGTGGGTATACTGGATGCTGTGTGTGTGTCCATTAATTAACACAGTATGGGTAATCTGTATACTGTGTGTGTGTGTCCATTTATTACAGTGTGGGTAACTGGATACAGTGGTGTGTGCCATTATACAGTGTGGGTAAACTGGATACAGTGTGTGTCCATTTATTACAGTGTGGGTAAACTGGATAGCGTGTGTGTCTTTATAACCATTGTGGGATATTGGAACTGGTATGTGTGTCCATTTATTTACACATGTTGGGGATACTGGATATTACTGTGTGGGTGTCCATTTATTACACAGTGTGGATATACTGGATCCTGTATGGTGTGTGGTCGATTTATTACATAGAAGGGTGATATAAGGATTACCTGTGTGTGTGGTGTGTCCATTTATTACATAGAGTGGATATACTGAATACTTGTGTGTGTGTGTCCTAATTACACGTGGTGGATATACGGGATACTGTGTGTGTGTCCTTTTATTACACAATTTGGGTATACTCATACTGTGTGTTGTCCATTTATTACACAGTGTGGGGATACTGGATACTGTGTGTGTCCATTTATTACACAGTGTGGATATACTGGATACTGTATGTGTGTGTCCATTTATTACATAGAGTGGATATACTGGATACTGTGTGTGTGTGTGTGTCCATTTATTACATAGAGTGGATATACTGGATACTTTGTGTGTGTGTGTCCATTAATTACACAGTGTGGGGATACGGATATGTGTGTGTGTGTGGTGTCCATTTATTACCACGTGTGGGGATACGGATACTGTGTGTGTGTCCATTTATTACACAGTGTGGGTATACTGGATACAGTGTGTGTGTGGTTCACATTTACTACCACGTGTTGGGTATACGGATACGTGTGTGTGTCCATTTATTACACAGTGTGGGTATCTGGATAAGTGGTGTGTGTCCATTATTACACAGCGGGGTATACTGGATACAGTGTGTGTGTCCATTTATACACAGTGTGGTATACTGGATACAGTGTGTGTGTCCATTTATTACACATGTGGGTATACTGGATCATGGTGTTGCATTTATTACACAGTGTGGGTATACTGGATACTTTTGTGTGTCCTTTATTACACTGTGGGGATACTGGATACGTTTGTGTGTCCCTTTATTACACAGTGTGGGAGTACTGGATACTGTGTGTGTGTGTCCATTTACACAGGTGGGGTATACTGGATACTGTGTTGTTGGTCCATTTATTACACAGTGTGGTATACTGGATACTTGTGTGTGTCCATTTATTACACAGTGTGGAATACGGATACTGTGTGTGTGTGTCCATTTAATTACAGGGTGATACTGGATACTGTGTGTGTGTCCATATTACACTGGTGGGTATACTGGATACTGGTGTGTGTGTCCATTTATTACACATGGTGGGTATACTGGATACTGTGTGTGTGTCCATTTTACACAGTGTGGTATACTGGATACTGTGTGTGTGTGTCCATTTATTACACAGTGTTGGTATACTGGATACTGTGTGTGGGTGTGTCCATCATTATTACACAGTGTGGATATATCTGGATACTGTGTGTGTGTGTGTCCATTTATTACAAGTGTGGGTATACTGAAACTGTGTGTGTGTGCCCATTTATTACACAGTGTGGGTATACTGGATACTGTGTGTGTGTCCATTTATTACCCGTGTGGGTATACTGGATACTGTGTGTGTGTCCATTTATTACACAGTGGGTAACTGGATACTGTGTGGTGTCCATTTAATTACACAGTGTGGGTATACTGGATACTGTGTGGTCCATTTATTACAGTGTGGGTATACTGGATACGTGGTGTTGTGTCCATTATTACACAGTGTGGGTATACTGGATACTGTGTGGTGTGTCCATATTAACACAGTGTGGGGATACTGGATACTGTGTGTGTGTCCATTATTACACATGTGGGTATACTGGATACTGTGTGTGTGTCCATTATTACACAGTGTGATATCCTGGATACTGTGTGTGTGTGTGTCCATTATTACACAGTGTGTATATGATACTGTGTGTGTGTGTCCATTTATTCACAGTGTGTATATTGGAACTGTGTGTGTTGTCCATTATTACACAGTGTGGATATACTGATACTGTGTGTGTGTGTCCATTTATTACACAGTGTGGTATACTGATACTGTGTGTGTCCATTATTACACGGTGGGGATACTGGATCTCTGTGTGTGTCCATATTCACAGTGGGGGTATACTGGATACTGTGTGTGTGTGTCCATTCATACACAGTGTGGGTATACTGGATACTGTGTGTGTGTCCATTTCATTACACGGTGGGTATACTGGATACTGTGTGTGTGTCCTTCATTACACAGTGTGGTATACTGGATACTGTTGGTGTGTGTCCATTCATTACACAGTGTGGGTATACCTGGATACTGTGTGGTGTGTCCATTCATTACACAGTGTGGGTATATGGATACTGTGGTGTGTGTCCATTCATTACACAGTGTGGGTATACTGGATACCTGTTGTGTGTTGTCCATTCATTACACAGTGTGGGTATACTGGATACTGTGTGTGTGTCCATTCTTACACATGTGTGGGTAACTGGATACTGTGTGTGTGTCCATTATTACCGTGTGGTATACTGGATACTGTGTGTGTGTCCATTCATTACACAGTGTGGGTATACTGGATACTGTGTGTGTGTCCATTCATTCACACGTGTGGGTTATACTGGATACTGTGTGTGTCCATTATTACACAGTGTGGTATACTGGATCTGTGTGTGTGTCCATTCATTACACAGTGTGTATACTGGATACTGTTGTGGTGTCCATTCATTACACAGTGTGGGTATACTGGATACTGTGTGTGTGTCCATTCATTCACAGTGTGGTATACTGGATCTGTGTGTGTGTCCATTCATTACACAGTGTGGATATACTGGATACTGTGTGTGTGTGTCCATTTATTACACAGTGTGGATATATTGGATACTGTGTGTGTGTGTCCATTTATTACACAGTGTGGATATATTGGATACTGTGTGTGTGGTGTCCATTATTCCACAGTGTGGATAACTGGATACTGTGTGTGTGTGTCCATTTTATAACACAGGGTTGATATACTGGATACTGTGTGTGGTGTCCATTATTACACAGTGTGGGTATACTGGATACTGGTGTGTGTCCATTCATTACCAGGTGGTATACTGGATACTGTGTGTGTCCTTCATTACACAGTGTGGTAACTGATACTGTGGGTTGTCATTCATTACACAGTGTGGGTATACTGGATACTGTGTGTGTTGTCCATTCATACACAGTGTGGGTATACTGGATACTGTTGTGTGTCCATTATTACACAGTGTGGGTATACTGGATACTGTGTGTGTGTCCATTCATTCACAGTGTGGGTATACTGGATACTGTGTGTGTTTCCATTATTACACAGTGGGTATACTGGATACTGTGTGTGTGTCCTTATTACACAGTGTGGGTATCTGGATACTGTGTGTGTGTCCATTCATTACACAGTGTGGGTATACTGGATACTGTGTGTGTGTCCATTTACACGTGTGGTATACTGGATACTTGTGTGTGTGTCCATTATTACACATGTGGGTATCTGCTACTGTGTTTGTGTCCATTATTACACAGTGTGGTAATACGGATACTGTGTGTGTGTCCATTATTACACAGTGTGGGTATACTGGATACTGTGTGTGGTCCATTTTACACAGTGTGGGTATACTGGATACTGTGTGTGTGCCATCATTAACAGTGTGGGTATACTGGGATACTGTGTGATGTGTGTTCATTTATTACACAGTGTGGTATACTGGATACTGTGTGTTGTGTCCATTTTACACAGTGTGGATATACTGGATACTGTGTGGTGTGTCCATTTATCACAGTGTAGAATATATGTGGTGTCTACTGTGGTGTGTGTCCATTTATTACACCTGTGGATATGGAACTGTGTGTGTTGTTCCATTATACAAGTGTAGGTATACTGAGATACTGTGTGTGTGTCCTTTTACACATGTGGGTATACTGGATACTGTGTGGTGTCCATTTATTCGTGTGGTATACGATACAGTGGGTATATGGATAGTGTGTCATTATTACACAGTGTGGATATACTGGATACTGGTGTGTGTGTGGTCCATTATTACACAGTGTGGGTATAACTGCTAGCGTGTGGTGTGTCCATTTATTACACTTGTGGGTATAACCGGATACTGTGTTTGGTCCATTTATTACACATTGTGGGTATACATGGATACTGTGTGTGTGTCCATTTATTACACTTGTGGGTATACTGGATACTGTTTGTGTGTCCATTTATTACATGGGGATACTGATACTGTGTGTGTCCTTTATTACACATTGTGGGTATACTGGACTTGTGTGTGTCATTAATTACACAGTATGGGTATCTGATACTGTGTGTGTGTCCATTATTACAACATGTGGGTATACTGATACTGTGGTGTGGTGTCCATTTATTAACTGTGGTTATCTGGATCTGTTGTGTGTGTGTTCCATTTATTACACATTGGTATCTGATACTGTGTGTGTGTCATATATACACATGTGGGTATACTGGATGCTGTGTGTGTGTCCATTATTACACAGTTATGGGTATTGTATACTGTGTGGTGTCCTTATACAGTTGGAACTGGATACGTGTGTGTGTCCATTTATTACAGTGTGGGTATACGGATATGTGTGTGTCCATTTTTCAGTGTGGGTAACTGGATACAGTGTGTGTGTGTCCATTTATACCATGTGGGTATATGGATACTGTGTTGGGTGTCCATTTATTACCAGTGTGGGGATACTCGGATACTGTGTGGTGTCCATTTAACCAGTGTGGACATATACTGGAACTGATGTGTGGTGTCCATTTTATTCTAGAGTGGAGTACTGGATACTGTGTGTGTGTGTGTGTCCATTTATTACATAGAGTGGATATACTGGATACTTTGTGTGTGTGTGTCCATTAATTACACAGTGTGGATATACTGGATACTGTGTGTGTGTCCTTTTATTACACAATGTGGGTATACTGGATACTGTGTGTGTGTCCATTTATTACACTGTGTGGGTTTACTGGATACTGTGTGTGTCCATTTATTACACAGTGTGGATTACTGGGTACGGTGTGGTGTCCATTTATACACAGTGTGGATATACTGGGTACGTGTGTGTGTGTCCATTTATTACACAGTGTGGTAAACTGGATACTGTGTGTGTCCATTTATTACCATAGTGGATTACACTGGTACTGTGTGTGTCCATTTATTACACAGTGTGGATATACTGGGTACTGTGTGTGTCCATTTATTACACAGTGTGGATATACTGGGTACTGTGTGTGTGTTCATTTATTACACAGTGTGGATATACTGGGGTACTGTGTTTGTGTTCCTATTTATTACACAGTGTGGGTAAACTGGATACTGTGTGTGTCCATTTATTACATAGAGTGGATATAATGGATACTGTGTGTGTCCATTTATTACATAGAGTGGATATACTGGATACTTTGTGTGTGTGTCCATTTATTACACAGTGTGGGTATACTCGATACTGTGTGTGTGTCTATTACACAGTGTGGATATACTGAATACCGTGTGTGTGTGTCCATTTATTACATAGAGTGGATATACTGGGTACTGTATGTGTCCATTTATTACACAGTGGGGGTATACTGGATCCTGTGTGTCCATTTATTACACACGTGTGGGTATACTGGATAATGTGTGTGTCCATTTATTACTATGTGTGTGTGTCTATTACACAGTGTGGATACTGTGCGTGTGTCTATTTATTACACAGTGTGGGTATACTGGATACTGTGTGTGTCCATTTATTACACAGTGTGGATATACTGGATACTGTGTGTGTCCATTTATTACAGTTTAGATATACTGGATACTGTGTGTCCATTTATTATATAGAGTGGATATACTTGATACTATGTGTGCGTGTGTCTATTTATTACACAGTGTGGATATACTGGATACTGTGTGTGTGTCCATTTATTACACAGTGTGGATATACTGGATACTGTGTGTGTCCATTTATTACATAGAGTGGATATACTGGATACTGTGTGTCCATTTATTACACAGTGTGGATATACTGGATACTGTGTGTCCATTTATTACACAGTGTGGATATACTAGATACTGTGTGTCCATTTATTACACAGTGTGGATATACTGGATACTGTGTGTGTGTGTGTCCATTTATTACACATTGTGGATATACTGGATACACAGTATCCAGTATATCCACAATGTGTAATAAATGGACACACACACACACACAGTATCCAGTATATCCACAATGTGTAATAAATGGACACACACACAGTATCCAGTATATCCACACTGTGTAATAAATGGACACACACAGTATCCAGTATATCCACACTGTGTAATAAATGGACACACAGTATCCAGTATATCCACACTGTGTAATACAATGGACACACAGTATCCAGTATAATCCACCTAGTGTAATAAATGGACACACACAGTATCCAGTATCTCCACACTGTGTATAAATGGACACACACACACAGTTCCAGTTATCCACCTATGTATAAATGGACACAACACGACACACAGTATCATACTCCCACTGTGTATAGACACACACACAGTATCGTAGTATCCCCACTGTGTAATAATGGACACACCCACAGTATCCAGTAAATCACACTGTGTAATAAATGGACACACACAGTATCCAGTATATCCACTCCTGTGAATAAATAACACACGCCAGTATCCACACTGTGTAATAGAACACACACACAGTAATAAATGGACACACACACATTATCCAGTATACCCACACTGTGTAATAAATGGACACAGATCCATCTATCCCCCACTGTGTAATAACACACATACAGTACCCATATATCACACTCTATGTAATAAATGGACACACACACACGTATCAGTATATCCACACTGTGTAATAGACACACACACAGTATCGAGTATACCACACTGTGTAATAAATGGACACACACCAAGTTCCCAGTATATCCACCTATGTAAGAATGGACACACCACATTATCCTTATATCCACTCTATTGTAATAAATGGACAAACACAGTATCCAGTTTAACCCCCACTGTGTAATAAATGAACACACAACCAGTACCCGTATATCCATCCACACTGTGTAATAAATGGACACACACACAGTATCCACAGTATATCCACACTGTGTATAAATGACACAACCAGTACCCTATAATCCACACGTGTAATATGGACACACACAGTATCCAGTTATATCCCACTCTATGTAATAAATGGACACACACAGTATCCAGTTTACCCACACTGTGTAATATGGAACACACACCAGTACCCAGTATACCCACACTGTGTAATAATGGACAACACACAGATACCCCAGTATAATCCCACACTGTGTAATAAATGGACACACACATATCCGTATACCACACAGTGTAATAAATGGACACACACCAGTATCCAGTATACCCACATTGTGTAATAAAGGACACCACCAGTAAGGCCATATTCCACACGGTGTAATAATGGACACACACACACAAGTATGCCAGTATCTCCCACATCTATGTATAATGGACACACACACACACAGTACCAGTATATCCACTCTATTATAATGGACACACACACATACCAGTAATCCAGTATAACACACTGTGTAATAAATGGACACACACAGTATCCAGTATCCCACACTGTGTAATAAATGGCCACCATACACGTATCCAAGATACCCCACTTGTATAAGGACACCACACGTATACAATTTACCCCCACTGTAATAATGGACACACCACATGTACCAGTATACCCACACTGTAATAATGGACACACACCTGTATCCAGTATACCCACATCTGTAATAAATGGAACACACACACAGTATCCAGTATACCCATACTGTGTAATTAATGGACACACACACAAGCTCCAGTAACCCACATGTGTAATATAGAGACACACACACGTATCCAGTATACCACACATGTGTAATAAATGACACACACACGTATCAGTATACCCACATGTGTAATAATGGACACACACACGTATCCAGTAACCCACATATGTGTAATAAATGGACACACACACAGTATCCAGTATACCCATACTGTGTAATATGGACACACCACAGATCCAGTATACCCAATGTGTAATAATAACACACACAGTATCCAGTATACCCACATGTGTAATAATGGAACACACACACGTATCCAGTATACCCACATGTGTAATAAATGGAACACACACACGTATCCAGTATACCCACAATGTGTAATAAATGACCAACACACACAGTATCCAGTATACCCCCAATGTGTAATAATGGACACACAACACAGTATCCAGTATACCCCACTGTGTAATAAATGGACACACACACACAGTATCCAGTATACCACACTGTGTAATAATGGACACACGTATCCAGTATACCCACACTGTAATCACGTACCCCACTGTAATGAATGGACACCCACACAGTATCCGTATACCCACACTGTGTAATAAATGGACACACACACACAGTATCCAGTATACCACACTGTGTAATAATGGACACACACACACAGTATCCAATATATCCACACTGTGTAATAAATGGACACACACACACACAGTATCCATATATCACACTGTGTAATAAATGGACACACACACCCACTTATCTATATCCACACTGTGTATGAATGGACAACCACACACAGTATCCAGTATCCCACTGTGTAATAATGGACAACACACACACACAGTATCCCGTATACCCCACTTGTATGTAATGAATGGACACACACACAGTATCCAGTATACCCACACTGTGTAATGATGGACAACACACACAGTACCAGTATACCCACACTGTGTAATAATGGACACAACAACAGTATCCAGTATACCCACACTGTGTAATGATGGACACACACACAGTATCCAGTATACCCACACTGTGTAATGATGGAACACACACAACCCAGTATACCCACCTGTGTAATAATGACACACACACATATCCAGTATACCCACACTGTGTAATGAATGGACACACACACAGTATCCAGTATACCCACACTGTGTAATGAATGGACACACACACATATCCAGTATACCCACACTGTGTAATGAAATGGACCACACACAGTATCCAGTATACCCACACTGTGTATGAATGGACACACACACAGATCCATATACCCACTGTGTAATGATGACACACCACATTATCCATATACCCACACTGTGTAATGAATGGACACACACACAGTATCCGTATACCCCACGTGTAATGAATGGACACACACACACAGTATCCAGTATACCACACGTGTAATGAATGGACACACACACAGTAATCCAGTATACCCACACTGTGTAATGAATGGACACACAGTATCCAGTATACCCACACTGTGTAATGAATGGACACACACAGATAGTATAACACACTGTGTATAAAATGGACACACACGACATATCCAGTATACCCACATGTGTAATGAATGGACACCACACAGTATCCAATATACCCACACTGTGTAATAATGGACACACACACACAGTATCCATATATCCTCCACTGTGTAATCAATGGGCCACCACATGTGTGTGTGTGTGTGTCCATTTATTACACAGTGTGGATATACTGGATACTGTGCATGTGTGTGTCCATTTATTACACAGTGTGGATATACTGGATACTGTGTGTGTCCAATTATTACACAGTGTGGATATATTGGATACTGTGTGTGTGTGTCCATTTATTACACAGTGTGGATATACTGGATACTGTGTGTGTCCATTTATTACACAGTGTGGATATACTGGATACTGTGTGTGTGTCCATTTAGTACATAGAGTGGATATACTGGATACTGTGTGTGTGTCCATTTAGTACATAGAGTGGATATACTGCATACTGTGTGTGTGTCCATCTATTACACAGTGTGCATGTCTTCTCTGTTTTCTTCTTTTTTTAAATGGCAATTATACTAAAAATATGGCTCCTCCTCATCTGTTATCCTTTATTTTATAGAAATATATTTATATCTTCATAGGTGATTGCATTGAGTTTTTAGGAGCTACCAATGAGGTGGGGAGTATAGGATATTGCATATAGGAAAGGTGTATATGTTTGTGTATCTCACTATTACCATTTAAATGACCATCAATAAATGTATATAAAGTATAGCAAAGTATAGTGTGGCACTGTCTAATAGATGGACACACACACACACAGTATCCAGTTTATCCAATACAGTGTGTATATACTGGATACTGTCTGTTCCCATCTATTACACAGTGTGAATATACTGGATACTATGTGTGTGTCCATATATTACACAGTGTGGATATAATGGATTTAAAATACTACACATTTTCTATTAAAAATTGCAGCGAAACAAAAAAAACATATAATGAACCAGGGATATTCATTTCACTTGTTTATAAAATCCAGTTTTGCAATCTCTATTTCTCCAAATACTGGTATTGATAAACATAGTACAGTTGATCCAGGGATATTTCTGATTGCCACTTGGAGTCAGGAAGGAATTTTTTCCCCCTTCATAATTCTGGAGTTTTTTGTTCTTTTTTTTTTGCCTTCCTCTGGATCAACAGGCACTGAGTGAGGGTATTGCTGAGTGTGTTTAACTGGATGGGCATATGTCTTTATCCAACCTCAAATACTTAACTATACTAAACTATAATAAGAACAGGGTTTAACCTATTGGTCTGGCGCTTCACAACAGTTTAAGTTCCTCATGCAGCTCCCTGAGTAATTTAATTGCCCACCCCTGTAAATAAATACTATGTATGTGTCCATCTATTACACAGGGTGGATATACTGGATACTGTGTGTGTGTAAATTTATCACACGGTGGGGATATACTGGAAACTGTGCGTGTCCATCAGTTACACAGCGGGCATATAGTGGGTGCTTTGTGTGTGTCCATCTTTTACACAGTGTGGATACACAGGATACTGTGTCCATCTTTTACACAGTGTGGATACACTGGATACTGTGTCCATCTTTTACACAGTGTGGATACACTGGATACTGTGTCCATCTTTTACACAGTGTGGATATACTGGATACTGTGTCCATCTTTTACACAGTGTGGATACACTGGAGACTGTGTGTCCATCTTTTACACTGTGTGGATACCCTGGAGACTGCGTGTGCATCTTTTACACTGTGTGGATACCCTGGAGACTGCGTGTCCATCTTTTACACTGTGTGGATACCCTGGAGACTTTGCGTGTCCATCTTTTACACTGTGTGGATACCCTGGAGACTGTGTGTCCATCTTCTACACAGTATGGATACACTGGATTCTGTTTGTGTGTCCATGTATTACACAGTGTGGATGTCTTTTTTTTTTTTTTTTTTCTTCCCTTTTTTGAATGGCAATTATACTAAAAACATGACTCTTCTTCATCCGTTATGCTTTATATTATTTATATTTATATCTTCATAGGAGATTGCATTGAGTTTTAGGAGCTACTAATGAGGTGGGGAGTATAGGATATTACATATAGGAAAGGTGTATATGTATGTGTGTACTATCTCACTATTACCATTTAAATGACAGTCAATAAATGTATATAAAGTATAGCACTGACTTATATAAGGTACAAGACAAAATATACAACTTATACAAAACACATAAACTTACTTACAGAGCTGAGATATCTGTTTTAATATGGGATAGTCAAAATGGGAGCTTAAACTACACCCCTGTGACTGCTAAGGGGTCTCCATGTGAATACTGGAAGGAAGTGGTAATGTCAGTATAACATCCAATGATGTGCTGTTTTTAAAACATGTGGCAGTCATAGCAAATCCAAAAAAAGTTTCTGTATGCTACACAGGATGTGATGTGTATTGTAATGGACATATACACCTAGGCTCTTTATAGACCACCTCCAGCCTGTGAGTAATAATATCGGTGAGTAATGAAAGACAAGACATCCCTGCTCTCTGTAGCTAGGCGGAGACAAAGTGAAAGTAGATAAGTGTGTGCTCCTGATGGGACTGATCTGTTTTTAGTGATCTCTTGCACAGTGTGATGTCCTGATTGAGTGCAACACGAGATCCTGTTACCACCTGTTGGGAGAACAGATTATTGGACAGACAATTTACCTTATTGGATAAAAACTCTTAGGCAACAGATAAGTGTACACCAACTTACAAGGACACGCAATATACAGGTGTGGTCAATATTCAAAGTGGTGCATCATAGGCAGGGACTTATCTATTACTGTATGTGTTATGTGTGGTAACTGTTTTGTTATTAAATCATTACAGTACCTACTGATAAATGTAATTAAAACTGGTTTATCTTGTTTAAAGAGTGCGCGGTCTGCTTTGTGCCAGACCACCAGAGTAACACTCTGTGCGCAATTCAACCCATAATCGTTCCACAAAGCAGTGATCTGGTGCAAATTGGTGGCAGCGGTACTGGTAATACCATGTATTCTGCCTGTGACCTTTGTATGTTTGTTCTCTGTATTAAGCTATGGAGGCTGCTACTGAAAGCATTGACTTAAATCCTCCTGTCCTTGTACCTATATAGAAATGCCCAAATTAGACTCGGTAGCTCTATCAGGCCCAATTGCCAAACCTATTTTTAAAACTGATCCATTTGATGAGGTAACTTGGGAGGGAACTGATTGGCTAGAACAATTTGAATTGGCAACCACTATAAATGGTTGGGTTGAAGGTGATCGCTTGCAAGTCCTTAGCCTTTTTTTTAGTGGTAAAGCCAGGCAGGTATACCAAGGAATTAATACTGAAATAAAAAGCAGTTATCAGTTATTAAAAAAATTTTTGAAGCAAGTTTTTCAACTAATTCTGTATGAAAGCAGATATTAAGGATAATACTTTGCATGTCTCCGTCCATTTCTCTAGGTAAACTGGGAATGATAAATATTTGTTTATATGTTAGATTATTAGGGCAATGCTATTATAATAACGTGAGGTACCTTCTGTTGTAAGAAGACTCTATTTCATTTTATACCGTGTGGGGAGCTTTTATTAGGGATGGGTTGCACCTCACTGATGGCAGTGCAGCTGTTTTAGGGGAGAAGATGGCTAGAGGGTTGGAGGAGATTTTAAACTAGGTTCGGGGGGGAGGCTATTGGCAGTCTCACTGGAATAGATAGAACAGGAGGAAAGCAGGGTGTAGATAGGCCAGTGGTGGGTGGAAAGGGGGCTAGCATAGGGGATAGGGAGGCATGTGTATTAAAGTGTACGAATAAATTACAGGATCATAGTCTAAAATGTTTGTTTGCAAATGCGAGAAGCCTGGCTGACAAAATGGGTGAATTGGAAATTATGGCATTGAATGAAAAGTATGATGTAATAGATATAGCAGAAACTTGGTTGAACAGTGCTCACGACTGGGCTGTAAATATAGAAGGATATGCCTTGTTTAGGCAGGACAGAAAAAAAAGGAAAGGGGGAGGAGTATGTGTTTATGTTAAAGAATTGAAGCCAAATTTAAAAGAAGAGAACTGGCGATATGGATACTAAAGTGGAGGCAATATGGGTGGAATTAGGCAACAGGAAAAGGGGTAATGTCATTGTTGGTGTCTGCTATAAGCCGCCAAATGCTAGCAGAGAGGAGGCGAGTCAACTTCATATGCAGTTGGCAAGGGCTGCAAGTTTGGGGAGTGCAGTTTACCATTCTGCCTGACTTCTACCAAGCAGTCCAAGAAGGCCACTGTGTTGTTTTGTATTTTTTCCCTTGTGAATTTAATGTTCTGTTCTACGGCATTGACGTGTTCTGTGAAGGCTTGTACTTCCTTCTGGTGGATTTCAACACAGGTGTCATGCACGTATCTGAACCAGTGGCTGGGTGCTACCCCTTAGCCTCAATGCATCCACACCTTGCATTCAGAAGGTCCCTAACACCTGGCTGTCATATGCTAATTGGGACTTTCAAGGGTACCTACATTGCCAACAGAAAGAAAATGTAATTCTCCCTCTTTACAAAGCATTGGTAAGGCCTCATTTGGAATATGCAGTGCAATTTTGGAATCCTGTGTACAAAAAGGACATCTTTGAAATGGAAAGGGTTCAGAGAAGGGCAACTAAATTAATAAGGGGATTGGGGGAGCTTGAATATGAAGAGAGACTGTAAAAGTTACAATTATGTACGCTGGAGAAAAGGCGCTTACGTGGGGATATGATTACTGTGTATAAATACATTAACGGGCCATACAATAATTGTTCACCAATAGAACATGTCAAAGGACACGAGGACATCCCTTAAGACTTGAAGAAAAAAGGTTTAGGCTTCAAACTCAGAAAGGGTTTTTTACTGTGAGAAAGCTATGGAACTGTCTTCCAGTGGACATTGTTATGGCAGGTTCATTGGTCAGTTTCAAGAAAAAGCTGGATGAGTTTCTGCAAACAAGGAATGTTACAAGTTACTGGTATTGATTCATAGAGTAGAGTTGATCCTGGGAAAATACCGATTGCCACTTGGATTGCCACTTGGAGTGGATCAACAGTTAGACGGGTCAACAGTTAGGCAGAAAATGAAGATATTGCTAGATGGGTTTAACTGGATGGACATATGTCTTTATTCAACCTCAAATACTATACTTTAAAGCTAATCAGTATTCATTGCTCTGAAGTTTTAAACCAATAGCAACTGTAAATCTCGAACTTGCTGTGGTAATTATAAATAAGTACGAGTATAGCATGTTAATCTGAAGCCCATTTAGAGTCACAGGTCACCTTAAGGTGCTGTTTTAACTGCACATTGTGGCAAAATTGACTGGGTCTTTTCTCAGACCTGCAGGTTTATTACATTTAGATCCCCTGTATTCTAGCTGGCAGGTAGCAATTGGAAAGGGAGGGCAGGTTTGGTAAGGTTCATGATTCCTACTGCCTGAAGTGACCTAAATAATCCTTCCCTAGGCCAAAAATGTAATGGCTATGGATGTAAGGGAATGGCAGATGGATCACTTGCATAATTGAGCCCTTGGGTAGGAATCGCTAAAGCACGAAAAATGTCTTTATTCTAGGATGTATGAAAACAAAATTTTCCAGCATTCTGTGCAGCCAGAGTTTTTAAAGGAAATGTTCTCTTCGAAGTTAAATTTTCTAAAAAGTTCTGTATAATAAACTCCCCTGTCCCCCAGCCCCATGGATACCTTTCATATAAAATAATTTTGCTTGTAGCCTCTACGATCAGCCTTTGAGGTTTTGCTCGTTTTGGGGGGGTGGCCTTCACTCTTAACTGCTTGTTGTCCATTAGCAGTATTGTAGCATCCCTGCCCCTTTTGCAACCAATCACAAGAAAGCATTGTTTCTATAGAAACCAGCACACGCAGCAGGCAGCTGTTACTGTCTTTGCCGACTGCAGTGTGCTCTCATTGCGCATGCGCAATCGCACAAGGGTTGTCACTGATATCGGCAGAGGCAGACTTTAGGTTTCAGGAAGTCAGAAGGGGGTTCTTCATTTGCGATACTTTACTGGGGAACAGAGCTGCAAACGGGATAGAGGTATGGGATCCATGCAAATTGTGTCATGTGGCCACTAAGTTGTTTTTATGAGTGAACTATTCCTTTAAACATATGAAAAGATCAACATCCATACTCATCCATACTATCATTAGGCTGTATTGCATCTATATACATTCATTAGCCAATGGACATAACCACGAAACTTACTGCTAACAGAGACTGCAGGTAGTTGTAGTTTTCAAACATGTGAAAGGTCAGTAAGAAATATGTGTTTAAATGTTAGATTATTAGGGCAATGTTATTATAATAACATGAGGCTGTGAGGTACCTTCTGTTATATGAAGGCTCTATTTCATTTTATACTCTGTGGGGAGTGTTTAGCACCTGTAACATCACTTCCCGATAATCTATAAAGCTAATCAGTATCCTGTTCTCCAAAGTCGTAACATAAGCAGCTATAAAGGTTAAACTTGCTGTGATGAATACTAATAAATATAAATATAGCATGTTTATCTGGATCCTGTTTAGGGTCTCAGGTCACCCAATGGAGCTGTTTAGTTTGAACCACACAGTGGGGCAGGATTGTCTGGGTCTATTCTCAGACCTGCAGGATTATACCATTTGATTCCCCTGAATGCTAGTGACTGCCTGAGTTACAGTTTTTAAAATATACCTGTGTAAAGATTCTATACCCACTGTATCCACACATGCTAAAACACACATACATACACATTTCCACTGTGCTCCAATTGGCACACTTTTGGAAGCCTTAAAAGGGGAACTGTGGTCTCCAAACAAGTTTATTTTAAATGAAAGGCCAGGTTCCACCATCAACCACCTCTCTACGTGCTGCACAGCCCAAAATATGAAGAAATCACTGATCAGAAAGTTAGGGGGTGGACGATTCTGAATCTGCGGTCAGAAATACTACTTCCTCTAATCTGCGGTTGGCACATGCTCAGTGCATGACTAGGAGTGGCCCCCCTGTGGCCCCTCCCACTAAGGCTCTGTGTCCCCACCCACAAGGGGGTCCTGTGCCCCCCCCACTTGAACCTTGAACCCCCTACAGAAGACTGTAAAAGCAGCCTTTTCAGCAGAGAAAGAATCGGACAAAGTTTAAAACTGCTGATTCTTTCTCTGCTAAAAAGGCTGCTTTTACAGTTTTCTGTAAGGGGCTATTGGTCTGAGGTGCAAGTCGGGGAGGGGCAATGGGGAGCCCACAAGGGGAGGGGTCATTGGGACCCATGAGTGGGAGGGCCTGCAAGGGAAGGAGCCAGGATGGGTCTGCAAGTGGGAGGGGCCATAGGTCCTGCAAGTAGGAGGGGCCACAGGACCCATGAGCTGGACCACAGAGCTGTGAGTGGGAGGGGCCACAGGAGTCTGCAAGGGGAGGGGCCAGGATGGGTCTGCAAGGGGAGGGGCCACCGGACCCACGAGTGGACTGGGTCACAGAGCCTATGAGTGGGAGGGGTCACAGGACCCACGAGTTAGCAGGGCCACAGAGCACATGAGTGGGAGGGGCCACAGGGGGCTGCAAGGGAAGGGGCCAGGGTGGGTCTGCAAGGGGAGGGGCTATCGGGGCCTACGAGGAGGAGGAGACACAGGGGCAGTCATATGATTTCAGAGCAGGAAGTGCAGGGGATCTGGTGATGCTGCTCCCATATCACACATATAAATGTAAATATCTTCAAAACTATGTAAAATAAATAATGAAAGTAAATTGTAAAAATCCTCAAGAAAGTAATTCCTGTCAATTTACCTTGTGATTTTTGGACCACGGTTACCCTTTAATCTATAAATGAATGTGTAAGTAGCTCTTAAAGGGTATGTCCAGCCCCCAAACAAAACAAAAAAATTAATTTTTATTAGTTTGTGTTAGTGTGGATATCCTTTTTTTTTTTTTTTTTTTTTTTTTTTTTTTTTTAAATGCCAATTATACTGGGGAAAAAAGACTTTTCCTCATCTTGACCTATAAATAAATGTGTATGTAGCACTTACTCTTAAGTGTGTTGCTGCATGACTTTAATCCAGCTTATTTTGCTTAGACACTCCTCCGCTTATTTTTCTGACAGCTCCCAACTTATACTATATTATCATGGATGCTGTCAGCAACTGGCAGAGGAGTGCAGGTAAGTTTTATAGGTTTTGCTCATGGCTCCTGTTAGATTGATTGTAAAACGGAAGGTAAGACATGGCTCTTTACCCCCGTTCTTCAATTAATTAGAAAAAGCAAAGATTCACGTTTTGAGCGAATCTATCCTCATCTATAACTTCCCCACAGCTACAGCAGGACTGCTCACAGAAAATGACTCCGGAAGGACTAAGATTAATGAGAAACTATGTATCTCAACTTTTACAGAAGGAAGCCATCGAGCCTGTGCCAATAACAGAACACACAAAAGGGGCTTCTACTCAATCCTTTTTCTAGTAAGAAAAGCCTCAGGATCCATGAGACCAGTGCTGGATCTCAGAAACCTGAAATACTATGTCTACAATTAAAAATTAAAAATGGAATCTCTAGCCTCCATCATTCAAGCAGTACACAAGGATTCTTGGCTTGTCAGTATCGACCTAAAGGATGCCTACTTGCATGTCCCAATTCCTCAGGGCTACAGAAAATATCTACGCTTCATGGTAGAGAAAGACCACTTCCAGTTTTCAAGTCTGCTATCACAGTCCCCGAGAATATTTACGAAGACTCTCATAACATTAATTGCAGAGATCAGGAAGAGAGGCATACAGATCTCCTGTTACTTGGACGACATACTAATAGTAGCCAAGTCAAAGTCCATAGCAGAACAGCAGACCAAAGTAGTGAGCACAATCCTTCAAGACCATGGGTGGCTCATCAATCTGGAAAAGAGCAATCTCGAACCGAGCCAAGAAATCATTTATCTAGGGGACTAGATAAATGTGTGAACCGTCAGGAAGTACATCCAGGGGAATGGAGCTTGCATCCTCAAATATTCAAAGATCTAACAAAAAGATGGGGACCGCCAACGATAGATCTTATTGCAACCCATCAAAACAAAAAATGTCAAGGGTTCTACATCCGCTTTTCATGCCCAGAAGCCATGGCAGTGGAGGCTCTCCAACAGGATTGGAGTTTGGGGCTTCTATATATATTCCTCCCAATACCACTAATATGGAGAGTCCTGCAGAAAATTCAGAGCCAGAGAGCGAATGTGATTGCAATATTACCAAATTGACTGAGAAGACCTTGGTATCCACTTCTTCTGTCTCTGACAGTCAAGCCTCCAGTACAATTGGAATATCTACCTCATCTCTTGTCCCAAGGTCCAATATTATATCAGGATTACTCCAATCTCGGATTGACGGCTTGGAGGTTGAGAGGGATGGATTGAGAAGTATAGGGTTCCAGGAGAAAATGATCAACTTTTTACTAAAATCAAGAAAGTTATCAACATCCAAAAATAATGTAAGATATGGAAACTTCTCAGAATTCTTGTATCAACAGGGCCTGCTGCCGTTACAATCGACTATAGCTAATGTGGTAAACTTCTTGTTTACCGGTTTTAAGAAGAATCTAAGTATTAATACTTTAAGAGGTCAAGTTTCTGCCATTTCAGCAGTCATAGGGATGAATTGGGCATTAGAACCAATAGTAAAGAGATTCTTTGCAGCAATGATGAGAATCAATCCAAGATCTTTTTCAAAGCCTCCACCATGGAACCTTCTGCTTGTGCTACAAATGCTGGCAGAGACGCCCTTCGAACCATTGGAGAAGATATCCTTATTGCTTCTTACGATAAAAGTAATTATCTTGTAGCAATTACCTCAGCGTGCCGAGTAGGCGAAATTGGAGCATTATCAATAAAAGAAACTCATATTCAATTCTTTGGTGATAGGGTTAGGCTGAGACCAGCTTTTCAATTTTTACCTAAAGTTTTATCAGAATTTCATTTAGATCTGGAGGTGATTCTGCCCTCATTTTATCCTAAGTCTGAGTTGGAGAAAAAGTGGCACCTAGTGAGAGCCCTAAAGATTTATATGAGCAGAACCAAGAAAATCAGAAAGTCTGATCACCTTTTCATTGTTCCTGGTGGCTATAGGAAAGGTCAAGCTCCAAGCAAAAAGACGATAAGCAACTGGATTGTGACCTACATCAGGAAAGCATATCAAATAAGAGGCGGGTTAAAGGCACATTCTACCAGAGCGTTAGCCTGTTCTTGGGCGATAGAAGCAAGAGCATCGAAAGACCTCATCTGTACGGCAATGTGGTCTTCGATAAAAACTTTTGTACGTCACTACAAGCTGGACGTGGTGGCCTCAGTACGCAAAATTTGGACAAAAAGTCCTGCAGTCTGTGTTGGCCGACATAAAATAAATATTGTGTGATTAAGCATATATCTTGCCCGCCCATTATTTAGCTTTGGTGATCTGGGGAAAACAGGAAATCAAATCATACTCACCGAGATTTCTGTTTCCCAGTCACTATCATGGCAGCAGTCACCAAAATGCCCTTCCTTATTTCTGGTTATTAATAAGTTGAGCATGTTAAGCTTGGAAAGAAGACAAAGTATAGTTTGGGGAGGGTACCTTTATACCTTAATGCTTTTTAACTAATGAGCCTTTAGCATTCATTGGCAGTACACCAATATTTATGTATCTATGTATAATTTTATTTATAAAGTGCCACTTGGGTACGCAGCGCTGTACATTAAAAATACAGAGTATACAAACAAGGGGATAAGTGCAAGCCATTATACAAATAGATTAAAAAAATTAAATTAAAGGAACTGTAAACTTAAAAAAATAAGTGTTTGCCAATCGTTTCTATTCTTCACAAGGAGGTGAGAACGCTTATTCCCACCTCCCTGTGAATAATAGTTTGCTCAGCTGACACAGCAGCACTTGCCTTACCTGGCGCTCCACTCGCAGATCCTTCTGACAGCCGCGCTGTCCTGCTCTCCCGATCGCGCGCCTATCTTTTGTATTGGCGCGCATGCGCAAAAGATAGGCGCATGGTCGGGAGACGGGCAACGCGGCTTTTAGATCAGAAGGAGAGAGTGGAGTGCCAGGTAAGGTAAGTGCCGCTGTGTCCCCTGAGCAAACTATTATTCACAGGGAGGTGAGAATAAGCGTTCTCACCTCCCTGTGAATAATGGAAACGATTGGCAAACACTTATTTTTTAGGTTTACATTTCCTTTAAATACAATTTCATACATTGATTATGAAAGCATATATATAAATTATGTGTGAATTGATATACATAATATGTGCAAGACAGGCCTCACACATTAGTGGGGGGGTTGGGTACAAAGTGGCTTATTACCAGCGTAGCAAATATTTTCGTTGGATTTTCTAGGAATAGCTGTAATTTAAAGGGGAACTGTTGTCTCCAAACAAGTTTAAATGAAAGGCCAGTTTCCTACCTTTAAAACGAGCCATCAACCACCCCTCTACGTGCTCCACAGCCCAAGTTTAAAGAAATGACTGACCAGAAAGTTAATGGGTTGGAGGCTGACCATGTGACATTCCTAAGGCTTCTCCTGCGTAGTGCCCGCGGTGAACACACCCAGACTCCCTCAGTGTGTTGAGGGAGACAGGAAGTCCCCCTCCTCTCAGCTGTGTAAAGACCTGCGCTGCAGAGAAGGTAAGGGAATCTACAGAGTATCATTTAGCGAACAAACATAGAAACAGGTGCTGCACCCTTTGCAAATTCAGTATCGATCCTGACTGTAAGTGAAAGTGTATATTACCTACTTACTTCTCAAAAGGAGTGGTTCGGGTGCATATCCGCCCCGAACCCTTCGCTACAGCGATAAACTATACCTTACGTATCTCCCGGGGGCCCTATCCGAACTTGCATGTAAGAGCCCAAATCAAATTTAGTCTGCATATGACTCACCAAATCTTCTGGGTGGCCCCGGTGCAAGGCAGCCCGGACCCGTCGCTAGTCCGTGTCATATAGCTAGAAGAAAACAAAGAAATGGTACCCGGCCAGCGAACTGGAACTCACCACACACCGGCGCACCGTAGTGATAAAATTATTTATTAAGGTGAAACAGCTTAACGCGTTTCGGACCTAGCTGTCCTTAATCATAAGCCCACACTTTAACTCACACCAACAGCCCTTAAATTCACACCTCCCGTGACGTTTCATCCGGCACACCCATAGCGTAATTGCCGTTAGTGCATAGAAACCATCCCACTCTTAGGTAGTGAAGTATGTGCTAGAACATGGTGCACTACAATATCTATACAATCCATAAGTGCAATATACATGGCCATAAAACCATATAAACATTTAAAACATCTATTAAAAACATATTTAAGCATGTAGATATGAATAAATTATATATATACACAATATATTATAACCTAATAGAGTGCACAATTACATATAACCTAATAAAGTGCACGTGCCACGTGTTAAATCTAAAAGCTAAGATTTCTTTATGAAAGACCAGTAAAACAATTAATATCAAAAACCGAATTCATTCCTTAGGATATCTAGTATCGAGGTGAAGATCCACTTCGCTTACAGTATAGCAGATTAGACCATAAGTCCTTATTTCTTAGATTCTGAGTGACTTTTTGGATACCTGTACGTCATATATGTGACATTACTGCCATACACATTTTAAAATGCCTACTACTGGACTATTATCTCTCCTCTCTTAATAGCTCTGATTGTGCTCTCGTATACGTCTTTTAGTATCCTAATGTACATCCTAATATGTTGAGCACTTGTGCATGTGAGTAAGTACACTATATGGTCCGATGCGCAATTAATGTATTGGTATATGGAAATTCATTACCTGATACACTACTGGTAAATGAATTCCCGTCTTCATAAAGTTAACAGGTAATGCATCTAGATGTCCACATTTGTATGAACCCTTTAATCTACACCAGTTGGATAATGGGTTCCCCTTGTTTCTTTGTACATACTTGAGATAGTATGTCCTTGTTGTGTGTTTAAAAGTTGGGGAATATTTTTTTCTTGCGTGTGTGTGTTGTCTTGGCCTGAAATGTCTCTTGATTGGTTGCTCCCTGGTCGTTTTCGTTAGCATCAATCTAACCGGTGTTTCTAAACTCTCTCAAATCTCCATCATTCTAAGGATGGGTAAATGCTTTTTGATTATACTCACGATATCATGAAATTGGGGACTATAGTTGGATATGAATATATATCTTTACTATAGTCTCTATCTATTTTATTATTGTTAGTCATTGTCTTTGTGTTATCTCTTTGTCCTTGTGTTTATTTTATTTTTATTTATATTTCTATGCCTCTTATTATCTATATATTGATTTGATCCTTTGTTTTATTATTGAATTTATCAGCATCTTTTAACTGTTCACTAGTAATATTATCTAGTGAACAGTTAAAAGTTAAAATAAAAATAAACACAAGGACAAAGAGATACCAAAGACAATGATCTACACAATATAAAATAGATAGAGACTATAGTAGATATTTCTTCATATCCACTATAGTCCCCAATTTCATGATATCGTGAGATAATCAAAAAGCATTTACCCATCCTTAGAATGATGGAGATTTAGAGAGAGTCTTAGAAACACCGTTAGATTTGTACCTAAAAGAGCACGTACATTGAGGGACATACTATCTCCAAGTATGTACAAAGAAACAAAGGGAACCCATTATCCAACTGGTGTAGATTAAAGGGTTCACAAATGTGGACACTCTAGATGCATTACCTGTAACTTTATGAAGACAGGGAATTCATTTACCGTAGTGATCAGGTAATGAATATTCCATATACCAAATTAATTGCGCAGCGACCATATAGTGTACTTACTCACTGCACTAAGTGCTCACTACAATATGTAGGATGTACATCTAGGATACTAAAAGCACGTATACGAGAGCACATCAGAGCTATTAAGAGAGGAATGATAATAGTCCAGTAGCTAGGCATTTTAAAAGTGGTAATGGCAGTAATGTCAAATTTATGACTGTACAAGGGTATCCAAACACTCAGAATCTAGAAATAAGGACTTATGGTCTAATCGCTATACTGTGAAGCGATGTGGATCTTTACCTCGATACTAGTATATCCTAATGGAATGAATTCGGTTTTTGATATTATGTTTTACTGTCTTTCATTAAAGAATCTTAGCTTTTAGATTTAACACTTGGCACGTGCACTTTATTAGGTTATGTAATTGTGCACTCTATTAGGTTATTATAAGTGTGTTAATATAATATATTTTATTCATATCTACATGCTTAAATTGTTTTTTAATAGATGTTTAAATTTTTATAGGTTTTTATGGCCATGTATTTGCACTTATTGGATTGTATAGATATTGTAGTGCACCATTTTCTATGCACATACTTTCACTACCTAAGAGTGGGAGGTTTCTTATGCAACTAACGGCATTACGCTATGTTGTGCCGGATGAACACGTCACGGGAGGTGGTGTATTTAAAGGGCTGTTGGTGTGGAGTTAAAGTGGGTGGGCTATGATTAAGGACCAGCTAGGTCCGAAACGCGCTTAAGCTGTTTCACCTTAATAATAATTTTATCACTACGGTGCTCCGAGTGTGTGGTGAGTTCCATTTTCGTGCTGCGGTACCATCTTCTTTGTTTCTTCTAAGGGAATCTACAGCCCTTCTCTGTCACTATGTGAAAACAGCCTTTTCAGGCAGAGTTCTCACTCAGCCTGAAAAGGCTGTTTCCACAGAGTTTTTTTTTTTTTGGGGGGGGGGGGGGGTAAGGGTGTCAAGTGGCCCACAGCACCTGTGAGCAGGTGGGGCTTGGCACCCAAGAGTGGGCGTGGCGTGGCCACATGGGGCTGTAAGGGAATGGGCCAAGGGGGGCCTGCATCTGGAGGAACCATGGGGTCCATGAGTGGGAGGGACCAGGGGGGCTGCAAAGGGGAGGAGATGACACAGGGCAGATTGACTGACAGGTTTCAGAGCAGGAAGAAGGAAGTGCAGGAGACCTGGTGATGCTGCTGCCATATCACACAAAAATGCAAATATCTTCAAAACTATGTAAAATAAACAATGGAAATAAATTGCAAAAAAGGAGAGCAATTCCTATAAATTTACCTAAAGTCATTTTTGGACCACAGTTCCTCCTTAAAGGGCATGTCCATCCCCAAAACTATAATCCCCCCCCCCACTACTGGCCCCATTGTGTAGTTTAATCCTTACCTCACTCCCAGCTCCTATGGTTTCTCCTGTAGTCCCCCCCCCCCAAAGTCCCCAAACTGCCCACCAGGAGGATAGCAGAGTCCATATAGGACTCTGTCTATCCTTCGGGAGAAGTTTGTCATGCGTACTGCAGCCCTTCTCCCCTCCCTCTCAGGATTCCCTCCCCCTAGTGTAAAACCCTTTAGATATATGATTCCCCCTGTCCCCCCAGCCCCAACCGCTCTATTTTATTCTTAGAAAGTGCCCCAAACTTTACTTACCTTCCCTCTTTCCCCCGCCGCAATGAACTCCCGGCAGCCGCGTCCGTGATTGGCTGCCACTCAGCCAATCGTAGACGCGACTGCCGGTCCTGCCCCTCTGCTTGCATTTTCTCGCAAGCAGAGGGCCGGCAGCGCGGCGGAGGAAAGAGGGGAGGTAAGTAAAGTTTGGGGAACTTTCTTAGAATAAAAATATAGCGGTTGGGGCTGTTTTTAAAGGTGGGACATACCCTTTAAAGTTCTGATAAATTATTCATGACTGATTTGTTCCATTAAAAAAACAACAAAAAAAGCTGCCAATCAACATGTTGGTAAATCAAACATTCCTTAATTCTGGCTGCCCAATTACCTATTGATATATCGATGGGTACATACATTTCGCAATGATCGGACATCCATTTGTACCATGATAAGATCATGTGCTACTTTTGTATCTATTTTATTTTTTCAGTATTGCCCATTCCATAGAAACACTATCATTCTATAGCTGATCTTTTTACTATTCATATCAAGTGTGTGATAAAGAGCCTGTGTGGTCCCAAACATGTTGTGTGGCACATGGCTAATAAATATACAACACCTCAAATGCATTGGGTTGTATGAAGTCCTTCTGTGAATCTTTTTGTAAAGGAGTTCTCCTGCAGGAGCCAGGAGAGACGATAAAGAACCCAATCGCTCACATGCACATAGAAGATGGAGTCCGTCGGGACCTGTCAGACTACACGGCGGATGAGCGAGCATTAGAGTAAGAAGCTTACCTTCTCTCCTGGCTCCTGCAGGTAGGTTTTATTGAAGAACGGAAGGTACGACACAGCTCCTTTACCACCCATTCTTCAATAAAACTAAATGGCAAAATTATTTTCCCCAGTGTAGATACCCTTTAATGTCACTTGAAATGTGTTATTGCCAATAGCAGTGTTTATCAACTTTTTTTTTTTTATCACAGAATTTGTATGTCTTGGGGAACCCCTACATTAAAACATGGTGGTGCCATCAGGCTTTTATGAAATAACCAAATAGTAGACATTTTGTGAAATGTAGAGGCTGAGTATGAGAGAATTCATGTTTTCTTTCTTCTGGCTATAAAATGCTAGACAGAAGGCTTTCCTGTTTTTGTTCTTGGGAAGAAAGCCATGAATCACGCTTATTTCTATTAGAAGTACACAAGCGAGATTGTGTAACATGAAGAAAAACAGCTTTTACCAGTCCTTAAAAATGATACACTGGTGCGGTTTTAGAATGATGTAATGTATAAAAAGCATATTTACTTATTTATTTACCAAGCACTTTTTTTCTTGTCTTAAAGTCACACTAAGGCCAAGGCCACACTACAATGCACCAAATCGTGCACACAATTGTGAGCGTTATCGCATGCGATTTTGTGCGCAATTCTTGTGCTTTTTGCGCATGCAATGTTGCCGGTTTCAGTTATGGAAACGCATGCGGTACCAAAACGCGAACGGACGCATAACCGCTTTTTTATGCGTTCCTGCGATTTCCATTTTAGCCAATATCGCAGGCGCAATTGCAAGCGCAACTCGCGGGCGCAAACGCTCTAAAAACATGTTCGTGTGGCCTAGCCCTAACTGTTTTACTTGAGGTTAGTCAACGTTAGTGCCAGATAGTAGTTATAACAGGCAGCAGCATCACCAGGTCCCCTGCACTTCCTGTTTCCTGCTCTGAAACAGTCAATCTGCCCTGTGTCTCCTCCCCTTTGCAGCTCCCCTTGGCCCATTCCCTTACAGCCCCATGTGGCCCTGCCCACGCGCGGGTGCCTAAGCCCTGCCCACTCGCGGGTGCCTAAGCCCCACCCGCTCACAGGTGCTGTGGGCCACTCTGACACCCCCACCCCAAAAAAAAACTGTGGAAACAGGCTTTTCAGGCAGTGAGAACTCTGTTTTCACATAGTGAGAGAGAAGGGCTGTAGATTCCCTTACCTTCTCTGCAGCTGCAGGTCCTTCACACAGGAGGAGGGACTTCCTGTCTCCCTCACACACTGAGGGAGTCTGAGGCTGTGCGGCACTGTGCAGGAGAAGCCTTAGGAATGTCACATGTCAGCCTCCCCACCCATTAACTTTCTGGTCAGTCTTTCTTTATCTTGGGCTGTGGACCACATAGAGAGGTTTTGATGGCTCGTTTTAAAGGTAGGAAAATGGCCTTTCATTTAAACTCAACTTGTTTGGAGACCAGAGTTCCCCTTTAAACTGAAGAAAACATACTTTAAAAATTGGTGGCCATACCCTTTATTGTAATCGATACTGATATATTAATAGAGGATTATTCTCATACCGTGTAAGGATACCAATTTTCCCATAACTTGTTTGGCCCCAAGCCGTAAAACACTGTATAATCCTGGTTGTCTGCATTGTATTGTGCTGGTGATTTTATTTTTGTTGGTAAAGTTGGCCATACACTATGTACTACTTTCCATGACAGTCTGGGCCGATAATTCAAGAATTAACTTATGATAGTCCAGTGCAAGCAGGATAGCATTGAATTGATCTAATATCTGTTTAGTGTATGGCCAGCATAAGAAAAAAGTGTACAATGGTCTCAAAGGGCATGTACACCTTTTTCACTCCACTGATCTGTCTTCTACCTTTTGAAGACTTCTTTTGTCTTAATCTGTGTTGTTCCTTTATGCTTGTGAAGGTATATATATATATATATTATATTATATTTATATATATATATATATATATATATATATATATTATTAATATATATAATCTATATCATTACAGCGCATGCGCCCTGTAGAGGATTAGAACCAGAAAAGGTTGGAGATTTGCATCTCTGCAGCAGTGGATCTTGCAAAAGTTAAATATACTTACCTTCGTCCCTGGCTGCTGCTCAATTGATTGAAGAACTGGAGGTAAAACATAGCTCCTTCACCTCCCATGCTTCAATTAATACATTAAAGGAATAATTTACTTTCAAAAGGAACTATTCCTTTAAAGAAAATCTATTAAAAAAATCAAATAAAATAAACTATTGCACTTAGAATTATAAAATGATTTATAATATAACCTTAAAGGGTAACTGAGGTCTCCATGCAAGTGTCTCTAGTGAGCTCTCGTATACTTTTTAAACAAGCCAAGGATTATGTATCTAGCTTCTCTGGTTGGTAAATTATAGGATTTTAAAATTAATCAGACAGGCAGTATGAATAAGGAACTATGTAACAGTCACATGATGTGCGGTGTAAGAAGCCCCACCCCCCAAAAACACAAATTTTTCTGAAGCTATTTAAAGGGTGTGGCCACCCCCACAAACAACATTTTTAAATCTTGTAGGAAATTGCTATAAACCTCGACCTCGCAAGGCATCGTGCCTTAGCCAAACACAGGAGCGAATTCCGGTCAAGCCCTTCCTGCTTGACTTCCGTGCATGTAAAAGGCATGGAAGTTAAGCAGAAGACAGAGGGGGAATGAAAGCTCATAAGTACATTTTGGGAGATCTTTGAGTGCTGTAAACCTTGTGAGGTCGAGGTTTACAGCAAAAAAGATGACCTCTCTCTCCTCAAGTCATCTCAATTCCTATAAATTTACCTCAGTCCTTTTTGACCCCATTTCCTCCTTACTTGCATTTCCATCCCAACTTCATCCCCCCCCTACTTTCCCCGACTTTTTTAGTTGAATCCTTACCTCACACCCATCTCCATATGTTTCTCCTTTAGTCCCCGCCCCCCCCCCCCCCACCAAAGTCCCCCCAACACTGCCCACCAGGAGGATAGCATAGTCCATATAGAGAACCTGTCTATCCTTCGGGAGAAGTTTGTCAGCGTACGCAGCCCTTCTCCCCCTCCCTCTCAAGGATTTTCCCGTCCCCCTAGTGTAAAACCCTTTAGATATATGAGTCCCTCTCCCCCCTGTCCCCCCAGCCCCAACCATACCGCTCTATTTTTAATTCTTAGAAAGTGCCCCAAAACTTTACTTACCTTCCCTCTTTTCCCCGCCGCATGAACTCCCGGCAAGCCGCGCCGTGATTGCTGCCACTCAGCAATCGTAACGCACTGCCTGGTCCTGCCCCTCTGCTTGCCATTTTCTCGCAACAGATGGCCGGCGCGCGGCGTAGGAAAGAGGGGAGGTAAGTAAAGTTTGGGGTAGCTTTCTTAAATAAAATATACGGTTGGGGCGGGTTTTAAAAGGTGGACAATCCCTTTAAAAAGTTCTGATAAATTATTCATGACTGTTTCTTCCATTAAAAAAACAACAAAAAAAGCGCCATTCCAACATGTTTGGGTAATCAACCATTCCTTTAAAATTCTGGCTGCCCAATTACCTATTGATATAGCGATTGTATACCTTTCCTGCAATATCGGACATCCATTTGTACCATGATAATATCTGTGCTACGTTTGTAGCTATTTTTAGTTTTCAGTTTGCCCATTACATAGAAACACTATCATTCATAGCGTTTGATCTTTCTTACTATTCATATCACGTGTGTGATAAAGAGCCTGTGTGGTCCCAAACATGTTGTGTGGCACATGGCTATAAATATCCAACAACCTCAAATGCATTGGGTTGTATGAAGTCCTTCTTGAACTTTTTGTAAAGGAGTTTCTCCTGCAGGAGTCCAGGATAGACGATAAAGAACCCAATCGCTCACAAATTCACATAGAAGATGAGTTCCTTCGGGACCTGTCCGACCTACAACACTGCGGCATGAGCTAGCATTAGAGTAAGACTTTACCTTCTCTCCTGGCTCCTGCAGGTAGTTTTTAGTGAAGAAGCGGAAGGTACGACACAGCTCCTTTACCTAAACCACCCCATTCCTCAATAAAACTAAATGGCAAAATTATTTTCCCCAGTGGTAGATAACCGTTATGTCACTTGAAATGGTTATTTGCATAGCATGTTTTATCAACTTTTTTTTTTTTTATCCAGAATTTGTATGTCTTGGGAACCCCACATTAAAACATGTGGTGGCCATCAAGCTTTTTGAATAACCAAATAGTAGACATTTTGTGAAATTAGAGGCGTAGTAGATAGATTCCATGTTTTCCTTCTTCTGCTTAAAATGCTAGACAGAAGGCTTTCCGGTTTTGTCTTGGGAAGAAGCCAGAATCACACGCTTATTTCTATTAGAAGTAACACAAGCGAGATTGTGGTAACAGGAAGAAAAACGCTTTTTATACTTTAAAAATTACCGTCCTTAAAATGATACAACTGGTGCGGTTTAGAAGGATGTAATTATAAAAAGCCTAGTTACTTATTTATTTACCAGCACTTTTTTTCTTGTCTTAAAGTCACCCTAAAGGCCAAGGCCACACTACAATTGCCAAATCGTGCACACAATTTGTGAGCGTTCTCGGCATTGCGATTTTGTGTCGTCATTCTGAGTGCTTTTTTTGCGCATGCAAGTTGCCGGTTTCAGTTATTGGAAAGCATGCGGTAACCACACGCTAACGGACGCATAACCGCTTTTTTAATACGCGTTCCTATCCTTTTCCTCTGCGCTTTCCATTTTAGCCAATTATCCAGGCGCAATTGCAGCGCAACTCGCGGGTCCAAACGCTCTAAAAACATTTCTTGGCCTAGTCCCTAAACTGTTTTTTACTTGAGTTATCAACGTTAGTGGCCAGATAGTAGTTATAACAGGCAGCAGCATCACACCAGGTCCCCTGCAACTTCGTCCTGTGTTCCTGCTCTGAAACAGTCAATCTGCCCTGTGTCTCTCCCCGTTGCGCTCCCCTTTGCCCATTCCCTTACAGGCCCCATTGGCCGCCCTGCCCCCGCGCGGTTCCTAAGCCCTTCCCAACTGCTGGTGCCTAAGGCCCCACCCGCTCACAGGTTGCTGTGGGCCATTCCGAACAAAAACCCCCCACCTCCAAAAAAAAACTGTGGAAACAGCTTTTCAGCAGTGAGAACTCTGTTTTTCACATAAGTGATAGAGAAGGCTGTAGTTCCCTTACCGTCTCTGCAGTCTGCCTGTCCTTCACACAGGAGGAGGGCAACTTCCCTGTCTCCCTCACCACTGAGGAGTCCTGAGGGCTGTGCGCAAGACTGTGCGGAGAAGCCTTATGTGAATGTCACAATGTACAGCCTCACACACCCATTAACTTTCTGGTCAGCTTTCTTTATATCTTGGGCTGTGGAGCACATAGAGAGGTGTTGAGGCTCGTTTTACAAGGTAGGAAAATGGCCTTTCATTTAAACTCCCTTTGTTTGGAGACCAGAGTTTCCCTTTAAACTGAAGAAAACATACTTAACAATTGGTGGCCATACCTTTACTGTAATCGATACGAGTCTTAAATAGAGGATTATTCTCATACCGTGGACGATACCAATTTCCCATAACTTTTGTTTGGCCCCTTTAAGCCGTAAACACTGTATTCCTGGTGTCTGATTGTATTGTGCTGGGGACTTTATTTTTGTGGGTAAAGTTGGCCATACCATGTACTGTACTCTACTGACTTTCCATGACAGTCTGGCCGATAATTTCAAGAATTAACTTATGATAGCCCAGTGCAAGGCAGGATAGCATTGAATTGATCTAATATCAGTTTAGTGTATGGCCAGCAATAAGAAAAGAAAGTGTACATGTCTCAAAGGGCATGTACACAACACACCCCTTGTTTCACTCCACTGATATCTGTCTTTCTAACCCCTTTTTGAAGACTTCCTTTTGTCTTAATCTGTGTTGGTTCCTTTATGCTTGTGAAGGTTCTATATATAGATATATATATACTATATCTATATTATATATCTATATAGATATATATATATTATATATAATAATCTATAGATATTCATTATCACCGCGCATGCGCACATGTAGAGGATTAGAAAACCAAAAGAGTTTTTGGGAGATTTGCATCTCCTGCCAGCAGTGGGAATCTTGCAAAAGTAATATATCGTACCATCGTCCCTGGCCTGCCTCAATTGATTGAAACTGGAGGTACACATAGCTCCATCACCTCCCTGCTTCAATTAATACATAAAGGCAATAATTTAACTTTCCAAAAGAACGATTTCTTTAAAAATAAATCTATTAAAAAATCAATAAATAACTATTGCACTTAGAATTATATAAAATGATTTATAATATAACCTTAAGGGGTAACTGAGTCTCCCATGCAGTGGATCTCTAGTGACTCTCATATACTACTTTTTAAACAAGCCACAGGATTATGTATTTTAGCTTCTCTGGTTGGTAAATTATAGATTTTCAATTATAACAGAACATGGCAGTAATTTGAAATACGAACTATGTAACAGTCACATGATGTGCGGTGTAAGAATCCCCACCCCCACCCCCAAAAACACCAATTTTTTCGAATCTATTTAAAGGGTGTGGCCACCGCCCCACAAACAACATTTTTAATCTTGTAGGACATTTGCTATAACCTCGACCTTGCAAGGCATCGTGCCTTAGCCTAAACACAGGAGCGAATTCCGGTCAAGCCCCTCCTCCTTCCGCTTGACTTCCGGGCCTGTAAATGCATGAAGTTAAGCAGAAGACAGGGGGAATGAGAGCTCATAGTACCATTTTGGAGATCTTTTTAGTGCGTAAACCTTGTGAGGGTCGAGGTTTTACACAATTTCCAATTTCCTCAAATATACAATTTAGTTGGGGGGAGGACATACCCTTTAAAGACCGTTTCCGCAGTTTAAAGAAAAAGTTTATTACAAATATTAGGAGTCGGACCGGGAAACGGCTTATGGTGGCCTATAATTTGAAAATTTTGTCTACCCCGATTAGACAGATTATCGATATATTCAAAATAGCACAACTTATAAACCAAATTACTTTTGAAATAAAGCAGAATGAGAGTGAGGAATACATCCTCCTACATAATGATTGAAGGAGGAAGTTGTTTTTAGGGAATGGCATTTTAAAATTTAGGCAAAGTTAAGTATGTGGTCCTGCTTTATCCAAAATTCTATACAATACTCTATATAATACAATATAAAAATAAAGGAATGCTGCTAGTAATAGAACCTTTAATCTTTAGCTCTACAACTGTACAGCTCCTAAAAACAGTAATACACCCTGCCCTGTAACAGAAATAATTAGATTTGTAGACCTTAAAATCAATTATTAACCTGAGGTATAGACATTTAGAGCATTGTTCACATAACCTTTGCTAATTGTGCATGACCATTTATGGTTGTCAGATTAATCTTCAGGTCAACATCTTAAAGCAGAATTTAAAGGTCCAGAATAACCAAAAACTTGAAAGACATTTAAAATTTGAATTTGGCATCCAAGGCATGCTTGGAGTCGCAGTTTTTTGTGGCTTGTAGCTGGTCTCACTGTACTTATGTCATTTAAGGGCAAAAGTGTGTCTACTGAAGCAGGTACCTAGAAGGTCCTTATTTCTGTTAACATCACTACCGTATATACTCGAGTATAAACCGACCCGAGTATAACCGAGGTACCCATTTTTACCTTAAAAAACTAGTAAAAATGATGTACTCGAGTATAAACGAGGGTAGAAAATATGAAACACTAAAGCAAACCTGTAATGAATAAAAATGATTAGAAAATCAACAATAAACAGGAGGTCGATTAAAATATTATATAAATAAAAACAACTTGTTCAGTAGAACTCACTTCAGAAGGAATGCACTTAGCAGCATAATGTTAAGTCACAAAACTAACGTACGGTATGTAAGAACATCTACCGGTACATATCGGTACATACTGTAACAATGGTACAGTAAACTTGTACTGTAATGGTACCGTAAATACCGTATTTAACTGGGGGACCCAAAGTTCAGTGGCTTGGAACAGCAATATACTGGAACAAAACACATTTAAAATCCTTCAAATCGGATTCCTCATCATCGGTTTCTCCAAATAGGGCCTCAAATTGAGCTGGTGTAATGTCATCTGCATAGACATTATCATCACCATACATCACATCTCCATCATTTTCATCACTGCTGCTGTGCTGAAACAAAACATCGTCTTCGCTACCATCATGGCATTACTGATACCGCATTTCTGAAAAGCACGCTTGATGATGTCTTCTGGAATGTCCTCCCATGCATCTCGTACCCACTTTGCTACTAGTTCTATGTCAGCTTCATAAGATTTCCACCTTTTGTCAATTTGGCTTGACCTGACGACATCCATTCGTGCCACATTTTTCGCACACGGTCTTTAAAAGGTTTGTTTATAGACACATCAGAGGCTGTAAAACAGATGTAAGCCCCCGGAATAACAGCCAAAGTGGTTTGAAATGACTTTGCCATTGTTTTGACATCTTCACATATGGGCTCTAAACATATCCCAAAACTAGCAGTGAGGGTTTTTTCTTTAAGGCTACTCCTGGTCGTCCATTCCAAATCTCTTCTAGCCATTTTTGGTTCCTGTTCATCCATCCAGCCTTTGACATGTGGACGGACAGTGATTCGTGGGGGAATTGGCATTTTTAGGCAAGGTCTTCCTTTTAAATATAATAACAGGCCGCAGCTTGACTCCATTGGCCAAACATGCCAGAACCACTGTGAAATGATTTTTTTCATTCCCGGTTGTTCTAAGGAAAATTGTTTTTTCTCCCAAGGATGCCACGGTCCTGTTGCTGGAAGATCAAAAGTCATCGCTGTCTCATCCATATTCCCGATACTTCCGAGGTCATAATTATAGCTTCTTTGTTTTATAATGAATTGATGAATGACATGACCTTTTCTCAAGATTCTTGGCAGCTTTGGGATATCTTCGTTCTCTGGCGCAAGCAAAGTCCAAACCGATTCATGAATCGGGTAACCCATCCAGCTGATGCAACGAAGTTCTCAATACGCACTGTTTTATATTGCTCGTCTTTAGCCATTTGAAGGGCACGTAATCGGATTCCCATGCGTGTTACACAGTATCCATTTAGACGACATTCCACAAACCCATTTATGCAAGCAGTCTCTAGAGCCCCTATGAGGTTTGTTAAACCACGACAAGCCTTTTTTACTTCGGCATCTTTTCCAATTCTGACTTAATTTTTCGCCAGTCTCGCACCTGTCTTTCATCAACGCCAATTCCCGGCCTGCAACAGAATTATTGCTTTCCTCTGCTCTTGACACAACTCTTAGTTTAAAGCCAGCGTCGATGATCTGCGCAATTTTTTACACGACCAACCGTTTCTAAAGATTAAAAAAACAGAAGAACCAGTAAGAAAAATTTCCAAGCAACCACATTAAAATTACAAACGAGCACTGATGCTTTTATATCAAGGTATTCTGCCTTCTGATTCTGATTCAAGATTGTTCTCTGGCTTTAGTTGACCTTTAAATTGACTTAATAAACAATACGGTAGTAAAACAATAACAAGCATACGGTAATAAACAGATTTTTGTAAACTACAACTCCCAGCATGCTTTGTGGCAAGTGCTGGAATGCTTTAACTTGAATACCGTAAATTACTGTAAATAACTTTAATACCGTAAATTACTGTACTGGTACTGTAAATACTGCCACCCAGCAGCCATACTGCCACCCAGCAGCCATTCCCACCCCCAAACCCCCCATGCACAATTAGGTACAATTACGGTAGTACATTAAAAAACATTCCCCTTACTATTTGAGGACTCAGTGCTTGTAGAAGGGACCGGTTCTTCAGTAAGCTGTCCGAAGTCTCCTCCATTAGGAACCGGCACAGTTACAGTAGGCCAGGGTGATGACGTCAGCAGAGCGCGCGGGCAGTAAGTTACGCACGTCCCGCGCGCTCGCCTTACACTCTATGCTGTTGTCCTGGTCCGGTGGTCGCTGGTCCGCGCTGGTCTCCCTCTGCCTTACACTCTGCACTGATGTCTTCTGCGACTCTGGACTGCGAGGGAGGAATAGTAAGGTACGGTACCTACTATTCTTGACTTTTCTTCAACTTTTTTGGGCCGATTTACCTATGACTCGAGTATAAACCGAGTCTAGGTTTTAAGGTATTTTTTGAACCTTAAAAACTCGGTTATAACTCGAGTATATACGGTTACTTGCTGCTTCCACCAACATTACTCTTGTTTATACATTCAGATACAAGCACCCTCGCGTATAATATTAGTTTGCTTCTCTTTTTAGTCTTTAACCTAATTACATTATCATCATTGCTATCTTGGCTTTTTTGTTTAATCTGCTTAAACTTTATAGCAGAGGTTTTCTGTGTTTAGAGTTGTAAGGAAGGCAAAATCCATAGCAGTGCTATGTTACTGGATATTACTTGTTGTGGGACATTCTTTGTAAGAACTTTTTTTTAGTTACCTGTTTTTAAACAATACATACATACAAGGAAATTTACCTAGAGCCAAAATTACTCTGGGTAGATCTTCTAATGAAGAATTAATGTCTGTTTTGCGTCTCTTGATAAATTCTAAACATAGCTAACCTGGACAGCTCCACAGATCTTCAACGAAGTTCTCAATACGCACTGTTTTATATGCTCGTCTTTAGCCATTTGAAGGGCACGTAATCGGATTCCCATGCGTGTTACACGTATCCATTTAGACGACATTCCCAACACCATTTATGCAGTCAGTCTCTAGAGCCCCATATGAGGTTGTTAAACCACGACAAGCCTTTTGACTTCGGCATCTTTTCCAATTCTGGACTTAATTTTTCGCCAGTCTCGCACCTGTCTTTCATCAACGCCAAATTCCCGGCCTGCAACAGAATTATGCTTTCCTCTGCTCTTGACACAACTCTTAGTTTAAAGCCAGCGTCGTATGATTGCGCAATTTTTTACACGACCAACCGTTTCTAACAGATTAAAAAAACAGAAGAACCAGTAAGAAAAATTTCCAAGCAACCACATTAAAATATACAACGAGGCACTGATGCTTTTATATCAAGGTATTCTGTTCTGATTCTGATTCAAGATTGTTTCTCTGCTTTAGTTGACCTTTAAATTGACTTAATAAACAATACGGTAGTAAAACAATAACAAGCATACGGTAATAAACAGATTTTTGTAAACTACAACTCCAGCATGCTTTGTGGCAAGTGCTGGAATGCTTTAACTTGAATACCGTTAAATTACTGTAAATAACTTTAATACCGTAAATACTGTTACGGTACTGTAAATACTGCCACCCAGCAGCCATACTGCCACCCAGCAGCCATTCCCACCCCCAAACCCCCCAATGCACAATTAGGTACAATTACGGTAGTACATTAAAAAACATTCCCTTACTATTTGAGGACTCAGTGCGGTAGAAGGGACCGGTTTTCAGAAAGCTGTCCGAAGTCTCCTCCATTAGGAACCGGCACAGTTACAGTAGGCCAGGGTTGATGACGTCAGCAGAGCGCGCGGGCAAGTAAGTTACGCACGTCCCGCGCGCTCTGCCTTACACTCTATGCTGTTGTCCTGGTCCGGTGGTCGCTGGTCCGCGCTGGTCTCCCTCTGCCTTACACTCTGCACTGATGTCTTCTGGAATCTGGACTGCGAGGGAGGAATTAGTAAGGTACGGGTACCTACTATTCTTGACTTTTCTTCAACTTTTTTGGGCGATTTACCTATGACTCGAGTATAAACCGAGTCTAGGTTTTAAGGTATTTTTTGAACCTTAAAAAACTCGGTTTATACTCGAGTATATACGGTACTTGCTGCTTCCACCAACATTACTCTTGTTTATACATTCAGATACAAGCACCCTCGCGTATAATATTAGTTGCTTCTCTTTTAGTCTTTAACCTAATTACATTATCATCATTGCTATCTTGGCTTTTTGTTTTTAATCTGCTTAAACTTTATAGCAGAGGTTTCTGTGTTTAGAGTTGTAAGGAAGGCAAAATCCACCCCAGAGTGCTTATGTTACTGGATATTACTTGTGGATGTGGAAGGGACATTCTTATGTAAGAACTTTTTTTTAGTTTACCTGTTTTTAAACAATACATACATACAAGGAAATTTACCTAGAGCCAAAATTACTCTGGGTAGATCTTCTAATGAAGAATTAATGTCTGTTTTGCGTCTCTTGATAAATTCTAAACATTAGCTAACCTTGGACAGCTCCACAGATCTTATAATTGTCACTTGGTTAAAACCTTATGTCCCTCACCTCTATAACCAGCCTCTTAGTGTAGAAGTAATTTGTTGAATATTTCCGATTACTGGTAACAAGCCTGTAAAGCGTGATCACAATGCAGCACGTTTACGTGTGTTACTGATGCAATTTGCCCAATTTTCTATTATCGGACATTGTGTGTGTGCTGCAATATATATTTATATGTTTGCACTTATATTTCTCCTCTTTCCTCTGAGGTAAAGGGTGTGTAGAACTTATTTAGGTAGTGAATTAAATAACCTTTTCTGGTTTTTGTGAGAAGGAAGTGTGTACAATTGTTTAAGCTGGGTACACACTATACAATCTTTCCTCCTGACCGACCGTTCAAGGCTGAACTGACGGTCGCAGGCAAAAGCAGCCACATCCGACAGTTAGGCGAGACCAATCGTGTGGTCCACAGAGGATGGCCACAAAAAGCCGTTACACAATAGACACTGAAATGTCGGTCGGTCAGGACGAATTATTGTGGCTTAAGAGATCCTTTTAAAGGTTACACTTAAACGACATAGTTTAGAGCTGCTGGTGGAGCATTATGAAGTGAATCTGATCTTACCAGAGTTCTAAGCAATGCATTTCTCAACAGTGTATCTATTTACAGGTGAATTTTGAAAGGTTGGCACTTATAAACAGCATAGTGCAAAATTTGCACTATTGTTTATGCAAATTTTGCATCATTTTAGTAGAATGTGTATTCAACATTGTCCTTTAATAAGGTACACTCATTAGAAATGCATTGTGTTGTGCTAAGATCAGCACATTATCCTCCCCTTGCAGCTCTGCATACCAATTTGGGTTGCCATACATATAAAATCTACATGCTGTTAAGTGCCATTGCCCCCCACCACAAATATTGCCCCACTGTGTAGCGTTTAAAAGGGTGTGTCAAACAAATTTTGTGTGGCTAAAAAAAAATTTGGCTTCTAAACATACTTATCAGCCCTTGTTCCCTCGGCTGCCTTCAGCATGCTTCTGTGCTTTTCCATGCACTGAAGCAAGCAGAAGGGGCCAGATTGGCAGCGCCCAATGGGATTGGCTGAGATCTTGCGAGATCTAAGTTTTGTTGGGGGTGGACATACCCTTTAAAATATCCTTACCTTTCTCACCCACCCATCCCATCCTTCTGGATCCCTCACTGCTGTTTTTTTGTTGGTGTAACAAATCTCATGCAATCATTTTTGTTGTTGTAGTAGTAGTAGTAGTATTATTATTATTATTAATTATTATTGTGGATTTATATAGCGCCAACACCTTCTGTAGCGCTTTACAATTTCATATATACATTCACATCAGGCCCTGCACTGAAGAGCTTACAATCTAAACACATTTATTTGACACATACAACCTATCTGTATGTCTTTATGATTGTGGGGGAAACCAGAGTGCCCGGAGGAAACCCACACAAGCACAGGGAGAACATACTCTGACTTGGGCCAACAATAACCTGACATATGTACAAAGCTTTGCTAATGCCTGGTACATGACAAAAAAAAGTTATTTGAGTAATCCTACAATTCTGTAAATCACTACACTGAGTATATACAGGAAATATTTCTTCAAGAACTTTTAAAGGGAAATAAAACCTCTGCTTTGGTCTGTACTTGAAGCAATGTAGTACAGTGATTTATTTAGTAATCAATCTAATTTTTTAGTATAGATTTTTTTTTTTACAGCCTTTATTTTTTACACATGAATGTATTCTAAAATAAATTGCCTTGCTTTTACTGTATGTGTGTGTTTTATTAAAGAATTGTGATATGCTAACTAAAGCTTATATGTTAGCCCTAGCTTGCTTTGTTCACATTTAAGCAATGCATGAATTTCAATGGACAGGGTTAATAATTTTTATTAATGGGAAATCTATTTTGTCTCTCACTGCTTCTTTGCAGTACTGTGTATTTTTTCAATCAAAGTACTGAAAAACAAACAACTTTTTGTTTATTCATGACATCATCACTTTGGACAAAGAAGGATGCACATGTGACTAAGGAAAACACCAAGGAAATATCTGCAATATTATTAAAGGGGAACTGTGGTCCAAAAATGACTTTAGGTAAATTGATAGGAATTGCTCTCCTGAGAATTTTTTCAATTTATTTTCATTGTTTATTTTGCATAGTTTTGAAGATATTTACATTTTTGTGTGTGATATGGCAGCAGCATCACCAGGTCCCCTGCACTTCCTCCTTCCTGCTCTAAACCATGTCAGTCAATCTGCCCTCCTCCCCTTTGTAGCCCCTCTGATCCCTCCTACTCATGGAACCCATGAGCCCTCCAGTTGCAGGCCCCCCTTGGCCCAATCTCTTACAGACCCATGTGGCCCCGCCCACCCACGGGTGCCAGGGCCCCGCCCACTTGCAGTTTCCGTGGCCCTGAACACTCGCGGTTGCAAAAGTCCCGCCCACTTGCGAGTGCATAAGCTCCACCCGTGGGTGCTGTGGGCCAATCAGACCCCCCCCCTACAGAAAACTCTGTGGAAACAGCCTTTTCACTGGCTGTTTTCACATAGTGGGAAAGAAGGGCTGTAGATTCCCATACCTTCTCTGTCAGGACTTCACATAGCAGAGAGGAGGAGGGACTTCCTGTCTCCCTCACACACTGAGGGAGTCTGAGGCTGTGCTCTCCAGCGGCACTGCAGGAGAAGCCTTAGGAATGTCCCATGTCGGCCTCCCACCCATTAACTTTCTGGTCAGTCATTTCTTTATAACTTTGGCTGTGGAGCACGTAGAGAGGTGGTTGATTGCTCGTTTTGAAGGTAGGAAAGTTACCTTTCATTTAAACTCAACTTGTTTGGAGACCACAGTTCCCCTTTAATCTTGGTAAAAATGTCCCACTGCATTTGCGCAAGGGGTGTGGTAGGGCAAAGTTAAAAGCTAATGTTAATAGGAGACTATAGGTCTTTATTCTGTTTTGTTAGTTAAGATTTTGCAGTGTACCACACAGGTCTGTATGATAACATTCCACGTTTGTCTTTTGTTTACAGAAGCACAAAACCCTCTAATCAGAAGGCTGCAGAAGTAAAGGATAGTGGTGAAAAATTCTGTCCCATTACAGTAAATCCACGACACACAAGAAAAGCTTTTAAAGTTATGAATGACTTGCGAAGGTAAAATTGGTAACATTTACGTTAATATATATTCCAGTACAGGGTTTTTAACAAGACTCAATCGCATAAATGTTCATTAACAAAATTCAAATGTGCAGCTTAGAAGCTTTTTTTAAATTTTTTTATTAAGGGTTTCTCCACCCCAAAAAGTACTTTTTTTTTGTTGGTATGGACCTCTCCCAACCCTAACTGCCATGTCTAAATGTTTAAAAAGGGACAAGAAACTTACTTACCAAGCTTTGTTCCCTTTGTCTCTGCCTCTAGTGCTAGTTCCGGGAATGGAGTAGCATTTGGGGCTGACATATACAATGTAGGGAAACACATAAGCCACCCTTTAATCAACACATGTGAAAAGCTGGTGTACATAATGTATCAAAATAGCTCTTATATCCTGACAGCACTCACTTAGTATTACATGGTGGCTCGGGTGTATTAACCCAGAGTCGTGCGCTTTCAATAATCCATGGCAAAGCATTGTACATCCTTCTCCCTCTCCTGCCAAATTCGGATGTGTGAAGGTATGTACACAGAACCAAATTGGACTCACCCTCGTCGTCGGGTGCCTCACAGCACTGGACCCTTCACTATCGGTCCTGCAGTCAGCTTTCCACAGATTCCGGCTATGTTTGGGCTGTTAGTGTGAGACTCCTTACACCAAACTCCACATGCGACCCAGGTTTTCAATAAAAACTTCAATCCTTTATTTTGACATTAAAACCACGTGGCATGGACTTGTCTCTCAAAGATTTTTATACTCTTATCCTTGAAAATATTCAAGAGGTGTTTTAATGAATTGGAAAAATAAACAACTGCCAATGAGCTTAGAGTAAAGTAGAAAGGGAGATGCAAATTCTACATATTGTTGGTAAACAAAATAATTAGAAAAAAGATAAAGAAACAAGGACCAGAACAGTCTGTGTATGTCCTAAAATCTCATACACTGCACCAGCAACAAATTTGAATTCAAAGTTTCAGTGGAAATAATTGTGAATATTTTTCTCAGGGAGAGTGAAAGGCAAATGAACCTGCAGGGATATCTCGAAAATGCCAAATTTATTACTAAAAGTTTCAACAAATGTCCCTTTTGCATTAAGGACCATCATGCTTAAGATAATTGGGCTGTCAAAGAGATTTATATATTTATTTTTCTTTTATCTTTATGTCGCCACAGGCCAAGTGCTTTCATACAGGCCAGTCAACTTTATACTCTGTATATATATATATATATATATATATATGTACATATACAGATGCCATTTTGAATTCTACGTGACGTGACACTTCACTACTATGAATAATGGATGTACTGAATGTAATGAACTTCATTTTGTACAAATGCATATTCTGTACCTTATTGTAATTTACCTTTTTTCTTTATTACAAAAATTATATTAGTAAAATATTTACTCTAATTAATAGGACCAAATAATTATGCTGAAAATGATGTGCAATAGGCATAGTAACTTATTATATATTAAGGTATTCTGCAATATTTCATTAAATGTTTGGTTTAAATAGAAAGCAGGCACTGGGGAAAGCTTTCGAACTGTTTACCATCATAGCTTTGCTTTGACTCTTGTGCAGTACGCACTCACAAGGTTGCCCTTTAAAATATTGTTTTATAATGGAGAAGAGAAATAACAGTTAAAAAGCTTAACTTTGAATTAGACTGGAAATATTCTTTATATACTAGAATAAACTGAGAAAATTGGGATTATAAATTCATGTACCCATTAAACCATGCTGTTCTGACTTTGTAGTTTTTAATATTGCTCTTAATATTTCTCTAGTCAGAAGGATATAAAATTCCTGCATATTAAATACAGATTGGGGTACAGATGTTAGTTTGACATTAACACCTCTGCTTACTAAGTCTCCATGGTCTCCTTTTTGCAAAATTATTTGATCAACACTATAAAACCCCCAAAAAAAAAATTGTACCAAGAAGAAACTCTATTAATAATAAAACCAATACTACAGAAGTTGGGATTTATGATTGGATGAAGTAGCACCCCCTTTGCCAGACACAGTCTGTACATCTGAAGGCACTCCGGGGGGTTAATTAGTCTCTCTCATTCTCTTGCCCATTCACACAGCCTGGATTGCTCTTTGAGACATTATACCAGCAATGAACTCTCCAGCTCTCTGCTCTACAGTTCCTCATTTGTGCTTAAAGATTTCATCTTGCCATCCCGTTGTGCTGTCTCTCATTAAACTCCGCCATTCAATGTGCCTCAGGTAGGGAGAATGCAGCAGTGAAAATCCAAAAACCTTTTCCAGTTATGAAGGTTTCAGTCATTTGCACATTTATATTTCAGATGCTGTGCTGTATGATCAAGCCAGATTTTTTAATGTTTACAGAAATTATATATTGCTTGATTAAAAACATTCACAATATGAACACTTTATTTTAAATATGCAAGTTTTGAAATATGCCATTTTATTAAGTCCCAAACATCTTCCCACATTATTTATGTTCAGCTAAGATTCTCTATTTGCTCTTTTTGCAGCTGCTCCATGGCTTGTTATCCTAATAAACCATTCAATAATACAGTTACAAACAAGCTCAATAACAGCATCTGCTATAGGGTGCCTGTGTTATGTTTCTGGACCAGCTTCAGTAGTAAAAAAACTCACACGTGACAAATGATATATGTTTTGTAAGGTCCTTAAAGGGAACTTCACTCTCCTTGTACTCCAAAGTAAATATTTATTAACCCATAAAAGAAGCAACTTCTTACTTTTCCAGTATTCACGGGTGCCACGGGTTCATAATGCCTACGGTATACTGCTTATGAGATTTTTAAATCTAGTTTAAAACTTTGATTGCATCACATTTTCTTTCCTTTTGTTTTTGTTGATAATTTATTTTGAATATAATTCATGTCAGCAATCTTTTGTGAGGCTCTCCTGGCTTCTTTAAAGGTAATGCAAACCGTCAAATCCTTAAGTGTTTTCTCTGAATAAGAATGTGAAGTGCAAAATAATAAGTAAACCTTCATAAAAGTACTGCCATCATTCAGCTGCCTGTGCATCCACCAATATTACAATTTAAACAATAATCACAAAAATGTGCCTGCCAACCTATACACCATCAGGTATAATGGGAAACAATTGATGAAAGGTAAGACATAAGAAACATATGTTTGGTCCTATTACTTTATGTATTACTATAGGCAGTCCCTGGGTTATGAACGAGTTCTGTAGGCTTGTTCTTAAGTTGAATTTGTATGTAAGTTGGAGCAGGTACATATACCTATTAAATGCAACAGTGCAGTGAAGAATGCTCTGATTTGTATGTGGGGGAGACCAAACAGCAACTGCATCAACGTATGACCCAGCACAGAAGAGCCAATTCCTCGGGTCAGGACTCAGCCGTGTACCTGCATCTTAAGGATAAAGGACATACCTTTGAAGATTGTAATGTTAACATATTGGCAAAGGAACATGACTGGTTCAAGAGAGGTGTTAAGGAGGCTATTTATGTGAAAATAAAGAAACCAAGCCTAAATAGAGGTGGGGAGGTTCGACACCAACTGTCTGCCATGTACAATGCTGTTTTGACACCTTACTCTGGGCGTTCCTATAACACCTCTTAGCCACTATCCAATCACGTCCTTAACACTTGGCTGTGATATGCTAATTGGCATTTTCCAGGGTACATGATTGCCACAGATTCTTGTACAAGTCATTCTGAATTGAGAAAGCCAGTCGGATGATTAGCGAAACGTCTTCAAGAACTAAACTTCAAGTCCAGTTGATCTAATTGAATACAACTGATATGGTGGTTAAAGAAGCACTATGCTGTGATTTATTTGGGTTCACTAGAACTTTAAGGAGCTTTAAAGAAAAAAAAAAAGTAGTAGTTTCAGTTCAACTTGTACTTGACGTTTATCCCTCCTTTTGCAGGCAGCACCAGAGGAAGAAAAGCAGGGACACTGAAGCCAGAAGTGCTTGCTGATTACTTTGTATTACAGAAAAACAGGATGTAATGATTCTTCCTCCTACCTTCCCTAGAATTCAGATATACATTTTTTTGGGCTGTATAGTATAACAGTCCATTAAAAATATACAAACAGTACATGCATAATGTGCCTGCAGCAAACTGGATGCATTCATTGTGCATTTCAATGGCAACTGTCCAGTGTTGTGCATTTGGTTGTAGTTTGCTAAATTTGGACTATCTCTTTGTTCAGTGTTTTTCTTTCTTCAGTATTTTTTGTTAGCATAGTCATGTGACCCTGCGATAATACATTAACAGAATAACCACACCTGTAATACTCCCCAAACCCTGCACAATGCATATGTATAATCCCTCTGTATCAGTCATTTATACCAATTTGTGACAGAGAGGTACAGTACCAAACATAATTGGTTCAATTAAATTTTACAAATTTTACAAAAAAAGAAAATTTGTACCGCAACCATAAATGTCCATGTCAAAAAACTAAAATGGGCCAAGTACAGGTATACCCCAAGGTAGAAAAATACTGTGCAGGATAGGTGTTTTACACTGCGGTTGGTATATCATGACTGTATGGCAAAATAAAAATGACGTACTGGTCAGTATTTTACAATGTAAGTAAAGTGTAGTATATTGCTAACTTCATAGAAATATGCCCCAAATGATCAAAAATAATTATTTAAATCACTGTAAATATAGCTGGAGTGAATATGGAAGTTGACCCAAATAAATAAATTGTATAATATGGTGCATTAGTAGAAGCAATTAAAGGGCATGTTCACCTTTAAAACAAAACAAATGGTGGTCAGTTATCAGCCCTCATCTCCAGCTGCTATTTTCCCAGTTCACTATATGCATTTGTAACCAGATATTTAATGACAAGTTGTATTCCTTTCTGGCAAAATTATCTGCCTCCTCCCTCTGCCCAAAGAGCTTTTATAACCTTGAGCATGTGCAGAGGAGGCATCAGGTGAAACAGCAGTCAACCATTGGTTGTGATATTTGTTTAGTAATGCAGGTAATAAAGTGAAAAATATATCAGTTGGGGTTGGGATAGGTAATGGAATATTTACCATTTTTTTGTTTTAAGGGTGAACATGCCCTTTAAGGTCCTCACAAAAACAGTTAAATCTGGAAGTAATAACTTTTGTGACTACAACTAAAAATAGAAAGGACTGCCTATCCTGCTGCTAAAATTGTAACTAAATACTGCAACAACACTTTAACGCAGGCCTCCATTGAGGTATCATCCCTTTATTCAGTAAATATGCCCTTAAATGTAAGTTTAATAAATAAATAAATAAATAAATAAAAATCTGCCACGTTTTGGATGTTCAGCTGATCTAATCAAAATCAACAGTATTAATTAATTAGTTTATTTTATTTATTGGCAAGTACAAGATGAACAAAAACCATTGTAATGTTATAGGAAATCAATTGAACATAAAGAATTCTGGAAGAACACTGCTTCAAAGAAAAGGAAAGTAATCGACCCACATTAATGGTGTAGTGTGATGCAACAAAGACATATACATTAAGGTCCCTGACCTTTATTTTTACAGTCTTAGTTATTTCATTCAACTCCTTCAAATAATGCTTTAGTGGTACATGCTATATACACAACCAATTATAAAGACAAAAGATAGAAGAGAATAGGGCTGAGGTAAAGATGTCATGGTAGCTTTTGTTTGTTCTTCAACAGTACCTGTTTTGTGTTACAAGAACTACATGGGTATCAGCTGCTGAAATGATCTTACCATTTTCTTGCTAAATCTGCTTCCACCCGAGCAGAGGCACCTAAGTCTGAAGTCAGATTGGAATACCTGCAAGCAAATGGCAGCTGTCTTACTACAAAAATGCAGTTGACTGTTACTAAAACTTAACATCAATTTAAATATCTCCTTATATTAGTCAATACATAACTGTATATTTATATTTCTAGATTATGTAGTTTATAAAAGTAGCAGACAGTCCAGAACTGGCCACATGCAACCAAGAAGTTATGCACAATACTAAATAAAAGATTTAAGTTTATATTTATACACCCCAAACAGGAACACTTGATAATTTGATAACAGGTTCACACGAGAGCCAGGATGGTAAAAGTCAACTCTTGTATCAGAATGGTACATTTTCATTGGTTAAAAGTTCTGGACACTGACACATTCCTAAATTTTAATCCACCCTTGGCAAGGTGTTTGTTTGATCTCTCTGAGCTTTTTGGGTGTTCTCTTCGTACTTTGTTTCTAACACAATTCTACAAACATACTGAGTTTGTATGTATGAGTGATAGGGCACTTAGATTATAAACTCTTTGGGGAATGGCCAGAATGAATAATCTATATAGCACTGTGTAAATACAATACAAAACAATGCCATTGTGAAGCTAGGCTATTGTTAAAATACACATTTAATAAATGACTCCAATGCAAATTATAGACTTATTAATGGGCTATAATGATGCCAGTTAAATTCATCGCTTAGCTATGTCACTGTCATTCATAGGCCTATGAATAAGAACGTGTGTTACGTTCGAAACGCGTCAGGCCTGTTAGCCTGTTTGTCTGTAATCAGTTTTAATGTCGAAATAAAGGATTGAAGTTTTTATTATAAAACCTGGCTCGCATGTGGAGTTTGGTGTAAGGAGTCTCACACTAACAGCCCAAACATAGCCGGAATCTGTGGAAACCTAATATCCTTACTGTATATCACAATCAGAGACCTGCTGTCATATCAGCAACACCAGAGTTGCATGACTTAAAATATGAAGTAAGAAAAAAATAACCAGAAATCTAGTGTTTTCTTCATTGATTATATTCATCATTTTGTTCTCATTTAACAAAAAGGACGCAAAGCAGTGAACTTACAGTACCATATATACTAAAAAACAATATTTGACAAAAACTGACTGTAGTCTTGATTGTAGTCTTCAATTTGGGGATAGTGTGTCTGACTCTAAATGGCAATGACATTTTTGAAAGGAAAATTGGAACAACGTTGACCACTAGCAGAATCTGCTCAAGCTTCATAAACATTAGATATTTTCTGTATGAGCAATCTTCCTGACAGCTTCATTTTTTTACAGTCTCTTGCAGAAAGCTACTTTTCCTCAAGTAAACTACAGCTTGATTACTAAGTCGCTTTGCAGAAAACCAGTAACGGTCTCTTGACCATGACAGGTCACAGAGTTTTTAATCATACAGGGACCTTTGTATGCTCTCATGACCGTATAGAAACCATTAGAAACAAGCATGGCAGACAATAAAAAGGAAAACAAAATATTATTTTGAAATGTTAAATACATTTGAATATTCAACAATTCCACCTGCCAAATGATTGTGTTCCAACTGAGAATTAATAAAATGTATGAAAGTAATGAAACAGACTAGAGAGCAGACACAGAACTTTTAGATCAGCTGAAATGTGAAAGCGAATATTTCAGGATGCGCCAGTTATCACAGCTTGGTCTCTGAATAAATCTTTAATTTAGAAAAGCTAACACTTTTACACCTTGCAGTGAGCTAAAAGGTTTATTTAAAATCTAAACATGAACTTCGTCAAGGTACAGTACATGATTCTTTTATGTGTGTGATTTAAAAAGTCTAGGTAACCCTCCTTGTGCAAGATGCATTTGTACTCTTGTTCTCTTACCTTTTTATATAAATCAGCTATTGCTTGACATTACTTCTTACGGTTTTCCATGTGTCTTCTCGTAAAGATGAGGTATTGCAATCTCGGGATGCCTCAGCAATTTATTGCGAAACCTAAAACAATTAGGATTTAAATTTGTGTTCAATCAGGTACTAAGTATTCCAGACGCAATTTTTTAACTGCATGCTGCTGGAGGGTTATATTTTATGATGGGGTGTCATTGGATTGTTATTGTGAATTTCAATTATCCTTATTTAGCAGCTTATTTCAAAGTGACAAGTAAACCTATGGCAGGTTTTTGTCTATATACAGATAAACTTGTAGTAACTGCCTAAAAGGACATCAATTAGATTAGTAAGATACTTCAAAATATCATTCACTAAAGTCTTTCTTCCCTGGGAAACTCCTTCCCTTAAAATTATATCCTTTCTTCTAATCCCAAGGGATACAAAAATTTACTAATAAAGATCGACCTATTATTGTTACAATGCCATTTTCTTTATTTTTAAAAAGCGACCACATAAAATGGAAGCAAGATCTGAGAGCACAGCTTATAAAAGAACAATGGTTACGGTCAAACAATCCAGGCAGGTACAGATACTGAGCGGCCCCACAAAAAGAGCACTGAACTACCCAAACTACAATAGCATGCATTGGACACTAATGTTTTTGAGTTAAAATGTAATGCGTAACGTTGTGATCTGCAAATACTTTTCACATAGCAACAATTTAGGTTTACTTTTTATTGGTCAATCCAAGCTTTAAAGGGGAACTGTGGTCTTCATACAAGTGACCTTTATTAAAAAGGGGGTATAATTATGAATCACTGCCCCTCCCAATCAAAACTATGATAGGCTCCTTCCCCTGCTTTATATAAAGTAATTTTCTATGAGGAGGCTATATCTGTCATAGAAAAAATAAGAAGATGGGTCCCCCTTGGCTCCCGGGCCCCCCTGGTTGCAGGGTCTGCTTCTGGTAGTTACACCCCTGCACACTCCTATATTTAAAATGACTCCAGGATCACTTCTAGATGCAGACTATCCAAAGTTACAGCAGTATAAAGGGTGTTTTTCCAGCTTGCACTGTGATCTGTGACATCCCCAGCACCACTGGCCATCCCCAAAAGTTAGAACATTCCCACTGCTGGGACAGAGCATCGTCAGCTGCATCATAAGCCCCGCCTCCAAACATCTTAATCCTTTTCAAATCTATCCACAAGACTGAAAATATTTTTTCTCCCTTTTTTTCTCCTTTAAGGTGTCCATAGGGAGCAGAAAGGACAGAGAATGAGTGAAGGTATATGCATTTGTATGGAGATCAATCATGGAGATTTAAAAATAAAAACATGAAATATGTAATAGATGTAGCTTTTACAATTATAATAGATAAAATGGTTGGAACACTTTTTCTTTAATTATAACCTAATCACTGATTATTAAAATAATATATCACTTGCTCTTTTTATTGCTGTAACTGATAGACTGCAGCTAGAAACATGATCTGGAGAAATGAGTGTGCTCTTTTTAATAAAGACCACTTGTATGGAGACCACAGTTCCCCTTTAACTAAAAGGGGGCCCTTATTCTGATTACATCATTTAGGATAAGTGACCTGCATCATTAAATGCTTAGCAAATGAGAGTTAAAGGTTGATATTTTACCAGACTTCCTAAGGTAGTTTATGGCTGTCTGTCCTAACAAAGATGGCAACCCTCACTAGAACATTTTAGACAATGATAGTTACTGTTAAGTATTTTAGGGGTGGTCATGTCCACCTAACTGAGTAAATCAAGGTCAAGGAAACTGACAAGTGGGAACTGTCTTCCTCTGTGAAAGGTTTCTGCCTCTGATCTGTCCTCTGAGAGGGCAGTGGCATGCACAGGGGAGCCCTTTCCCCCTTTCCCTTCCTCTGGATCCAATCTCTCTTCCATTCCACCTAGCGTACAACCCTTTTAATATAATGCTCCTCTCCCTTGCCCACCCCCAACCACCATGTTAAAGTTTAAAAAAAAACTTTCCAATGCATACTTACAGCCCATCTTCACAGCCAGCAGCCACGTCTGTGATTGGCTGACTGGCAGCCAGTCACCCGCGGCTGCTGGTCCGGCCGCTCTCTGCTGTTTCTGGTTTAGCAGAGAGGGGGAGGAGATAGCCGCGGAAGTGAAGGGAATGTATGCATTGGAAACTTTTTTTTAGTTTTAACGCGGAGGTTGGGGGTGGGCAGGGGAGAGGAACATTGTATTAAAAGTAAAATTTTTGGGAGGACGTGCCCTTTAAATAGCCTATTAAAATGATGGAAACTACAATAAGCATTATGCACACAACACATACAGTCATATTAACCAAGTGCTGCAGCCACAATGCAGGGGTTAAAGGAACACTAACAGATTCACAATTGGTTAGCATGACGAATGATGAATTCATCAAGAGCGTCTGTGGCACTGGGTGAATATCCCTAATAATTTGTGGCCTATATTATAATGTTTTATTTCTCCTTCAAAGATAAAGTGATATGGGCAAAATTCAATAAACTATAGTTTATTTTTTTTCATACTCTGCTGCAATCTCAGCCAGACAAAACATTATTATGAGCTTATAAGTGATTTTTTTTTTTTTTTTAACTTTTTTTTTTTTTTAAAGCTAATTTTGCAACTTACATTTTTGCAACTTACATTTATAGCTGTTTCTTCCCAGTTGAAAAAGCATTGTTCTGTATCATTTATTTCTATTGCTTTGTGTGAAAGAGGAATATAAAGCTGCAGTTTGTAGAGTGCTTCAGATAAGTACAGGAATACAAACTAGGAAAAGAAAACTATCAAAACATGCAGTGACAAAAACAGAAAACATTGTTCAGCTAACTAATGATAACAGGTTATTTAAAAAAACATAATGACCTAATTCTTACAAATTGTGCAATATATGATTCTGTGGTGTGTACAGTGTGATATGACAGCTGGGAAATAAACAAGGATTTTGCTCCTATAGATAATAATAAACATCAACTCAGCAGTAAAGATGGACACAAAACTGATCTCGAACCCTAGTTCGAGCCGAACTTTACGATTTCAGACGAACTCGAACTATTCGAACTAGTTCGTTTTTCCAGACTCGCTGCTGTATTTCCGATAATTATCAAATTTACAGGCTATTCGCTAACCCTAGAATGTATCGTCTGCTAACGCTCGAAAGTATAGTTTGTTTTCAACAATCCTTGAATGTGCAGATCGTTTTTGCTAACCCTAGAATGTATCGTTCGCTAACCCGCGCATGTAGCCTTCGGTTTTGGGTAACCCTCGATAGTATGGTTCATTTTCGGTAACCCTTGAACATATAAATCGTTTTCGCTAACCCTAAAAAGTACCGTTTGCTAACACTCAAAAATATCGTTTGTATTCGATAATCCTCGAAAATATCGTTTGATTTCCATAACCCTCGAATTTACTGTTCTATTTTCGCTAACCCTAAAAAATATCAATTGGTAACCCTCAAATTAGCCGTAACCCTCGAATCTAGCTTGCACAAAACTCGACAATTGCCCGCTCGTGTTTAAAAAGTGTTTTAACAAGTTTTGGTGATAGTGACATGTTTACCAGATCATTTCCCAGGTGCCACAGCCATTTACAGTAAGTTACCTTTGTTAGTTTAGATGTAAATCACTCAGAATTTTCGAACTATAAATCTCCCAATGACTTTAATGGGTCAGAATTTTCTAACTTTAGAACTTTTACTGAAGTTCAAAAACGGACCGAAGTTTGGCCATCTCTAGTCCAGAATAATGAGAGAATTATTTTTCAGCAGCTTTAAGACAACCAGGGCAATGCTTGTAGAGCCGCTATCAATCTCTTTCCCCCCGTTCTGCAATGTACCAAGCCTAATGCAGCTCTCTGTACATTAACGCAGATTTAAGACTATAATAGCCGATAGCTGCTGTCTGTAAATCGCCCCTAATAACGAGGGGCTAATGCAATAAAAGGTGCAAAGGTTTGCCTATGCTAATCTGCAGAAACCAAGCGGGTGTTATCTAGCTGCAGTAAGAAGCTTATTGGTTGCTGCAAACTAATAGCACTGGAAAACTTCAGCACATTAAATTGCATCGGCCCACAATGTTTTTTTAGAATAATAGTAATTCCGTGTTTGGAAAAGCGAAAATCTTTACATTATTTACAGTATTTTGCATCCGAAAAAATGATGTGCCTCAATAAGATGAAGAAGGAATTAAAATCATACTAATATAGGACCAGAGGGAGCCAAGAAGAGGTTTTGTTGTTTTTCTGTCTGCAGAACAGACCTAGTAAAAAAAAAAAGATATATGGTATTGGACCTGCTTTTCTAACTAAATGCAAAATGAAGGCATTCCATAGAGCATTCAAAATAAAGACATCAGAACATTTCAAATTTAGAGGGAATTGAGGTAGAAAACTTAGAGGCACCCGAATTTAATTATGGCTACAAAATTAGAATTTACATTGAGAGCATGATCTTTTGTAATATAATTACTTTCCTTAAACATAGTGCTAAAAAAAAAAAATGTGTTTTTATACAATATAATCATTCAAAGTAGTCCATATGTAATATGAAATCAACAGAGACTTGAGGTCAAAAGGATGTGTATAAGCTAAGAACAAGGCCTTAAGCCAAAAAAGATAAACAAGATATAATTACAAAATAAACGTGACCCCCTAACTCATCCTGAGAAATAATTGCTAGCATAGAGACTCCGCTTCACTGCTAAACTGAAAATAGGTACAGAAAATGAGATCTGCACCGGCAAGAGGGTTTTTCAAGAATATGTTTCCCCAAAGGCTAGATCCTAGTAAACAAAAATCAGTTTGTGTGTAACAAGGTCTTCTATTGGAAAATAACATTTTATTTAATATATTTATGTCTTAGCCATGCACTATACCAACATTTGTACATTTATTTGTAATTTGGATAAGCTATGTTAAATTTTTGCATTTTCCAGTGTAGAAATAGATAATTTGACAATTCACTTTTTTCCTGCAGGTGGGGGGATTCTTTTAAGGGGTATTGTAAACTAAAAACAGTAAGGTTATAAAATAGCCTTAAAATAAGGTTAGAAACAATAGATTATACACGAGGATCAGCTCACTGTCACAGCTTTCTTGAGAATCCATTGTTTTAATATTGTTGCTTGTAACTTTCCATCTATATTGCTTGACTAAATCTTTTCCTGAACCCCATGAGAGTAGATGTTTTAGAAAACAAGGTGAATTATTAGGCTGTGCAGAATTGGTAATGATTCAGTGAGTATATCTACTGTATGTCTGCAGAGCATATATTTTAGCAATAGATAACATCCTCCTGATTCTGTATTGTTTTAAGGCATTGCTTGCCCTTTAAAAGGACCATAATCCCATACAGTAATCCCCAATTCCTTGGCACTTCAGATGTTTGGAAACTACAACTCCCAGCATGCTTTAGTTGCTTGAAGTTGTAGTTTCCAAACATCTACAGTAGCAAGGAATTGGGGGTTACTATATGGGATTACTGCCCCCCCTCCCCCCCGAGAGCCCCTTCAGTTCAGTGTTAACTTGGTGGGGCAGTCTTCAATCCAGGTAAGGTCAATTACTTCAGTGTGCAATCCGGAAAAAAAGGACAGGTGATGAGGTAGATAACGTGTGTGGTTGTGCAAGTAATGCAATGCTTAAAGGGCATGTCCACCCCCAAAACTATAATCCCCCCACTACTGGCCCCACTCTGTAGTGTAATAAAATCCTTACCTCACATTCCAGCTCCAAATGTTTCTCCTGGATTCCCCCCCAAAGTCTGAAAAACTGGCCACCAGGAGGATAGCAGAGTCCATATAGGACTCTGCCTCCTGTCTCTCCTCCGGGAGAATTTTGTCCTGCGCACTGCAGGCCTCCCCCCCTCCCTCTCCCACCCTCTCCCTCCCGTTTTGCAAGCCCTCCCCCTACCATTAAAACCCTGCGCCCATTAGTAGGTTGCCTTCCCCCAGCCCCAACTGCATTATTACATTTTCCAGAGTCTCCCCCGATAGTTACTTACCTTACCTCTTTCCCCGGCATTCTGAACTGCCGGCAGCCGCGTCCGTGATTGGCTGCCTCTCAGCAAATCAGGGAAGCGGCTACCGGTCCCGCCCCCTGCTTGCAGTTCAGTTCAAGCAGAGAGCCCGGGATTGTGCGGCGGGGGAAAGAAGTAAGGTAAGTAACTATCGGGGCACTTTCTGTAAAATCTAATGATGCGGTTGGGGCTGGGGGAAGGTGCCCTACTGCATATAAAAAAAAAATTTAATGGGTGGACATGCCCTTTAATAAAATATTCTTCTCCCGTACTTGAATACAATTTTCGTCCTGGGACCATGGCCTAGCATGACCTTCATTTATGGCATTTAAAACAACCACTTTTGTTCGTCAACCTTATAGGTGATAGATTATATGAGTTTTTACCAGCATGTCTTTGAAGTTACGTCAAAGACCTGCACTTGATGTATTAATAAAAGTATCTAAATAAACAAGCCCTGTGAGTGCACTGGATCGTTTTCCTGTTTCTATACTTTGTGTTCCCCCGGTAGCACCCAGGCCCTTAAAGGGTAGGAGGATTGAGTGCTTGCATCTTTATTTTATTATATACATACAGGTATTTATACAAAAAAAAAGCAGCAGCACCTAGGGTCATATTTATAAACGCACGGTATCGCACATAAGTGATACCGCACATTATCGGTAAATTGCAATTGCAGCCCTAAATTTACTAAAAAGCGGTACCATGTCTTTATAAATATGGCCCTATAATCATGTGCCTTTAAAGGCATGGATGTGAATATCTTAAAAGCATGCCCAATGTCCCAACAGACTCTATAGTAAGACAAATTTGAGCCGCACATCAGTTTTCTGAAGAATATAAAGGCTTTTATCAATAAATGCTCACATATAAAACAGCAGCAACGTTTATTGATAAAAGCCTTTATATTCTTCAGAAAACTGGTGTGCGGCTCAAATTTTTCTTACTGTACAGTATATACAGAGAGATACAATATTATCTGGTGATTGAAGGACACAACTTTTGTTACAAGCAGGGCTGCATTTATTGCAGACTGGTTGTTTTTACACTGCAATTATTCAGACTCAGCATTGCTGCATGTGTTTCTGATATCCCTTTGATGTTGCTCTGTAGACTGGTTTGAAATAATCTACCTATGCTCTATTACTGGTTAAATATTAAAACCAGATATTCCAATACATCAATAGCGGTGTTACTCAGATCTCCTGTTGAGTACTGAGTTGAGATAACAAATCAAACTTTTGCTGGAAAGTTGTTTTTTTTTTATCTTAGATACTGATAGCCAAATACAAAGAACTAAACTGAGAGCCATCTAAACTAGGGGCTGCCCATTCAGAATAATTCAATAAGCTTATATCCCAGTACATGCCTATGTACAAAGACATAACATTTCAGCTGAAATGCAAAACTGAAACCAGCTCTCCTTACTGAACATTCACTATTTGTAGTGACTCCTAAACCCACCCCTAAAATCTGATTGGTTCAAGATCCAAGATGCAATCAGATTTAAGACTGTATCTAAACCAATCAGATATTGGGGGGGGGGGGGGGTATGAGACACTAAAAAAAAAAGCATGAAATCTTCAGAGAAGCTTAGTCAAACTATCAGGTCTTGTCTTTGTATTTAGGTTAGAGACTTGCAAGTAGATGTCTGTTGTTTGGTCGGACTGCAGAAATGAATGTTTTGTAGCACCAGGGTTTCTTACCTATGGTGACATTGTGTAGAAGTCCATAAACAGCACATAAATGTTGATATATGATAAATGATAATAATAGATTTTTAGGGGGCGTGGCCTGCACGGAAACGAGGTAGCAGCATGTACTAGGCGCTCCTCGCGACTCAAGCCCTGCAGCTAATAACCAAGGAGGAAAACGTCCCTAAAAGACCCAAAAGCGGAGACAACAATTATAAACCATGACAAAGAACAAAAGAGGCAAAACCAAAATCCGCAAACTGATGGAATATTACACTCAGGAGCCCAACTCACCTGCCGACCGGGAGATCCAAGATGGCGCCGGTACCACGCGCTCTCCACACAGTCCGGACCCGGCAGAGACAGAGGCTGGGAAAACAAGGAAAAAACAGTTAAAGGATATAACAGGAGACAAAAACCCACACCTAAACAACACCCCAACAAGGGAATTCACCAGAGAGAAGGCTGACAGTCCTAATCAACTAAACTGTAAGTCCAGATCCCCCTTCCCCCCCCCCAGACAAACCTGGAAAAACATATACCCCAGAAAGTGAGCCCTCTGATAAGGATACACATATGGAAAGGGACCCATTTGAGAACTCTGCAAAACTACAAAAATACCAATACAGCCCTAATCAATCAGAGGACTCAGAGGGGGAAATACCCTCAGCACAAAAACAAAAGGGGAAAAGCACATCCCACATAGGGTTAAACTCAACTGAAGCAGAACAACAACCCACTGCAATACCAAATCGTGGGAAAGATAAAGACACATATGGGGGAAGTGACAGGGGAGAGGGAGCAAACCAGACATGCCCACTGGTGGACTATCCAGCCAGCGAAATACCAGTAACCAAAAACATTCTAAAAAATATGTTAATAACTCAATATAACTCCTTCAAATCAGACATAAAGAACCTTCTACAACCACTAAAAAATGAAATAACAGAAATAATGCAACGTACAGACCACGTAGAGAACAAAATGATGGAGTTTACATCCTCCTTTAACGACCTACTAGATGAACATTACGAAATTGCAGATACTGTCCAAATAATGAAAAATAAAATAGCAGACCTGGAAGACAGATCCAGAAGAAATAATATAAGAATAAGGGGAATACCAGAATCAATAAAACAAGACAATCTCACAGAATTTGTAACCACAATGATAAAAAAAATCTTACCCTCAGCATCTAATACAGAAACAATAATAGACAGAACCCATAGACTGCCTAAAGCCAAATCAGCTCCCATATCAGCACCAAGAGATGTAATAACCAGAATCCACTACTACCACATCAAGGAGAAAATAGCGCAAACAACCAGACAAAAAGCAAACATACCACAACAATACCAAAATCTACAGTTCTTTCCTGATCTATCAGCAACCACAATACAAGCGAGGAAACTATTCCAACCGGTCACTCAACTACTAAGAGAAAATGGAATAACTTACAGATGGGGATTCCCAGTAAAACTCATAATCAATAAAGACGGAAAAACTCAAATCCTCAACACTGTAAAAGAAGCAACAGAGACAATCGAAAAATGGAACCTACAAATCAAACAAACAACACCAACAAAAACAAACCCCACTCCAAATAAAATCAAAAAAGAATGGCAACACCACCCCCAGAAATGATCTATTGGAACAAAACACCCCCCCTCCAACATTATAACAAAATGTGTGTAAAGTCTGAAATGAAATGAAGTGACTGCTATATATTTGAAATACAGGTTAAAACTCAAAGGTACTTCCGAGACAAGGAAATCACCTAACAAAAATAATAATAACACTCACAAAATGAACTGTTGAAATAAAACAAATAATACCATTGCCAAAAGTCTATTTCTGTCTGTTATAATTGTTTGGATATGATTGTTTTGTAGTAGGTAAACCTAATAAAGACTGAAAGAAACCCAATGAAGACACCGAGAAAAGAACGACTTCCCAACAGAAGGAACTACTACTCAACACTACCGAACAACGTACTACAAACAAAACAACCCTCAAGAAACCTAAAGTAAAGTTAAGACAGTTATATACAGTGATATGGTATTAATAGAAGGTATAATAACATAAATAAATTACTTGCTAATATGTTTATAGTCTGAGCACCACTAAGAGGTTATAAGAAATACTGATGTATGTTGTTGCTATAATGCTAAATAAGCTAATAGACTCCACTATGAAACTTAGACTTAGAAATGTCAGAAATGTTGACCAACGGTTAGATATATAATGAAAATATATGCAAATGTTATGTATAAATTGTGAATGTTATGGATAATATATACCAAGTTAATACGCATCTAACACTACATAACCGCTAAACCAGACACAAACTCCAAACAAAAATACTCTAATGCCGCCTTAAAGCTGCCGGGCTGAGGCCAATCAATCCCCCAACATGTCTCCTTCCAAAGAAACAAGGGAGACCCCCTATACAACCCCCCTTAAAATATTGTACATAGTTATACCCCCCACCCCCAGAACTTTACCCCTTACAGGCATGAATAACCCCAAGAGAAAACAAACCCAAACTAATCCAGACACATATCTACATAACAAACCCAAAAAAAAAGAAAAAATGGTCTTCCAAATAATTTCCTACAATGTCAGAGGCCTGAACAATCCCTACAAAAGACACCAACTATACAAAGATCTGAAACAGATCCCAGCGGACATAGTATGCCTCCAAGAGACACACCTTATAAAGAAAGATGAACATCTCCTAAATCACAAATGCTACCCAACAATTTACCAAGCCACATACTCCAAAAAACAAAGAGGGGTAGCTATAATGATCAAAAATACAATAGCAACCCAACTACAGAAATCAATAATAGACCCAAATGGTAGATATATCATTCTGGAAATAAAGATAAACAATGCACTATACACAATTGTAAATCTCTATGCTCCAAACCAGAACCAACTCAAGTTCATCAAAAAAATAACAAATAAAGCAAAACAACTGAAACCCCACAACATAATAATGGTAGGAGATTACAACCTACAACCAGACCCTAATAGAGACACAACCTCTAAATCAACCTCCAAAAACTGGAAATTCTCGGACTGGATAAAAGAAGAAGACCTCTACGACACATGGAGAATTAACCACCCATCAGACCTAGATTATACCTATTACTCACAAACACATGATATTCAAGAATCGACCTATGTCTCACAGACAAATGGACACTCCAAAGAATTATTAAAACAAAAATCTTAACCAAAACCTGGTCTGACCACGCACCGATAACAATACAGATCTCTGAACAATTCAACTACAAAAACACCTCCATATGGAGATTAAACCCATACCTGCTTTCACACCCAGAAACCAGAACCAAAATACAAAATGCAATAGAAGAATACTTTCAATTCAATGACATACCGGAAACCGGTACATTTCCACTATGGCTGGCCCACAAAGCTGTAATTCGTGGATTCTGTATAGGAACAGCCTCGTGGAGTTTGGTGTAAGGAGTCTCACACTAACAGCCCAAACATAGCCAGAATCTGTGGAAAGCATTTGGGGCTGGACCGGCAGCCGCGTCTGTGATTGAATGTGAAGTCATCCAATCACAGACGTGGCTGCCGGCTATTGTGTTAGCTGAGGAGGGTTAATATTTTAAAGTTTATCTGTAAAGACAAGGGATCTGGAGGGTGAGAGGGAGGGCTCCCCTGCGCATGCCAGAGTCCTCCAGGAGGACAGACGAGGGGTAGATACATTTTTACACACAGGAAGGCTCCTTCTCTTCTGTTTCCTGGGCTTTGAATAGGCAATGCAGGACAACCATATGGAGCTGAGAGGAAAGTAAACGACTTTTTTTTAACACTACACAGTGGGGCTAGTACTGGGCAATATTTTAGTTTTGGGGGTGGACATGACTTTCCCCAATTTAATTTGAAATGTTTTCTCCCTAGAACACCTATACATTGTAAGATTGTTCTCTAGTAAGTTGCATTCAGTACATGAAAGTTATACATTCTGTAACTAATGGAGCCCATATACAGGCCAAGTGCAATCATAGGATCGGTTGATCATACGATAAAAATGTTCCCATTAGTCTGATAGGGGGGGAAAAAAAAGTATGCAAACAGATTTTGTACGATATCGGCATATCCTGATATCAAACAACCAGGATTGGTACGTGTATGGTATCAATAGGAAGGATTCCATGTTTTTGCCAGTACAACTCACAGCCCATGTAGTCTTCAAAGAGCCACGACCCCTGACCCCAGTATTCACGGTCTCCATGCCGAGTATTTTCTATATAGATCTACACTCTAATGGAAGTCCCTCAATATACTTTGAAAGATGCTAGATACCATGCAGTTTATTTTCCAGCCCACATGCATTACTGACAGCCTGGATCAGTACATAATAGGCAGGAGATTATACTGTCGTTTTTTGTTTTGTTTTTCTTTTTGCTTCTGTTTCTAGCAAAAATAATAATAATAAAGTTTCTGAATGTACCGGTATTCTTTTCTGGTAGCTCTGGTGGCACAGCCTATAAATACCATATTTTTGGATACACACCACACAAATCACCTCTCTTAATTATGAAACAAACAAAATAAAGCAATGCATTCAGTCTTTTGACTATTTTGTATTATTTCCATTATTTTTCTAGGAAAATATATAAAATGTATACATGTGCAGACTTTATATATAGCTGCTCTGCTAGGATAGTGGCAGAAAGCTCTGATTTTTTTCAAGACAGTGTACATGGGGTTGCAGGTTCGATTTCCCCAGACATTTATTTTGCACTAAAATATTAACATTGTTTCTTTCATTCATGCTTGCTAAGAAATAAACTGCAAAGTTTACTGTTTTTTTGTATGAAAAGCAAATAAATGTACCTTTGTTAGGGACACGAGCATTTCAATATGTTTACACAAAAATTTCACTGAAATCTCTGTTCTGTGTAAGAGGGGAGGGATGATCTCTGAGCTGTTACATGATTGACTCTCAGCTTCTAGGAAGCAAGCCTGCATTTCTGTGAAGTGTTCTGCGTACACTTAGCTGGGTGTGCCAGCTAAGGTAGATTATGGGAGCTAACCCCTTTAAGTGTATTTGGATCATAACAGTCCTTGTTGTGGTAAATATTTTAGCATGTCACTCCAGTAATCCAATGAAACCAGTCACAGCAATCTTTACTCAGGTTAGGTTTTAATATAATATAAAAGAAATACCTAATTATATAAATAAATTACTAGAGTATAAATGAAAGTACTAGAGCCTTGCCACAAGAGGAAAGGAGGTCTCTACCCCATTAAGCTTACAAACTAATTAGGCGGGTAACACAGATACAAAGGAAAGGGTAGAAGTGCAGTAATAGTGCAGTGCAAATAAAACAATCCTATACTTTACTGATTACCAGATCGGTAGGATGTAAGGCTAGGTTTAAACCTGCTAATATAAAGGTGAAGGTAATAGAATTCCAGAGGATGGGAGCCACAAGAAGAGCAGATTAGAAGATGGTTCTGTGATGATCGAATGGTACAGGCGAGAACATATAGGGACGCTAGCGAGGAAATATAAGGAGGTGCAACAGAGCAAAGGGATTAAAATGTTAGGAGAAGGATTTTATATAAAATTCGCTGTTTAATGGGAAGCCAGGTTGTTGTCCGGTAAAGGACAAAATTTGGGATCCTGTTTATTAGAGAGTGAAACAATACGTTGGATGAGAGCATACACAAGCATAGCGGTAGTCGGGCTTTATTGCGAAGGAAAAATTGGCAGGTTTTAATAACATACAGGGAGATTCAATAAATGTTCTTTTGAACATTTGAACCCCCTTAATATTCTGCTCCCCCATGTCCCCCAGCCCCAACCGCATGTTTTTTTTTTAAAAAGCTCCCCAAACTCTTACTTACCTCTCCGCTTTCCTCCGCTGCACTGAATGACCAGCAGCCGCGTCCGTGATTGGCTGCCGCTCAGCCCAGACGCGACTGCCGGTCCCGCCCCTCTGCTTGCATTCTCGCAAGCAAGCAGTGCAGCGGAGGAAAGCGGAGAGGTAAGTAAGAGTTTGGGGAGCTTTTTAAAAAAAAAACATGCGGTTGGGGCTGGGGGACATGGGGGAGCAGAATATTAAAAAATTATTTTCGGGGTGGACATAGCCTTTAATGTGGTTAAAAAAGGAAAGAGAGGAGTCAATAATTACCCCATGGCAGGTTGCCGATTGGATTGGGTAAATGGTGATATTATCAACAGAAATAGAGCAAGATGGGCTAGGACCAGGTTTAGGTGGGAAAATGAGGAGATGGCAGAGATATAGTCAGAGACACTTGATTGGACAAGTAGATTTCTGTATCATCTGCATATAAGTGATACTTGAAGCCAAAAGGGCTAATGACATCTCCCAAGGAAAAAGTGTAGAGGAAGAACAATAAGGGTCCAAGAACAGACCCCTGTGCCTCCCCCACACTGAGAGGAACTGGATAAAAGGTGTTATTAGCATAAGATAGAGTAAATTCTGTTAGAATGATAGGCTAGAAACAAGGATGCTGCTTCATTTCGAATCCCCAAGGAGTGAAGTATCTGCATTAGAAGGGAATAATCAACTGAATCGAAAGCAGAAGAGAGGTCAAGTAGGATAAGAATAGAAAGGTGACCATTGCCCTTGGCAACCTGAAGATAATTCACAGCCTTACACTGAGCTGTCTCAGTGGAATTTGCAGGACGGAATCCAGATTGCAAAGGGTCCAATAGGTTATGAACATGAAGGTAGTTAGTGGTATGGGAAAAGACTAATCGTTCTAGCAGTTTAGAGGCTATCGGTACACCATACAAACCATAAGGAGCAGAAATGTAAGGTAAGGATTTTTTAAATCTATACAGAGGGGCCAGCACTGGGGCAAATTTTAGATTTGGGGGTGGACATGCCCTTTAAAGTGTTTGACAGCTGCACAATCTTAAAATGCCTACCGTATACCCTCGTAATTTACCTGCACCTTTTCCCAATCCAATTTACATCAGACTTGACTTTACGTCAATGGTACAATTTAGTCCAATGAATGTTGTAGGTAAGAACCAGTAAGCAGGTAAATGTTAAAGGGCAAGTCCAGCCCCAAAATGAAAACTTGCATACAGGTGAATAACCCCCCAAAACCGGTAATAGTTTGAAATCTGAAATATATAAGTCTAACCTGAAATCCTGCACAATGTCCTGTTGCCCCTGCACAATGTCCTGTTGCCTGCTTCCTGGATCTTCCAGTTAGTAACTGTCAGTTATGGATTTGACAGTTGACATCACAGCCAATGACTGAATGTTAATCCCCTGTCTGCCTCTTCTGAGCATGCCCAGGCTCAGTAGAGGTTTCTAAATTGCTCAGTTTCCATGAGGCATCCAGAGGCATAGCAGGCATACAGTAATGATTTCATTGGACAAAGTATGATATATCAACATATTTTAAAGAGGCCATTCTTTCTAAAAGATGTTCTTATGAGGGTTGAGTTGTCCTTTAAGGTTCATTAGATGTTTGTCAGAATGAAAGTCTTATCGGCTTTAACATCTAAATATTCTGTGGCCAGCATTAGACATAAACAGGGTTATTCAATAAAAGTTCTTATTATTTAAAATGGTGCTAATTTTTTGTTTTAATCAGATGTTAGCTTTCAAATGTTAAATAAGATCTGGTTGGTTGGTGCAAAATTACCACCATATTAAACGATAAGAACTTTTATTGAATCTCCCTGACAGATTGTAAAAATAATATTCAGGTGTGGCCATGGCTAGTACTGAAGTGCTAGAAGTCTGATTCTCATTCCACAGCTCCATGGCCAACCCTCCCAAAGTTTCTGCCCATCCCTGTAAAAGCTCTGTTCAAGCTAGGGAAGCCTATTCGATAACAGGTCTCACAGGTATGTTTAAAAGCAGGGTGGTGACTGCGAAAAGCACTCCCATAGTACTGTGGAGTGTGAGGCTACCTTCTGATGTATTCTTCAGTGCTTGAAGTTTGTGTGACATTGCTGGTTGAGTAGATTATTGTATTTGCTGTAGACATTTCCTTTAAGCAACTAGGTGTGGCAAGAATAAATGAATAGTACTAATGCCTTTTTTTATGCATGCTTTAACCAACTTACATTTAATGTAACCACATAAGTGCCTTACTTAAAGGGCATGTCCACCCCCAAAACTATAATCCCCCCAACTACTGGCCCCACCATGTAGTGTAGTTTAATCCTTACCTCACATCCAGCTCCATAGGGTTCTCCTGTAGTCCCCCCCCAAAGTGCCAAAAACTGCCCACCAGGAGGCTAGCAGGGCTCTGCCTCCTACCTTGCCTCAGGTAGATTTTTGCCATGCGTACTGCAGCTCTTCTCCCCCCTCCCTAAAGCTTAAACCCCTTATGTCAGCCTTCCCCATGTCCCCCAGCCCCAACCGCATAATTTATTGTTGAAAGCTCCCAAATCTGTTACTTACCTCTCCGCTTTCCTACGCGGAAGTGAGCGTGGGCCGGCAGCCACGTCCGTGATTGGCTGCCGCTCAGCCAATCACAGACGCGGCTGCCGGTCCCGCCCCTCTGCTTGCATTTCCTCACAAGCAGAGGGCCGGGAGCGTGGCGCAGGAAAGAGAGGAGGTAAGTAGAGTTTGGGGGGCTTTCTAAAAATAAAATTAATGCGGTTGGGGCTGGGAGCCCAGGGGGGATCGTATATTAAAATTTTGATTTTAGGGTGGACATACCCTTTAAAAATAAAGGAGAATGACCGCAATAAAATAAAAATGAGTCTGAATGGATTATATAATGGAATTCCTCTGACTTAATATAGTAACTGTAAGGGGCACATTATGCCCTGTACACACCTCAGAGATACTTACAGAGTGTGGACTTTTAGGTTTTCAAGCTGGTGTTTAGGGTTGGGGGTGGGGTCCCCTACATTATGACTTTTTTTTTATTTGGGGTGGAGGTACCCTTTAAGTTTGGGCTGGCGTTACCATTTAAAGGATATGTCCACCCCATAAACTTATTTTTAATATGCTGCTCCCCTATGTAGGGGGGGGGGTTTACAGGAGAACCCTATGGAGCTGGGATGTGAGTTAAGGATTAAACTACACTACATGGTGGGGCCAGTAGTTGGGGGGATTATAGTTTTGGGGGTGGACATGCCCTTTAAAGTAATATTATTGAAAGCCTTCTGGTATCCAATAAATAAAACTTTTCAAGGTTTCAGGAACTATCAGCCTAGCATGACTGTGTCCCACGATGACTACTACATTTTGCATGGTATTGAAATCTTGACCATGTGGTCAAGTAAAAAGGACATGGGGAAGCTTTACTGCAGGCAACGCTGTGATTCCAGGATGGTTCAGAGGCTTGTTTCTGTTGTTTCTATAGAGCTCTGTCGAATCAAAACTGTGATTGGCCACCTTTATATATATGTTGTCATTTCCTTTGATACTCTTCTTAACCATCTCCTATACTGATCTGTCTTTACAATAGAAAATGGTTAACAGTTCTTGTGATTGTCAGGCAGAAGTTATTATTGTGCTCACCTAATGAGTAAAAGGATAAGCAGCGGGGTGGAATTTCTTTTTGACAGTGCCCAGCTGTCCTGCAGTCTATTTCTACTGTGTTTGGTACCGAAATACAAGTAAAACCTTTCAAATATGGTTGCATCCCAGGCTTTAGGGTGGAAGACTGGTTGTATCTGAGTTGTTTTAAACTACTTATTAGGGAATTCTGTTGAAACAAAATAGTATAATTGTCTCCGATTTGAGAGGAAGGAAAACATAGGCATCGCAAGCATTGGTCTGGTTACCGTATACCTGGATGTGGTATGTATAAATGTATTTTTATATCTCCCAGTGTTTAATTAATACTGTATATACTTGAATATGTCAATCCGAGTATAAGTCAAAGTACCTATTTTTACCTAAAAAAATGAGTAAAAGTGATTAACTCGAGTATAATACAAGGGTACAAAATAGACCCGAGTATAACTATATTATGTAACTAATATAGATTTTATACAAAAAGCCGTTAATATCTATATATCCTTACAAATGTTCTTATTTAGGTCACGAGTTATAATAAGTGCTATTGCAATTTTGGTACAGTAATCTTCCGCTTGGACAACCCCAAAAATGATCATGCCCCTGAAAGAGAGACTTACTGCCTTTCTACACCTCCAAAAAGGCAGTTTAAATTGTGCCTACAGTAGTTCCATGCACAGACAGGCCATCAAATCATTGATCTCTGTTGGGCATAAGTCTTTCTCTGCATATGTTGACAGATTCCAGCAATGAGCACTTAGACAACACTTTACTGTCCACCCCCAAATCTATACTTTTCTTGCTTACCAGACTGCGATTTCTCGGCTTCAGCATCCAATGCTCCGGGAATGGAGTTGCATATCTGGGTTTGGCTGGCAGACGCGTCTGTGGTTGGCTGAGAGTCAGCCAATCACAAATGCGGCTGCCGGCTATTGATTTAGGTGAGGGATCCTGGTCCAGTAAGTAAGGTTTTTTTTCTAGCTTTTTTTTTTTTTCACTTGACCTTGTGAACTAGAATATTGTTAGTTACTCTGCATAGACCTGTAGCTTCAATAATTTTGATCTCTGATTTAGATGTTTCACATTTGCTAGTGTATAGAAAAGCTTCGGCACAATACATCCAGGTGTGCAGTAAGAAAGTATAGAAAGTATATTGATTGTGAGGCTTTGGTTGTGACCACTTTTCACTGCATGGACAGTCCAAGACTAAATTATAGGTTTTTGGAAGGTCTTCTAATGTCCCTTAATACATTTTAAAAGAGAGGTGCAGTCTAATGGACATTTTGTCTTTCTAGCCGCTTACTCTAAATTCACACGTGTATATTTAGACTTTTGCAACAGAAAGCCCTGAAAGTAAATCTTAACCCCTATCTTCTCCTTACTCACCAAACTTAGACAAGCTTAAGCCCACATGTAACTTGGCCAAATAAAGACTATCTTTTCACAAAATCCCTACGTGTGCATTGGGTTTCATGGACATTTGTGGAATAGAAAACCAGTATCACACCGCACACAGGATTTCAGCTTCCAACTTTTTTATTTAGTGCATGTGAACATACAACATTTCTGGGATAGCATTCCCCTTCTTCAGGAATAAAATGGCTATCACATACTGCTAAAATTCAAATACAGTATATATGCTCCCACACAGGAACTAACCTCATAGCCCAACCCCTTTTTCTACAAATTCCTTTTAATGAACCCCTTTCTTCATACCCCTTTTTTATTTTCTCTTTCTTGATTACTTGTACCGTACCTAAGAAAAATAACTTGGTTTAGATACACTTACCGTAAATCCCATTATATGTAAAGATATGGATCGATCCCCACTCCCAGCAGGGGAGGAGACTGTGGTTTAATTTTGAAAATAAGGGAAGTCTGGTGGGTTCATCAACTCAGAAGTTTGTATCCTGGGTGGTTAAACAGGGATTATGATTTATATCATTACATATAATGGGCTTTAAGTGTATCTAAAGCAAGTCATTTTTCTTAGCTACAATAACTATTTTATGGTTAAATACGGAATTCTTTATAAAAAAATATATTGCCATGGGTTCAAATGTGGCCCCAGCTCTTGCCAATCTTTATATGTGTTTGTTTGAAAAGATGTTTGTATGCCTGGTAGCAAATAAATGGATATCTTTCTACAGGCGTTGAAATTCTAAAAACTATGTGATTTTGGAAAAGTACCAAGGAAGAGGCAAAAATGTTTGCTTAATCTCTGAATGATCTCCCTACACCAGTAAAACGTACCCTTTCCTTGGGACTGTACGTGACCATTTGGGTACCATGTTGTATCGAAAAGATAAGGACAGGAGTTCAATATTTGGTACAAGCTGACATCCTGCTGGTACCAAACATGAAATTGTGTACAGCCAATTCCTTCTTGTATTATGTAACAATACTGATACACAAAATGCAGAGGTTCAATGGGAGGAGCCTTTTAAAAGACTAAAAAATAGGTGTACCAATTTGATATACAGTATTGTTTATTCAAACATGTAACATTTGAATACACCGAAACGTTACATGTTTGAATAAACACTGTTTGTTTGTTCACGATCAAGACTGATGTGCGCTACCTTCCTTTGTTTTATCTGGATTTACTGGTCACTGGCTGTGACTTTGTAGTGGCACCCAGCAAAGATATTCATCTTTATTATATGGTGGTGCGGTAGGTTCATTTACTGTATATACTCGAGTATAAACCGTCCTGAGTATAAACTGAGGTACCTAGTTTTAGCTAAAAAGGAGAAAAAATATATTGACTCGAGTATAAACCGAGGGGTTTAGTATTTGCCACTTAAGATGTTTGGAAACTACAACTCCCAGCCTGCTTTATTGCTGGGAGTTGTAGTTTTCAAACATCTTAAGTGGCAAATACTTGCAAATAGGGGTAAATCCTCCTTTATTTGTGCATACAGTATGCACAAATAAAGGTTTTACTCTTATTTGTAAATATTTGCCACTTAAGATGTTTGATATTGCCCTGGTGTCCCGGTGGTATTCTCCCACCTTGTCTGGCGGCCCCTCGCTCCACATCTTGCCCTTCAGGATGATGTCACTATCGGCCGCGCAAAGTGAGAGGCGCAGGTGTGTGACATCATCCGGATGCGCACTGAGGATGTGGATCGCGCGGCCGCTGGACAAGGTAGGAGAAAGTTTGACTCGAGTATAAACCGAGGTAAGATTTTCAGGCTTTTTTTAAAGCCTGAAAACCTCGGTTTATACTCGAGTATATACGGTATACTCTTACAAATTTGATTTATTGTGTAAACAACTACAATGGGCTAGGAACTATGGGGTGCCGTTTGTTCCCAGATCATTTAGTCAACAAAAAACAATACTATATTTAGTCGACCAAAAGAAATTTGGTGTTTACAAAAACATATTTAGTCATCAAAAAAAACAATGTTTTGGTGACAAAACTATATTTAGTCAACCAAAATATAAATTAGTCAACAAACTAGCACCAAAATGTATATTTTGATGGCCAAAATCTTTTTTTGTGAACAAAATGTACAGTGGATTGAGACAGAATAATTTTTGCATACAAAAAGTGGTGAAAAGAAACACGTTGGCAAAAAGCTAATTTGGTAGACCAAATAAATCATGTAGCCAAGTGTATGTTTTTAGTACACAAAATTAACTAAGGAAAAACAAGCATACTTTTTGTCTTAAAAATGCAATTTTGTGCACCAAGAGTTATGTTTGGTAATGTTAATGGTAAATGGCAAGCTTTTCCTTTAATCTTTGTAAAAAAATAAAAGTGGTAAATTATTTGCTTTCTTTTTAATCCCTTCAGCAAAAATTTGTACACTTAATGACTCTAGACCATAATATATTTCCCTTTAAACTCTTTAATAAGAAATTTCTGGTATATAATTAACTTCCCCTGTAAAAATGGTAATCGGAAAACGTTTCCTTTAATCTCTGCTGTAAGAAAATACTACTAAATGGCACAGTCCTTATTTTCTTTTTATGGCCAAGGCCCCACTAGGCAGCATGCAAGAGTTATGCTACATAGCAAAATCGCGATTCATGTGTGCTACCACGTGCGCTGCGATTGCTTTGATGTTACCCTATCGCAGCGCATGTGATGCACACAAAAAATTGATGTAATATAGGCTGCGTTGAGTTTTGCGCTACCTTGTAGCACAGAACGTAACGCCTTTAAGGCAGAGGTACAGAGTGGTGCTTATTACCTTACCGGGATCCCTTGATTTAGTAAATCTCGCAAAGGGATTTACAACATTGTGGGATCTAGCAAAGTTAAGTAATGCTGCTTCTGGTTCTGCATCGGCCCCTATGTTTATAAACACAGCAATCTTCTAATGTTCACCAAATAATTTCTGTAAAACAAGTTTGTCCACCAATTTCTGTAAAGCAAGTCTTATCAATTCTTTTCACCAAATAAGTTCTGTGGAACATTTTTGTCCACCAAATAATTTCCATGGAACAAGCCTGTCTTTTTCTGTTCACCAAATTATTTACTGTATGTAAAACAAATAATCCACCCAATAATTTTAGTAAAACAAATCTATCAATTCAGTTCACCAAATAATTTCTGTAGAGTAAATGTTAAAATTTTGTGTATTTTATACATTTGGTCCATTTTTTACATTCGGTCAAAAATTCAGTAAATTAGTTAAATGATACATTTAATTAGTAACCTTCAAATGAACCCTTAGATTTGCCATATTAGGTTCTCACCTGCCTGACTTTTTATATTTCCCCCCTCTGTCTATTCCCAGACAGAGGAAACTAATAAAGGTTACAAATAAATGTATTGTTTCACTAATTCACTGAACTCTTGACCGAATGTAAAAAAATGGACCAAATGTATAAAACACACAAAAATTTTAAATTTGGTCTACAGAAATAATTTGGTGAACATAATTGCTTTACAGAAATATTTGGTGAACCGAATTGATAGACTTGTTTTACTTAAATTATTGGGTAGATTATTTGTTTTACATAAATAATTTGGTGAACAGAAAAGACAGACTTGTTTTGCAGAAATTATTGGGTGAACAGAATTGACTGACTTGTTCTACAGAAATTATCTGGTGAACATTAAAAGATTGTTGTGTTTTTTATAAACATAGGGACTGATGTAGAACCAGAAGAAGCATCACTTACTTTTGCAAGATCCCACAATGTTCTAAATCCCTTTACGAGATATACTGAATCACAGCATCCCGTTCAGGTAAGAAGCGCCGCTCTGTGCCTCTGCCATAAACTCTGCCTCTGCCATAAAGGCGTTAAGTTCCGTACTATAAGGTAGCGCAAAACTCAACACTGCCTATATTACATAGGTTGCTCTGCCTTATTTTCAAGAATTTTTGAAAATAGCACAGTCAACACAAAATGAATCAGGTAACATGAGTTTTACGCTAATTATGGTGCCCGGGCCGCGGGTTGGGCGTCACTGCTTTAGATAGATAGATGAGGCTGCAGTTGGTTTCTTATTTAGCTGGTTTCTTCAAGGGAAAATTTAACTCAGAAAAACTGTAAAGTCCGGTATCCAACCCCTCCCTCAGCGCACACCAATAGAAGAGGATGGGGATGTGTATCGCAATTGCGTGCTGCCTAGTGGGGCCTTGCCCATAAAAAGAAAATAAGGACTCTGCCATTTAGTAGTATTTTCTTACAGCAGAGATTAAAGGAAACATTTTCCATTTACCAGAATTTATTTAGGTAATGCATGACAATTACCATTTTGTAAAGGGGAAGTGTATCATATACCAGATAACCCTTATTAAAGAGTTTAAAGGGAAATATATTATGGGCAAGAGAGTCATTAAGTGTACACATTCTGAAGGAATTAAAGGGAAAGCAAATAATTTACCAGTTCATATATTTTTTTACAAAAATTAAAGGGAAAGCATGCCATTTATCATTACCAAACAAACTCTTGGTGCACAAAATTGCATTTTTAAGACAAAAAGTAAGCCTGTTTTTCCTTTTTTTGTGTACAAAAACCATACACTTATATCTACGTGTATTTTGTCAACAATTTTCTTTTTGCCAGTATAATGTTTCTTTTCACCACTTTTTGTATATAGAAAATATTTTGTTTCAATCCACTGTACATTTTGTTCACAAAAAAGATATTGGTCATCAAAATATACATTTTGATGCTACAATTTTTTTTTATTGTTGACTAAATGTTTTGTTACCACCAAATTTTTTGGGTGGACTAAATATAGTATTGTCACCAAAATGTTGTTTTTTGTTCACTAAATGTATTTTGTTATCACTGAATTTCTTTTGGTCACCAACGTGTGCTTTTTGTTACAAAATGATCTGGAAACAAACGGCACCCCATAAGGAACCATTATGCTACTAGATTTGGTAACAATTCAGCACCACTTTATTGACTTTTGTACCACATATACTCCATGTAGTGGGAACATTTGTGACAGCACAAAAAAAAATATTGACCAATGTTAAAAAAAGCAAGTGGCTCCCCTTTGAACGTACTAAGGTATGCCATACATATAAAAGAGGAAAAAAATGGTTTGTACAGATTTTAAAAAGATGTTACCCACAAAAAAAGGCAGTGAGACTGGCTCCACCAGTGACATAACTAGCAATCACTGGGGCCCCCGGCAAAACTATGTTGGGGCCCCTATCTGTGCTTCATTCGCAGTGGGAGGAGGCTATATCTTTCATAGGAAAAATAAGAAGATGGCCCCCCTCTGCAGTTGCTCCCCTGTAGTTACGCCCTTGGGCTCCACAAAAATTGGGATGCTATTGTTGCCCGAATAGTTACCTGCCAGTTTATGCTAGTGGGTAAGGAGTTTGCCCACCCCCATAGTGGGAAAAGTTTTATAATCAAACAAAGATATTCCTGTGATAGCCGGTATATTGTATATTTTTGAGTATGCCCGTGTATGCTATACAATATTGGAAAAACCAGAACCACTTTCAAAAAATGTATGGCAAACATTGCTGCTCTATTAGGCAGGCCTTAGCAGCAAAAGATGTCTCTGGTGTCACTACAAAATATGGTGATTTGTCAGTCACCAGACATTTTAAAAAAAAAAGGTCTCACCCCCTGTCTAGCTTGAGATGCATGATTATGGATGGTTTAACAGAAGTTGAATTACAACATAGATAAAGATAAATTATTGTTAGTGAGGCCAGATGGATACACTGTCTGGAAAGGAGTCTTTTTATTACCCGCCGGCAGGGTATATAGTGTCTTAAGGGTTTATCATTATTATTAAGGGGTTTGTTTTTAGGATATTTTGTAGCATATATACTTTTTTATGTTTTGTGTTTTTTTTTTTTTATACTTATGATGTGCTAATAAATATATACCGGTAGATACATTTATATGTGTATAGCACTATTTATACAGCAGCAAGGGTTGAGTGCGGGATATAGTATAGTTGTATTGGGATATTTATTGAGCCATATGGATGGTTCTGTGAAAGTGCGTGTGGTTACCTTTAAGATAGTACGCGCGCTGCCACATAGCCACTCACAAGTTATATTTAATGCTGGATGTTACCATGGATCTCCATTGATTACTACTTGTGGGGACATCCAATTAAGTACCTTCCTTGTGTAAAATAAGCAGGGTTATTCAATAAAAGTTCTTATCGTTAAAAATAGTGCTATTTTTTCCCCAGCCAATCAGATGTAAGGTTTCAAATGTTAAATAAGATCTAATTGGTTGAGGCAAAATTAGCACCATAAATAGGAACTTTTATTGAATCTCCCCGCAGGTTTCTTGCAAAAATACCAGTTGACATCTAGACAAATTTTCTTCAAATTTTAAACTAAATAAGCACACTGCTGGATCTAGTGGTGTAGGCTGTTCTAGGTATAGGCCAGTTTATTAATAGTCTGAGTCCAGAATTCTCTTATCAGGGGACAGTTCCAAGCAAGATGCGAGAAATCTGCAGGGGAATCATGACCTTTAGAGCATTCAGGAGAATTTCTGGGGGATATATGAGACATTTGTTGAGGTGTAAGATATACATGGTGTACTAGGTTAAACTGAATGATTGTTTGCCAATTTGTAGGCTTGTATGTGGGAGTTTGCTGTCTCATCCTAGTTTTCCATATTCATTTCAGGTATATAATTAGTCCATTTAGTTAAGATTGCTGTTTTTGCTAAGTGGGAGCTGAAGTTAGATATATAGGTTTATATCCAAGATACAAGTCTCCTCTCTTTTTTGATTTTTATTAGTTGAATAATGGGGCGCAGAGTTATAGGGATATGTGAGGAACCAAATTCCGCACGTAGGCAGTGTTTGAGTTGCCAGTATCTAAATAGATAGGAGTTAGGGAGTTGTATATTTGTTTGTAGTTTCTCGCATGAGATAATTTCATTATCTTGCATAATTTGTGAGAAATACTGTATTCCTTTCCACTCCCACAAGTCCGCACATGCAAAGTAGTATAATTCTGTGAATATTATATTGTGCCACAGAGGATTTTCTTGAAAGCTGCTGTGTAGTTGAAGTAGTTTGTCAAATTTTGTGTTGTTGGATATGAAGCGATGTGCCACCTCCCGAGAGTGTATTTGTTGGGGATTCTAAAAAAGCAATTGGGAGTGAAGGGAGATATGCATAGAAAAGTGATTCTGCATCATATATGGAGAGGGGCGGGGGGTATCCTGTGGGTCTGGTGGAGGAGGCATCACCCAAGTCATTAAATATTTAAGCTGACCAGCTAAATAGTAATGATAGAATTTAAGTAGTGCTAAGCCGGATTGAGTTTTAGGTAGCTGTAGGATTTTTAGATGGACTCTTGCTCTTCCAGGTGACTATAAGAAGGATAATATAATACTGTCCAGTTGTTTAAAGAATTATTTTGGGATATATACCATGCTTTGTTGCAAAATATATAGTATATTGGGGAGCAATATAATTTTAATTAATGCAATCTTTCCCCATAGATTAATAGTAAATTGTTTCCAAATTTGCATATTTGTTTTTAAAATGTTTTTAATTTAAATAAATTGTAGGTAATGTTTGCACTTGGTAAAAGGGAGTATAACAATATGAGGCAATATCGTGATGACGGGGAAGAAACACATAAATGGGTATATTATTGCATGTGAACAAATTAGAGTTGAGTTTTATGAAGTCCTGTTGGTACCTCCGTATATGAACATGTATGGAATGACCACCTCAATCAGTATTCTGATTGAATGGGACACATTTCAGCCATATTTACCAATACGACCAATTGCCATTGGCTGATTTTAGGTAAAATGTCCAAGGGATCATTCTTGTTAGTATATGTCATTTTTTAATGTGAACACTTTTTAAAAATTTTTTTTGCATTCTTGTGCATTGTTCTATGTGTTCATTTCTAATGTGCACTTTGTTTCTTCTTTCTGCAGTCAAAACTTACTATGTGATGTGACGATAGTAGCTGAGGATGTGGAGATTGCTGCTCATAAGGTTGTATTGGCAGCCTGCAGCCCTTACTTCCATGCTATGTTTACAGGTACTCGGTTCAATTGTTACTGGTCTTGCATGTTAAAGGAGAATTAAATGGTAGCTACGGTTACAAAACACTCCCCTCTCCCTTCCATATGCTCCCAGGAGTACATTAGATTGGGCAGGATAATTGCCCAAATTCCTTCTCCTTACCAGTTCCACCTCATCTACTGGTTTGGTCTGGCAAGGCAGGTAATGCACTATTAAAGGTTGGCACACACGTTTGATCCGATGGTATCATCCCTTTATCGTTAGTGTGTGTAGCGCTTTTTACGAGTGGTCCCGTCAGACTCTCGATTTCATGGAAATGCCCGAAAATTTCCCCTGGCCTCAGTTGTCTCCTTGTAATAAAAAAAAGTATAGGAAGTCGGCCACGGCTGAGGGAAATGTGCAGTCTCGAGCGCTCTCCCTGTACTTTACATAGGAAGACCGCTCAGGACTGTGAGTAGCGTGATCTTTAAAAAGTGACAGACAGAATCTTATAGATCATTCATGTGTGTAACCAGCTTAAAGGGCATGTCCATTCAAAAAACAAGTTTAGCTAGAAATGTAGATCACCCGGTAAACCCCACTTTAGCATTCTTAATATTTGTCAAAGATGTCCCTGAAGTTGCTTATCTAACCCGGTAAATTGCAGTAAGTTGCAATTTACCTATCCAGCAGTTCAGCTGGAAGAAAAGCACATGTACTCATGGCACTCTTTATAAACCTCCCCCTCACATTGGCACTTGCACGAGTTGGAGATAGGGGTGTGTCACAGCAAGTGTGGCTGTGTCATGTTTCTTATATAGCTTGTAAGTAGATTAAGAGTAATCTCTCCCTCATTCCTACTATGTATAAGTTTTAATTTATAACTAGAATTAAATTCGAGTTCAGTGCTCTTTTAACTTGCAGAGATTGCAGTATTGCATGTCTACAGCTGTAGTGCAATAACTGAGGAAAGTATGCACTTGCTCCCTGTTGTCAATTAACCACATAGCTGCTCCTAGAGGAATCCATTGTGTAAAATTTTACACAAATACCAATGGTTAGTGACTGTGAATCATACATTAAGAAATATATTTTGGGTTTCCGTCTATTCATTTTTGTCTACGTTTTGCCCTATGTATGCAATTAATTTGACTTTAAGAGATAAATTACTGTTCTTTCTATTTTTTCTTCTGTTTTATTTTTCCACTTTTTTGGACTGTTTCTCCTCCCTCAGTTTTTAAGTTTTAGACACGAAATTCGGTACATATGTGCTGGACACATAGGAGAACTGTGTTGTCTTCTAGCTAAGGAAAAAAGTTAACAATAGTCAAAAAAAGTTCGTTTTATGGTCATAAACGTAAAAGCACATACATCCCCAACCGGACACAGGTAAACTCATCAACTGATCTACCCCTCCATTCCAATGGCAGCCATATTCAAAGGGTAAGTATAGTCAAAAAACTAATTTTAACCAATCGCCAAAAAAGATACTATTTACCCCTTCAACCTGACACAGCTACACACACCTACTGACCTACCCCTCCATTCCCATGGCAGCCATATTTAAAGGGTAAGTATAGTTAAAAAAAACAAATTTTAACCAATTATCAAAAAAGTAAGTTTTTTACATCCCAACCTGACATGGGTACACACACCAACTGACCTACCAGTACATTCATGTGGCAGTCCTATTCAAAGGCTAAGTATAGTAAAAAACAAACTAATTTTAACCAATCACCAAAAAAGACACTATTTACCCCTTCAACCTGACACAGGTACACACACCTACTGACCTACCCTTTCATCCCATGGCAGCCATACTTAAGGGTAACTGTATTAAAAATAAAACAACAATGTAGGCATTATTGCCATTATTGAGTTTAAAAAGATGCAGCACAGACACATTTCCTTCCAAAATGCAGCCTTTCAAGCTTTTAGTTTATATTTAATCTATGTCTGGTTAAAATGTAATAATAGAATTGGAAAAATGCTCAAAATAAGGTTACATTTTATTCCACTTACCATTTACTATTTTTTGCAGTTTCTACAGTTTTTTTTCTAATTTGTTGTTAATTACCCCCTAAAACAATTTATCAGTGTTGAATAGGTTATAAACCCAGAATTTCTGCTTCCCGTAATACTCATGTAATACTTAGGTCTTTTGTTTTAGTAGAAAATTGTACCGTGTTAGCCATTGATGAAAGTGAAGATATCTTGGATATAAAATAATACCTTTTATTGGCTAACTAAAATGATTGAAAATGCCTGAGGAAGAAGCCTAAGTGCTTCGAAAGCTTGCGTTTTCAATCATTTTATTTAGCCAATAAAAGCTATTATTTCAGATTGAGGATGTCTTCGTCTTTTATTTTGAAATTGTGTTTTATTTGCATTTGTGTGTATGTTTGTGTCAGAGAGACATAATTTGAGTTAGAGTAGCTTCAGATCCAGTTAAATTTCATGTGAGCTTTGTCCTTGAAACCTTGGAATGTTCACTTTTGAAGGTTCTACCCATTAAAAATGAATGGGTGAAAAGTCTGGAAAATGTCCATGCATAACTTGGGAATCCTTCCATTGAATCCTTAGCTAGAAAACAACACATTTCTCCTATGTATCCCACACATCCATACCTCGTGTCACTAGCTCAAACACTGTTGGAGAAAATACAACCCAAAAAAAATATGGAATTGCAGAGAACACTAATTTGACATTGTTTTCTAGATTAGATTTAGGATTCTCTCGGATTATTGTAGGAAAACTAATTTCCACTTAAATTTTGCGTATTGCTGACATTTCTTAGAGGAATAATTATGGTGGGATGAAGTTTACTGTGGGCTTTTTTGATCTGCTAATTTATATGAACAAACTAATTAAAGGGACACTAAACTGGTAAATCCATGTAGCTTGCCTCATTAGTTGTTGTTCACTGGACAGTGCGCTGATCACCTTGTGAAAAGCTACTAGTGGAGCAATGGCAGGTAAGTTTAATGCCGAAACCCAGGTGTTCTATCATCCACAGGAAGGTGGGAATACACAATCTCACCTCACTGTGAATAAAAGATGAAGAGGCAAGCTACATGTATTTACCAGTTTAGTTTCCCTTTTATTACTTTATTACTTGTAATAATAGCTAGTGTCCCTTGGCAGACAAGTAGAAATATGAAACCTGCTTTAATAACCCATTATCCATTTAATCTGTAGGTGAGATGAGTGAGAGTCGAGCAAAAAGAGTAAGAATAAAAGAAGTGGATGGCTGGACCCTTAAATTGCTTGTGGATTATGTTTACACTGCAGAAATCAAAGTTACTGAAGAAAATGTTCAGGTGAGGCCTATTTTGCTGTTGGAAAAGAATTTTTATATTTGACGTTTGTTTTATTGCTGCCATGGGCAGCATGGTTGCTCAGTGTTTATCACTGATGCCTTGCAACGCTGAGGTCCTGAGTTCAATTCCACCCTTTTACACATCTGCAAGGAGTTTGTATGTTCTCCCCATGCTTGCGTGGATTTCCTCTGGGCACTCCGGTTTCCCCCACAATCATAAAGACATACTGATAGGATGTATGTGTATACAAAGTGATTAGATTGAAAGCTCTTTGGGGCAGGGCCTGATGCGAATTGAGTAAATAATTGTAAGGAGGTGTGGAATATGTAGCGCTATATAAGAAATACGATACATACATTATACATTATTTTCGTTTACCACTTCTAACAAAGGAATCTTGCATAAGTGCATGGCTTTTTGCAGTAACATCTTGTTAGTATCTCTCCTTATGGATTTGTTTCCTTTTTAAATTAGCCAGATTTATATAGAAAGAATGAAAATAGGTTTCAATTTAAAGTGTATCTCCAGTGCAGGATTAAGCTGGGTAATCACATTGTAACAATGGGTTGGCCCTTTATAGGTAACGTGAGTACCGCTGTTCCAAGCCTTCCCAAGGCAGACAAACCTTCAGCATTGGCCTCTGTATCGCTTGAATCTGCGCCGCATTTCCTTTCTTTACTGAATTATAGGAAGTCGACTACAGCTGAAGGAAGTGCATATGCTTTACATAGGGAGAACACTCGGGACTGTGTGAAGGGGGATCTTTTTTAAAGGACATGTCCAGTCCAAAATAACACCACCCCTACTCCCCCCTCCCCCCCCCCCCGACCCGGTCCCTCGCCGCCTATGTGCCGCCCCCTGCTCTTGTTGCTTCTTTTGAGCAAACACTGGAGCAGAGGGCTTCTGCGCTGAGAGACGCTACCAGGAAGTGGAGCGTTGCATCACGTCACTCCTTTGCTGACAGCCGCTACCAGGAAGTGGAGCAGCTGTCAGCCACAGAGCTGAGGAGAAGCAGCGAATGACTGGGCCAGGTAAGGAACTTCAGGGGTATCTTTGGTAAATTTTGATAATGTGAAAGTGGGGTTTGGGGGTGGATAACATTTATAGCTAAAGTTATTTTTTGACTGGACATGACCTTTAAAGGTCTGTACCGGTTACCAACCTTTAAACCTGCATTCTAATGATCGACCCCGCTTCTGCCACTGTAAGCGACCCCCCCCATAGCGACTTGTATTGTGTTAGAGACCGTGCGTTGCGTGGGAGTTCCCTCTGCTTTGGCTTCCTACAGTAGTGTGGCATGAGCGTTTTACCTTTCCTCCCATGACTCTTCCTGCGCAATCCGCTGAAATCATGACCATGCAGAGAAAAGGAGGAGACACTGTGTTTACATTTTGCGTCACAGGGTCATGTAGGCATGCTGGCTCTTATGCTGATGCTTTGACTGTCAGCACACCCAGCACAGAAAAAGCCACACCCCCGGGAAAGAGCACAAATTGACCAGGCTGCTGAAAAGGAACTGAGGCGATTTTAAATAAAAGTTGGGGGGGTGGGAGGGTGTACCTTTTATTTATATATATCCCCCAAAAATTATATTTTCATGAGTGGAGGTATCCTTTAACATAAAGGGTGTTAAGATTAATAATCGTCCTAGGGGTTTGGGAGCTCTCTCATGAAAATGTTTTGTATCTAAATGTTGATATCCAGTCCTGAAACCTTGATAAAAAAATGCCATTATGCCTAGAAGAATTCTGTAACTACACAATTCATATGTCTCTTTATTCCTAGCTATTTGTAGTAATGACAATCATATTATTGCGTATTTCCTCAATGACTAACACATCTTTGGATTGTGAGATAAACACATTATTCATGGTATATCCACGTAGTTTGGAATGAAACAGATTTACTGAACCCATTTTGCTGAATCTGAGGTGCACTGACATTTTTCCTTCTCTGTAATCTGGATTCCACTGGTGTTACTTTTAGAAATTTTTCATTGTTATTCCCAGTTTATCAAACCTTTAACGTCATTTGTTGGTGTGCTTGGTAACTAGGAACAGCTTTTATTATATTTCTTGCAATGGCAGGTTTTGATTATCGTTTTTTCTGGGCTTTCATCCCAGCGCTGTTTTTTCCTTCCCTTTTTCTTTTAGTGTTTCTTATGAACATTGTGCACTTGTATGTTCCAAATAATCAAATGCAAATGCAATACAAGAGAGGTTAACTAAGCAGAAAATCTGTGCCTAAGCACTTTCCGCAGGCCACCGAGAGCGAGCATTGGAAATATTAAACACTACAATTAGAAAGCATTTTCACATTGCTCAGTAAAATCCTCCTACTCACTAGGCACAGGAGTTTTTTGTGTGTTATATATTTCCTTCGTATTTGGTGTTTATCCCTGTTGTGAAATGGTATTTACTGTTTTAAAAAATATAGAATATTTGACTGCCTGCCATCAAAGCCCAACTAGCTGTTAATGTTTTTTTCTAATCTTATCAGATATGGAAAACACTATTTTATTCTAACAGCATCTTCAGATGTGCCCAGTATTCAGGAGGTCCCCCATCTTCTTTTTCCTATGACAGATACAACCTCCTCTGTAGATGGAGTAGGGTGAGGGTCCCCATCATAGTTTTGCTGGGGCTTTAGTGATTCCATGTTACACCACTGTATTGAACAGCGTATACTGCTTGATTGATCTTGACTTTAGCCACAGAGAAATGCATTTAACATGCTTTAAACTCTGGGGATTTTCTTTGAGAAATACGAATTAAAATGCCGTAGAATGCATTAGGTTGACAAAATGGGCCATTTTTTTGGGCCAAAGCATGTAATGTTAGATGCATAATGTAATGTTAAAGGGTATCTACACTATCTATACTAAAAATTTGAATTTTCAAAAATGACACCTTTTAGATACAGCAAGATCCCACTACTTTGCAACTTTTTTCAGATTTTAAATCTAAGCTGTAGATTCTGAGAAATCATCATTTTAATCACAGCATTTACAGGGATAGACCTGACACTCCAGGAGCAGAAATTGTAATATGTGCCCTATATCTGATCTGACCCTCTTACTAGGATTTTGGCTGCCTGCCAGCACACTTTCTGCAACATTTAGAGAATCAGCAGAGAAAAGACAGCAGGTAGAGGGAGGGGGAGATGTGTAAGCAGAGCAGAGTTCATGGTGAGGCTGTGCAGAACTTATAAGTGTCGCAGACACTACAAGAGGCAGTGAGTAAGGGAGGGTGGGGGAAATTAGGAGCACAAACTAAACATTAATAATTTAATGGCAAAGCAAGCATAGATAAATATGGAATACCACCATTTACGTCTCTTCTCGCAAATTGTAGTTTCAGAAAAGTTGTTTGAGTATAGTGACCCTTTAAAGAAAATTTTAAAAAAAGGTTTCAGAATATAAGGCAGCAAATCTGTAAACCAAATGCTGAATATTTTTCTATTAATTCCAATTGTCATGATAAATCTACCCCATAAAAGTTTAGATGGGACAGGGAAGCTGATGTCATTCAGTCCCATTCTGTTTTAGCTATTGGTTGTTCAAGCATGCTCCTCTGGTTTACTATAGATTATAGTAATAATTGTAATATGTTGTATATTTGGTAAATACATTCTTCATAGGAACAAAATTTTACTATTTTTTAATGTCACTACAGGTTCTTCTCCCAGCAGCTGGCCTCCTGCAGCTTCAAGATGTAAAAAAAACCTGCTGTGAATTCTTGGAATCCCAGCTTCACCCCTCCAACTGTTTAGGAATTAGAGCATTTGCTGACTTGCATGCATGCACAGATCTGTTAAACCAGGCTAACAGCTATGCAGGCAAGTAATGGGGTTGTTTGTTTTTTCAACTGTGACTAAGGGGCACATGTTAAAGGTACAGTAAAAATGAAATTCTAATACCTTCAGAATGTAAAGTGCAGTTAACATCACCTCCCCTGTTACCCTTTATTGATCTAAAACACTAAGGGGCTAATGCAATAAGGCTAAGTTCACAGAAGGGGGGTATATCGACCAGACACCACAACAGTTTGTCCAGTCATGTCAAAATATTGGAAATTTGCACTAAAAATAGCCTCCGCTAATATTTTTGTGTGGCTGCATGAGGAATGCACAATCAGCCAAAATTTAGATATGTCAGATCAAACTTTCGTCCCAATTGACTAAAATACTAGAATATCAGTTAGTCGATACAAAATATCTCCTTGTGTGTACCTAGTCAAAGAGGTGCAGAATTTGCATCTTTTATTGCATCAGCTCCGCTCCCCTGGTGATACATTTGATCACTGGCAATATTAAAATACATTTTCTGGTCTGGTATGGCCCCACCCTTTTTCTCAGGGATGGACCCCACTAGACAAGTGTGTGCAATTTTAGGCAAGTATTGCCAGGGATCTAATGTACCCCCAGGAATGAGGACTTCAGAAAGACAAACATTGTTTTCATTTGTTTTGATTAGTTTGTGGACCATAAGCTAGGTACCGGTAAATGGGATTTAACCTAAATATTTCTTTAAAATATGTGGCAATAAGAACAAGGCAGGAAACAACTGTTGACCGTATTCAATTCAGTTTTTTTTTTATTCACAGCACAGAACATAATTTATTGTCCTGTTGTAGTCATTTCATGAATGTGTTTCATTTTATAGAGCTTCTAATGAATTATTCTTGTCTTTTTATAGAGGATATTAAAACTAATAGAAAGCCAATAATACACTTTCTGGGTTACTAGATAGTCATGGCCATAACTGTTGACATCACTTCTGACTGCTCCTATCTGGAAGTACTGTGTAGAGAGATGGGGCAGTCATATGAACCAAATGAATAGCTAGGCCTGCATTTATTTGAAGCTTATACTACAATTTGGGTCAGTTTAATAGTAGGGAGCAGCCCCCATGGAAATTACCCAAAAGTCTCTTCCTTATTAGCATAGTCTGAAAGGGGAGCTTCAAAACCTTTTTCTCTCCCTATCCTATTTAATTTATTGGCAACATTAATAAGGGGAATATCTAAGTTTTAAAACTAGGCTTCTGGTACATTTTGCATAAATGGATTTACCGTCTGCCCAGTTTTAAAAATAGATAGGCTGCAACTAACTTATTAAGGTTATTAAATTATTTTGGATGATTCATATTTTCCTGCTGTGCAAACCAGACAAACAATACTTTTCTTTACTGTTACTTTAATTCCACTATTTGTGGCTGTTTCTTTCTAGTGCAGTATGTTCCGTCACTTGCATGAATATTTTGTAGCACAGTGCCTTAGGCCACATTCCACAAGGTACATTTGACTAAAGGTTTTTGATTTTTTGAAAGTAAGGCTTTTCAGGCAAGCAGAATATACAGGCCTTGTCTGCACTTCTCATGGTTTGGCCTGAATTTCAACTATTGCAAAACAAAATTTGTCACCTCATTTATATCCCTCTGTCCCTCACATTCCTTGGGAAATAAGTATCCTTCCTTTACGTAGATAGAAAGACCTTAGCATCCTGTTTATTTTTTGACTGTGTTTAGAATTACTAGTTTTAGGCCTTAATGTTAACATCACAAACCACTTATGACGGCTATAACAGCATATAGATCTGTACATGTTATTTTAAGTAGTTTATTTTTTTTTTTTTTGCTTTTTAAAAAAGGATTACTCATGCCTTACAAATGCTTGAAATTATAGTTAGGAAGATTTATGGCAGGAGTCAAAAAGATTTGGGTTTGCATCGTTTTTGTCTGAAAACAAATTCTAGACTTTTTATATTATATTTTATTTGGAATATATTAGAATCAAGTAGCTGTTTAAGAGATGGTAATTTTTACAAAGGATTTTTTTATATTCCGTTTGTTTTACATATTTGGTTTTACCCTATATAACAGAAACAAAGAAATTACATAAACACCATTTTTTAGTGTTACTTTGATGTAAAATATATTGCTGTAATTTTTTTTCTCATGAAAATTTTTATTGAGGTTGTTAGATGACATAATAAACATACAGTGTATAGATACAATTGCAAAATAGTATGTTACAGAGTTTTATTTTTTGTACCTGGTACGTTTTAACATTTTATGCTGGTATGCCTGTTTTTTGTTTGCCTAACCTCATGGTTATGGGTATGGGGGAGGGTAGTAGAGGGGGGGGGGGGAGGGGGTCTGAACATGTTTGTAGAGATTTGGCAAAGGCTGCCAGTTGCTGGTATCTGAGCCATTCTTTAGGAGGGATGTTCCAGGTTGTTTTTAGTGTTTCCCAGGGTATTATTTGTCTCTGTGGATTGATTTGGAACATCCAATTAATTCCTCTGTCGGACTATTCCCTCCAGTCGGGAGCATGTAAGCCTGGGGCGAAAGCTGGGTTGTTGGTTATGGGTATCATCAGAGAGTGGGGGCATTTCAGGTTGTAGTTTTGTGTTACTTGTTTCCAGATTTTTAGGGTTGTGGAGATGATTTGGTTGTTTGGGGGTCTCGGGGGGGGTGGTGGTGGTGGCAGGGTCCATAGTAGGTTGGAGATTGGTTTGCAATCAGTTAGTTCTTGTTCACGTTCTATCCACCTGGTTTTCCCTGGTGAGGAGTGCCACAATAGGGTTTGGGCTGTTCTTGCTGCCAAGTAGTAGAGGAAGAGATCTGGGAGAGCCGCGCCAAGCCCCGATCTGGGACGGCATAGAGTCTTTTCTCTAATTCTGGGTTTTTGGTTGTTCCAGATGAATCTGGATATTAGTTTTTGGGTGGGGGCTAGGTGTTTCCTGGTTATGAGTAAGGGGAGGGCTCTAAAGAGATATAGGAGCTTGGGTAGGATCATCATTTTAATGGTGTGGATTTTTCCGTATAGGGAAATATGGTAAGGGGACCATTTGGCTAATAGATTTTTAGTCAGATTGAATTTCGGGGGGAAATTGAGATTGTAGAGTTGTTGTGGGTCATGTGTCAGTGATACACCTAAATAGTTTAGTGAGATTGTGGACCACTTTAGGTCCCATTGGGATAGAATCTGTTGTTGGTCCTGTAAGGAAAGTGCAACTGGGAACGCTTGCGATTTGGTATTGTTGACCTTGAAGCCTGATAGTTGGCTGTATTGGTGTAGGAGGGGGAAGATGTGTGGGAGGGAGGCGAGGGGATTGCGTATGGAGAGTAGTGTGTTGTCTGCAAATAGGGCCACTGTGTAGGTGTGGTGACCCACCGGTATGCCCTTTTATTTCTGTGTGGAGTCTGATGGTTGGGCCATGGGTTCGATGCACAGGCAAACAGGAGGGAGGGGGACACGCCGTCTGTTCCCATTTAGAATGGGAAGTATTGGGAGGAGAAGCCCATGTTGTGGATTGAGGCTGTTGGTCGTGAGTATAGATTGTTGATCATTTGTGTAAAGGGGGGGGAAACCTAAGTAGTTCAGGACCACTCCCATGTATCTCCAGTCCACTCTGTCGAATGCCTTTTTGGCGTCTAGCTAGGAAAGTGTTGGAGAGGAGGAAAGTGCTGAAATTTGCATGAGTTGAAGGTTGCGTCTAATGTTTTCGGTTGTTTGCTGCCCTGATGAAGCCTGTTTGGTCTGTGTGAATGATGTTTGGCAATATGTTCAGTCTGTCTGCTAGAATTTTTGTCAGTAGTTAATGTCCGTTTTTGATTAGGGAGATGGGTCTGTAGTTTTTAACAGCAGGTGGTGTCTTGTCTTGTTTGGGTATTATTCTTAATGTTGGCTCTCAGTAGGTCTGGATGGATTGGGGGCGTTATTATGAAGAATAAGAATAAAGATAGGAGGTGGGGGGTGAGAATTTTCTGGAATGTTGAGTGTATCCTGCCGTGTATCCGTCTGGGCCTGGGGCTTTCCCCGGTTTCAGGTTATGAATAGCCATTTTATTTCCTTTTGGGATATTTGGAGGAGAGGGTGTCTTTGTCTTGGGTGGAGAGTTTTCGTATTGTAGGGGGGCTAGGAAGTTAATGAGGTCGTCCTTCCAGTCGTCGTCAGTTCCTAGCTGTCTTCCCGTCTAGAAGTTTTTGTGTAGTAGGTTTTGAATAGTTTTCACATTGTCTTGGTTGGTGATAATGAACCGTCTGCTTGTTCTTAAGCGTAGCAGTTTGTTTTGGGACATCCTGTTGTTGAGTTTGCGGGCTAGCATAGAGTCGGGTTTTGTTTGCCTTGGTAGTATTTTTGTCTGGTTTATCTGATGGCTCTTGTCTGCTTTGTTTTGGAGGAATTGGGTAGTCTAATTTTCGAGGGTGTGGCGTCTGTTTCGTTATGTGTTGAGGAGTGTCTCTGTTCCAGTTTCTTGATTTGTTGAGTGAGAATGTGTTCGGGTTTTTTTCTCTTTTGGTGCTGCTAGTTTGATTAGTTGACCTCTGATTACCCGCTTTATGGGCGGCCCATACGGTGTGGAACTTCGTTGTATCTGTTATGTTCTCCTGGAAGTAGTGATGTAGTGAGGATTCTATCTCGGTACGGGTACTAGGATCGGTCAGCAGTGATTCGTTTAGTCTCCCATAGGGGGGAAGGGAATGTTTGAGAATGTTCGTAGGTCCAGGGATACATGGGCGTGGTCCGACTAAGTGATGGGGGATATATCTGATCAGTAATTGTTGGGACAGGATGGTGAGAGAAAAAAGTAGTCGATCTGGTATATATTTTGTGGGGGTTAGAGAAAAAGAGTATTGTCTGCCTTTTGGGTGGTAAGGCGCCAGGCATCCCATATTAAGGTTTTGGGTGATGTTTTAAGGGGTTTGGAGGAGTGGGCGGGGCAGGTCACCGAGGGGGGGATCGACCTGTCCATTTTGGGGTTGATGCTTGTATAAGTCTCTTTCGATTATTAGGTGGCCTGGGATTGATGTTGAGTTTGGTTTCGAGGTCGATTAGGAATTGTTTTTGGGCATGTGTTAGTAGCTTATATATTTACTAATGTCAATTTAATTCGCCCATGGAACCTTCAGGCCCAGGTACGGCCCCCTATCTCTGTCAAACCCCTCTCTCGAACAGCAGGCCTTTTGTGGAGAGAATGGCCACACCACCTTTCTTCGCGCCTGACGAGAAATATATTTGCTTTTATTTTTGCTGTATTTTTTGGTTCTCTGTGTTTTAAGAAGTGTGTCTCTTGGAGGAAAGACTGTCAGATTTCTCTTTTTTCGTAATTTTGATGGCCATTCTCCTTTGTGGTGGGTTGTTGAGCCCCTTAGCGTTGTGTGTGAGAAGGCGAATGTTTAAATCCTTAGTGGGTGACATACTGTGGTTTGGGTGAATAGTGTTCAGGCGACGCTGGTCCGGTGGAGGGCTTACCTTGTTGTTTTCTTGAATACCGTGTTCTGTTGGGTGAGGCGTAGGCCGGAGACGCCCAGGGTTGAGCCAACGCCAAGAAGTTTTTGTAATATCTGGAGCGCTGACCTGAAAATATAAGATATATCGTTAGAGTTTGCTTTACAACTACAAACAATTTATAACACAACATGAACATATATACAGAATATGACTTTTGAGGTGCAAGTGGCCTCATTGCTTCCTTATAGTACAGCAAGATTATGCTGTGTTGGTGGGGGGGGGGTGCCTAAGGGTTGGTGTTGGCGTGAGGGTTGTCATCACCTCGGTCTAGCCAAGGGGGTGGTCGGGTCCGGAGGCCTCTGGGTTTCAGGGGGGTGGATGAAGTTGTGGATAATAGTGGGCGGGGGGGTTTGGTACCGTCTTGTTCTGGTGTTGTCCAGAAGGGTAGGGTTCCCCAGCATAGAGGGACTGAGTTCTGTGTGGGTTGGTGTGTTGTCGTGGAGAACTGTACTGTTGGTATTTGGGAGTCCAGTAGCTTGTGGCGGTCCTGGTGGAGTCGGAGGAGGTTGGAGATTTCTTATGTTGGGTTTGGGTTGGAGCCTGGAGAGGTGGGTGGCGTCCGCCGGTTAGTGAGCCTGTTTTCCGGTTCATGGTCTCTGTGTGGGCTTGGGGGTCTGTTCGTAAAGAAATAGCTGTGGGTCCATGGGGGAATGGGACAAGTTATATGGTGGGAAGAATTGTTGTACATCCCGGCGTGCCGGGGTACCGTATTGTTTAGTCGCCGGAATGGTCAACAGGGAGTTTAGGTGTTGGGGAGAAGCAGGTGGCAAGAGTGAGTCAGGGTTATTGCTGGGTTGACCATTCCGGTCGGGGGGGGTTTCAATGCGGTCCGCTTTGTTATTCGGGGGATCTGGGGTATCCGCCATTATGCCCAGTCTATGGAGTACTGTTGGTATTTGGGGGACCAGTAGCTTGTGATGGTCCTGGTGGAGTCGGAGGAGGTTGGAGATTCCTTACGTTGAGTTTGGGTTGGAGCCTGGAGAGGTGGGTGATGGAGTTCTGTGAGAGCGTCTGCCGGTTGGCGAGCCTGTTTTCCGGTTCATGGTCTCTGTGTGGGCTTGGGGGTCCGTTTGTAAAGAGATAGCTGTGGGTCCATGGGGGAATGGGACAAGTTATACGGCGTGCCGGGTACCGTATTGTTTAGCCGCCGGGTCAACAGGGAGTTTAGATGTTGGGGAGAAGCTGGTGGTGAGAATGAGTCCGGGTTATTGCTGGGTTGACCATTCCGGTCGGGGGGGGGTTCAATCCGGTCCTTTTTGTTATTCGGGGGGTCTGGGGTATCTGCCATTATGCCCAGTCTATGTAGTAGTTTAGGTCCGTCTTCAGGGGTTGTAATTGTAACTGTTTTCCCTTCGTGGTTTGCCATGAGGCGGAACGGGAAGCCCCATTTGTATTTGATTTTGTGTTGGTTTAGAATTTCGGTGATAGGTTTAAGAGCCAGGGTGCGGGGTGCTAGGTCCTGGAAGATGTGGGACAGGATGTCGTCCCACTTTAGTGGACCCTGGAGTCTGGCCTCCCTTAGGATACGCTCCTTTGTTTGAAAGTAATGTCTCACTATAATGTCTCTAGTGGAGCCGTCCTGTAGGGAGGGTGGGCGGAGGGCCCGGTCCATCAGGAATTGTGGTTCCGTTAGGTCTGGGGCCAGTTTGTGGAAGTAGGCCGTCAGTGTGGTATGGAGGTCTATTACCTTTTCTGGGATCCCGCGGATTCGGAGGTTGTTCCGGCGGGATCTGTTGTCTGAGTCCTCCTGGAGGTCTGTGAGGTACTGGAGCTGGGTTCTTATTTCCTTGATGTCCGTGTCCACTTGGTTGCAGTACCTTGCTGTGGCCTCGTGGTTGGTTTCTAGTGCGGCGACTCGCTCGCCCATGGCCGCCACCTCTGTTTTCACCTCCACCACAGTTTTTTGGTGGGCAGAGGTGATTACCGATTCCAGGTTCTTAAAGAGTTTGTCCAGGTCTTTCCTGGTAACCTGTGCTTTGTTGCTTTTCTGGGGCTTGTTGCTGCCGCCATTTTGTTGTTGGGCCTGATCGCTGCAGATCACATAGCCCGCTAAATCGGGTTGGTTGTCGCTTTTGGGTTCTTTTTGGTTGTTCCTGGGTCCCATGATTGTGTGAGGGTGAGAGGCAGCCGGAATGAGTTGTTGGAGTCAGCCGTTTTGTCGTTTGGGCCTTGGCTTTAGCACGTCCAGTCTGGTGCGCAGTCAGGCCCCGCCCCATATTTCTGTAATTTTAAACAAATATTGGATATGGCTATTGGGAAATGCACTTAAAGACTAATTTTATGATTTAAGGCATATGTTGGCTTCCTTTTGAAAGCAAATATCTGATTGGGGCAAAATTAACACAATTTTTAACGAGAAGAACTTTCATTACATCACCCTGATAGTAACACAGTAAGGTGCAATCAGTTGTTTAAAATAAAAGGAGATAATACACAGAACTTAAGCTGGGTACACACATTAGTGACCACATTTTACAAGCAGCAGTTCTTATCTTGAGACATTCTCATATGGCCCATTCATTTAGTGATTGAAAGTCCATTCTTAGATAGATTAGATGTTCCTCTATAGACAAAGTCTTATCTATCTAATGTCTACACATTGTTGATCCGCCATGGCGGATTGCCAAACGATGCCCAAGGGAACGCATACATCTGATTATTGTCTGACATGGCCATTCGTAATGCATGTGTACAAGGCTTTAGATATTGGATAGATTAGATGCTTCTCTATAGACAAATGTCTAATCTATCTAATGTCTGCGTATTGTATGGCCGTGAAGAAGATCCAGAAAGGTGGTTCCTCAAGAATAGATTGAATGCCGTGGGATTTGTCTGCAGATAAGTGTTAATGTATAGGCACCCTAAGGCTTGGGTAATCACAGGAGCGGATGCCGGTCAAGCCTCTTCTGTGCATGGGGACAGCTTTCAGTGATTAAAACCTTGCGAGGTCAAGGTTTTCAGGCATTTCCTACATCATATTAAATTTTTGTTTAGGGGGTGGATATACCCCTTAAAGGATAATTGTATTGCCTCTATTTTTTTTTTTGTCTTTTTTTTTTAATTGCTTTAAAAAGAGTAAAGGTATGCAGAACTCCCCATATATTTTTTCCTGATTTTAAGCCTCTCTCTGCCTTCAATACTGTGAAAGGGCATAACAATTCTGTCTGCCTCTAACTGTCACTCAAAGCTAGCATGAAAATATATCTCCACCCATCCTTGATGGCAGAGGAGGAGACAGGTTGTAACAGACATTCCCCCCGACCAATGACAAGTGCTATGTTTATCATGGCCCTGGGCCAGCTAGGAGGCGGGCTTTTAGCTTTCATATCTAAGGGAGGGCAGCACAGTTGTAAATTTGAGTAAGCGATTTCAGCTGCTGGGTGTGTGAACATGTAATGGGTGTGATGTTTTTTTTATATTGTTTATTCCATTTTTCCTTTCCTATTTGGAAATTACAATTATTATGATTTATTTGTCTTTTATAACTTCAGCTATATGAAATTTATCCCTCTGAGTCAATTAAGGTTTACTTTTTTATACTTTTACAGAACAGCACTTTTGTGATATTGTGGTCGGAGAAGAATATCTCAATCTTGGAATAGAGCAAGTCTGCAGCTTGATTGCTAGTGACAAGCTGACTGTTCTCTCTGAAGAAAAGGTATACCATGGTGCTCTGCACTATGAAGTGATTCAATGTTCTTGAGTTGTTTCATTGAGCATTTATTCATCCTTCACTTTACTTTTGCTTGTGATAAATTTACAAAATCTAAATGGCAAGGTGTTGCTGCATTGGATGTGAAATGATAAATGGAATATAGTTGATGGGTCAATTCTATATACAGTAAGGAGCTTTCAACATTAACACTATTTGGTTAAAGAATTAAAAACTGTATACAGGTTAATGACACCCCCATAACTGTTTGAAAGCTGAGCTTTCAAACAAAATAGTTTGAAATGTGATGGAAAGCTGCTAAGTGGAAGAACTAGGAAGCATAAAGAGAAGAAAAAGAGCCTTGGGCAGCATTTCAGGCTAGACTTGCATCTTTTAGCTTTTTAACTATTGAAGTTTTTGGATTTGGGGGTGATTTAAAGAAACACATTTTTACATTTAGGGGGTGAAATTGCACTTTAAAAGAATAGCATAGCTTGTGCATGTTCAGAGAAGGCAGCTAGGTGTAAAGCATTTAATCATTGTCTGTGATGTCATCTGCTACATCCATTACTCACAGTTAATAACTGGAAGAACCAGGAATCAAAAAAGAGGGGTAACAGGACACTGTACAGCATTTCTTGTTAGACTTGTATCTGTCAGCTTTCTTACTATTGCAGCTTAGTAATATATACAATTATTTTTTAGAGGGGCTGACTTTATTTAAGTCAAAGATTCATCCTTGGGCTTGCAAGTTCATTTCAGAACTCCGGAGAGAGAGTTCAATAGTGAAATCTAGAGACTGCAGACCGTCTGTCAGTCTGTATGTGTTTTAGGGGGTAGTGGGTGTTGGATTGGTAGGGCTAAATATCCCGCATAGAGCTTGTGTAGCAGTTTGTTTTTGCCAAAAAGTTATAGTCACAGCACATCTCTTCACACTTGCAATCAAATCCTTAAATAAAGCAATTCATTTAAAAACCTATATTATGACACTAGTCTTCAGCAACTGTATTTTAAGTATTTGTAACATGTTCTTATAACATTCTTGTAAAATATTTTTATCGTTTTGTAGCTCTGTCCACAATTTCATGAAAAAATAGGTTATTCTATGCATAAAGGTATATAATAATTCTTATAGAAATTAGTTTCATTATACTGGTTCTGGCAGAAGTTTGTAGCTATTTAATATAAATGTCTTTAATTTACTGTATTGTGCTTGTTAATCATTTTGTAGGCTAGTACAAATTGTTAATATTTAACTTTGTAGTAGGAACAGCCATTTAACCCTCTCAAGCTTCTGAGTGTGCAAGGGTTTATTTAATAAGAGGTGCTAATGTTACCGTGTGGTGGTAATCTCCGGCAACCATTTAGATGTTAGGGCCGATACACACAGGTTAATATTTGGGTCAATTGGGCCAGCTCTAATTTTCCGGGCCAAGTGCTCCTGGCTGATTTTTAGGCAAACAATGGTTGGGCTTTGTGATTGTGCATATTAAAAAAAATTGTGTCTGATCCACAATTCCAGAGTGCCAGACTCCCGATTTGTGTATCCATTGGACCATATTTCTGACAGATCTCTATGTACCAGACATCATTTTTTTACTTCTCAACTGCAGTTATGTAACATTTTATTGGTCGCTGAAGATAAATACTACGGGCATAACTTTGTACCTCTAAATAAGCTCTACAGTATAAACCATACTTTGGAGGCTAATGGGTTACAATTTGCAGGTATGTACTAATTAAATTACTTGCCATTGAACTATAAATGTCACTAACCTCAAGAGGACTGTAAGTTTGTGTACAAGATATTTTTTGGATGGCGCATTGCCAGATAATCTTCAGGATGGTCCCCTGCACACCTGCGAGACACCAATGTCCTCAGGGAAATAGTAACCTGAATAGGGTCTAAAAACACATTTTCTTACCTTATTTGGGGGGGGGGGGGGATGAGGCTGCCGGGGGCAGGGGTTTCCTGGGGGGGGGGGGGGCATGGATATTAAAATTGTCAGGGTGGGATGTCTGTATTACTGTATGGGCAGCAGTTGGCCAATGTGTACCTAGTATAAGGATTTTAGTGTCAGGACTGATTGTTTTCAATGTAGGCATTTGACTTTAAAATTACTTATGCATAGATTTGATGCAGAGTTGTTTATATGCAGCGCCATCTAGAAAATGCTGCCTGTTTCCATCATGCCTAAAGCATTTTGATCCTGAACTTTGATTGTGTGTCTAAGGTCAACCTAAACCTTTAGAATATTTTTATTCTTCTGACGCCACTAAAAGTTATACAAGAAGAAAATATATTTGTTTTAAGGAGAGGTTGTAAATGTGCTTTAAATATAGATTCTGATCAGTCTGAGGCAGCCTTTATTGATTCACTGTTTTGTTTCTGCAGCTCTCCAACTGACTGAATTATCATGGGGATTGGACAAAGATTCATTGTAAATAAACTGCTTAAGCCATACTTGTTTAACTATCATCTACCTTGTTCAGAAAGGGAGGTCATGTGGAGGTCTATAGCTAAGATGGTAAGACTGACAGCTGTAGAGCTGCCAGAAATTACCAAACTGTGGGGGCTCTGTAAGATTTTTAGGTGTTAAAGATGTTATCTTTTTGGGGTAAGCAAATGTCTATACATACTCAGTGGGTCTAAATTTCACTTGGTGCTTAGAGTACTAGCTTACAGTCAATAGTAAAATATCAAACTTAAAGGCTATGTCCACCCTGAAAATTAAAATTTTATATGTGGTTCCCCCATGTCCCCCAGCCCCAACCGCGTAATTTTTAATTTCAGAAAGCCCCCCAAACTCTACTTACCTCCCCTCGTTCCTTAGCTGCGCTCCCGGCCCTCGCTTGCGAGGAAATGCAAGAGAGGGGGGACCCAGCGCGTCGTGATTGGCTGAGCGGAGCCAATCACGGACGCGCGGCCGGCAGCTCACTTCCGCGTCGGAAAGCGGAGAGGTAAGTAAAACATTGGGGAGCTTCTAAAAATAAAAAGTATGCGGTTGGGGCTGGGGGACATGGGGAAGGGATAGCAGAAGGGGATTAACGCTAGGGGAGGGATAGCAGAACGGGAGGGAGAGAGGGGGAGGGAGGGGGAGAAGGCTGCAGCGCATGGCAGGAATCTCCGGGAGCCAGGTAGCAGGCAGTGTCCTATTGGACCTGCTAGCCTCCTGGTGGTCAGTTTTTGGGACTTGGGGGGGGACTACAGGAGAACCAGATGGAGCGGGATGTGAGGTAAGGATTAAACTACACTACATGGTGGGGCCAGTAGTTGGGGGGATTATAGTTTTGGGGGTGGACATGCCCTTTAAACTATAGTGTGTAAAACCTTTTTAAACTGTTAAAATTAAAGTACTTGGAACTGGATATAGGATTGGTAATTACTACCTCCCAATATTGTTTCTGTGAGGAGAACCAGCCCAAAGACAAATGAATCTGCCAGTCTTCCTTGTGCCTTTAGCACTATCTTTAATACAGGACTCGTCCAGGACTAACTTGGCAAATGAAAACTGTACAATATTGTGAGGTAGGAATAATCAATCCTACCTGCCTGTCCCAGGTACTTTTTTTTTTTTTTATTGTACATTTTTATAAAGGAAAACCATTTTATACAACAGTGACAGTTCCAATGGTATGGTACTTTCTATTGTAAAAAAAGTTATAGTATAGTTATACTTTATATTAGTAAAGTTGCTTAACATACATTTAATTTGAAATCAAGATCATTTAAAAATGCATTGTGCAGAAACACAGAGAGAAAAACAGGGAGGACGCACACTGCAGAACCAATTTTAACTTTAACATCTCAGGTGCACGTGAGATGATTGAAGTGAAATAAAAGTTACAATTGGTTCTGCAGTGTTCGTCCTCCCTGTTTTTCCCTCTGGATTTGTCCATTTGGGTGTGGGGAACCCTTAGGTGGAGACGGCACCTGCTACCTGGACTATATTTCCCTATGTGCACAGGTAACCTGATCTGCAATTGTGCAGAAACACCTCTGAGTCTACATAGAATTGACCCATCTCTGTATCAAACTTTTTGTGTCCAACTTTAAAAGGGTATTGTTGGAAGGTATAATTCAAATAAACTGACCATTAGCTAGGGGGGAGTTTATTTCTACCAATGCATATTTCATTACTACCAACTGTGCTAACAGTGGGGTGCAGTAGGTTTTGGAGGAATAATGGTCCTAAGGTAAGGTGAGCAGTTTTGAATTGGGTGGCAGTTCTACCATATTTGGTGCTCTGGATACTTTTAAGATCACTTATATCCTAACAATATATCACGGTCAGAACAAAACTTAAGTTGATCAAGGGTATCTCCACTGATAAGTAACCTGGGTTGTAAGGATAGATATGTGTAAGGTGGATATGTACCTGCAGTATCCTGTGTCTTTCAGCAGTAGTTAAGAAGAAATCCAATGAGTTTCCCCCAGAACGCTGTGGATGGTGCAGGTCGGCCAACTTTCAGTGACTGCCTGTCTGGGAAATGTCCGACGCGTGTTTTCCTTCAGTGCATGCGCAGAACGTGAGAGGATCCGTCGGGACTGCTGTCTGTGTGATCTGACTGGTTGGTCGATTCTACACACACACACACGGTTGGGGGATGGTGTACTTTAAAATAAACTTTAGTGCATGCGCAGAACGTGAGAGGATCCGTCGGGACTGCTGTCTGTGTGATCTGACTGGTTGGTCGATTCTACACACGCACACGGTTGGGGGATGGTGTACTTTAAAATAAACCAAAAAAAAAAAATGCTTTTTCCTCAGTGGAGATACCCTTTAAATGTTGAGAATCTGGGTGTTTTGATGAATTACGTTTCCAGTATCCCCTGAGAGCTGTATACATTAGTTCAAATATGGATGGTAAGGTAAAGGAGCCCTCTCAAGCCAGCGAATGTTCACCATACACTCGACACACCAGTTGCTGTCCTACAAACCATGACATATTCCAAAGGATCAGACAGGCTGCTAAGCCAAGGAATTTAGCTAAGATTTATTATTATAATCTAAAAGCAATTTTGCTTTATATTTTAGCATAACACATTTCATATACTGCTGTATATCTTCTGAAGCCATGAATGCATAATTCACAATGATAGTACTCTTTGCTTTCGGGCCATTTTTGGGATGACAATTTTATCGATTGATATATTAAACAGTAATATGTGTGCCAAAATTATGATTAAAGATTAGGTGATTCATTTTTAGTATTAGTGAATGTAAATTGTAATTCAACAATTAATAGTTCAGAGCGCTGGGATGCAGCCTTACAGCAGTTGTGAAGCTGTAGCTCCTCTGTCTGGTAAGGCTGTTGTGAATATTGTGGTTCTTAATCTTTTGGAATATCAAGTTAATTGGCCTGATTTGGGTCATATAAAATGTCCAATTGATGTAATGTCAGGCGGTTGCATAGCCAGCATAATACAGTGAGTTATTCTACTTCCCTCAGAAGAACAGGTGCTTGAACTCAAATTAAGAAACTCTGGACAGATATTGCTTGATCTATATTTCTATTCCATAGGTTTGCTTACTTTGATATATAGCTCTGTTGTACTTATGTATAGATTGTAGGAACAGACCTCCTCAAATTGTAGTATAAGTAAAGGGGTCGTGTACGCGTAACAATCCCAATACAATCTGTATGGGTCTCATAAGAGAAATGTTGGACCACTTGTTGGATGGTCTGTTTCTTTCTTTTCTTTATACACTGTATATCTTGTTATCTGTTGATCTGCGTACTTCATGGTTTCAGTGCTTCCCCTTTAGAATGTGCAGATAGTCACCTAGAGCTATATGTATGTTTTTACAGACTTGAGGTGGCAGCCTTAATTTTATTTTATATTTTTATAGTCTGTGAGCGTAACTCACATTGTCAAGTTTATCCCTCAACCTTTGACATTTAAAAGCCTATAGTTTCAGTGTGCCATGGACAAGCCCTGAATAAGATATTGCAGTAAGGCATAGAGAATTTAAGGGTTAAGAAAATTATAATATTAAATATACTTCTTATACTGCTTGTTGATAAGTTGTGTGCGTTCCTGGAAGAAATCTGATTGACAGAGGCATCCAAATCTATCAAGGCAATTAACAGTTTAGGGGGGAAACTTTTTTCTGAATAGTGTGACAAGCTAGCTTTGTGTTCGATTGTATGGCACAATCATGAATGGTAAAAACAAAAAAGAGCGAGAGCTGAAAAAGGCTTTAAATCTGATACAGTAAAGGTACCTAAATATTATTAAAGGGCATGTCCACCCCCAAAACTATAATCCCCCCCCCCCCCCTAAGGCTAAAAAAAGCACATCGATAAACCGCAACATAAGTGACCCACAATTGACAAACACCCTTATAAAACAGCCCCTGACCCCAAAAAATATTATACTAAAGAGGTCACAAAACCATGATCAGTTGTAACACATGATAGTGCTGTAACATACTAGGAGGATCCAGTAGAGAGAAGGAAGAGATAAAGAAGAGGGAAAAGGGAAAAAAAAAGAGGGGGGAGGGGTAACAAGGGCGTAGACCATATACCAAACAAGACACACATGTGCAATCGATGAAAATAAAAATCTAAAGACACTGAAATGTAACAAACACAAAACTGTGTCACTGGTGTTTGTGAAGGTCTCCTACAAGCTGCTGTTACATGACTCTCTCTCAGTGATTATATCTCAGCTGCAGGGGGAGAGAGATATGAACTTTAGGTAAAAATAAATAACATTAGCAAAGTTAGAACAGGCAGAGTTCAGTAACTTACTGTAAAGAACTCAGCACCACTTGTCCTCTCTCCCCTCTGCCCCTCCCTTCAGCATATTGCTACTTTATTCCACACTTTGATTGCTTGCAGTCTAGCTCTGGAAGGGAGGGGTCAACAGGATGTCAGTACTTCATTTAAGTCCTTTCAACTGACAATGCTCGGACTCTGTATACAACCCCTTCACTGCTTAGGGGGAGTAGTAGAGAGGGGAGGGGGACTACACAGCTTGGTACAAACTTCTGCCGTGTAAAACAAAGCCACACAGAAACATGAAGAATAAGCCATTTTACTAATGACTATACATTGTATACAACAAAGTTTTTTTTTCACTATAGTTGCCTTTAAGGGTTAGAAAATTATAATATTAAATATACTTCTTATACTGTTGTTGATAAGTTGTGTGCGTTCCTGGAAGAAATCTGATTACAGAGGCATCCAAATCTATCAAGGCAATTACAGTTTAGGGGGGAAACTTTTTTCTGAATAGTGTGACAAGCTAGCTTTGTGTTCGATTGTATGGCACAATCATGAATGGTAAAAACAAAAAAGAGCGAGAGCTGAAAAAGGCTTTAAATCTGATACAGTAAAGGTACCTAATATTATTAAAGGGCATGTCCACCCCAAAACTATAATCCCCCCCCCCCCCCACTACTATGGCCCCATTGTGTAGTGTAGTTTAATGCTTACCTTACATCCCAGCTCCATAAGGTTCTCCTGCAGGCCCCCCCCCCCAAAGTCCAAAAACTGCCCACCAGGAGGTAGCAGAGTCCATATAGGACTCTGCCTCCTGTCTGGCCTCCGGGAGAAGTTTGGCATGCGTACTGCAGCCCTTCTCCCTCCCCCTCCCTCTCCTCCCTCCCGATTAGGATTCCCTCCCCTACCATAAAACCCTTTAGGTAAATCATTCCCCTGTCCCCCCAGCCCCAACCGCTCTATTTATTTTATTAGAAAGTTCCCCAAACTTTACTTACCTTCCCTCTTACCTTTGCCTCGCCGCACTGAACTCCCGGCAGCCGCGTCCGTGATTGGCTGCCGCTCAGCCAATCACAGATGCGACTGCCGGTCCCGTCCCTCTGCTTGCATTATCTCGCAAGCAGAGGGCCTGGCAGCGCGGCAGAGGAAAGAGGGAAGGTAAGTAAAGTTTGGGGAACTTTCTAATAAAATAGAGCGGTTGGGGCTGGGGGGCGGTCGGGGACAGGTACAGCAAAAAAAAAAAATTTAAGCGTGGACATACCCTTAAAAATAGGTTTACACAACAATCTAAAATGTGAATGTATCTTATGAAAGCATCACATAATAATGCCATTTTTGTTAATGATTGTATTAAATTGCTGTATTTTGAGATATTATCATTGGAATCTTGTGCACTATCAGGGAGATTTAATAAAAGTTCTTATTGTTAAAAATGGTGCTAATTTTGCCCCAACCAATCAGATGTTCACTTTCAGATGTTAAATAAGATCTGATTGGTTGTGTCAAAATTAGCACTATTGATAAGAACTTTTATTGAACCTCCCTGTATGTGTCTGGCGTGTTTCTGTAATGGAAGCTTGTAAAACATAAGTTATTTTTGACTTGGCCATCTATTTTTTTATTTGAAGGTGTTTGAAGCAGTGATTACTTGGGTAAATCATGATATGGATGTTCGACAAGAGCACATGGCTCACCTTATGGAACATGTACGTCTCCCTTTACTTTCCAGAGACTATCTGGTACAGGTAAATACTAATGTCCTACTGTGTAAGTTATTTGTCTGTCTATCACCATAGGTCATACTGTATATTAGAAAGAAAGAAAAACTTAGGATAAAATATTCTAGAGTTGACAACAGCAGCTCTACATGTACTTCATTCCATCATAATGGACAAACAGGGAACGATTAACATTGTAAAAATGGAGTCTTCACAAAGATATCTTAAAAATGATTTGCTGAAGCTGAGGGACACCTATTGTCAAATTAATGTGTTTTCTTCATAACTGTTGTTAAGAGTATAGAAAAAGGTAAAGTCAGACAAAACAACAGTATTTACAATTCTGCTGGTTTGTTCAAGGATGCCTCTCTCAAGTCTCTCAACATTGCTGAAAAAGTTTGCAATAGGTTTAACTGTGATGTCTGATTTGACAGGACTGTCTACATGGCTGGCCTAATCTCACTCTTTAATCAATAAATCAATTACTTTTTTACATGTTCATTTGAAAACTGTGTGGTCATTATTCAAATTGTGTTTCATGATATGGTAAATTTGCTGCTTTTCACTCTACCCTAGATTATTTCATTTCACCATTTATAATTTTATAGATAAATAGGATATATATTTAAGCCTAAATAGTTAATCATGAAATTTTTTTTTCTTTTAACTTCTCCATTACAACAATGAAATCTAGTGTACTACAAATCATGTACTTGTCTTCTGGATTGAAAATGCTTTTCTGTGCGCTTACAAGTTGGTCAGTAGTCTTAAATCGCAACGCATACGATTCAGACCAAACATGGTGATAGTATGCATTGTGAAAATGGAAAATAATGCTTGTCACGCTGTTCTTGTGTGACAAGCATGTAATGTGCTGGCTCTTTGACTGTGTTGTTAAAGCTTTGGTTTGTTTGTTTTTTAAAGTGTATGTGCACCCCTAAAATAATTTTCTTACTATGTGTAGGGGACCCCAGCTCCCCCCCAGACGCCGATTTTATATTTGTAAAAAAAAAAAATCAGAAATATACTTACACCTCTTCTTCAAGGAGTGTAAGTATCTTTCTAGGGCTTGTTTTACAAATCTAAATCAGCGCCTGGGGTGGGAATACACCCAGGGAATTGCTTTTTATGGTAGGGATAGAAGCAGCCTGAAGGGATCTGGTGGGAGGGGGGGGGGCAGGGAAAGGGCTCCCCTGTGCATGCCAGAAACCTCCCTGAGGACAAGTAAGAAGCTGGGACTGAATGACTGGCAGATAACTCCTACTCTTCAGGTTCTGGGACTTTAAAAAGTCACTGCAGGTCAACCAAAAGGAGCAGAGATGTAAGGTAAGGATTTTTTTAACACAGTGGGGCCAGTAGTGGGTCAAATTTTACTTTTGGGGGTTGACATACCCTTTATAAGCATACTTTATTTTTGCACAGTATAGATAGCAGTATGTCACTTTGTTTGTACTTTCACACTCAATCCTTGCATATAGACCACTTTATATTGACTATTCAATCCCAATCAATAAAGTTAGTTTCTAGTCCGAATTGATAGTGCCATAATGTCTTTAAGTTGTAACTGTCTGTGAAGTGTGTGACATGCGGGCAGTGTGTGTGTCTGGTATTTAAGACCAGGTAATGGCAGTGTTGTCCATACCCCCCAACTGTCCTGGTTTGAGTAGGTGGATGGGGGCATGTCTAGGATGTTGCGGTAAGCATTTTTGCGGAATGGCATTTTGCGGTGTGGATGGTCTGGGGGAGTGTCGATGATGTTGTGTCCAGGAGGCATGGCTGTGATGTTTGGGGGCATGGCCACAATTTATGGAAGCGTGGGCATGGCTGTGCACTTCAGGGTGTGGGCGCACAATTTAGGGGCGTGGGTGCAATGTTTGTGGGCACAATGTTTTGGGGCATTGATGTCAAATTTGGGGTGTGGATGTGATGTTTGGGAGCATGGGTATGATATTTGGGGATGTGGGCATGATTGGAAGTGTACCTGTGATGATTGGGGCATGGCCGGGATGTTTTGTGGGGGTGGCTTTGACCGTTAATATCTGGGGGCGTGGCCACAGCATTTGGGATGTGGCCTTAACGGTTGGGGTATGGGCGTGACTGGGATGTTTGGGGCGTGACTGCAACAGGTGGGGGGGGTGTGGGCATGGCCATGACAATTGGGGGCTGCCCATGGTGTTTCGTGGGGTGTGTGTGGATATAATGTCTTGGGTTGTTTTCCATTGCTACAGCATATTCCTGGAGGCTTTGCTTTAAAGGGCATGTCCACCCCCCACACTAAAATTTAACCCACTGCTGGCCCCACTGTGTAGTTTAAAAAAGTCCTTACTAATCTCTGCTCCAAAAGGTTCTCTTGTAGTGCTTGTCCACAGTCCCAAAAAGGGAACAGTAGGAGCTGTCTTCCTGTGTAAAAGATTTGGGGCCGCTTCTATTTAATCTATTTATTAATGATTTGGAAGTGGGTATTGTCAGCAAGGTTTCTGTGTTTGCTAAAATTTAACCCACTGCTGGCCCCACTGTGTAGTTTAAAAAAATCCTTACTTTAAATCTCTGCTCCAAAAGGTTCTCTTGTAGTGCTTGTCCACAGTCCCAAAAAGGGAACAGTAGGAGCTGTCTTCCTGTGTAAAAGATTTGGGGCCGCTTCTATTTAATCTATTTATTAATGATTTGGAAGTGGGTATTGTCAGCAAGGTTTCTGTGTTTGCTGACGACACAAAACTTTGTCGACCATTAAAAACTTTAGAGGATGTGCAATCGTTGCAAGGGGATCTAGATAGATTATCACATTGGGCTGCTAAGTGGCAGATGAAATTCAATGTTGATAAATGTAAGGTGATGCATTTTGGACTTAAAAATACTTGTGCTACTTATACTATAAATGGCTCTGTGTTAAGTGAATCCCTGTTGGAAAGGGATCTTGGAGTTTTGGTGGATAACAAACTTAAAGGTAGCAAGCTGTGCCAGGCGGCAACAGCCAGAGCCAGCATGGTATTGTCTTGTATAAAGCGAGGTATGGATTCAAGGGAGGAAAATGTAATTCTCCCTCTTTTACAAAGCATTGGTAAGGCCTCATTTGGAATATGCAGTGCAATTTTGGAATCCTGTGTACAAAAAGGACATCTTTGAAATGGAAAGGGTTCAGAGAAGGGCAACTAAATTAATAAGGGGATTGGGGGAGCTTGAATATGAAGAGAGACTGGAAAAGTTACAATTATGTACGCTGGAGAAAAGGCGCTTGCGTGGGGATATGATTACTGTGTATAAATACATTAACGGGCCATACAATAAACTATCTGGGGCATTGTTCACCAATAGAACATGTCAAAGGACACAAGGACATCCCTTAAGACTTGAAGAAAAAAGGTTTAGGCTTCAAGCTCGGAAAGGGTTTTTCACTGTGAGAACGGTAAAGCTATGGAACGGTCTTCCAGTGGACGTTGTTATGGCAGGTTCATTGGTCATTTTCAAAAAAAAGCTGGATGAGTTTCTGCAAACAAGGAATGTTACAAGTTACTGGTATTTATACATAAAGTAGGGTTGATCCAGGGAAATTTCCGATTGCCACTTGGAGTCAGGAAGGAATTTTTTCCCCCTTCATAAATTTGGTGGGGTTTTTTTGCCTTCCTCTGGATCAACAGTTAGGCAGGAAATGAGGATATTGCTAGATGGGTTGGACTGGATGGACGTATGTCTTTATTCAACCTCAAATACTATACTATTTCCACCTCCTTCCTGTCCTCAGAGAGGACAACGTAATAAAAAAACGTAATAACCGCAAATGTGGTTCATATCACTAAAAGCAACAGATTCTTTCGAGGGTTTATATTTGAAAGGAGCAACTTGGAATGTCTTACAGACCTTAAAGGACAACTCCACCCTCATAAAAACATATTTTAGAACGAATGACCTCTTTAAAATATGTTGATATATCATACTTTATCTTATGAATTTATTACTGTATGCCTGCTATGCTTCTGGAGGCCTCATGGAAACTGAGCAATTTAGAAACCTGTACTGAGCCTGGGCATGCTCAGAAGAGGCAGACAGGGGATTAACATTCAGTCATTGGCTGTGATGTCAACTGTCAAATCCATAACTGACAGTTGCTAACTGGAAGATCCAGGAAGCAGAAACAGGGGAAACAGGACATTGTGCAGGATTTCAGGTTAGACTTATATATTTCAGATTTCAGACAATTACTGTTTAGGGTTTTGGGGTATGATTTACCTGTATGCAAGTTTTCATTTTGGGGCTGGACTTGCCCTTTAAGGTAGTACCTTGTTCCTTCTGCTGTTGAAGACTGGTGTGGCGCTGTTCTGTGTCTACAGCTCTCTAAATTGCTGTAGACGGGCGTCATGCTGTTGTGTCTCTAAAGCATGCAACGTGCATGCTCTTTCTCCGAATTGCTATAGCCGTATGTCGTGCTGTTCTTGTGTCTCTGAAGTAGATGAGCCTCTTAGTGCTTGTTGTCAGGCAGCACGCAGAGCCCAGGCTCTTCGTCTGAGTTGCAAAAGTGGGGTGTCGTGCAGGTTTTTTGTTGTTCAAACTGGGATTCACAGGCGTCAGCCCGTCCATGGTCCGTGGCTGTCCGGTGGGTGCATTGTGGGGCATGGCTGTGAGGTGAGCACATACACGTTTTGAACTTTACATAGTAATACTGGTAACTTACAATGCAGTGCACTAGTGGTGATGGTAACTCACTTTTGATGTAATTTTTTTTTTTTTTTTACATCAAGAGAGTAGAAGAAGAGACTCTGGTGAAAAACAGTAGTGCCTGCAAGGATTACCTCATTGAAGCAATGAAATATCACCTTCTTCCAGGTGATCAACGTACATTGATAAAAAGTGCTCGTACCAGGCAAAGGACACCAGTCAGCATGCCCAAAGTAAGTAAGGTTTTCTTATAAAAAAAAAAAACAAAAAAACAAACCAACTAATGTCAACTTAAAGGAGAACACCAGTGCTTATAAATATGCTTTGTGAAGGTTCTCATTCATCCAGGTCATGGTATATCTGTTGTATTCAATTAGATCAACTGGACTTGAAGTTTAGTTCTTGAAGACGTTTCGCTAATCATCCGGCTGGCTTTCTCAATTCAATGACTTGTACAAGAATCTGTGGCAATTGTACCCTGGAAAATCCCAATTAGCACATCACAGCCAGGTGTTAAGGGCGTGATTGCATAGTGGCTAAGAGGTGTTATAGTAACGCTCAGAGTACGGTGTCAAAACAGCATTGTACATGGCAGACAGTTGGTGTCAACCCCCCCCCCCCCTCTATTAAGGCTTGGTTTCTTTATTTTCACATAAATAGCCTCCTTAACACCTCTTGAACCAGTCACGTTCCTTTGCCAATATGTTAACATTACAATCTTCAAAGGTATGTCCTTTATCCTTAAGATGCAGGTACACGGCTGAGTCCTGACTCGAGGAATTGGCTCTTCTGTGCTGGGCCATACGTTGATGCAGTTGCTGTTTGGTCTCCCCCACATACAAATCAGAGCATTCTTCACTGCACTGCGTATATGATGTCGCTTTTCTTGTGTTTCGGTATTGGTTCTTTCGGATGTACCAATTGCTGCCTCAGTGTGTTGTTCGGTGTTCGGTTTAAAGCAGACAGGGATATGGTGTTTTTTGAAAATTCTTAATTTCTCGGAGACCCATGCTACATATGGGATGACCATGTTCTTTCTCCTGTCTTGCTTTTCCCCTTCACTGTTGGTATTCGTGTTCTTTTCTTTTCTTCTACTTCTTTTGACAAAGGCCCAGTCTGGATATCCACAAGTTTTAAGGGCTCCTCTGAGATGTTTCATTTCTTTCACCTTTGCCTCTGTGCTAGTGGGGATGTTCTCTGCCCTGTGTTGCAGGGTTCTGATGACACCCGGCTTGTGATCTAAAAGGTGGTGGGATGGTACTAGCCTTTGTTTTGACACCTTACTCTGGGCGTTCCTATAACACCTCTTAGCCATTATCCAATCACACCCTTAACACTTGGCTGTGATATGCTAATTGGGATTTTCCAGGGTACATAATTGCCACAGATTCTTGTACAAGTCATTCTGAATTGAGAAAGCCAGTCAGATGACTAGCGAAACACCTTCAAGAACTAAACTTCAAGTCCAGTTGATCTAATTGAATACAACAGATATAGTGCTTATAAAGTTTTTTCAAAAACAGTTAAAATAAAAAGTACCATGGTTAGGGAGGTAGGATTGGTACTTTCTTCCTCCCAATATAATTTCAATGAGAAGCTGCAGCAACAAGAATACTGCTTCAGCACTATTTTTAATACAAGATAGCCCTGGGTACTTAGCTGGCAGATGAAAAGTGTATGTGCTGTAGCCCCTTAATGAAACAATATCTGGAGTTAGTAATAATTATTCCTAGTTCCCTGCTTTTCATTTTTAAAAAGTTAATTTTTACAGTTAAGTTGGCCTTTAACAAGTTATAGATTTGTAGCTTTAACTAATGCTAAAACAGCAGTTTTCTCATCCCTGTTTAACCAATTATTTTTTCAGTTAATGGTGGTAGTTGGAGGTCAGGCTCCCAAGGCTATTCGCAGTGTTGAATGCTATGATTTTAAAGAAGAGCAGTGGCACCAGGTCGCTGAATTACCATCAAGAAGATGCAGATCGGGTATGTTTGCCAAGTTTCAGCATCCCCTTTACTGAACCTAATTGGTAGGGGTTCATGCAAAATGAGGTCTCCAACAAAATTTACTTGACTGGTCCATCATACACATATTTGACAGGTATATTTAGCAATGAAAGAATAGTTAATTTGTGGGCTAAATCGTCCTTTAAATCTTTTTCTCTGCCCCTATTTAGGAAAAACATCTATTTTTTTTCTGTCCTAGCAAAGTAATGTTTAGCACTCTTTCCTGGTAAGTATTGAGAGAAAAGAATTCATCCAACCTGCCTTCCTTTGTAAGAAGGCAAAATCTTTCTTCACACTCTCCTTAAAAAGTTTATAAGAATGGTTGGCCTCTGAAATTTCCAGCCACAGAGAGAAAACATTTGGAGCTGTTTTTGCAGTTTTCCTTCTCTTTCTGTAAGGTCAGTGCTCCCATATCCAGTCTTACATTATATATACTATATATGTACTGGGGCATTCATTTCTTTTTTGTTCAGATATGGGAAATTAGACCTGCATGTCAGACAGCCAAAAACTTTTAACAACCTGGTTTCTTTGCGAGGAGACATTTCTTATTCTGGTTTGAGCTTTAAACGAATAGTTCACTTTTTTATTCCTTTTTTGCATTAAATGAAGAACGGAAGGTAAAAAAGCTAAGTTTCACTCCCCATTCCTCAATTAATCAGGAGCTGGGATTAAACATAGAGTACATACCTTTGAGCATGATTCACCGCATGCTCCACTGACATGTCCCTACAGTTTCTGGCTTTACTTAACTATATCGCGCATGCATGCTCTAGTTAAGTAAAGCCAGAAACAGTCGGGAAATATAGTAGAGGAGCCTGTGGTAAATTATGCTTGCAGGTAAGTTCTCTGTCTTCACTCCCTGCTCCTGTTAGATTAATTGAAGAATGGGAGGTAATAAACAACAAAAAGAGCAATAGTAATGGATAAAAAACAGGCACACCCTGCTGTATGAATAATAAAATTATTACAAGTCACAGGAGTCACAAGTTAGTGTATAATACATAGTAGACAAAAAGAAAATAAATCCCAAATCCTTAAAAACACTCCCCAAGCATAACTTGAATACTGATGGTAAGTAGATACACTGGTGTCGATGTCAAAGGAAAAAAGGAAGAAGCGTGACAGCTGCATATCATATCAATATATATGTTCATGTACTACTCCAAAGTCCAGAGCAACAAGGTACACATATTTAGTAGTAATAATATTAGCGCCACTAATTGGTATCAGTACAATGAATGGCTATGGTCACATTGGTGCTTAATGGTATACAACCAGTAATATAAAATAATTTCACATCCTGATGTAATATCAAAAGGCAGTAATATAATAGCCCACACATTCAATATAACAGTAATTTATACTAAGTAATATATAACAGTGTGGCAGACCAAAACCCAATAGCGAGCAGAAAGATAATACGAAACTGGGCTTTGATGAAGAAAGCTAGGAGAGACGATTAAAAACACCAGCTAGACATGTTTTGTCTTAATACAGACTTTGTTAGTAGCAATTGCTCTCCCCTCACATTCTGACTGTATAGTAATCCTTAGGGCCCTGTTTACAGTAACTGACCTTGTATTTTTCCTGATTTATATTCTTTGTCCCTTCATTTTAGCATCTCTAGCTAGAATAGGGGAATACACTACATCCTCCTTCTGGGAAAATAGATGGCAAATACTTGCATGGTGGATAGTGTTTCTATCTGTAGTATTTGTTGAACAATGTGGTCCCCAACTTCCCCTGATCCATAAATATTCTCAAATCCCCAAAAAACTATGAACTAAGTGGACAATGAAGTCTACATAGTCACAAAGTCCTTTCATTTCTTTGCTTTTTCCGTGCCATGAAAAAATAGGTTGTCAATTTGAACTCTGTAAACAATAAAGCTTGTTTCTTCAACAAGTATAAATGTACTGTTCCTCAAAACTCTGCTGAGCATATTCTAATTTTGGGTACACTCTGACGGAGAGATGGAATATTTCACAGCTCTGTTATGCAGTAATCAGTTTGCAACCCTTATGCATAGTGGAAGTGTGGTAAGTTAGGGTTAAATAAAATGCCCGTCCATTGTACCTTCAAAATGAACCCTAAATCACATCTCTAGATAAAATTTGTGAGAAGATTTTGCTAGAAAGGTTCAGCATTATTACTTCCTGCTTGAATACTTCTTTTTTTCAGCCATATGACCAGCTTTTAGTCATATGACCAGCCTCTGCCTGCATTAATAGGCTCCCCATCTCAACTGCCAATTTTCCCCCCAGTATTTTTTCATCCCAACGACCTTAATCTGCCAATTTTGTCTGTGTATAAAAAAATGCTTCCGAAATACTGACTTCCTGTTTGCAGGACCCTTAGTAGAGACCATTATGGTCTTGCCCTTGACCCAGCACCTGGGTTGATTCAGTTGCTCAGTAGAGATCTGAGCATCTTTGACCCATTCAACAGCCATCAGTTAAAATACTGTTAGGAACATTCCAAGGAAGTGGTGCATCCTGGGAAGAAGAAGGACCGTTGGAACCTGAAATGTCGGCTCACTAATGTCAACAGCAGGGAATAGCAAAAGGTGTGAAGTCAACTGATTTTTCAAAATGAAAGAGATTATGTAGAATAACTAAGAAGGCATTACACAAACTAACAATTTAACAAATATTGATAATCTCCACTGAACTCTCCCTTTAAGTCTCAACTGAGCAGGCTCTGCCCCTGGGGCAGACTGCTGTGGCAAAGGTTAGGTGATGTCACTCAACCAACTGGAAGCAGGAAATGAATCATTTGCTGCAGTATCATTTCTCTCAGGCTGCAGCCAGAGATGTAATTCAGGGCTCATTTAAAGGAAAGACTGCAGACATTCATGTGTGTGTTTTTGTATACGGTGTATATATAACGATTAAGCAAATTAATAAATATCCGGAGAAATATCTCTTTAAAGGTGGAGCATCCACACTGAAAATAAAACTGAAAATAGCATCCAAATAATCTAATCCAAATAATTGCTTACACTACAGTTAGGATAAATGTTAGGTTAATATCCCAGTGCTATATATAAAGTAAAACTGTTTTGCTTTGGAAAGGTAAGCAGCACTAGGAGCTGTAATAACTTCTGTAATGAATTAAGATTTTCTTTTAGCTGTAGGAGTTTGAAGGGAAGGTGTGGAGGGGGGCACTTTGTAATTGTAATTTCTTTAGGCACAGCGCCACATTGAGACTTGAGTAACACAGACCGCAGCAAACTGCAGGATTAGGTGTTATCTGCACAGAAAGATAACATGCGTTTTTCTACGCATTTGTCCGCGTGTGTCCGAGTTTCCAGTCCATTTGCGTGCGTTTGCAGTTTTTGGAGAATCAACAGAAAACACTGGAGAAAATGCAAAAAAAAACCCGGCAAAAAATAAGTTTGTCTGCGTGTGTCCGCATTTTTTATCGTTCCCATAGACTTGCGATTCTGACACACATGGACCAGAAGTTGTGTGCGCATGCAAATAAAAAAATGGACCGAATAGATTCGTAAAGCTCAAAATAGAAAACAGAATGCAACACACATAGTTGGACCTAACCCTAAATGCTGAATCAATTAGCCATGGTGTGACAGAGAAATAAGCTTTAGATTTATAGAATGGCCAGTTTCTATATGTAGTGTGCCAGGGGGAGGGGTTGGGTGATTGATAGTTCTTTACTCACTAGCTATGCCCCACCCTCTTAAAAAAGTAAAACTCCCAGAACTAAAAAAAAAAAGGAAGAGAAAAAAAAGCCGATTTAAGATTTGTGGTAGATCAATCCTAATTACTGTGTGATTAGTTTAAAAATGATTTGGCACAGTTTACATGCTCTTTAAAGGGCATGTCCACCCCCCCAAACTAACATTTAACCCACTACCTTTGAAAAAAAATCCTTACCATACATCTCTTCTTTTGGTTCTCCTGCAGAGAGTTAACCTTTAATCCATAATAATAAAAAAACACATATAAGCAGCACTTTGCAAATTGCACATGCTCAGTATTCCCACTCTCTATCTTCGCATTCCTACAATGCAATTTACACATACCGTATATACTGTATAAACAGAGGTTTTTATACTTTAAAATTAAGCAAAAAATCTAACCTCGGTTTATACTCTGATCATACGGTTTTTCTGAGGCAGCAGGCTGTAGCAGACTCCAGCGGCAAAGGAGGAGAGCAGTCCAGAGCAGACAGCAGGCGTGGGCATGTCAGGCACGTAAGTTATGCACGGCCTGCAATTCATCAGCCTTCAGCAGATGTAGCATCGCCATGGAGGGTGAAACGCTTCACCTGACTCTGTCAGCCCTCTGCCCTTCCATACCGGAGAAAGTAAGTAATTTGTATATGGGGGGTTTAGGGGCTATTCATTCTGTGCAGTGGATGGGTAGGTGAGTAGGCTCTGTGGATAAATAAATACATGATTATTTTATGACTTAGATTGTTCTGTAGGGAGCATTAATGTTGAGCCTTGCTACTCCAGCTGTTAAAAACTACAACTTACAGCAAGCAAAGCATGCTGGGAGTTGTAAACATCTGAAGTCATGGAATTGTTGATTATTGGATTCTGGTATTATTACTCACTTTCTACTGTATTTATGGGTTTGCAGTGTTCATATTTTCTACCCTCGGGTTATACTCGAGTCAATCACTTTTACTTGTTTTTTTGGGTAAAAATAGATACCTCGGTTTATACTCAGGTCAGTTTATACTCCAGTATATACGGTACCACTTGTAACCACTCTAGTACAGCACAACTTCATGCAATCAGAAGAGTTTATGATAATAAGGCACTTTATTGACCTTTACTCGATCTAAAGAAGTAGTGTGCAGATCAACAAAAATCATAGTGAAAATCATGAGTTTTCATTTTTGGGTAATTAATAATTTAATAAAACCTGTCATTTCAGGTGTGGTATACATGAATGGGCATGTATTTGCTGTTGGAGGGTTCAATGGCTCCCTTAGAGTCCGTACAGTCGATTCCTATGATCCGGTTAAGGACCAATGGACAAGTGTTGCTAACATGCAAGACAGGAGAAGCACTTTGGGAGCAGCTGTTTTAAATGGACTCTTGTATGCTGTTGGTGGATTTGATGGAAGTACAGGTACAAAAATTTCCCACTACTCTTGACTAGTACTGTTTTTTTCCATTACGTGCTTTTGCATTTCTATTTAAAGAATTAACTCAAGTGGTAATCTAATGCTTGTAAAAGTGTAATTAAAGTGAAATAACCTTGTCTTTCACCTTACCCCTTTACTTAACATTCCTTTTCACCCTCTTCTGCTCCATTACAGTTTATTGTGCTTTGTAATTCATGTGTGTGGAGGGCACCACCATATTGTTTATGGTAATTTCCTGTCCCCATGTCTGTCTCTTACCATTAACGCTACAGAGCACATGTATAGTTATTGCAGGAGCTAACAGAGTGGAGGAGATCGGGGCAGGTTCAGACACAGCTATTTTGTTTAACTTTAAGGTTCACTTAGTAAACTTATCTTATTTTGCATCAGTTGAAGAGAGGGAGGAAAAAGAGCTATGTCTTACCCTCCCGTTCTTCAATTATTGTTACAGGAGCCAGGAACAAAGCATTGAAACTTACCAATGAGCACGTTCCCTCACTCATTCCTCTGGCCAGGCGACGACTGCTTCCAAGTGAAACTACAATTTGTTGTATTCAATTAGATCACTGGACTTGAAGTTTAGTTCAATGCTGTCAAAACATGGCTGTTATGACACCTTACTCTGGGTGTTCCTGTAACACCTCTTAGACACTATCCAATCACGCCCTTAACACTTGGCTGTGATATGCTAATTGGGATTTTTCAGGGTACATAATTGCCAAAGATTCTTGTACAAATCATTCTGAATTGAGAAAGCCAGTCGGATGACTAGTGAAACGTCTTCAAGAACTAAACTTCAAGTCCAGTTGATCTAATTGAATACAACAGATATACCATGACCTGGATGAATGAGAACCTTCACAAGCATACAATAGGGTACATATTTTAAAAACAGCAAGGCAGTTGAGCATGGCAGGCATGGTTACAATGATAAGAGAACTTTTTTTAACGCATTCCCTTTTAAATATGTATTATCGCTAACTATAAGAACAAAAATTAGTAAGTGCAGTGGTGAAGTGAAATTCAATTAAATAAGCTGCTATTTGTATTACCCCAAATTCTGTATGCAAATCACTGGCTGGTAAATAAATAGCAGGGTAACAAGCAGCTTTTAAATTATCAGATACTTCCATATTGGTGAGGGGATTATGCATAGATGTGAATACTGGGGTCAGGAGGCGTGGCCAATAAGTGTACATGCTCAAAATGCTATATGGGCTGTAGGATAGTTACATTATGTAACTATCCTACATGTAATGTCAAGTGGTGGCCTAGAGAATCTTCAATCCACGATCATACGATTTTCGCATGTGCATGGACAATGTGGGCAATATTTTTTCCTATCGTGCCATTGGAAAAAAATTCTTTGGAAATACCTGTATAAGTTAAGTTTCCCCCCCCCATAAAATGGAATAGTGTAGTGTGTATATACACAATTCAGCTGTCAAACAACCTACTGTATGTTGGGTTAAACAATACTCCAAGAACTGTAAGCATCTACTTTTACAAGGATAACTGATTTCTTTAACTAATGTCTAAGAAACAAATCTGGTAGCCATTTTAAAGGTCATCTGGAAATTAGAATGGAATAGTGATACCGGTTAAAGGATAACCTTTGATATTTTAAATTAAGAACAATAAAGCATGCAGGAGGTCATTTGTTTAATTAATTATTTCTTCCCTGATTGTGTTTATAAATTAACCGGCGGTCCTGATTCCTTGTTTAGTCTGAGCCACTTTCAGTAGAGCCGTTTTCTTCTAGTAATGACACATAAACTGCATTAAAGGAGAAGGTTTTTTTTGTAACGTTAAAATGAGAAGTACTTGGGACTGGAAATTCCTACCTCCCAATATTGTTTTTGTGAGGAGCACCAGCCAAAGAAAACTGATTTTGACAGTCTTCCTCCTGGCTTCAGCACCGATCTTTATAACGATTAGTCCAGGACTAACTGGCAAATGAAAACTGTACATGCTGTAGCTCTTCAATGAAACTATGTTAGAGGTAGGAATAATTAATCTTCCTCCCTACCCCAGGTACTTTCCATTTTTAAAATTAATTTTTCGAGTATAGTTTTCCTTTAAAAATACGCTTCCATTTCTAAATTAGCAGATCACATTTTTAAATATGAAGCCAGTTTTAAACACCCTTTTTATTTCCCAACTGGATTTAAACTACCATACTTTATTGGAAAGGATTGCCAACTCAATTATTTTTCTGAGAAAATACATTGTTTTTCAGGTCTTGCAACAGTGGAAGCTTATATTTTAAAGCGAACGAATGGTTTCATGTTGCACCAATGACACTAGGAGAAGCAGTGTTGTGTGGGTGTTGTTGGAGGTATGTTCTCAAACAAATTCATAGTCCCTGCCAACATTCTATTTATTTTTGCATTCTTGGTAAATGTAAAAACTGTTAGGCAGATTCAATATAAGTTCTTATCCTTAAAGGACACTCCACCCTCATAAGAACATCTTTTAGAAAGAATGGGCTCTTTAAAATATGTTTTATATATATATATATATATCTATATATATATATATATATATATATCATAGTTTGTCCTATGAATTCATTACTGTATGCCTGCTATGCTTCTGGGTGCCTCATGGAAACTGAGCAATTTAGAAACCTGTACTGAGCCTGGGCATGCTCAGCAGTTTCGACTGGCCACAGGGTTACAGGGGAATCCCCTGGTGGGCCCAGCCCATTAACCAAAGAAAACAGAGAAAACTGCTAAAACTAAATGCAAAACCAAAGGGACAGTGAGAAATGCATTTTAATAAATAATAGGAGTCAGTAGGAGTAAGATTTGTAAATAAGTGATAATAAAATATGAAATGTTAGGTGGGCCCTTAAACTTGTCCTGGTGGCCCCTGGTATCAGATTTCCTGGTGGGCCCCAACAGTCCCTTCTGACACTGATGCTCAGAATAGGCAGCTAGGGGAATCACATTCAGTCTTGGCTGTGATGTCAACTGTCAAATCTATAACTGCGGAAACAGGACATTGTCAGGATTTCAGGTTAGACTATATTTTCAGATTTCAAACTATTACGTTTAGGGTTATGGGGGTGATGTATCTGTATGTACATTTTCATTTTAGGGTTGGACTTACCCTTTAAAAATTGTGCTAATTTTGACCCAATAAATGGATCCTATTTAACATGATAGCTCACAACTGATTGGTTTGTGGCAAAATAAGCACCAATTTTAATAAAGAACTTTTATTGGATCTCCCTGTGTGTGCTTAATAAATCCATTCACTACTGCTCTGACAAGTGCAGCTTTAAACATTGATTTGAAAGATGATCGATAAATTAGTTAATGCTTAGATAAAAATCAAAGAGATGGCACAGACTGTAAATATTGTGGCCTGATTAACTTTACTGATATTTTGTCCCGGGGATTTACCACATGATCGATAATCTCATATTTAAGCATTATCGATTAAAATGGACAATTGGCAATTATGACGTGATGGTGTGGTCCCTCAATCAAGTCGGCTGTGAATTACCTCCCGTTCTTCAATAAAAAACGCAAGAGCCAAGAACTGCCGCGTCTACTGACAGGTCCCAACGGACCCTGTTTCTATGCGCATCACACTTGCGCATAGCATACTAAGTCCATCGGACCTGTCAGAGGATGCAGTGAAAGAGCGAGAGATCGGGTTAGTCCTGCCTTCGTTCCTGACTCCTGAGTGTTTTATTGAAAATGGGATTTAAAACTGAGTACCAAAAAATTATTTTACCAGTGGAGGTTCCCTTAAGAAGTTAAAATATAATTGTATATAAAAAAGCCAATAAAGACAAACTGTGATGGACAAAAAGATGACAATGTATTATACTGCATTCTCCTTTTAATTTGTTTGTCTTCTATGAGCTCCTTCCATTTCCAATATGTCCTTTGTATGGGATTTCAAACTGCACCACATATCCAAAATAGGACTTACCCAAGTGTCTTGTAAAGAGGGAGAAAAATATTTTTCTCCCTTGAATCCATACCCCTCTTTATACAAACAATATATTGCTACTCTAGCCATGGCTGTCTGGCATTGTTTGCTACAGCTAAGTCTATTATCAACTAGAATCCCCAATTTATTTTTATTAGTGATTCTCTACACCTATTATGGTGTAGGTGGCACAGGGATTGTTACACCCAAAATGCACACCTTACATTTATCAACATTGAATCTCATCTGCCATTCTGCTGCCCATTTTGATAATCTATCTAGGTCTGCTTGCAGCAATAGCACATTACCGTATATACTCGAGTATAAACCGAGTTTTTCAGGCTGAAAAATCAGCCTGAAAACTTGGACTCGGTTTATACTCGAGTCAACAGCTTACCTGAGCATTCCGGCAGCCGCACAATCTTTCTCTGTACTGGCGCGCCGGCCTGATGTCACTGCCCGCGCCAAGCCCGGCGCCGGGCAGTGACGTCAGCCGGCGCGCCAGTAAAGGAACGAGCGCTCGCTGCCGAATGCTAAGGATACCGTACCATTGCTGCCAGGACCCTTGGATGGAGGCCTGGATGGAGGAGAGCCACAGGGAGAAGAGACCACAGTGTACAAACTGAACTAGGTGGGAGGTGAGGGGGGCATTCAAGATGTTTGTGGGAACTGCAACTCCCAGCATGCTTTATTAGCTGGAGTTGTAGTTTCCAAACATCTTGAATGCCAAGTGAGGGTGGCATTCAAGGTGTTTGGAAACTACAACTCCCAGCTAATAAAGCATGCTGGGAGTTGTAGTTTCCAAACATCTTGAATGCCAAGTTTCTACCCTCAGTTTATACTCGAGTCAACAACTTTTATTAACTTTTAGCTGAAATTGGGTACCTCGGTTTATACTCGGGTCGGTTTATACTCGAGTTATAACGGTATTTAAAGTCTCCAAAGCTCTGCATAGTTTAGTATCATCAGCAAACACAGAAACCTCTCAATGCCATATATATATATATATATATATATAGGTATATCGTGGTCAGCGGGCACTCCTGAATATAAAACGCCTTGGTGCACTATCCAAAGATATGTAACAACTATAGAAACGGAGGCACTCACAGGACTTCTCAAACACATAGGTGTTTATTCCAACATGGAGGTTAACAGCTATTTTGTATTACCCCAGGAAGTCTGTATGCAAATTACACTGGCTGGTAAATAAATAGCAGGGTAACAAGCAGCTTTTAAATTATCAGATACTTCCATATTGGTGAGGGGATATCTGCATAGATGGTGAATACTGGGGTCAGGAGGCGTGGCCAATAAGTGTACATGCTCAAAATGCTATATGGGCTGTAGGATAGTTACATTATGTAACTATCCTACATGTAATGTCAAGTGGTGGCCATAGAATCTTCAATCCACAGATCATACGATTTTCGCAATGTGCATGGACAATGTGGGCAATATTTTTTCCTATCGTGCCAATTGGAAAAAAATTCTTTGGAAATACCTGTATAAGTTAAGTTTCCCCCCCCCCCATAAAATGGAATAGTGTAGTGTGTATATACACAATTCAGCTGTCAAACAACCTACTGTATGTTGGGTTAAACAATACTCCAAGAACTGTAAGCATCTTACTTTTACAAGGATAAACTGATTTCTTTAACTAATGTCTAAGAAACAAATCTGGTAGCCATTTTAAAGGTCATCTGGAAATTAGAATTGGAATAGTGATACCGGTTAAAGGATAACCTTTGATATTTTTAATTAAGAAACAATAAAGCATGCAGGAGGTCATTTGTTTAATTAATTATTTCTTCCCTGATTGTGTTTATAAATTAACCGGCGGTCCATGATTCCTTGTTTAGTCTGAGCCACTTTCAGTAGAGCCGTTTTCTTCTAGTAATGACACATAAACTGCATTAAAGGAGAAGGTTTTTTTTGTAACCGTTAAAATGAGAAGTACTTGGGACTGGTAATTCCTACCTCCCAATATTGTTTTTGTGAGGAGCACCAGCCAAAAGAAAACTGATTTTGACAGTCTTCCTCCTGGCTTCAGCACGATCTTTAATACAGGATTAGTCCAGGACTAAACTGGCAAATGAAAACTGTACATGCTGTAGCTCTTCAATGAAACTATGTTGAGAGGTAGGAATAATTAATCCTTCCTCCCTACCCCAGGTACTTTCCATTTTTAAAAAGTTAATTTTTCGAGTATAGTTTTCCTTTAAAAAATACGCTTCCATTTAAATTAGCAGATCACATTTTTAAATTGAAGCCAGTTTTAAACACCCTTTTTATTTCCCAACTGGATTTAAACTACCATACTTTATTGGAAAGGATGCCAACTCAATTATTTTTTTTGAGAAAATACATTGTTTTTCAGGTCTTGCAACAGTGGAAGCTTATAATTTTAAAGCGAACGAATGGTTTCATGTTGCACCAATGAACACTAGGAGAAGCAGTGTTGGTGTGGGTGTTGTTGGAGGTATGTTCTCAAGACAAATTCATAGTCCCTGCCATACATTCTATATTATTTTTGCATTCTTGGTAAATGTAAAAACTGTTAGGCAGATTCAATATAAGCTTATCCTTAAAGGACAACTCCACCCTCATAAGAACATCTTTTAGAAAGAATGGGCTCTTTAAAATATGTTTTATATATATATATAATATATATATATATATATATATCTATATATATATATATCATAGTTGTCCTATGAATTCATTACTGTATGCCTGCTATGCTTCGGATGCCTCATGAAACTGAGCAATTTAGAAACCTGTACTGAGCCTGGGCATGCTCAGCAGTGTCGGACTGGCCACAGGGTTACAGGGGAATCCCCTGGTGGGCCCACAGCCCATTAACCAAAGAAAACAGAGAAAACTGCTAAAACTTAAATGCAAAACCAAAGGGACAGTGAGAAATGCATTTTAATAAATAATAGGAGTCAGTAGGAGTAAGATATGTAAATAAGTGATAATAGAAATATGAAATGTTAGGTGGGCCCTTAAACTTGTCCTGGTGGGCCCCTGGTATCAGATTTCCTGGTGGGCCCCAACAGTCCCTTCTGACACTGATGCTCAGAATAGGCAGCTAGGGGAATCACATTCAGTCATTGGCTGTGATGTCAACTGTCAAATCTATAACTGCGGAAACAGGACATTGTGCAGGATTTCAGGTTAGACATATATTTCAGATTTCAAACTATTACCGTTTAGGGTTATGGGGGGTGATGTATCTGTATGTACATTTTCATTTTAGGGTTGGACTTACCCTTTAAAAATTGTGCTAATTTTGACCCAATAAATCGGATCCTATTTAACATTTGATAGCTCACAACTGATTGGTTGTGGCAAAATAAGCACCAATTTTAATAAAGAACTTTTATTGGATCTCCCTGTGTGTGCTTAATAAATCCATTCACTACTGCTCTGACAAGTGCAGCTTTAAACATTGATTTGAAAGATGATCTGATAAATTAGTTAATGCTTAGATAAAAATCAAAGAGATGGCACAGACTGTAAATATTGTGGCCTGATTAACTTTACTGATATTTTGTCCCGGGGATTTACCACATGATCGATAATCTCATATTTAAGCATTATCGATTAAAATGGACAATTGGCAAATTATGACTGATGGTGTGGTCCCTCAATCAAGTCGGCTGTGAATTACCTCCCGTTCTTCAATAAAACACGCAAGAGCCAAGAACTGCCGCGTCTACTGACAGGTCCCAACGGACCCTGTATTCTATGCGCATCACACTTGCGCATAGCATACTAAGTCCATCGGGACCTGTCAGAGGATGCAGTGGAAGAGCGAGAGATCGGGTTAGTCCTTGCCTTCGTTCCTGACTCCTGAGTGTTTTATTGAAGAATGGGATGTTAAAACTGAGTACCAAAAAATTATTTTACCAGTGGAGGTTCCCTTAAGAAGTTAAAATATAATATGTATAATAAAAGCCAATAAAGACAAACTGTGATGGACAAAAAGATGACAATGTATTATACTGCATTCTCCTTATTAATTTGTTTGTCCTTCTATGAGCTCCTTCCATTTCCAATATGTCCTTTGTGTATGGGATTTCAAAACTGCACCACATATTCCAAAATAGGACTTACCCAAGTGTCTTGTAAAGAGGGAGAAAAATATTTTTCTCCCTTGAATCCATACCCCTCTTTATACAAGACAATATATTGCTAGCTCTAGCCATGGCTGTCTGGCATTGTTTGCTACCCCCTCTCCATTGGCATCAAGATGTTTGGGAACTACAAACTCCCAAAAACATTCTGAATGCCCCCTCACCCTCCCACCCAGTTCAGTTTGTACCTGTCTCTTCTCCCTGGTGCTCTTCTCCCTGTGGGCTCGGTCTTTCTGTGGTCTCCCTGTTGTCTCTTCTTCTGTGGGCTCTCCTCCATCCTCCATCCTTCCTGGCAGGTGCAGTGTTCCTGAGCATTCCGGCAGCCGCGCGATCTTTCTGTGCACTGTGCACTGGCGCGCGGCTGACGTCACTGCCCGGCGCGGGCAGTGACGTCAGGCCGGCGCGCCAGTACACAGAAGGATCGTGCGGCTGCCGGAATGCTCAGGTAAGCGAGTGACTCAAGTATAAACCGAGTCCGAGTTTTCAGGCTGATTTTTCAGCCTGAAAAACTCGGTTATAACTCGAGTATATACGGTTATTTAATTCTAGGTCTCTAAGAATTTAGAAATTTGATTTTGCCGTACTAAGGAGTCAGCTTTTTTAAAATATATGGGTATGGTTTTGAAGTAAAGGATTTTTGGAAGTATTGTCATTTTAACTGCTGCGATTCTACCAGCTAGGAATAAAGGGTAAGATGTCCACTCCTTAATTAATTTTCTAAGTTGTGAAGTATTTTGTGTAGTATTATGTGTATATAGGAATTTAGTGTTTGCTGTTGTGCTATTCCCAGTTAACGGAAAGGCTCTAGGGCCAATTGCGTATCAAGTTTTAGTCCAATTTACATAACTGTCCCAATCCCCTACAAACGTCACATTACAAACATAAGGTACTTATAGGACAATGCACCTCTGAAAGCTATGCTAAATAATGGTTAGTTGGTTAGCTTGACTAAGACAGGGTTTGTGGCAACAGGGGTATTTCAAAGACACTGCACCACAGCGATGTACTGTAATCGTCAATAGTGGAAACATTTTAATGCCAGTGGGAACTGCTATGGGCATATTAAGTTGGAGGAGCGATTGTCCCCTCACACCATCAGACTGTAATGAAGAAGCACAGGGCCAGTAACCAGTATCAGTCCTACTGAGCAACCCGCAAACCCCTCCCCCAGCCTAAGGTTATGACCAGGAATTGGAGCACATCATATATAATAAAACCCTAAGTGTGCGTCCTGTGTCCGTGTGTGTGTGTCATGCAGTTCCTATGGACTCACCACAAGAGGGAGAGTCTCTGCAGTTCCTATGGACCCACACTAGAGGGAGAGTCCTGCATTTCCTATTGACTCACCACTAGAGGGAGAGTGTCTGCCGTTCCTATTGACTCACCACTAGAGGGAAAACACAGGAAATACACGGAGGGAGATTAAACAGACTGCAGGTAAGGTTGCTTGGGACAGGGGCCCCTGGATTTGGGACAGAAGGGGGGGCCTTGGATTCAGGACAGAGGGGGCCCCCTGGACTTGGGACAGAGGGGGGGGGGGCTGGATTTAGGACAGAGTGGGGGTGGATTTGGGACAGAGGGGGTCCCTGGCCTTGGACAGAGGGGGGACTCTGGCCTTGGGACACTAAGAGGGTACTCTGGCCTTGGACATGGGGGAGGACTAAGGGGGCACTCTGTGCTTCTAGCCCCCGTTATTGTAGCGGGCTTAATGTCTAGTTCTTAATAAAATAATTAGTGCAGCTGGAATGATTTGTCAAGAAGCCTTGCTGTATATATTACTGTCTTGTGCTGTTAGGGAGGGCAGCACAAGTAGCTGTCCAAGGGGAGGGTTACAAAAAAAAATGTGGGTATATTAAAAGAATAATCATGCTTGCCAAACTTCACATTGAGGCTGGTGTTAGATTTTTGCAAATCAAAATTATACAAATAGAAGCGATTTACCAAGTGATGCCATTGCTATATTGAATCAGCACACAGAGCACTGCCCAAAGCAATAGTCGATCTCAGTAATGGGGACGTTTGTTTTTAAGACTCAAAACTTAAGTTTTAAGTTCCTTAAATGGAGAGGGGGGAAACTTACAAGCAGCCACACATTCGATATGTACTTTCTCTTGTAGTGAAAATAATGAAAAACTGAGTTCAGTTGGCCTAGAAAGAAAAACATTGTACATGAATAGAGAATTGTTTGTGGCATCGCAGAAGTGGTCAATAGAGCTACATCCATGTGGGCTTAAGTGTTATAAATTACTTAGAAGGGGGCATGAGAGGTTTCTGTGTTTGCTGATGATACTAAACTATGCAGAGCTTTGGAGACTTAAATACCGTATATACTCGAGTATAAACCGACCCGAGAAAACCGAGGTACCCATTTCAGCTAAAAGTCCAATAAAAGTTGTTGACTCGAGTATAAACTGAGGGTTAGAAACTTGGCATTCAAGATGTTTGGAAACTACAACTCCCAGCATGCTTATTAGCTGGGAGTTGTAGTTTCCAAACACCTTGAATGCCACCCTCACTTGGCATCAAGATGTTTGGAAACCACAACTCCCAGCTAATAAAGCATGCTGGGAGTGTGCAGTTCCCAAACATCTTGAATGCCCCCCTCACCCTCCCACCTAGTTCAGTTTGTACCTGTGGTCTCTTCTCCCTGTGGGTCTCCTCCATCCAAGGGTTCTGGCAGCATTGGTACGGTATCCTTAGCATTCCGGCAGCCGAGCGCTCGGTCCTTTACGGCGCGCCGGCTGACGTCACTGCCCGGCGCCGGTTGGCGCCGGGCAGTGACATCAGGCCGGCGGCCAGTACAGAGAAAGATTGTGCGGCTGCGGAATGCTCAGGTAAGCTGTTTACCGAGTATAAACGAGTCCAAGTTTTCAGGCTGATTTTTCAGCCTGAAAAACTCGGTTTACCGAGTATATACGGTAATGTGTTGCTGCAAGCAGACCTAGATAGATTATCAAATGGGCAGCAGAAGGCAGATGAGATTCAATGTTGATAAATGTAAGGTGATGCATTTTGGGTGTAACAATCCCTGTGCCACCTACACCATATAGGTGCTAGAGAATCACTAATAAAAATAAATTGGGGATTCTAGTTGATAATAGACTTAGCTGTAGCAAACAATGCCAGACAGCCATGGCTAGAGCTAGCAATATATTGTCTTGTATAAGAGGGGTATGGATTCAAGGGAGAAAAATTTTTTCTCCCTCTTTACAAGACACTTGGGGAAGTCTATTTTGGATATGTGGTGCAGTTTTGAAATCCCATACACAAAGGACATATTGGAAATGGAAGGAGCTATAGAAGGACAAAACAATTAATAAGGAGAATGCAGTATAATACATTGTCATCTTTGTCCATCACAGTTGTCTTTATTGGCTTTATTATACATATTATATTTTAACTTCTTAAGGGAAACTCCACTGGTAAAATAATTTTTTGGTACATAGTTTTAACATCCCATTCTTCAATAAAACACTCAGGAGTCAGGAACGAAGGCAAGGACTAACCCGATCTCTCGCTCTTCCACGCATCCTCTGACAGGTCCCGATGGACTTAGTATGCTATGCGCAAGTGTGATGCGCATAGAATACAGGGTCCGTTGGGACCTGTCAGTAGACGCGGCAGTTCTGGCTCTTGCGTGTTTTATTGAAGAACGGGAGGTAATTCACAGCCGACTTGTTGAGGGACACACCATCAGTCATAATTTGCCAATTGTCCATTTTAATCGATAATGCTTAAATATGAGATTATCGATCATGTGGTAAATCCCCGGGACAAATATCAGTAAAGTTAATCAGGCCACAATATTTACAGTCTGTGCCATCTCTTTGATTTTTATCTAAGCATTAACTAATTTATCAGATCATCTTTCAAATCAATGTTAAGCTGCACTTGTCAGAGCAGTAGTGAATGGATTTATTAAGCACCACAGGGAGATCCAATAAAAGTTCTTTATTAAAATTGGTGCTTATTTTGCCACAACCAATCAGTTGTGAGCTATCAAATGTTAAATAGGATCCGATTTATTGGGTCAAAATTAGCACAATTTTTAAAGGGTAAGTCCAACCCTAAATGAAAATGTACATACAGAACACACCCCCCATAACTAAACGGTAAGTAGTTGAAATCTGAAATATATGTCTAACCTGAAATCCTGCACAATGTCCTGTTTCCGCAGGTATAGATTTGACAGTGACATCACAGCCAATGACTGAATGTGATTCCCCTAGCTGCCTATTCTGAGCATCAGTGTCAGAAGGGACTGTTGGGGCCCCACCAGGAAATTGATACCAGGGGCCACCAGGACAAGTTTAAGGGCCCACCTAACCTTTCATATTTCTATTATCACTTATTACAAATCTTACTTCTACTGACTCCTATTATTTATTAAAATGCATTTCTCACTGTCCCTTTGGTTTTGCATTTAAGTTTTAGCATGTTCTCTGTTTTCTTTGGTTTAATGGGCTGTGGGCCCACCAGGGGATTCCCCGTAACCCTGTGGCCAGTCCGACACTGCTGAGCATGCCCAGGCTCAGTACAGGTTTCTAAATTGCTCAGTTTCCATGAGGCACCAGAAGCATAGCAGGCATACAGTAATGAATTCATAGGACAAACTATGATATATATATATATAATATATATATAATATATATATATATATATATATATAAAACATATTTAAAGAGCCCATTCTTTCTAAAAGATGTTCTTATGAGGGTGGAGTTGTCCTTTAAGGATAAGAACTTATATTGAATCGCCTAACAGTTTTTACATTTACCAAGAATGCAAAATGATATAGAATGTATGGCAGGGACTATGAATTGTCTTGAGAACATACCTCCAACAACACCCACACAACACTGCTTCTCCTAGTGTTCATGGTGCAACATGAAACCATTCGTTCGCTTTAAAATTATAAGCTTCCACTGTTGCAAGACCTGAAAAACAAGTTATTTTTCAGAAAAATATTGAGTTGGCAATCCTTCAATAAAGTATGGTAGTTTAAATCCAGTTGGGAAATAAAAAGGGTGTTTTAAAACTGGCTTCATATTAAAAATGTGATCTGCTAATTAGAAATGGAAGCGTATTTTTAAAGGAAAACTATACTCGAAAAATTAACTTTTTAAAAATGGAAAGTATGGGGTAGGGAGGAAGGATAATTATTCCTACCTCTCAAACATAGTTTCATTGAAGAGCTACAGCATGTACAGTTTTCATTGCCAGTTTAGTCCTGGACTAATCCTGTATTAAAGATCGTGCTGAAGCCAGGAGGAAGACTGTCAAAATAGTTTTCTTTTGGGTGGTGCCCTCACAAAAACAATATTGGGAGGTAGATACCAGTCCCAAGTACTTCTCATTAACAGTTACAAAAAAAACCTTCTCCTTTAATGCAGTTTATGTGTCATTACTAGAAGAAAACGGCTCTACTGAAAGTGGCTCAGACTAAACAAGGAATCATGGACCGCCGGTTAATTTATAAACACAATCAGGGATAAATAATTAAACAAATGACCTCCTGCATGCTTTATTGTTTCTAATTAAAAATATCAAAGGTTATCCTTTAACGGTATCACTATTCCAATTCTAATTTCCAGATGACCCTTAAAATGGCTACCAGATTTGTTTCTTAGACATAGTTAAAGAAATCAGTTTATCTTGTAAAAGTAAGATGCTTACAGTTCTTGGAGTATTGTTTAACCCAACATACAGTAGGTTGTTTGACAGCTGAATTGTGTATATACACACTACACTATTCCATTTTATGGGGGGGGGGAAACTTAACTTATACAGGTATTTCCAAAGAATTTTTTTCCAATGGCACGATAGGAAAAATATGCCCACATTGTCCATGCACATTGCGAAAATCGATGATCTGTGGATTGAAGATTCTATGGCCACCACTTGACATTACATGTAGGATAGTTACATAATGTAACTTTCCTACACCCATATAGCATTTTGAGCATGTACACTTATTGGCCACGCCTCCTGACCCAGTATTCACCATCTATGCAGATATCCCCTCACCAATATGGAAGTATCTGATAATTTAAAAGTGCTTGTTACCCTGCTATTTATTTACCAGCCCGTGTAATTTGCATACAGAATTCCTGGGGTAATACAAAATAGCAGCTTATTTAATTGAATTTCACTTCACCACTGCACTACTATAATTTTTGTTCTTATAGTTAGCGATAAACAATTTAAAAGGGAATGCGTTAAAAAAAGTTCTCTTATCATGTAACCATGCCTGCATGCTCAACTGCCTTGCTGTTTTTAAAATATGTACCCTATTGTATGCTTGTGAAGGTTCATTCATCCAGGTCATGGTTATCTGTTGTATTCAATTAGATCAACTGGACTTGAAGTTTGTTCTTGAAGAAGTTTCATAGTCATCCGACTGGCTTTCTCAATTCAGAATGATTTGTACAAGAATCTTTGGCAATTATGTACCCTGAAAAATCCCAATTAGCATATCACAGCCAAGTGTTAAGGGCGTGATTGGATAGTGTCTAAGAGGGTGTACAGGAACACCAGAGTAAGGTGTCATAACAGCCATGTTTTGACAGCATTGAACAAAAATTCAAGTCACCGTGATCTAATTGAATACAACAATTGTAGTTTCACTTGGAAGCAGTCGTCGCCTGGCCAGAGGAGAGTGAGGGAACGTGCTCATTGGTAAGTTTCAATGCTTTGTTCCTGGCTCCTGTAACAATAATTGAAGAAGGGAGGGTAAGACATAGCTCTTTTTCCTCCCTCTCTAACTGATGCAAAATAAGATAAGTTTACTAAGTGAACCTTAAAGTTAAACAAAATAGCTGTGTCTGAACCTGCCCCGATTCCTCCACTCTGTTAGCTCCTGCAAAACTATACATGTGCTCTGTAGCGTTAATGGTAAGAGACAGACATGGGGACAGGAAATTACCATAAACAATATGGTGGGTGCCCTCCACACACATGAATTACCAAGCACAATAAACTGTAATGGAGCAGAAGAGGGTGAAAGGAATGTAAGTAAAGGGGGGTAAGGTGAAAGACAAGGTTATTCACTTTAATTACACTTTTACAAGCATTAGATTACACTTGAGTTAATTCTTTAAATAGAAAAGCAAAAGCACGTAATGGAAAAAAACAGTACTAGTCAAGAGTAGTGGGAAAATTTTGTACCTGTACTTCCATCAAATCCACCAACAGCTACAGAGTCCATTTAAAACAGCTGCTCCCAAAGTGCTTCTCCTGTCTTGCATGTTAGCAACACTTGTCCATTGGTCCTTAACCGGATCAAGGAATCGACTGTACGGACTCTAGGGAGCCATTGAACCCTCCAACAGCAAATACATGCCCATTCATGTATACCACACCTGAAATGACAGGTTTTATTAAATTATTAATTACCCAAAAATGAAAACTCATGATTTTCACTATGATTTTTGTTGATCTGCACACTACTTCTTAGATCGAGTAAAGGTCAATAAAGTGCCTTATTTCATAAACTCTCTGATTGCATGAAGTTGTGCTGTAACTAGAGTGGTTACAAGTGGTACCGTAATACTGGAGTATAAACTGACCTGAGATAAACCGAGGTAGGTATCTTTTTACCCAAAAAAACAGTAAAAGTGATTGACTCGAGTAACCCGAGGGTAGAAAATATGAACACTGCAAACCCATAAATACAGTAGAAAGTGAGTAATAATACCAGAATCCAATATCAATTCATGACTTCAGAGTTTACAAACCAGCATGCTTTGCTTGCTGTAAGTTGTAGTTTTAACAGCTGGAGTAGCAAGGCTCAACATTAATGCTCCCTACAGAACAATCTAAGTCATAAAATAATCATGTATTTATTTATCCACAGAGCCTACTCACCTACCCATCCACTGCACAGAATGAATAGCCCCTAAACCCCCCATATACAAATTACTTACTTTCCCGGTATGGAAGGGCAGAGGGCTGCAGGGTCAGGTGAAGCGTTTCACCCTCCATGGCGATGCTACATCTGCTGAAGGCTGATGAATTGCAGGCCGTGCATAACTTACGTGCCTGACATGCCCACGCCTGCTGTCTGCTCGGACTGCTCTCCTCCTTTGCCGCTGGGTCTGCTACAGCCTGCTCCTCAGAAAAACCGTATGATCAGAGTATAAACCGAGGTTAGATTTTTTGCTTAATTTTAAAGTATAAAAACCTCTGTTTATACAGATATATACGGTATGTGTAAATTGCATTGTGGAATGCGAAGATAGAGAGTGGGAATACTGAGCATGTGCAATTTGCAAAGTGCTGCTTATATGTGTTTTTTATATTATGGATTAAAGGTTAACTCTCTGCAGGAGAACCAAAAGAAGAGATGATGGTAAGGATTTTTTTTCAAAGGTAGTGGGTGTTTTGTTAGTTTGGGGGGTGGACATGCCCTTTAAAGAGCATGTAAACTGTGCCAAATCATTTTTAAACTAATCACACAGTAATTAGGATTGATCTACCACAAATTAAATCGGCTTTTTTTTCTCTTCCTTTTTTTTTTAGTTCTGGGAGTTTTACTTTTTTAAGAGGGTGGGGCATAGCTAGTGAGTAAAGAACTATCAATCACCCAACCCCTCCCCCTGGCACACTACATATAGAAACTGGCCATTCTATAAATCTAAAGCTTATTTCTCTGTCACACCAGGCTAATTGATTCAGCATTTAGGGTTAGGTCAACTATGTGTGTTGCATTCTGTTTTCTATTTTGAGTTTACGAATCTATTCGGTCCATTTTTTTATTTGCATGCGCGCACCAACTTCTGGTCCATGTGTGTCAGAATCGCAAGTCTATGGGAACGATAAAAAATGCGGACACACGCAGACAAACTATTTTTTGCGGGGTTTTTTTTTGCATTTTCTCCAGTGTTTTCTGTTGATTCTCCAAAACTGAAACGCACGCAAATGGACTGGAAACTCGGAAAAACGCGGACAAATGCGTAGAAAAAAGATGTTATCTTTCTGTGCAGATAACACCTAATCCTGCAGTTTGCTGCGGTCTGTGTTACTCAAGTCTCAATGTGGCGCTGTGCCTAAAGAAATTACAATTACAAAGTGCCCCCCTCCAACTTCCCTTCAAACTCCTACAGCTAAAAGAAAATCTTAATTCATTACAGAAGTTATTACAGCTCCTAGTGCTGCTTACCTTTCCAAAGCAAAACAGTTTTACTTTATATATAGCACTGGGATATTAACCTAACATTTATCCTAACGTAGTGTAAGCAATTATTTGGATTAGATTATTGGATGCTATTTTCAGTTTTATTTTCAGTGTGGATGCTCCACCTTTAAAGGATATTTCTCCGGATATTTATTAATTTGCTTAATCGTTATATATACACCGTATACAAAACACACACATGAATGTCTGCAGTCTTTCCTTTAAATGAGCCTGAATTACATCTCTGGCTGCAGCCTGAGAGAAATGATAATGCAGCAAATGATTCATTTCCTGCTTCCAGTTGGTTGAGTGACATCACCTAACCTTTGCACAGCAGTCTGCCCAGGGCAGAGCCTGCTCAGTTGAGACTAAAGGGAGAGTTCAGTGGAGATATAAATATTTGTTAAATGTTAGTTGTGTTAATGCCTTCTTAGTTATTCTACATAATCTCTTTCATTTTGAAAAATCAGTTGACTTCACACCTTTTGCTATTCCCTGCTGTTGACATTAGTGAGCCGACATTTCAGGTTCCAACGGTCCTTCTTTTCCCAGGATGCACCACTTCCTTGGAATGTTCCTAACAGTATTTAACTGATGGCTGTTGAATGGGTCAAAGATGCTCAGATCTCTACTGAGCAACTGAATCAACCCAGGTGCTGGGTCAAGGGCAAGACCATAATGGTCTCTACTAAGGGTCCTGCAAACAGGAAGTCAGTATTTCGGAAGCATTTTTTTATACACAGAAAAAATTGGCAGATTAAGGTCGTTGGGATGAAAAAAAACTGGGGGGAAAAGGCAGTTGAGATGGGGGGCCTATTAATGCAGGCAGAGGCTGGTCATATGACTAAAAGCTGGTCATATGGCTGAAAAAAAGAAGTATTCAAGCAGGAAGTAATAATGCTGAACCTTTAGCAAAAATCTTCTCACAAATTTATCTAGAGATGTGATTTAGGGTTCATTTTGAAGGTACAATGGAAGGGCATTTTATTTAACCCTAACTTACCACACTTCCACTGCATAAGGGTTGCAAATGATTACTGCTAACAGAGCTGTGAAATATTCCATCTCTCCGTCAGAGTGTACCCAAAATTAGAATATGCTCAGCAGAGTTTTGAGGAACAGCATTTATACTTGTTGAAGAAACAAGCTTTATTGTTTACAGAGTTCAAATTGACAACCTATTTTTTCATGGCACGGAAAAAGCAAAGAAATGAAAGGACTTTGTGACTATGTGACTTCATTGTCCACTTAGTTCATAGTTTTTGGGGATTTGAGAATATTTATGGATCAGGGGAAGTTGGGGACCACATTGTTCAACAAATACTAAGATAGAAACACTATCCACCATGGAAGTATTTGCCATCTATTTTCCCAGAAGGAGGATGTAGTGTATTCCCCTATTCTAGCTAGAGATGCTAAAATGAAGGGACAAAGATATAAATCAGGAAAAATACAAGGTCAGTTACTGTAAACAGGGCCCTAAGGATACTATACAGTCAGAATGTGAGGGGAGAGCAATTGCTACTAACAAAGTCTGTATTAAGACGAAACATGTCTAGCTGGTGTTTTATATCGTCTCTCCTAGCTTTCTTCATCAAAGCCCAGTTTCGTATTATCTTTCTGCTCGCTATTGGGTTTTGGTCTGCCACACTGTTATATATTACTTAGTATAAATTACTGTTATATTGAATGTGTGGGCTATTATATTACTGCCTTTTGATATTACATCAGGATGTGAAATTATTTTATATTACTGGTTGTATACATTAAGCCCCAATGTGACCATAGCCATTCATTGTACTGATACCAATTAGTGGCGCTAATATTATTACTACTAAATAGTGTACTTGTGCTCTGGACTTTGGAGTAGTACATGAACAATATATTTGATATGATATGCAGCTGTCACGCTTCTTCCTTTTTTCCTTTGACATCGACACAGTGTATCTACTTACCATCAGTATTCAAGTTATGCTTGGGGAGTGTTTTTAGGATTTGGGATTTTTTTCTTTTTGTCTCATGTATTATACACTAACTTGTGACTCCTGTGACTTGTAATAATTATTATCATTACAGCAGGTGTGCCTGTTTTTTATCCATTACTATTGCTCTTTTTGTTGTTATAACTCCCATTCTTCAATAATCTAACAGGAGCAGGGAGTGAAGACAGAGAACTTACCTGCAAGCATAATTTACCACAGGTCCTCTACTATATTTCCCGAGTTTTCTGGCTTTACTTAACTAGAGCATGCATGCGCGATATAGTTAAGTAAGCCAGAAACTGTAGGGACATGTCAGTGGAGCATGCGGTGGATATGCTCAAGGTATGTACTCTATGTTTAATCCCAGCTCCTGATTAATGAGGAATGGGGAGTGAAAACTTAGCTTTTTTACCTTCCGTTCTTCATTTAATGCAAAAAAGGAAATAAAAAGTGAACTATTCGTTTAAAGCTCAAACCAGAATAAGAAATGTCTCCCGCAAAGAAACCAGGTTGTTAAAAGTTTTTGGCGTGTGACATGCAGGTCTAATTCCCATATTGAACAAAAAGAAATGAATGCCCCAGTACATAATAGATTATATAATGTAAGACTGGATATGGGAGCACTGACCTTACGAGAGAAGAAGGAAAACTGCAAAAACAGCTCCAAATGTTTTCTCTCTGTGGCTGGAAATTTCAGAGGCCAACCATCTTATAAACTTTTTAAGGAGAGTGTGAAGAAAGATTTGCCTTCTTACAGAGGAAGGCAGGTTGGATGAATTCTTTTCTCTCAATACTTACCAGGAAAGAGTGCTAAACATACTTGTCGGACAGAAAAAAAATAGATGTTTTTCCTAAATAGGGGCAGAGAAAAAGATTTAAAGGACGATTAGCCCACAAATTAACTATTCTTCATTGCTAAATATAACTGTCAAATATGTGTATGATGGACCAGTCAAGTAAATTTTGTTGGAGACCTCATTTGCATGAACCCCTACCAATTAGGTTCAGTAAAGGGGATGCTGAAACTTGGCAAAAATACCCGATCTGCATCTCTTGATGGTAATTCAGCGACTGGTGCCACTGCTCTTCTTTAAATCATAGCATTCAACACTGCGAATAGCCTTGGGAGCCTGACCTCCAACTACCACCATTAACTGAAAAAATAATTGGTTAACAGGGATGAGAAAACTGCTGTTTTAGCATTAGTTAAAGCTACAAATCTATAACTTGTAAAGGCCAACTTAACTGTAAAATTAACTTTTTAAAAATGAAAAGCAGGGAACTAGAATAATTATTACTAACTCCAATTGTTTCATTAAGGGGCTACAGCACATACACTTCATGCCAGCTAAGTACCCAGGGTATCTTGTATTAAAAATAGTGCTGAAGCAGTATTCTTGGCTGCAGCTTCTCATGAAATTATATTGGAGGAAGAAAGTACCAATCCTACCTCCCTAACCATGGTACTTTTTATTTTAACTGTTTTTGAAAAAACTTATAAGCACCTATATGTTGTATTCAATAGATAAATGGACTTGAAGTTTAGTTCTTGAAGGGTTTCGCTAGTCATCTGACTGGCTTTCTCAATTCAGAATTACTGTACAAGAATCTGTGGCAATTATGTACCCTGGAAAATCCCAATTAGCATATCACAGCCAAGTGTTAAGGGTGTGATTGGATAATGGCTAAGAGGTGTTATAGGACAGCCCAGAGTAAGGTGTCCAAACAAAGGCTAGTACCATCCCACCACCTTTTAGATCACAAGCCGGGTGTCATCAGAACCTGCAACACAGGCAGAGAACATCCCCACTAGCACAGAGGCAAAGGTGAAAGAAATGAAACACTCAGAGGGCCCTTAAACTTGTGGATATCCAGACTGGGCCTTTGTCAAAAGAAGTAGAAGAAAGAAAAGAACACGAATACCAACAGTGAAGGGAAAAGCAGACGGAGAAAGAAAAAATGGTCATCCATATGTAGCATGGGTCTCCGGAGAAATTAAGAATTTCAAAAAACACCATATCCCGTCTGCTTTAAACGCACAACACGAACAACACACTGAGGCAGCAATTGGTACATCCGAAAGAACCAATACCGAAACACAGAAAAAGCGACATCATATGCAGTGCAGTGAAGAATGCTCTGATTTGTATGTGGGGAGACCAAACAGCAACTGCATCAACGTATGGCCCAGCACAGAAGAGCCAATTCCTCGAGTCAGGACTCAGCCGTGTACCTGCATCTTAAGGATAAAGGACATACGTTTGAAGATTGTAATGTAACATATTGGCAAAGGAAAGTGACTGGTTCAAGAGGTGTTAAGGAGGCTATTATGTGAAAATAAAGAAACCAAGCCCTAATAGAGGGGGGGGGGGGGGTTGACACCAACTGTCTGCCAGTACAATGCTGTTTTGACACCGTACTCTGAGCGGTACTATAACACCTCTTAGCCACTAGCAATCACGCCCTTAACACCTGGCTGTGATGTGCTAATGGGATTTTCCAGGGTACATAATTGCCACAGATTCTTGTACAAGTCATTCTGAATTGAGAAAGCCAGCCGGATGATTAGCGAAACGTCTTCAAGAACTAAACTTCAAGTCCAGTTGATCTAATTGATACAACGAAATACCAGTACCTGGATGAATGAGAACCTTCAAGCATATTTATAAGCACTGGTGTTCTCCTTAAGTTGACATTAGTGGTTTTGTTTTTTGTTTTTTTTTTTATAAGAAAACCTTACTTACTTTGGGCATGCGACTGGTGTCTTTGCCTGGTACGAGCACTTTTATCAATGTACGTTGATCACCTGGAAGAAGGTGATATTTCATTGCTTCAATGAGGGTAATCCTTGCAGGCACTACTGTTTTCACCAGAGTCTCTTTCTTCTACTCTCTTGATGTAAAAAAAAAAAAAAAATTACATCAAAAGTGAGTTACCATCACCACTAGTGCACTGCATTGTAAGTTACCAGTATTACTATGTAAAGTTCAAAACGTGTATGTGCTCACCTCACAGCCATGCCCACAATGCACCCACCGGACAGCCCGGACCATGGACGGGCTGACGCCTGTGAATCCCAGTTTGAACAACAAAAAACCTGCACGACACCCCACTTTTGAACTCAGACGAAGAGCCTGGGTCTGCGTGCTGCCTGACAACAAGCACTAAGAGGCTCATCTACTTCAGAGACACAGAACAGCACGACATAACGGCTATAGCATTCGGAGAAAGAGCATGCACGTTGCATGGATGGACACAACAGCATGACGCCCGTCTACAGCAATTTAGGAGCTGTAGACACAGAACAGCGCCACACCGTCTTCAACAGCAGAGGAACAAGGTACTACCTTAAAGGGAAGTCCAGCCCCAAATGAAAACTTGCATACAGGTAAATCATACCCCAAAACCTAAACAGTAATTGTCTGAAATCTGAATATATAAGTCTAACTGAAATCCTGCACAATGTCCTGTTTCCCCTGTTTCTGTTCCTGGATTTCCAGTTAGCAACTGTCAGTTTATGGATTTGACAGTTGACATCACAGCCAATGACTGAATGTTATCCCCTGTCTGCCTCTTCTGAGCATGCCCAGGCCGTACAGGTTTCTAAATTGCTCAGTTTCCATGAGGCCTCCAGAAGCATAGCAGGCATACAGTAATAAATTCATAAGATAAAGTATGATATATCAACATATTTTAAAGAGGTCATTCGTTCTAAAATATGTTTTTATGAGGGTGGGTTGTCCTTTAAGGTTGTAAGACATTCCAAGTTGCTCCTTTCAAATATAAACCCTCGAAAGATCTGTGCTTTAGTGATATGAACCACATTTGCGGTTATTACGTTTTTTATACGTTGTCCTCTTGAGGACAGGAGAGGGTGGAAATAGTATAGTATGAGGTTGAATAAAGACATACGTCATCCAGTCCAACCATCTAGCATATCCTCATTTCCTGCCTAACTGTTGATCCAGAGGGAAGGCAAAAAAAACCCACCAAATTTATGAAGGGGAAAAAATTCCTTCCTGACTCCAAGTGCAATCGGAAATTTCCTGGATCAACCCTACTTTATGTATAAATACCAGTTACTTGTAACATTCCTTGTTTGCAGAAACTCATCCAGCTTTTTTTGAAAATGACCAATGAACTGCCAAACAACGTCCACTGGAAGACCGTTCCATAGCTTTACCGTTCTCACAGTGAAAAACCTTCCGAGCTTGAAGCCTAAACCTTTTTCTCAAATCTTAAGGGATGTCCTTGTGTCCTTGACATGTTCTATTGGTGAACAATGCCCAGATAGTTATTGTTGGCCGTTAATGTATTATACACAGTAATCATATCCCCCGCAAGAGCCTTGTTCCCAGCGGACATAATTGTAACTTTTCCAGTCTCTTTCATATCAAGCTCCCCAATCCTGGCATTCAAGGTGTTTGGAAACTACAACTCCCAGCTAATAAAGCATGCTGGGAGTTGTAGTTTCCAAACATCTTGAATGCCAAGTTTCTACCCTCAGTTTATACTCGAGTCAACAACTTTTATTAGGACTTTTAGCTGAAATTGGGTACCTCGGTTTATACTCGGGTCGGTTTATACTCGAGTATATACGGTATTTAAAGTCTCCAAAGCTCTGCATAGTTTAGTATCATCAGCAAACACAGAAACCTCTCAATGCCCCCTTCTAAGTAATTTATAAACACTTAAGCCCACATGGATGTAGCTCTATTGACCACTTCTGCGATGCCACAAACAATTCTCTATTCATGTACAAATGTTTTTCTTTCTAGGCCAACTGAACTCAGTTTATTCATTAGTTTCACTACAAGAGAAAAGTACAATATCGAATGTGTGGCTGCTTGTAAGTTTCCCCCCTCTCCATTTAAGGGAACTTAAAACTTAAGTTTTGAGTCTTTAAAAACAAACGTCCCCATTAACTGAGATCGACTATTGCTTTGGGCAGTGCTCTGTGTGCTGATTCAATATAGCAATGGCATCACTTGGTAAATCAGCTTCTATTTGTATAATATTTGATTTGCAAAAATCTAACACCAGCCTCAAATTGAATGTTTGGCAAGCATGATTATTCTTTTAATATACCCAGCATTTTTTTTTGTAACCCTCCCCTTGGACAGCTAGCTTGTGCTGCCCTCCCTAACAGCACAAAGACAGCTAATATATACAGCAAGGCTTACTTGACAAATCATTCCAGCTGCACTAATTACCTTTTTATTAAGAACTAGACATTAACCCGCTACAATAACGGGGGCTAGAAGCACAGAGTCCCCCCTTAGTCCTCCCCCATGTCCAAGGCCAGGTACCCTCTAGTGTCCCAAGGCCAGAGTCCCCCTCTGTCCAAGGCCAGGGACCCCCTCTGTCCCAATCCAGCCCCCACTCTGTCCTAAATCCAGCCCCCCCCCCCTCTGTCCCAAGTCCAGGGGGCCCCCTCTGTCCTGAAATCCAAGGCCAATCCAAGGCCCCCCCTTCTGTCCCAAATCCAGGGGCCCCTGTCCCAAGCAACCTTACCTGCAGTCTGTTTAATCTCCCTCCGTGTATTTCCTGTGTTTCTCCCTCTAGTGGTGAGTCAATAGGAACTGCAGACACTCTCCCTCTAGTGGTGAGTCAATAGGAAATGCAGAGACTCTCCCTCTAGTGGTGAGTCCATAGGAACTGCAGAGACTCTCCCTCTTGTGGTGAGTCCATAGGAACTGCAGTGACACACACACACGGACACAGGGACGCACACTTAGGGTTTTATTATATATGATGTGCTCCAATTCCTGGTCAGATAACCTTAGGCTGGGGGAGGGGTTTGCGGGTTGCTCAGTAGGACTGATACTGGTTACTGGCCCTGTGCTTCTTCATTACAGTCTGATGGTGTGAGGGGACAATCGCTCCTCCAACGTAATATGCCCATAGCAGTTCCCACTGGCATTAAAATGTTTCCACTATTGACAGATTACAGTACATCGCTTGTGGCAGGTGTCTTTTGAAATACCCCTGTTGCCACAAACCCTGTCTTAGTCAAGCTAACCAACTAGACCATTATTTAGCATAGCTTTCAGAGGTGCATTGTCCTATAAGTACCTTATGTTTTTGTATAGTGACGTTTGTATGGGATTGGGACAGTTATGTAAATTGGACTAAAATCTGATACGCAATTGGCCCTAGAGCCTTTCCGTTAACTGGGAATAGCACAACAGCAAACACTAAAATCCTATATACACATAACTACACAAAAATACTTTCACAACTTAGAAAATTAATTAAGGAGTGGACATCTTACCCTTTATTCCTAGCTGGTAGAATCGCAGCAGTTAAAATGACAATACTTCCAAAAATCCTTTACTTCAAAACCATACCCATATATTTTAAAAAAGCTGACTCCTTAGTACTGCAAAATCAAATTTCTAAATTCTTAGAGACCTAGAATTAAATATACCGTATATACTCGAGTATAAACCGAGTTTTTCAGGCTGAAAAATCGCCTGAAAACCGGACTCGTTTATACTGAGTCACTACGCTTACCTGAGCATTCCGGCAGCCGCACATCCTTCTGTGTACTGGCGCGCCGGCCTGACGTCACTCGCCCGCGCCGGGCAGTGACGTCAGCCGGCGCGCCAGTGCACAGTGCACAGAAAGATCGCGCGGCTGCCGGAATGCTCAGGATACTGCACCACTGCCAGGAAGGATGGAGGATGGAGGAGAGCCACAGAGAAGAGACCACAGGGAGAAGAGACAGGTACAAACTGAACTGGGTGGGAGGGTGAGGGGGGCATTCAAGATGTTTTGGGAGTTGTAGTTCCCAAAACATCTTGAATGCCAAGTGAGGGTGGCATTCAAGATGTTTGGAAACTACAACTCCCAGCATGCTTTATTAGCTGGGAGTTGTAGTTTCCAAACATCTTGAATGCCAAGTTTCTACCCTCGGTTTATACTCGAGTCAACAACTTTTATTAGGATTTTAGCTGAAATTGGGTACCTCGGTTTATACTCGGGTCGGTTTATACTCGAGTATATACGGTACCTATCTGGTGAGACCTAAAGAAAAGGGAGGTTTCGCTCTGCCTATGATCCATCAATACTATTTAGCGGCAAGTTTAGTGCAGATAACCCAATGGGTCGATGAAGCAGGTAAAATAAGATGGGTGGATCTGGAAAACACCTTACTTAAACCCATGCATTCATATTCTATTTTGTGGGTGAATGCCGGACAGAGACCTATATATCCATCAGAATGAATATATCATATGCTCCTCACTCATAATCTGGGACCTCTGCAATAAAAAATCTAAACTAATTCTCACCCCCTCTTCTTTAATGCCTCTTTTTTTCACCCCCTATTTTGGAGGTGAACCATCAGTGATCAATGATGAAACACTGGACAAGGCTTGGAATCAGGAGATTGCCAGATCTTTTAAACAATACAGGAAACTTGCTCCCCTGGACAGAAGCCCACATAAAATATAAATTACATCAATCGCAATGGTTTCCTTACACCAGAATATCTCATTATGCCAGGAGTCTCCTCTTTAGAGTCTCCACACAAAAACCTTCAGTATTCGAAAAAATCTGCGCGATCCCAGACAAGCAAAAAAGTTTAATATCTATAATTTACAAAATCCTGTGGCACGACAAAAACTCATAAAAACATCACCACTCATACAATGGGAAACCAACTTTCAAATCGCTTTAGCTGAATCCCAATGGATCAAAATTTATAAAGCTTCTGCTACATGCTCATCTAATATACTTATCAAAGAAAAGTCCTATAAAATCCTCTACAATTGGTATGTCACCCCAGCTTCACTTCATAAAATTAATGCTTCTATAACACCATGGTGTTTTCGTGGCTTTCAAGAACGGGCAGATCAGGCATATTCTTGGTGGTTTTGCCCAGAGGTTCACCTAATTTGGCAACAGTGCGAACAAATTATTAAAGAAGTCATAGGCCCCTCATTTATTATATCCCCCTATGTAGCTCTCTTTAATCTCCCTCCAAAAATTTTCAATAAACAAGCATGTAATCTAATTAAACTAATATGTGATGTCACTAGAAATTTAATAGCGAAAACTTGGAAAGGAGCCTGAATTACTAGGACTGAATTAATAAATATAGTCTGGTGGGTCCACGATAGTGAACGCATGGCACACATAATTCAGAACAGTATAAAATCATGGATGAATACGTGTGATATCTGGGTCCTGAAGATGCAACCTCCGAGTCCCGTGTAGGGAGATTCAGGAATTACTATATGGGGGAGGGGCTGCTAAAACAGCGTCACAATGTTATAGGTATGTGATGTTTTTGCTATTTTCCCAATGCAATACTCATTTCTCTGATGTTCATGAGATGAACCGAAATACCAGCAGCAATGTAACGAGAATTCTGATTTAACAAATTCATTTGGCTTGAAAAAGCCAAATTACTGTTCTTTCTATTTTTTCTTCTTTTTCTTCTTCCGCTTTTTTGGACCGTATCTCCTCCCACAGTTTTTGAGCTAGAGACAAGAAATTCGGTACAGACGTGTGGGGCATATAGGAGAAGTGTGCTATCTTCTAGCTAAGTAATCCGTGGAAGCGTTACGCCGTTACCGGCGAATTTCCGGACATTTTTTCCCATAGACTATAATGGTAACAATCCTCAAATGTGAATATTTCAAAACCGTTTCATGGTTATAAATACAAATGGTGATACACCCAACCCCCCACACAGACCCAGGTACACCCACCTACTGACCTACCTTTCCATTCCCATGGAAGCCATATTTAAAGGGTAACTAAAGTCAAAAAAACTAATTTAGATTTATCCTCAATAAAAGATAGTTTTATGGTTATAAACACAAAAAAGACATACCCCCTCAACCAGACCCAGGTACACACACCTACTGATTTACTTATCCATTACGGTTGCAGCCATATTTAAAGGGTAACTAAAGTTAAAAAACTAATTTAGATTTAACCTCAATATAAAATAGTTTTATGATTGTAAACACAAAAAAGACATAACCCTCATCCAGACCCAGGTACACACACCTACTAATCTACTTATCCATTACTGTGGCAGCCATACTTAAAGGGTACCGACAGTAAAAAAAAAACTAATTTAGATTTATTCTCCATAAAAGATAGTTTTATGGTTGTAAACACAAAAAAGACATACCCCCTCACCAGACCCGTACACACACCTTGATCTACTTATCCATTACTGTGAAAGCCATACTTTAAAGGGTAACTAAAGTCAAAAAGCAATTTTTGATCAATAATCAAAAAACTTTGTTTTTTAAACCCCCAACGTGATACAGGTATACACAGCTACTGACCTACCCCTCCATTACTGTTGCAGCCATACTTAAGGGTACAAAGTAAAAAAAAACTAATTTTGACCAATCTCAAAAAAATGGTTTTTTTTTTTTTTTTTATCTCTCAACCTGACACGGGTACTCACACCTACTGGTCTACTTATCCATTACTATGGCAGCCATACGTAAAGGGTAACTAAAGTAAAAAAAACTCATTTTGACCAATCATCAAAAAAGTTAGTATTTTATCCCCCAACCTGAAATGAATACACACACACCAACTGACCTACCTTTAAGGGGTAAGTAAAAAACAACAATGTCCTCTTCATTGACATTATTGAGTTTTAAAATCTGCAGCACAAACACACAAATTCCCTTCCAAAATGCAGTCTTTCAAGCCAAATTCAAAGTTTATACTTTTATTATTTTATTGATCTCCTTTTTCCTTTATGTACCTCTTCTCCTCTCTATGCATAAGAAGTGAAATAAGGAAAAAAGCACTTAATACTGTATGTTCTGATGTTAAAAGAAAATTGTTTAATAAAAAGTTAATGAACAAGAAAAAAAAATTTGATACACAAGGTAATTGAATATACCTCTGACGAGTATCAGTAACGCGTATAGTCAGAGATAGGGCATTACATTTACTTGTTCATCATCCTTCTCTGGAATATTGATATGGTAAAGGATAACACATACAATAAAGATCTATATAGATTAAAAATGGACATGAAATGAATATAACATACATAACACGTAATACTGGATGATATTTCATTAAATATATCTATAAATATAGATTTAAAAGCAATCCTATCTGTCCCTTAATAGCATGTATATAAATGGGAATGAGGTAAAACACTAGCACCAATCTACCGAATAATACTCCTAAATTAAAACAAGACATGAACTTCCCATAAAAATATACTGTAAAGTGTCTTAGCCCAGCAAGATTTAAACCTTCCCCTTCCTCTGGCTCAGTAACAGAATCCAGGCTGCTCGTTCCCCTCCCATGTCCTATCGGATGAGGTGACACATGATTAAGTTTGGGGAAGGGTGCCAATTGGGACCAGAGCTCCTGGTGCACATGGAAACTCCAATCTTGGCATTGTAACTTTTTCCGCGCTTCATTCGCTTATGCAGTGCTGGACATTTATATCTGTTGTATTCAATTAGATCAACTGGACTTGAAATGTAGTTCTTGATTTGTATGTGGGGGAGACCAAACAGCAACTGCATCAACGTATGGCCCAGCACAGAAGAGCCAATTCCTCGGGTCAGGACTCAGCCGTGTATCTGCATCTTAAGGATAAAGGACATACCTTTGAAGATTGTAATGTTAACATACTGGCGAAGGAACGTGACTGGTTCAAGAGAGGTGTTAAGGAGGCCATTTATGTGAAAATAAAGAAACCAAGCCTAAATAGAGGTGGGGGGGTTCGACACCAACTGTCTGCCATGTACAATGCTGTTTTAACACCTTACTCTGGGCGTTCCTATAACACCTCTTAGCCACTATCTAATCACACCCTTAACACCTGGCTGTGATATGCTAATTGGGATTTTCCAGGGTACATAATTGCCACAGATTCTTGTACAAGTCATTCTGAATTGAGAAAGCCAGTCGGATGACTAGCGAAACGTCATTCAAGAACTACATTTCAAGTCCAGTTGATCTAATTGAATACAACAGATATACCATGACCTGGATGAATGAGAACCTTCACAAGTGCTGGACATTCTAAAAAATGTCTCAATAGGACACTTGGGGGTAGAAATTGGCAAAATAAAATTATTGTCCAAATTTCTTTACTGTATCTATCTGCTGGTAGTCAGCATTAGGTCACCCTATAGGCCCATGTGATTGGACATCAAGGTGTATTTGGACTTTATGGGATTGGGACCACATTTCTGAAGGCCAAGTTTGTCCTAATGGCACACAGTGCAATATTTGTGTCCAGTACCCTCCCTCCAGCATTACTCTGTTGGCATTTGCTTGTAACAATCCTCCTCCCCAGCTTCTATTAAATTTGTTGTTAATAGGTTTTATAAATTAATTTAGGGTTACATTTTAACCCTTTAATCTCTTATATATGCTTGGAAATTATTTGTGGGTCAAATTTACTTTTACCTGGAGTGGCAGAAAACACACGCAACTGTTTCTTCATCTTCTCTGGCTGCCTGAACATTCTCTTAAAGGGCTATGCCATGCTTAAGCTTGCAGTGAGCTGTGCAGGCTTAGGACACCACAGTAAATCATTGGCCATGATATCAGCGCCACAGTCATAATGATCTTACATAGTAATGGAGGTTGATTAAAGATGTGTCCATCCAGTCCTATTCATTAACCCAACCAAACTGTTGATCCAGAGAAAAGCAAACAAAAAAAACCCAGCTGAAAGGGGGGAAAAATATCCTCCCTGACTCCAAATGGCAATAAGAAAGAATCCCTGCATCAACAAGAACTATGTGTATTAATGTCAAGTCATTTTCAATATTTTTCAATTGTAGAAACGTATCCAGCCCTCATCTTAAAGGGTGTGTTTACTCAACTCAATCTTGTTTATTTTATGTATGTATTTGTGTATTTTATTGAAGTATATTTGAGGATTATGGTCAATCACAGAGAGTAATTATTGTATTCAAGGTTTTTTGGACAGGTTTTGAATAGAGTTTTGTAAGTAAACAATAATACTAGGTCCCCAGCAGGCATTAAATAACATGGTGAAAATCATTGCATAGCATAAGATAGGTGGGCCACAACAGATATTAAGCAGTTTATTAACTGTTTCAGAATTAAAGGAGAACTAAACCAAAAATTTTATACTCCAGAATCTGAAAACAACCCCCCTAAAAACACCAATAAACTATAAAATCCCACTCTAGTAAATTGTATTAAGATAAATGTAAGCCTGTTAAGAACTGGATGAAGTATTTGTGTGTATGTGCAGTGTCAGACCACACCTCCTGACCTCAGTCACATGCTTCCTTGCTTTATCTGTCCTGTAAAAGGATTGGCTGGAGATTATTAATGGGTGTGACCAACTGTAACAAGTTTCTGCCATAGTTAGGACTGAGCATGTGCAGAACATAGTGGTCGTTGACTAAACTGTTTGATACTAGAATGCTGGGAAGTAAAGCACAAACCATATGTTATTTAGGTAAATTTCCCAGCACCCGTATCAAAATGAGAGGAAAGACACAGATTACTGGTTTTATATCAAGTTGTTCTGTGGCTTTAGTTGTCCTTTAAAGAGAAATTAACAGAATTGCACATACAAATAATCAAATTTTCTTTTTATAACAATGTGTTCCAGTTTTTCCTTGCTTTAGCTATATAAATAAATGCCCGCGCTCATTTGTCTGTTTAGGCATGCTATATGCAGTTGGTGGTTATGATGGGGCCTCTCGCCAGTGCCTTAGCACAGTTGAATGTTATAACCCAAGTACAAATGAATGGACGTATATTTCAGAAATGGGCACAAGAAGAAGTGGAGCAGGTATTTACAGAACTCATACTGCTGTGAAAGGGGATTTTTGAGTAAAATGGTTTCTATATTTGTGGGACAGGTGTGTGTATTTACTATTATTGTGGATTTATGTAGCGTCAACATCTTCCATAGAACTTTACAATTACATGTATACATTCATATCAGGCCCTACCCTGAAGAGCTTACACTACCAGTTAGGAATTCCTGGTCCATTGAAAGTTCATATAAATGATCATTTTATGTTTTTCTGTTAAATTTGGTCCCAATCTGTTGTGCTTGTTATGTGTGGAAGCAAAGTGGAAACATTGTGAATACCATAAAAGTCAAGGCAATAGCTTGAGTAGTTGAAAGGGCTGTAAATGTTTTCTCTATTGAGCAAAACTCAATTATTATCAAAAATTATTACAAGTCAGGGCCATTTCTACAGAGATTTTAAAACATGTTTATGACTTCATGCCACGTCTATAATTTATACAACTACATATGGCTAAATATATTTAGTTCCTATTTATATAGGGTAGAAAATTTTTTCAAGATTACCATGTGGAATTGATGGGCTATCAACATTTACACAGTCTTTTACTATTCTGTTAATAGTAAAGCCCTGCGGCCAATGCGGCCCCTGACTGGCCCCTCAATTCTAGACCTTAACCCAAAAATTCTTAATATTAATTGATTGCCTCAGGCTGGATAACTGATTTATTTTTATTAATGTTATTTTATTTAAAAAAAAAATGTATAACCTGATCAATTGATTGATTCATGGAATAGATCTAAAATATTAGACACCTTCTATTAAAAAATTAATTTAAAAAAACAAACAATGAAATGGGTATACCAGTATTAATTTTCTTTTTATAAAACTCAGTTTTGCAATCTCTATAATAAGAACTGAGTTGAACCTATTGGTGCAGCAATTAACGGCAATCGAAATTTCTCATGCGACTCCCTGTGGAATTTAACTTCCCACCCCTGCTGTAGATTATTACTAAGATGTGCACAAAGTACAGTAGCAAATAGGTTCATAGACAGTTATTTTAAAAATGTATTTTATTTCCTATTTACAGGAGTTGGTGTTTTAAGTGGTTTGTTATATGCTGTTGGTGGGCATGATGGTCCTTTGGTGAGGAAAAGTGTTGAGGTTTATGATCCTTCTACTAGTACGTGGAAGCAGGTGGCGGACATGAATATGTGCAGAAGAAATGCAGGTAACAATAAAATAACTTAGACACAGGCTTTCAAGAAAAAACACTGATAAATATAATATATATAATTATATATATTTATATTTGTTTGTGTGTGTATATATATATTGTAGTAAGGTTATTTGCTGTTGTGCAGAAGATGAAGTTTTGTTTACATTACATGAACCAAAGCACTGGGTAAACTTCAGAAAAAGAGATCAAACGTTGTACTTTATAAAAGAAATGCACATAAAGTAATTCAAAATGTTCAAAAAATATATATTTATAGCCTTTTAAAGGCAATTCCACCCTCAAATGATACATTGTATTGAAAAAAATCACCCCCTAAAACTGCAGTATGGTAGTTGGAAGATGTAAGAGTAATTTAAAATGCTGTTTTGTTACCCCTTGGTTCTTCCAGATAGCAGCTGTCTATCATGTGATGGTTACCAATGACTAAATGCCTTCCCTCTAGCGTACTCATGAGAATGTGCAAGCTTGTAAAAAGAAATTTGAAAGGAGGCAGAGGGAATGGGGTTTACCCTAAAATAACCATTTTAAACAATGCCCTTTAAGGTGTTAATGGTATATCCAATTTCATCAATCAATATAAGTAAATTAATAACAAGAAATGTGCCCTTTGTTTGCTTCTAGTTGGACCCTTTTTTTCTTTTTCTTTGAAAGATGACAAACCCAAGTACATGATTGGTCAGTATGACCATCTAGCCAAGCACATATGTTTTTAGCAAACAAGCTGTTACAGGAAAAAAAGAGCCATAGCATCAGAAAGAGTACAGTATATAAATTGTTTGCTAGTTGATACTTTTTATGAAATGGTGATTTAAGTTTTGTGAATAAAGTCACTTGTGTTAAGTAATGGTTTGTGTGCTCATGCCCCGAACCCTCCACTTGAGCAATATTATCGATCCCAATATATAACTTATAAATGGATAAAATCAGCTCACCGTGACAATCAGATGGCCCGAGCGCGGATAGCCCCAGGCCCGTCGTAAGGCCAGTGTCATTTAAGCTGAAATAAAATAAAGAACCTTTGAAACTTTATGAGAGAGTTCCTGTATGGTCCGGCAGTTGCGCCTCTTCTATGCATTCACTGTATTGTTTGCTAGGCCTTCTAAAGTTCTAGATTCAAAGCAGTAATTATTGGAAAGGTGAGGTGCAGACGTGATCTGTTGTGAACTGGCTCTTAAAAAACTGTCTGTGTCACCTGACCAGATGGGAATTCTCACAAATTTTAACAGCCTCCAGGGGTAAACCAGCTAAAAACAGGGTAGTTAGAGGCATTACTCGGGGGTTTATTCTAGGTAAGTAACCCACTGTGGGTTTTATATTTGGTAAAGTGCTACCCGACGTACCAGCTATATTTTGGGGGTCCTCACCTTCTAACAACTCCGTACCCAGCAGTGAACGAGACAATTCTACAAAAAGTTTTATGAAGAGGTGGACACCATTTATTATATTTACTGTAACACAAGTGCTGTTTATTGCTAACTTGTGTTGCAGTTAATATACTCCGTGGTGTCCCCTTCTTCAAAATACTTTTTGTGGGGTTTTATATTTCCCCTTTTTGTTTTCTATTATTCTGTGATCTAATTCATATTTGAGTTTCTCAGTGACTGCATCCCCGCAGCGGCTCTTGTTTGTTTCGTGTGTATTCTGCTCTATCAGTAGTATGATGTATTTAGTATTAAAGTCAAGTCATGCATGATCCTAGATACTGTCATCTATTAACTAGACTTTCCTTTTGGAAAGTGTAATCCCTTAGGAACATCTTTGCATCTTTTTTGGCTTTTCAGACCTTTCCATGCTGCTCAGGCATTCAAGATGACTTAGAAGAAGGCAGACATCCCCCAGAAAACCAGATGAATATTAGGTCTCATATATTACTTTGTGACCTCTAAAATGCTAAATGTTGATATACCAGGTCTGTGAATCAACAAGTTCTGTTGTTTAACCCTTTTTAAACCCTACCAATGAATGATTCACTACCACCTATTCAACAGGAAATTTCATAACCCATGCACATTGCATGTATCCTGCCAAAAATGTCCATGTGGCTCCTACATCATAAGGTGCACCCATCAATAGTCTTACCTTACTAGTTCAGTTGATTACCTTTTCTTTACAGGTTGTGTAACTGTAATGTCACTTGGTTGAGCTGATAGGATTTGTGATACCCTCCTCACAGCCTAAAGGGAATGTTTATATTTAGGAAACCATCCAGCATTAATTATACTCTCTTATACTTTGTATCAAATTTGGAGGGCAAAATTGGCAAATATTTAACAAAATTAAAAGCTTAATAGATCACATTGCATTTTATTTATAATAGAAGACTTAATTATTTTGCAGTAAAACATCCCAATTGTATTGATTTTAAGTACAGGGCAAAAAATTAATCCTGCCTTTATTTACCTTCTTGACTACATACCTGGGCAGCAGTCCTTGGGGCGTTAAGCTAGTTATACTTTTAATGAAAAAACAATTAATTTCCCGCTGACTCTTGAGTGTTTGCCAAAGATATACTTGGTGGGGGCTATTCAATTCAAGAGGGACCACTCTAAGTTAGAAAAGTGAAAGGGGGTAAATTGTGCAAATCTATGCAGCTCAAAATAGTAGAAAACAATTTCACCTTTATTACCAAACATTATTTTTATGCCCAATATCTTTTTTTTTTTTTTTTTTCCTCCACACATTTTTTCCTTTTCTGGTTAGGAGTTTGCACTGTGGATGGCATGATATATGTCGTTGGAGGTGATGATGGATCATGTAATTTGGCATCTGTGGAGTATTACAACCCAACCACTGACAAATGGACACTTCTGCCATCTTGTATGAGCACGGGAAGGAGTTATGCAGGTGATGTAAACTAGACCTATATACAGAACAGAAATATACTGTACATAACACTGGATTAATAAAATGTAAGGGTAATAGTAAGTAGATTTGGAATCCTAAATGTTCTAAAGTTGTCTGTACAAGAAATAGTTGTTTTCTTAAAATTGTTTCTATTATTGGATTTTACTCCCATGTGCCTTTCATTTTGCTACGTTTTGGGCTTAATTTTGATGGTAAATCTTGTTAAATGTCATGCTTAAATGAGTTTTTTTTTTCTAAAATCAGAAATTCTGTAATTATTAAACTACAGGTTTATTACAAGCTACAAATCAATTTATTTCTTTTATGCTAATGAAAAATCTCGGCAACTAATTACTTTGTACTTTTTTTTTTTTATAGGTGTTACGGTGATTGATAAACCTTTATGATGGAGAAGAAAATTATATCTTACTTGCATCTTAATAGAACAAAAGTATAAAAAGGTTCAAGACCTTTCTTACTAGTAACTGCAGGCTGAAGCAGTGAAGGATAAAAGCTGCCTCTGCACTCTAGCACAGCAGGCACTGAAGATTACAATAGGCAGAAGTAACGTACAGAATTATTCTGTGTAGAGTAGCAGCTGTTTGGACTTTGAACTGTTTAATCACAAGATATTTCTAAATGTGACAAATGAAGCTGCTGTTATACCATCCAGCAATTGTCAGTAGAGTATCTACGGAATGTTTCGTAAAGAAGGATATCAAGTGGCGTATATTCTAGTAAAGTAAAATTGTTATCATGTTTTCTCAAAGACTGCATACTAAAGTGAATTAGTCTGTCTGAATCTGCAACATTAGGATGGTAGAAGTTTTTTAATGTATGCATCTTCAGCTATGTGAATCTTAAGCGTGCCGGCGCGTCTGCTCGAACATCTGTATTTGTTATGTATTTTTAAAGGCTGCTTTCTTTTTTTCCAAAAGCAGTCCAGCTTTTGGGTATGCACTATTTATACTTGTAACACTCCTAAGAAGTATGCCAGTACTATGAAAAATCTGTATTTTTTTTAATATCTGTATATTTAAATTCACACACTAGTGTTCTTGGTGGCACTTTCATTTTGGGATAGGGTCAATAAATGTGTTGCCAAAATGTGTTTTTTATATAACTATAAAACAAAGATCATTTATTACTTATTTATTAAGCTCTTTGTATGATTTTGCACATTATTTGTTGTAATATTTCCAAGCATGGTAACGATTTCAGTTTTCCAATGAATTTGTGAATAACAACTGAATTTGCATGAATGGGTTAATTAGTTCTGTCAGTGTAGTTGAATTATTTTAGCCTTATTGGAGTAACAGACATCAGATTGGTTTGGCTGGGATATTTTGTATACTGTTTTGTTCATTTAAGTGAATTACAGTTTCATTTTATAATTGACCCCACAATTAAATGACCAACATGATCTGGTTTTTCGCTCAATAAATTTTTGGAAAAAAAATCTTTCTACAGCCTATTTCCTTATTTGTTAAAGGGGAAGTTCAGTGCAAATACATATGCTTTTCAGAAAAAAGAGCAGTATTTTTTCATCCCAATGACTTGTGAAGGTTCTCATTCATCCAGGGTCATGGTATATCTGTTGTATTCAATTAGATCAACTGGACTTGAAGTTTAGTTCTTGAAGACGTTTTGCTAGTCATCCGACTGGCTTTCTCAATTCAGAATGACTTGTACAAGTATCTGTGGCAATTATGTACCCTGGAAAATCCCAATTAGCATATCACAGCCAAGTGTTAAGGGCGTGATTGGATAGGAACGCCCAGGGTAAGGTGTGAAAACAGCATTGTACATGGCAGACAGTTGGGGTTCAAGAGAGGTGTTAAGGAGGCCATTTATGTGAAAATAAAGAAACCAAGCCTAAATAGAGGTGGGGGGGTTCGACACCAACAGTCTGCCATGTACAATTCTGTTTTGACACCTTACTCTGGGTGTTCCTATAACACATCTTAGCCACTATCCAATCACGCCTTTAACACTTGGCTGTGATATGCTAATTGGGATTTTCCAGGGTACATAATTGCCACAGATTCTTGTACAAGTCATTCTGAATTGATAAAGCCAGTCAGATGAATAGCAAAACGTCTTCAAGAACTAAACTTCAAGTCCAGTTGATCTAATTGAATACAACAGACATCCCAATGACCTTAATCTGCCAATTAAGCATTGTGTCTGTGTATAAATAAATGCAACCGAAATACTGACTTCCTGTGTGCAGGACCTCTAGTAGAGACCGTTATGGTCTTGCCCATGACCCAGCGCCTGGGTTGGTTCAGTTGCTAAGTAGAGATCTGAGCATCTTTGACCCATCCAACAGCCAATCAGTATAAATAACTGTTAGGAACATTTCAAGGATGTGGTGCATCCTGGGAAAAAGAAGGAACCTGAAATGTCAGCTCACTAATATCAACAGCAGGGAACAGCAATGGGTTCATACTCATTTTTCAAAATGGGAGAGAATATGTAGAATAACCAAGAAGGCATTACACAAACTAAAAATTTAACAAACTGAACTGTGCCTTTAAGATACATTAACAGTATAGGGGATGAGTTGCCTCTTCTTGTAGAGGGTGTGCTCCCCTTGGTTGGCCCATCTGCCTAATCAAGCTGGTATCCAAACAACCTGCAGTATCTCAATAGTGAGCTCTGTATATTTGATAAAGTTTCTAAACTTTACAGTGTGTTTTAAAGGATAAGTACACTGTAAAAGCAAGTTAAGTTTAATTGGAAGCAGCAGCTTTAAAAAATCAGTCGTCCCCCCCCCTTTTTTTCCCTAGGTCTCTCCTGAGCCTACCTTTCCTGATATAAAGTTGCTGACATCTTAGATCTGCATTGTAGATTCTTTAGCTCTGCCCCTCCGAGACTTCCTGGATCTCCTTATTCTTAAGCCTCAAAAAGCAGTGTCCAATTAGGTTGTGTGTCTTTCCCCAATAGATAGTCAATATCCAAAGATATAACAAGCTGTGTCCTATCTTTCCCTTAGCTGTGGCTGCTGGGTGATTTAAAAAATTAACCTGTGGGTATTAGGGGTCAGCTCCCATAAGACACCCAGCTAAGTGTATGCAGTTGATCAAATCAAGAAAGAAGCTGACAAACAATCATGTAACAGCACATAGACCCACCTCTGTTAGTTACAGATCATACTACAGCACAGCTTCACAGACACAGAAAAAAGAATAACAGTGTTGAGGGGGAAAAAAGTATTAAAATGTAAGTGTTAATCTTCATTTCCCCACACATTCCTTTGCATTTCATAAAAAAACAAAAGTAATATTTACAGGTTTTTTTTTTCACATCTTGTCACAAAAAACAAGTCGGGATTTGAACCTGTGACCTCATAAGCTGTGTGTTTCTAAAACAAGTACTTTAGAATGTTTAACCACTACAGAATATAAAGTTTAGAAACTTTATTTTTTGCTAGGCATAGGATAAAAAAACCCACTAAAACAAGCCTTTTTATTGTTAGAAGGCTGTCAACTTGTCCTTTAACGCGTATCACATCAACTTACGGTACTCTTTAGCGCATGTCACATCAACTTCCCCTTTAACACATTTAACATCAACTTCCCTTTTAATGCGTATCACACCAACTTCCCTTTAACGTGTATCACATAAACTTCCCTTTCAATGCGTATCACATCAACTTGACCTTTAACTTTAAATTGTATCACATTAATTTCCCCTTTAACAATGGGATACAACATCTCACATTCATTTTTATTTTTTAGGGTAAACAAAAATGTGGACATTTTGCAATTGCACAATAAGTCCTACATTTAAAAGTACTACAAATTATCAAATTAAATTGACACACAATGTCCCCTAGAAAACACAATTCAGATGCCGCACTTACATAAAAGTTATGCTTGCAAAAAATGACACATGGTATAGAAAGAGTGAAGAGAGTATGTGGCCTTTATTACCGATGTTTCGGTAGTTTGTTAGGAAAAGAGACTAGGCTTAAAGTAAAATTAATCCCTTACAGTGCAGTTATATCAACTACACAATTACTTAGCTGCTTTTTTTGACCTCTGCACCAGACTGCTGCAAACTGTGATCTCCATTAATAGCTGCCTGCCCAACTCCCAGTACAAGTCTTATCTTGGTTTGGACACGTTACCTCTCAATCTTGAACCAAAATCAAATCAGAGGAGGAGATATGACATTCTGACATCACATGTTCTGCTGCTCCTCATGATTGACAGCTCTATCTGTACTGCCCTGAACAATCTGTGCCATTTGAAGTTATGCAATTAACAACCAGATTGCAGCTTAACTTAACCAGATTGCAGGTTAATTAATCTAAAAAACGTCGAAAAGGGGGATATGGAGGCATTTTTAAAAGTTGTAAAGTAGCCTATTCTTTTTTCCAGGTCCTTAAACATAAGTATACCAAGTCTCATGAAAATTGTCCCCGTTGTCTGGAATTTTTCCTGGAACACACATACATACATACATTGACTAGCATTGAGTGGCATATTTGACTAGTTTTTGGACCTGATCTCTGTGTGAAAAGGGAGAGGATACTCCCAGACCTGTGTTTTTTACCACTATTTATCTATTTTATATTTTTTTTACTATGTGCAGATGATACATTAGTGGCCATTTTATTCTTCTATTTATTTGAGTGTATTATATCAGTATATTATTGTTTTTGCATGCTATAGGGTTTGTGTGTTTTTTTATTATATCCAGAGGGGGGTGATATATGATCTCTAGAGATATTTACCCTAGGATCTGGTATTATTATCATTATAACTCTACTTTGATATTGTATATTTCATGTTTATATAAGCGTTTATTGTGATACTCGGTCCTCTTTAGGATTTGAATAATCTGTATCTACATAGGGAACCATTTTGGATTTTCAATTTAGATTCACTTAAAAGGCATCTATAGTGAGAAAATTAACTTTTTTTTTCTTCCCTTCCATGTGTTCTATAATATTCCACCCCCAGAGTGTCTTCACAGATTCCCTCTCTGTACAGAGATACACAAGTTAGAAAAATAGTGATTTCATTCCTGTACTCCTACTTGTACTGTCAATCAAATCTGTGACGTGATCCTCTTCCCTGCTCAAGTCCCTCCCTCCTTGCACAAACATAGAGATAAGAACATTATCAGCGGGGGAGATGTAGCTTTGACTGCAGAGATAAGGATGCACTTGACCCCCTTCTTCATAGCTTTCACTGATTGATGATGGGTCACAAAGAGAGAGATCGTATTGCAGTAGTAACTGTACTGTTCTCCCTTCTCTTCCGTGTCTCCAAGAGAGCTTGCTTTCTATCGGCCACTGTGCGTGGGTGTGATTTTCAGGATGTTGAACTTTTATTTCCTACTGCACATAAGCTTGTCTGTTAGCCGGAGTTGAGACATGGAGGAGGTTACAGAGGAGAGTGGGAAGGGGGGAGTGCTGCACAGAGATCTGACACCATGGAAAAACAAACTCACTGACAGATATAGGAGAAAGGCAGCACAGAGTACATGAATTTGGGGCAATGTGTTTTTTTCACTATAGATGCCCTTTAAACCTAAAGGACTGAATTGTAATTTGGGACTAACCTGCTTCTTGCCTAAAAGCTGAGTTTTATCCTTTGTATATGTATTTATCCTTTTATGTTTTTATACTGTTTAGGTGGCACTAGAGATCTTCCTGTTTGTATATAAGGTGCAATTGTGTTTTTTATTTTTCACTTTGTCTGAACTCTATAGTACCGATACGTTACATTTTGGTTTTCCTGTGTACAATGTATTAAAAATACATAGGATTACAAGACTGATGTGCACAGTATTGTTACTTTTCTAAAGTTTTGACTGACCACCACATAGCCATTTGCATTCAGCACAAATGATCCTTATTTCTGTATAGGTGTGTGCAGGATTGCTCTTTATCTACGTTTAATACAAAAACACTTAAAAGATAACTACACAGTACACAGTTATTCTCAATTGGAAGCTGCAGCTTTAAAAATACATTTGGCATATTTTTTTCCCCTAAGCCCCTTCAGAGCCGATCTTTGTAGGTGTAACAAATTTGGACGGATGGCCGGGGTACTCATAGGTATGCTTTCAGGAGGAGACCCAAATCTGTAGGTTTGGACTCAGGAGCAGATGAGGCTGATGGAAGTTGTATGCAGGATACTGAGGCACTACTGGAAACTGGATACCAAGGAGAAGGTGTTGCTGGAAACTAAGATGCTGAAACAGGCAGGGTAAGTCTCTGATGCTGGAACAGGCAGGGTAAGTCTCTGATGCTGGAACTGGTAAAGTAAGTCTTTGATGCTGGAACATGTAAGGTAAGTCTTTGATGCTGAAACAGGTAAGGTAAGTCTTTGATGCTGGAAAGGTAAGTATAGACTGTAGCAGGCACGGAGGTCGCTGGTAACAGGTGAGGTAAGTAAAACTGAGCCAGGGGTAGCTAACGATACAATCGGGCACCGGGTCCAGGAGGACGCCGGCTTTTGAATCCTTGTGCCGTGCGTGCCGCCGTTGTGACGTCATGTCTACGACAATGCCCACCCAGAAGTGCAGAGCGGCGCGAGACTGGAGCGGCAGGTAAGTTCGTGACAGTGGGTTAAATGTTGGTAAGCCACATTTGCTGTTTCCCGGTCGTACACTCCGTGCACACGCGCAACGTCATCTCGACGCACCGTATGCGCATGCAGCAAGATTACAACAGACATTGTGCTTGCGCACAGAGCGCATGGTGTGTGCAAATGTGGCTTACCAATCAGGAGGCAGCAGAAAAACTCGGAGGGGCGGAGCTAACTACACTTATCCACAAGCAAAATGTCAGCAACTTTTAACCTACAAAGGTAGGCTCTGGAGGGGCGTAGAGGAAAAAAATATGCCAAATTTATTTTTAAAGCTGCAGCTTCCAATTGAGAATAACTTTATTTTGCTGTGTACTTATCCTTTAAGTGACAAATCTGTACATGTGGAATTAGGACCCCCATGGGGAATGTGCTGACAAGTAAGTAAAAGAACCTATTTCCAGGCTAGAAATGTGCCCACTAATGCATTATCCCTACCCCAGACTATTTAACACTAACAAAACACACATTGGCATAGTTTATTAATGGTTTGTGTGGGGATATTTAAAACTGTGTTGATAGGGCGGTGAAAACTTAACGAACCTTTGTAAATATCCCCCCTTGTCAGTTCTTATGTTGCAAACATTACTGAACTACCAGTGAGAGCTTCATTCAGTTTACACATTGCAACCTTAAGAGAGAATGAGAGTAGATAGTAAGGGCGAGGCCACACTATACTGTGTCCTAGCAGACTGGAAAGGCCAAGGCCACACCATACCATGTCCTAGCGGACCATGCACTGCAATTGCGCAATGTGCTAACGCTAGTCTGCGCTTTTTAACACGCGATCAGATAAGACATTTTTAAAAGTTCTACTGTCAAATATAGAATTTATATTTAAAACTATATTTACACCTAGTGACTAACTTTCAATGTGTTTTCTGTTGATGTAAACGGCTCTGGTTACCTAAAAATGTTAGATGGGGGTATCCAAAGCTGTCTGTCCCATTAAGTAGTCTCTGTTGCACAGAGCGAGAACTGATCAAGCAGATCTTCATAGCAGCTAAATACTTGCAGGGTTATTCAATAAAAGTTCTTATTGTTAAAAACGGTGCTAATTTTGCCCTAACCAATCAGATGTTATCTTTCAAATGTTAAATAAGATCCGATTGGCTGGTGCAAAATTAGCACCATTTTAAACGATATGAACTTTTATTGAATCTCCCTGTTGATCACCTGATACTGGAAGTAGCCTTTAACCAAAAGTAGGACAGATGTTTTCATTAATTTGGCTTGAAAAAGCCAAATTACTGTTCTTTCTATTTTTTCTTCTTCTTTTTCTTCCGTTTTATTCTTCTGCTTTTTTGGACCATATCTCCTCCCATATCCCATATCTCCTGTACCGACATGAAATGTCGGTACAGACGTGCGGGGCATATAGGAGAAGTGTGCTATCATCTAGCTAAGGAATCCGCGGAAGCGTTACAGCGTTACAGCGTTATCGGCGAATTTCCGGACATTTTTTCCCATAGACTATAATGGTAACAATCCTCAAATGTGGATCTTTCAAAACTGTTTTTTTCATGGTCATAAATACAAATGGTGATACCCCCAACCCCCCACACAGACCCAGGTACACCCACCTACTGACCTACCTTTCCATTCCCATGGAAGCCATATTTAAATGGTAACTAAAGTCAAAAAAACTAATTTAGATTTATCCTCAATAAAAGATAGTTTTATGGTTATAAACACAAAAAAGACATACCCCCCCAACCAGACCCAGGTACACACACCTACTAATCTACTTATCCATTACTGTGGCAGCCATACTTAAAGGGTAACTAAAGCAAAAAAAAACTAATTTCGATTTATTCTCAATAAAAGATAGTTTTTTGTAAACACAAAAAAGACATACCCCCTCAACCAGACCCAGGTACACACACCTACTGATCTACTTATCCATTACTGTGGAAGCCATACTTTAAAGGGTAACTAAAGTCAAAAAAGCAAATTTTGATCAAATTGAGAAAGCCAGTCGGATGACTAGCGAAACTTCTTCAAGAACTAAACTTCAAGTCCAGTTGATCTAATTGAATACAACAGATATAATTGATCCCAACTATCACTGTATCCTTTTTTTGTTTAACTGCCCCCCCTATTTCATTACATATCCAATCTGAAACATCTTATGTTTTAGCATTTCTGTAAGCAGTTTTGCGTGTAGCTGGAATGGTTTGACAGTTTGTATGCTGTATTGACAGTTGGTATGGGGGAAAATAGTCAGGTCAGTGGTCAGAGCCTGAACAAAACAAGCATTGTATTGAAGGCATGCAGCATTACACACACCTCAGAGTAAGTGCAACGTATATGTATTTATTTATAGATTAAGATGACGCAAAGCCATTTTTTCAGTATACAAACACTTTAAGTTCAGGGAATCGTACGATCGTATTGGGCAATTAAGATTTTTTTTCAAACTGCCCGATAGGAGAAAAAAAAAGTACACAAGGCCGCAGGCTGAGTACCTTTTATACAGGGCAAGGAACTCCAAGGTGACTTCTAGTATCCCTTTAATTTACAGTTGGGGGTGCATTATTTATTATAACCTACCCCTTTGTGGCTTCTGGTTTCCTTTTCCAGGAATTAGGATATGATCTTACATATCTGTTGGATTCAATTAGATCAACTGGACTTGAAGTTTAGTTCTTGAAGCCGTTTCATTAGTTACAACTGGCCTTCTCAATTCAGAATGACTTTTACAAGAATCTGTGGCAATTATGTACCCTGGAAAGTCCAAATTAGCATATCACAGCCAGGTGTTAAAGGCGTGATTGGATAGTGGATAAGAGGTGTTATAGGAATGCCCAGAGTAAGGTGTCAAAACAGCATTGTACATGGTAGACAGTTGGTGTCGAACCCCCCACCTCTATTTAGGCTTGGTGTCTTTATTTTCACATTAATGGCCTCCTTAACACCTCTCTTGAACCAGTCACGTTCCTTTGCCAATATGTTAACATTACAATCTTCAAAGGTATGTCCTTTATCCTTAAGATGCAGGTACATGGCTGAGTCCTGACCCGAGGAATTGGCTCTTCTGTGCTGGGCCATACGTTGATGCAGTTGCTGTTTGGTCTCCCCCACATACAAATCAGAGCATTCTTCACTGCACTGCGTATATGATGTCGCTTTTCTTGTGTTACGGTATTGGGTCTTTCGGATGTACCAATTGCTGCCTCAGTGTGTTGTTCAGTTTTAAGCAGACAGGGATACAGTGGTTTTTGAAAATTCTTCTTAATTTCTCGGAGACCCCTGCTACATATGGGATGACCATGTTCTTTCTCCTGTCTTGCTTTTCCCCTTCACTGTTGTATTCGTGTTCTTTTCTTTCCTTATACTTCTTTTGACAAAGGCCTAGTCTGGATATCCACAAGTTTTAAGGGCTCCTCTGAGATGTTTAATTTCTTTATCCTTCGCCTCTGTGCTCTGTGAGCATTCTGGCATCACACAGTTTGGTCAATGACCATTATGTTCTGCACATGCTCAGTCCTTAGCTATGGCAGAAACTTGTTACAGTTGGTCACACCCATTAATAATCTCTAGCCAATCCTTTTACAGGACAGATAAAGCAAGGAAGCATGTGACTGAGGTCAGGAAGTGTGGTCTGACACTGCACATACACACAGATACTTCATCCAGTTCTTAACAGGCTTACATTTACTTTAATAAAATTTACTGAAGTGGGATTTTATAGCTTATTGGTGTTTTTAGAGCTGGGTTGTTTTCAGATTCTGGAGTATAAAAAATTGGATTTAGTTCTCCTTTAACTTCTACCAAGCAGTCCAAGAAAGCCAGTTTGTTGTTTTGTACCTCTTCCCTTGTAAATTTGATGTTTTGGTCTACCGCATTAATGTGTTCTGAAAAAGTGTGTACTTCCTTCTGGTGGATTTTAACCCAGGTGTCATCTACATATCTGAACCAGTGGCTGGGTGCCATGCCCTTAAAGGTATTAAGCACCTGTTTTTCTACCTCCTCCATGTAAAGGTTGGCCACAATGGGTGAAACTAGAGATATGTGATATGCTAATTGGGATTTTCCAGGGTACATAATTGCCACAGATTCTTGTACAAGTCATTCTGACATCAGATATACCATGACCTGGATGAATGAGAACCTTCACAAGCATATGGTTTTGCAGTTTCTCCCATAGAAATCGACTATATATTGTATATATATTATATATTGTATAGTATAATGCTACTCTGCGGATTTATTCCTAATACAGTAATAAGGCTTCCCCCAGTCACCCGGTGCTGTGGGTCGTTCCATAAAGAACGTCAACTCCCAGCCTGACGTTACCTGAGGGAGTAACTTACAAAGGAAACAAAAAAATAAATAATAGAAGCGAGGTGGAACGTGATTGGTCGCTAGGACGAGTCTGCTTAGGCTCACTCCATGGGCTTGGCCAATGGGCTTTGGCGCTGCTCCGATGACGTTTGTAGTTTGCCAAGCTTTCAACCAATCAGAGTGAACAAAGGGAATCGCTCGTTGTCTGCGTGATAGCTGCGAGTTCCCTGTCCCGGTGCTGAAAGGGTAAGAGGAGAATCTATAAAGTGGTAAATGCGCACAGATCCAGCCTGGCAGCAGTCTAATACAGAGCCCCATACAGGGTCCTACACAGGTGAGAGCTATGTACTGCTATTTATAATATATATATATATATATTTTTTTTTTTGCAGGAAACCTTTATTTGTGTTGTTTTAGATTGACATTTACATTACTTGTAGTGTGTATATGGTCTCTATTTAGTCATTGTAGCTATAGGCCTGGGGGTGGGTCTCTATCTGTATGACAACTGATAATTGTATCACTGTATATTATTATTATTTTACCATCTGTGTCATTATTGTCATTATTACCATCATGTTATATTTGTGAATCTAATGAAGCCCATTTGGGTTTTATAAAGAAAATTATCTTAGGGGAAATCAATGCAAAACTGTATTTAGCTCAACAAAATATATGTTTACCCTTTTTGTACGCCATGTTGAACTTTGGCACTCTGGATGTTTTGGAAACTACAACTACCAGCATGCAGAATGCAACCAAGGCGTGCTGTGTAATTTCATAACATCTAGAGTGCCGTGGTTTGACATCACTGCCATACACTATATGTTTTGCCACTTCATATACAGTCTGAATAATCTGGTATATCGCTAAATCAAGCAGATCCTGTTGTTTTTGACATTCAGTCAGAATTGGAAACCGACACACAAATGATCGCTTTATCATTCATTAGGCTGTCAGCAGTACTGGGCAGTGTTTCGGGGAGTCAAAGCCGCCTTCCTCACCTGAGGAAGAAAAAAAAAATATTGTTTGAATGAGTACCATTGAGTGTGTCTCCCTTCAACTTGAAACTTACCTGGTATGGCAAGGAGTGCACTTCATACTTTACCTGCTCGGACTCCATAAACTTGTTTACACTGATTTATATTGATCTATGTGTACCTGTCCCAAAATATTTATGAACAAATAAAAAATATCAGCTACTAAAATATGTTTCTTTTACATTGCAGGTCATCTGGCTTCTACAGGTCATTTTTCTGAGCATCCTTTAGGTGTTCATACCAGTAATGGCTTCAAACGATAATACAAGCATTCTGAATTCAGCTTACATTGCTGTGGAATACATAGATGCACTCTTACCTGACAATCCCTTACAGCCATCATTTAAGTATGCCTGGAACTACATGATGGATAATTACACAAAATTTCAGATTGCAACCTGGGGGTCACTCTTTGTTCATGAGCTGATTTACTTCTTGTTTTGCCTACCTGGCTTTATTTTCCAGTTTATTCCTTTCATGCAAAAGTATAAAATTCAGCAGGTGGGTTGTGTTTTTTTCACATAGATGTGTAATTGTTACACATAGATAGCAATGTTTGTAACTATAGACTGCAGCATTAAAACTTTGGAAGGGCATACCTATTTTATTCATACCCATTTCTATGAAGGTATATATAAATCTTTCCTCCTGCAAACATTAGGTTAATGTAATATGTGGCGCTAAAGATGTATCTGTTTCACAAGGGTGACATTTCAGCAGTATAATGTTGAATGTCATGCTAACAATGCAAATGGGGCCAAGTCTTTGTTTCTTACTGTCACAAACAGTATTTTGGGGAAAACATCCTTTGTCTAGTATACAGTGCAGAAGCTGTCGAAATTTAAATAGACACACCCACCAAAATAAAAATGTACAACTTAATTTACCCAATACAAGTTTTAGAGTCCAAATTTACAGTATATTAACAGATCGGTTTATACAATTGAACTAATGTAGTAGAAGTGTAAAGTCCAATACTCCATTTCACAAGTGCAAATAGTTCCAGAAATAAATAACTGAAAAGGGAAAAAAACAATAAATAAAAATGGATTGGTTTCAGATTTTTAAGTTTATTTTTTTAGTTGGTGTGTCCTTTGTCTTGGCACATTTTCTCTTTACTTTTACTTCAGTCATAATTCCTAATGCTTGATCAGTGTTCTACTCAGTGTTGCATTTATTTTATTTCTATATTATATTAAAAAACCTCAATCTTTGTGGAGGCTAGCTCACGTATGGTGTCTTTATGTTTTAGGATAAACCAGAGACTTGGGAAAGTCAGTGGAGATGCTTCAAGATGCTCCTTTTCAATCATTTTTGCATTCAGTTTCCTTTGATTTTTGGTACTTACCATTTTACAGAATTTTTTAGCATTCCCTATGACTGGGATTCCATGCCACGATGGTAAGTAGAAAGTCATGGTTTCAGTGAAGACTGTAGTTTTAGTTAACCATGTAATCATTTTTATTACACTTTGGTAGTCATGTTGTCTGGTAAGGGACAGTATCTGTTTTAGCATGTTGGGTTCCTTTTTTAAAGCATCGAGCCAAATACAAACTCATTGATCTACTCTTGCTTTTTTGTCTAAAGCTGGCCATACCCTTGTTAGACATTAAAGCCAATTCAACATTCAAAAAGGCAAACACTGTATCTGCTTGTAATGTCTGATAAAGCAGATCTTCTTACCTGCAAATTCCCTCCACTTCTGCAGGTAAGCACTAGTGTATGGGCACTTTAATGACATGAAAGTCTAGATTAATCATATGAGTTGATTCTGAGAAATCATCATTTGAAACCATAGCATTTACAGGGAAAAAGACTTGTCACTTAGAAGCAGAAATTATAATATACGCCCCATTCCTGATTTCTTACTAGGATCTTTGGCTGCTTGCCAGCACACTTTCTGCAACATTTAAGAGAATTAGCAGAGAAAAGAAGGCAGGGGTAGGGTGTGGTAGATGTGTAAGCAAAAAAAGTGTCCATGGTGAGGCTTTGCAGAACTCAGTGTCCCATACACTTCAAGAAGGCAGTGTGTAAGGGCAGTGTGAGCAATTAGGAACACTCACTAAACAATAATAATTAAATGACAAAGCAAGCACTGATAATTATTTGGGTACCACCATTTTACTTCTCACAAATTGTAGTTTCAAAAAATGTACCCCCCCCCCACTTCTTCTGGGTGGGTACTCTAACTTAGAGCCATATTTATATTATTTTAAATCAGAAAAACAAAGCTGAACTATGTCGGGAGCTTAAAAAGCCTACAACTGAAAAAACTATTACATATTTCATGCTGCAGTGCTTTAGAATTTGATTAAATACATATTGCAGCCTGTACTGATTTTTCTGCAATCATAGGTTTAGCTTCAGGTTCAGTCAAGTTAAATTCAGTTAAATCCTGAGTAGACTTGCAGCGTACAGTTTATTTTTGCATGTGTATGTATTTTGAATGTGCATGTAGATTTTATGTGATTACCCTAGAAAATTAAAAGTTATTTTAAATCAGAATTAATGGAAAAAAAGTATTTAGATGGGCAGTTAAGCTTTGAAAGCACTCCTGCTACATTTTAAAATGTTACTGATCTTGGCCAGGATGTGGTGGAAACCTGAACTGCAATCAGAATGAACAGTAAATGGCCAAATCAATGTGTTGTACAATAATAAAGTTCACTTTTACTAACAGTAAAATAAATTCATAGATTGAGTCTCTCTCTGTTGTAAGTGTGCTTGTGAGGGAACTACTTATTTAAAAGGACAAATAAAAAAAAAACAGTTTTGGCTGCGTTGATTTCACTGAACCAATGTATCCACACTCACACCCTTCCCGTGGTCAGTGACTGGCCCCATAGAAGTAAATTGGAGTAAGTCTCCCTTTGAGAAGGTGGGTAAGGTAGGCAAGGAGTGATTCACAGTTGGAGCATGGTTTACATGTGAAAAGTTTTTTGAATATGTAAACATACCAGGAGATTCAATAAACGTTCTTATCGTTTAAAATGGTGCTAATTTTGCCTCAACTAATCAGATATTATTTAACATTTGAAAGCTAAGATCTGATGGGTTGGGGCAAAATTAGCACCATTTTAAACGATAAGATCTTTTATTGAATAACCCTGATGGTGCTTTATTCCTGTTTTAGTTTTTAGTTGTCCTTTACTGTATGTCGCATGCAGATTTCCAGTTTTATGTCACAAGTTCTTTTTTTATTTGATTTTTAGGTACATTCTTGGTGCGCAGTGCTTTGGATGTGCGGTGATTGAAGATGCTTGGCACTATTTTCTGCACAGGCTGTTGCACCACAAAAGAATTTACAAATATATCCACAAAGTACATCACGAATTCACGGTAAGTCATCACTTCCTCTGAACTGTGTGTGGGATACTAAAGTAGGGGCAATTACTATGCCAAGTTGTCTATTCCCAACAAGCCTCTATCTGGTCAAAATTGTATTTTGCAGTGTAATTTGAACTAGGAAAAAAGTCAGAGCTCTATATATAAATAAATTGCCCAGTGTGCAGCATCTCTCTTGGAAGATGGATATATACATGCAGGCCTGGTCAGATTCCAGGAGCCAGGCAGCCAATGTACTTTGAAAGAGTTTTCTGTTGATGTTTATTGAACTGGCTAATTAAAAGTGTAAATTTTCTCTTAAGGTTCGTACACACGTGCAATCATGGGTCCCGGCCCGTGACGCACAATGTGTATGAATGAACGTTTCAGGCGATAAGTGTAGACACTTTATCGGCTAAAACGGATGTTTGGTTGAGGATCGTTGCCCGACCGACCTGGCGGATGTCCAGTGCCCACACAGGGGCCGATTATCGCCCGAAACATTCGTTCGTACACACTCTTTAGCACATATCGCATCAACTTCCCCTTTAGAGTGCATCACATCAACTTCCCCTTTTAATACGTATCGCATCAACTTCCCTTTTAGAGTGCATCACATCAACTTCCTCTTTTAATACGTATTGCATCAACTTCCCCTTTAACAATGGGTTAAGACATCTCCCATTAATTGCAAAAATGACACATGGAAAAGAAAGGCAAGTGAAAAGAGTGTGTACTTGGCCTTTAATACTCAGTATTAAAGTAGTTTGTGGGGAAAAGAGACACAAGGTGTGAAGTAAAATGTACCCCTTACAGTGCAGTTGTATTGCAGTGTGGGCAGTGCCATCCCATTCCCAGCTATCATTGTCTTTCCTTGTAAAATGTGTAAAACTACACATTTCCTGCCTTTTCTGAACTCTGCACCAGATTGTTGAAAACTGTGATCTCCATTGGTAACTGCCTGCCCAACCCCTAGTACAAGAGACTTATCTTGGATTGGTCAGTTTGCCTCTCAATCTGGTCTTTGGGCAAACCACAAGTGAGAGGAGGTGACCGAGTGTATGGTCACGTGACATTGCTACATCACATGGTCTCCTGCTCGTCATAATTTACAGCTCAATCCTCCTATCACAGCAATAAAATGAAGTAAATCATTGTACTGCCCTGAACAATCTGTGGTATTTGGAACGTGTGCAATTACCGTATATACTCGAGTATAAGCCGACTCGAGTATAAGCCGAGGTACCCATTTTTGCCTCCAAAGTCAGTAAAACACTATTGACTCGAGTATAAGCCAAGGGTAGATAGTTGCCATTTAAATGTACAGTAATTCCATACAGTAACCCTAATACCTTTCCACTGTAGATGTTTGGAAACTACAACTCCCAGCATGCTTTCGTTGCTGGGAGTTGTAGTTTCAAAACACCTATAGTAGAAAGGTATTGGGTGTTACTGTATGGCATACTGTCCCCCACCCTAGAGCCCCCCCAGTTCACTTACCGACTGGACAGTCGTCATTCTCCGTCTTCAGTCTTATCTCTCCAGTCTTCAGTCTTCATCTCTTCAGGTCTTCATCTCCTTCAGTCTTCATCTCTCCGCCGGCTGCCGCTGTCCTGTGCAGAGCCGGCAGTTCCAGTACTGTTCGCGGTGCGCGATGAAGTCATCGCGCACCCGCGAACAACTACTGGGAACTGCCGGCTTTTCTTCCTGACTCGCGGCTGCATCTGGAAATAAGGTAAGTTTTCTCTTGAATCGAGTATAAGCGAGGCAAGGTTTTTAGGGAGATTTTTAAACCTAAAAACCTCGGCTTATACTCGAGTTATACGGTAACTTGATTCACTCGATTCACCACCAGATGGCAGCACACAGGTCAATTAACTTAAAAAAAAATTTGAAAAAAGGGGGTACACAGAGCATTTTTAAAAGTTGTAAAGTTCCCCAGGTCCTTAAGTGTACATAGTGTACCAAGTCTCATAAAAATGATCTGTTTTTTAAACTAATTATCTCATTTATCCATGGAAAAAGGCAGTTATTAGGGCAGCAATAAACAATTTATTTATAGTCATGTGTGTTGGAGGATGAAAATTATTTAGTTTCTAAATAAAAAAGTTTCTGTTTTTTCAGTCTCCGTTTGGCATGCAAGCTGAATACGCTCATCCACTGGAAACCATAATACTGGGTGCAGGATTTTTTATTGGAATCTTAGTGTTTTGCAATCACGTTATTCTCTTATGGGCTTGGGTGATGTTTAGATTGCTGGAAACAATTGATGTTCACAGGTAAGCAATGTTCAACTAAAATTAATGTGACCTATAGGCATAGCAATACCAATCAGGTTGGTCTGCTTGATATTTTTATTCATTTCTGATAAAGGGAAACAAATCTGACAATTGGCCATACACGGTCCAACACTCATATAATATTTAAATATCACGATTTGTACAATAGGTATTGTTACATGTATGGGCTTCTTACATGTATTTTATAATTCTTAACAGCTATGTCTCTCCAGCAGCATTGGGAAGCAGTTGACTAATTCTGCTGGGTTCTGACTTTCCTGAATTATGTAGCTTCCCTCTCTGTCCCCTTCCACTTCCCAATAAACACTTATTTGTTTAATAGGAGGTCAGGGAGAGGACAGCCTGTAGAGATATGACAGATTTGGCAAGTAGGGAGGAGAGAGAATTCATCTCAGCAAGATGCTTGTATCGTTTACAACCAGCAGGGGGAGAAAATTGTCAGGCTACAGTTACCGTATATACTCGAGTATAAACCAAGATATTTTACCTTTAAAATCACCCTGAAAGTCTCCCCTCGGTTTATACTCGGGTCTGTGCTGATCTGCATGCTGCTGGATAAAAAGGCATAGCCCTGGGAAAAACAAAATCTGTACCCTGTAAAACACAGAGTATCCTCTTGATTTCAGTGGGTTAGGCAATTGTTGTCCTGCTCACTCAGATCAGCCCAAACTGCAAGGGAATAGGAAAAAAACTATCTTTAAGTGTTCAGGCTGCACAGAAAGGTATGCAGGACACATCCGTGTATTGGGCTATGTATCTGTCTGTGTATTGGACTTTTTATGGGGCTGTGTATGGAACTTTCTATGGAGCTGTGTATTGCAGACATCCCACTCTGCCCTTTCAGGTTTCCGGGCAGGGTGGGAAAGGGGGCATGAAGTCACATGGGGGTGAGGCGTGATGTCACGTGGAGGTGTGGCCAGCATTCTAGGGGTGCTGGGAGGTGGGGCTAGGGAGGAGTTAGGGGCATTCCGGGGGCATGGCTGTAAAAAGTGGGCATGACTGAGGAGGAGACTCTAGTCTCCTCTCAGTTGGGGAGTCTAGGATGGTCTGGACAATCCGGGAGAGGTGGGATACATGGTATTGGACTTTCTATGTGGCTGTGTATGGGACTTTCTATGGTGCTGTGTATGGAACTCTTTATGGGGCTGTGTATTGGACTTTATATATATATATCAGTGGAACAGAATGTGTATGGAGGGGGTTATAACATAGTGTATATTGTACCTCCTACTGTAAATTAAAAGGATTTTAAGGAGTTCCAGGACCATATATGGTCTTGTGCAGAACTCACTTTTTTATATACTAAGAATATAAATTAGGGTGTACATTATAATTATCTGTACCAAAAAATAGGTTATTTTAAATTGACCATAACTGGAAACTATAATTCTTCCCAACCACCACTGTATCATTTTTTTGTGATTTGCCCCTATTTCTTTAGATATCCGATTTATATTTCAGCTGTCAATAAAGTTCCTTGCTCTCAAAAACTATTTTCTGTGAGTAATTTTACTGTAGCTGGAATGGTGACAGAGTTTTGACAGTTGGAATGCTGTATGCTGTGTGCAGGCTTAACAGTTGGTTTGTGGGGAAAAAAGTCAGGTCGGATGGAAGTGGGAGTGGTTAAAAGAGGGCGGGGGGACACTGCTCCTAAACAAAATGTGTGCTAGTTTGAAAGCATTCAGCAACACATGCAAATCAGAGTAAATGATACTTACATGTATTCAATTATAGATTAAGATGAGGCAAAGTCATTTTTTCAGTATAGTGTCCCTTTAATAGAAGGACTGTGGAAGCACTCCTTTGGCTATATTACAATTAAATTTAGCAGAAGTGCTACTGATCTGGTCAATAATGTATAGAAACAAAGAAAAGATAATCAATGCACATTCCTATGCCCCATAATATATCATATTGTCTGTGCACTTGCATACATTATAAACAAAATTACTGTGATCATATGAATAAAAAGTCTTCCAACCACACCAAGATAACTCCACTCTGGAAGGTTCTAACTTTTAACCATTTATACCTTAAAGGGTATGTCCACCTTAAATTAAAACCTTTGAAATGAAAACTTTTGATATATTGTATCTCTCCTTTGCCCACCCTCAACCGCCAAATTAGATCTCTAGTAAAAGCTTCCGAATCATACTTACAGACCTTCACTCCCGTGGCTGTCTCCTCCGGATCTCTGCTAACTGGAATCAACAGAGAGGGGCCGGACCAGCAGCCGTGCAGCCAATCACAGACAAGCTTTTGCAATATTGAATTGGCTGCAGCTGATCTGGTGGCATTTGCAAGCTCATGCAACTGTCACAGTTCTCCTCTTAGTCAACCTTATTCGATTATTGTTTGCGGCTTTCTCCATAGATGAGGCTATATGTTTTTAGTAGAAACCCATATGTTATCTTGCTAGATCCTCTCATGCTTTATATTGTCTCTAGAGCTTTGATGTAAGGTGTCTTCAAGGTTAGTGGTGGACCTTACTGGTCTCTTCTCAAGCCTCTTGTAATAAAGCTGGGTACACACTTACCAGATTTTTGAAAGATGAAAGACCGAAAAAATCACGATACACACAGGCCTGGGTGGGAGAACGTTTGAGACTGTGTGTTTCCCGCAGCCGACTCCCCTATAGGGAGTCTATCGCGACCAAGGGAAATTTTCCCTCTTTCCTGAACGAGCACTGGGCCAACCTGAATGTTCGGCGGCCGCATGCTTGTTCAGGAAAGCTAGGTACACACAGTACCAATAAAGCCCTGATACCGTCGGTATCGAGGCTTTATCGGTATTGTGTGTACCTAGCTTAACTCCATCAAAGGAAATGAAATGGTCAAACAAATGTTATTAGTATCTCCAATAAAAAGAAATATAGCTTGTTCTTTAGTTATTCCTAAGATTTAAGCACTATACACACGGTCGCTGCATGGTCCTTTTTTTAAACAATAATCACACGTTTGGGCTGAACTGCCAAACACATACGATTATAAGACAAAATGGCAGTTTGCCGCACACGTGCCTCACACTCATTCGTCGGATGTCATGCGTCAAATGAAACGTGTTTACTGAACTTAACATGTTTTCAAGCTGCTTGTATACACTGAACTTAAGATCTCTAGGCTTAACAAAACATTTTTCTTTCAAATAATTACTGGAAATAAAGCCCACCAAACGGAACAATTTTAGGGAAACTTCAGGGAAGATAAAGCAGCTATTCAACAATCTTTATTATTGTGTTATACAGGCTGAATTCCAAACTGTCTATTTAACATGCTATATTTCTTTTCCATTGCAGTGGTTACGACATTCCTTTGAATCCCTTGCATCTATTGCCTTTTTATGCCGGTGCACGATTCCATGATTTTCATCACATGAATTTTATTGGAAATTATGCCTCAACATTTACATGGTGGGACAAAATCTTCAACACAGACTCTCAGTACAATACCTACAGAGAAAAAGTAAAGACAAAAATAGAAAAGAAGATAAAATAAATTGTTCCTGGAAACAAATATAACTTTTTTCAACAGTTGGCTCATCAATTTCTGTATAACTGATGTGTTATCGGAGATGGAGGCAGTTCTATACAAACAAAGAAAATCAACCTCTTTGTACATAGCTTGTCTGTGTTACAATTATGGATATTGTCTTATAAATGCTGGCAGATTTCTCTGATGGAAAAAGAGCCAAGGTTGAAGGACATTTGTCTATATGTACACTACTGCAGTATATAAACTTCTTCTAAACTTGCTTGAAACTTTTTTACAAGATTGGACAGAGATGTGGCAAATAAAGCAAATCAAATCTGATTACAGTAATCCATTGCTTGAAAGGGATCTTTGGTAAAAAAAGAAAAAAGGTTTTGTACATTTTAACATTGAGATCCAGTAAACTTTATTTACCAACTTCGGTCTTAACAAGACTAGTACCCTCTTGATTTAATAAAGATAAAACATGTGTCAATCACTCAGAATTGGTATAAAGTACAGATATAATGTTTTCTTACAAGTGTTTTTCTTACCAAAACTACAGATTTGTGGGAGAAGGAACAAGTTAATACCTTGGTCTGTAGAAACTTATGTAAATGAGATGTATAAAAAAAGTTCATTTCTTCTCCATGTCTTCATGGCTAAGCACTTCTATTATAGTATCATCCCCAGAGATATATTTTTTATTAGCGTTATTTTTTTTTTTTTTAATGTGTTTAAATAAATGTTGTTTACCAACATAGCATCTTGTGTTAATCAGTGCACACTTGCTTTGCAAAGAAGTCGACTGCGTACAGTAAGATGAGAGTAAATTTCACATTATGCCACAGGTTTTTTCATGTTGCATGTGGCATTTTGAGGTTATAGATTTAATAAAATTGAATTGACATGCATATTGTAAAACAATATGCAATGCAGCATAAGTAACCCATCCCTTTTATAGTATTATTCAGGGAGGTACATTATACATTAAAAGTATACAAGTGCTTGAAGTTTGCGACATGAAGACATAGGTCCATGCCCTGTGTACTATTCTAGTAGTTCTTTGAAAGAGCAAAGTTTTGGCAATTGGGACAGCTTGCTAAAAACCCATTGTTTGCTGTATTGGTGCCATTTTGGGGGGGTTAAATGTATACTTTTGCAGGAGGTTAAGGGCTGTATTTATAAAACTGTGGTATCACAAGTTAGCATTGCTGCGCAATATCGGTAATGTACAACAGCACCAAAAGTGTACAGCTGTGATCGTACATTTACAGCGAATGGTCGTAGAATACCACGATGGTATTCTATGGGGAACCATAAATCTAAAATTGCAGTTACAGATTTATCTATCATCTATTTATCGTTAATGGACATTTATGATCGCTATCGTAGATTTCATAAATTAACGGTCAGACCTTTATAAATATGGCCCTAAATGTCCTGTTACAGGTTTCAACAATCAATTTTAGAAACACAATTTAATTTAGTTAAAGGGCATGTCCACCCCCAAAACTATAATCCCCCCCCACTACTGGCCCCATTGTGTAGTGTGGTTTAATCATTACCTTACATCCCAGCTCCATCTTGTTCTTCTGCTATCCCCCCCTAAAGTCCCAAAAAACGCCCACCAGGAGTACTGCAGAGTTCATATAGGACTCTGCCTCCTGTCTCCCCTCTGGGAGAAGTTTGGCATGCGCTCTGCAGCCCTTCTCCCCCTCCCTCTCCCTCCCGATTTAGATTACCTCCCCCTAGCGTAAAAACATTTTTATGTAATATTCTCCCTGTACCCCCATCCCCAACCACTATAGTTTTAAGTTCAGAAAGTGCCCCAAATATTACTTACCTTCCCTCTTTCCTCCGCCGCACTGAACTCCCGGCAGCCGCGTCCGTGATTGGCTGCCGCTCAGCCAATTATCACGTATTATTACAATTATTACGTATTCTTGAACATGTAAGAAATATTATTAATAAAAGTCCAGACAGTCCAGTAGCTAGACACTTTGAAAGCATGCATCATGCCAACCCTAATGATCTAAGAGCCTGGGGTATTGAAAAAGTACCCAGGCCAAGTAGAAGAGGGGATTGCGATAATCTTATCCTGCGGAAAGAGGCCCGCTGGATATTCGAAAACCAATTCCCTTTCACCCAATGGCCTTAATGAAGAGTTACTATACAAATGTTTCTTATGAAAAATAATTTAAGTATGTCGTGTTGTTAACTCAGCATATATTACTGCATCAAAATGTAAGCCTTAATTGCTATAATATAGATAAGCCATCCTTGTGATTAGCGAAATATGTTGTATAAATTATAAAAGTTATCTTTATTTGTTATATCGTTGTGTTACATAGTAATTTTTGTACCTGCCATATAAATACATCCAGTGAATGGTTACTGAAAGAGTAACCTCCCTTTGATATGACAGTCAAACTCTGATGGAGCTGATTGTAGGAGATACTCTGAAGGAGGAGTCAAGTATGATTTAAATCTCACTGGAATGCGTCTAACATAAGACCCGGATGAAGGAGGGAGTGGCCTCGGTCGGTCCACATGGCGGAAAGGAGCTAGAGCAGTAAGCTAATAGGGGACTTATCTAAGGTAACCAAATGTGAGAGGACCGGACTCGTGTTCTAACTTTTTGCGAGGTGCTTGCATATGAGGGAAGGAGCGACTGGTGTGCTAAGTTGGATGTCCGGTGGAGCTTCGATACGGAAGTCCTCACTTGAGTATAAGCTTTATTGACATTGATTATCGTCATTTGTATTGCTTCATTTCTTCATCGCTTTATTACTTTCTTGCTCCCCCTGGCTTTTATGCTGATATTTAGGTATGGGTTACCCCGACCCCTGTGATGTGGGGGTTGCGTGGAGGCACCCGTGTACTCTATGCTATACTTAACACACTTACCTGTTTACCCAGTAAACTGCTTCTTTTGCTGCTTTTTGCTCCAGGACGCCATAGTTAGATAGCTACTGTTCTGGGGATGCCCAGATACATACTTTTTAAACGTGTATAATGTTTAGGTACCTTGCATTCAGAAGGTCCCTAACACCTGGCTGTTATATGCTAATTGGGACTTTCCAGGGTACTTAATTGCCAACAGATTCTTGTACACACTGAATTGAGAAAGACAGTCGGATGACTAGCGAAATTTCCTCAAAAACTAAACTTTAAGTCCAGTTGATCTAACTGAATATAACAGATAATAGTGCCACTAGTGCTGTCTGTATGCTTCAGTAGGATGGGCACTCTGGATCATATTTATCATGGATGTAAAACTTGTGGTCCCAGCATTCCCTTAATGCTTATGTAATTTTTTCAAACATTACCCCATGACCATATTCTGTAAAATAATTAAAAATCTGTATAAAAGGTCACATAGAGTGCCTCTGTATTTCATGGTATGGTATAATAATAGTATAGTATGGTATGGAATAGAATGGTATGGTATGGTGTGTTATGATATGGTATGATATGGAATAGTATGGTACGGTATGGTAATATTATAGTATGTCATGGTATGGAATAGTATGGTTTGGTTCAGTATGGTATGGTGTGTTATGGTATTATAATAGTTTTGTATGGCATGGTATGGATTATGGAATAGTATGGTATGGTGGGTTATGGTATGGTATGGTGGGTTATGGTACGGTACGGTATGGTATGGTATAATAATTGTATGGTATGATCTCGCCTCAGTAAGGTATCGTCTGGTAGTGTGTTTTTGGGGTATGGTGGGGTTGTTAGGTATGGTGGTTATGGGGTATGGTGGGTTATGGTATGGTATAATGATAGTATGGTATGGTGGGTTATGGTATGGTATAATAATAGTATGGTATGGTGTGATATAGAATAGTATGGTATGGTAATATTATAATATTTATTGCATTGTCATTTCTGATGATATAAAAAGAAACATGGATGGTTTGGAGCAGCTACTATCATCCTGATCTCATTACCTATAGATCCTGTACCATCAGCACCTTCTGTCAGTCCTATCCCATCTGCTATTGAGGACAGTACCATGGGGACGGGCGGGGGAGACAGTACCACGGGGAGAATGGGGGGTGTGGAAGGTGAGAGGAGGGTGTATGGTATGGTATAAACTGCTCGCTGGTCTGTGGGTTCTGTCTGGTCTCATCTCGTCTTGTCTGGTCTCTCTCCTCGTCTGGTCTGGTCCTGGTGGGTTCTGGTCTGGTTCTCCTGCTCGTTTGGTCTGGTCTGGTGGGTTCTGGTCTGTTCCTGCTCGTCTCGTCTGGCGGGTTCTGGTCTGTCTCCTCCTTCTGGTCTGGTCCTGGTGGTTCTGGTCTGGTCTCCTGCTCGTCTTGGTCTGGTGGTTCTGGTCTGGTCTCCTCCTCGTCTGGTCTGGTCTGGTCTGGGTGGGTTCTGGTCTGCTCCCTGCCGTCTGGTCTGGTCGGGTCTGCCCTGTTTCTCCTACTCGTCTGGTGGGTTCTGGCTGTCTCCTTGCTCGTCTGGTCTGGTGGGTTCTCGGTCTGGTCTCCTCTCGTCTGGTCTGGTCTGGTGGGTTCGGTCTGGTCTCCTGCTCGTCTGGTTGGTGGTTTGTGTTCTTCTCTGGTGTCTGGTCTCCTCCGTCTGGTCGGGTGGGTTCTGGTCTGGTCTCCTCCTCGTCTGGTCGGGTCTGTGGGTTCTGGTCTGGTCTCCTGCTCGTCTGGTTCTGTGGGTTCTGTCTCCTCCTCCTCTGTCTGGTCTGGTGGGTTCTGTTCTGGTCTCCTGCTCGTCTGGTCTGTGGGGTTCTGGTCTGGTCCCCCTGCCGTCGTCTGGTCTGGTGGGTTCTGGTCTGTCTCCTCCTCGTCTGGTCTGGTCTGGTGGTTCTGGTATGGTCTCCTGCTCGTCTCGGTCTGGTGGGTTCTGGTCGGTCTCTCTGCCTCGGTACTCTGGTCTGGGTGGGTTCTGGTCTGGTCTCCTCCTCCTCTGGTTGGTCTGGTGGTTCTGGTCTGTCTCCCTGTCTGTGTCTGGGGGGTTCTGGTCTGGTCTCTCCTGTCTGTCTGGTCTGGTGGGTTCTGGTCTGTCTCCCTGCTCGTCTGGTCTGGTGGGTTTCTGGTCTGGTCTCTCCTCCTCTGGTCTGGTCTGGTGGGTCTGGTCTGGTCTCCTCCTCTCGTCTGGTGGGTTCTGGTCTGGTCTCCTGCTCGTCGGTCTGGGTGGGTTTCTCGGTCTGGTTTGGCTCCTGCCTCGTCTGTGTCTGGTGGGTTTCTGGTCTGTCTCCTCCTCTTCTGGTCTGGTCTGGTGGGTTCTGGTCTGGTCTCCTGCTCGTCTGTTCTGGGTGGTTCTGGTCTGGTCTCCTCCTCGTCTGGTCCTGGTCTGGTGGGTTCTGGTCTGATTCTCCTGCTCGTCTGTTCTGGTGGGTTCTGGTCTGGTCTCCTCCTCTTCCTGTGTCTGGTCTGGTGGGTTCTGGTATGGTAGTGTTAGTGGTATGGTGGGTTATGGTATGGTATACTAATAATGTATGGTATGGTGTGATATAGAATAGTATGGTATGGTAATATTAAATATTTATTGCATTGTCATTTCTGATGATATAAAAAGAAACATGGATGGTATGGAAGCACTCTATCATCCTGATCTCATTACCTATAGATCCTGTACCATCAGCACCTTCTGTCAGTCCTATCCCATCTGCTATTGAGGACAGTACCATGGGGACGGCGGGGGGGGGGGGGGGTGGGGGGGGGGGGGGGGGGGTGGGGAGTGGGGGGGGTGGTTTTTGTTGTGGTGGTGTGTTTGTGTGGTTGTTGTGGGTGGGGGGGGCGAAACAGTACCACGTGGAGAATGGTTGGTTTGGAAGTTGATAGGCAGGGTGTAGGAGACAGAAGGGGAGGAGGCTGCTGTCAGACAGGATAGAAACCGATAGAACGCAGACAAAGGGGAAGGGGAGAGGCGACAAACGGGAAGGAGGACAACGGATTCCACAGCAGAACATCCCCTGAATGTGTGGGCGGTGTAACGGGAGACAGGGATCCGCACAGAGCTGTCAAGAGCTGAGCCATAGTCCTAGGGGTGAAATCGCCTGTTGGGTTGGTCCTTTGTGTGCCCTGCCAGCTGTGTGACAGACAATGACAGCTACAATGGGCTCCTGTCGGGTCCTGCTACTGCTGCTGCTCGGCTGCTTCTCCCTTTCTCAGTGCGAGTCTCTGGGCAGGAGGCGCCGCTTGAGCCGGGAACCTGGAGGGATCTCGTTTGAATATCATCGGTACCCGGAGCTGCGGGAGGCGCTGGTGTCAGTGTGGCTGCAATGTCCGTCCATCAGTAGGATCTACACTGTGGGGAAGAGCTATGAAGGCCGGGAACTGCTCGTTATAGAGATATCGGACAACCCTGGGGAGCATGAACCGGGTAAGGTCACGGGCACCATCATCATCACCCCATTCATTAATATTATCAGCAACTGGGGGGCTATGTCTATGGGGGCTATGTCTAAGGGGGGCCATGTCTATGGGGGGCTATGTATGGGACGGCTATGTCTATGGGGCGCTAAGTGTATGGGGGGCTATGTGTATGAGGGGCTATGTGTATGGGGGCTATGTGTATGGGGGCTATGTGTGTGGTGGGGCTATGTCTATGGGGGGCTATGTGTATAGGGGGCTATGTGTTTTTTTTATTGGGCAAAAAAACACAAAATCTGGCACTCTACCACATTGTGTGATATAAACAAACATACCCTTTATTAAGAATTGGGGACACGGCGTGCAAAGCATTAAAAAAAGATTTAAAAAAATCTCCATAGCACTCTTCAAGCAACTATTGCAGTAATACATATAATAATCCATTCCCCACGAATGCTAATACTCATCTGTCCACAGTCAGTACTGTCAGTAAGTTAATAGTGATGATCATATTCAGGTAAGTTCAATGCATCACATCTCAGTTACCCATATTGCAGGAGAGAGATGAAACACACACTGGGGGTTTAGGTGTATGGGTGCTATGCGTATGAGGGGCTGTGTGAATAGGGGGCTATGTGTATGGAGCCTTTCTACAAACTGGAGGCAGATAAGGCCCTAACACTGGCATAATGGTGTTGTTCATTAAACATTAACATTTAATTTAAATAGAAGGAATTGTGTATGTTGTTTAATTAGACAAGCTTTAGTTATGTAGTATAAGCCTTTTAACAATTGACCTTTATTGTGGAATATGCTATAGTTAGTAAAATGCTTAAAAGGACTAGGAGAATGAAATGATAAAATGAAAAAATAATTCCCAAGGCAAGGGGGATATTATATAGTAATTGAGTTGGAATAAAGACATATGTGCATCAAGTCCAACATTTTGACCATCCTTTTTAACCCTACCTAACAGTAGGAAAAAAAAACAGCTAGCGGGGGGGGGGGGGAATTCCTTCCTTACTCCAAATGGCAATCGGAAAGTATCCCTGGATCAACCAGAATTGCAGTAATACCAGTACTTCTCAGTATTTTTTAGTTTTAGAAACTTTCTAGCCCACTTTTAAAGTTATTCAATGAACTTGCTATTACCACATCTGCTGGAAGAAACCTTTCCTAACCTGAAGATGAAACTTCTTTTCTTCTAATCTTAAAGGATGTCCACGTGTCCTCTGATATGACCTATTAGTGAACAATGCACCAGATATTTCACTGCATGGTCCATTAATATATTTGTATAAAGTTATCATATCCCCACACAAACGTTGCTTCTCTAATAGAAACAGCCCTAACTTGTCTAATCTGCCTGCATAGTCAAACCTCTCCATTCCCTTTATTATTTAACTTGCCCTTCTCTGGACTGCTTCCATTTCCAAGATGTCCCATTTGTTTATGGGATTCCAAAACTGCATCACATATTTCAAATGAGGCCTTACCAGTGCCTTGTAGATAATATTTTTCTCTCTTGAATCTATTCCCCTCTTTATACAAGACAATATCTTGCTAGCTCTATCCATTGCTGTCTAGCATTGTTTGCTACAATTATCTACCAGAACCCAGGGATGGATTTAGATCACATGGGGCCCTAGGCAGGGCCATCATTTAGGGGCCCCCTTTTTTTGCTACATATATTGTATAACTATAATATTGTTACTGCTTCTGAAGCTGGGCCCCCTGAAGTTTCCTGGGCCCTAGGCAGGTGCCTAGGGTTGCCTTGTGGATAATCCTGCTCTGCCAGAACCACCCCTTTTCTTAACACACATGCACATTGATGTGCTTATCAATTGGACCTGTATATTGGATGTATATACATTCATTAGGCTCTTTATACAGGTAAACAAGCAGGGTCAAAACTTACATGGTTCCAAACAATCAAATTATGGATTGCCGTATATAAAGTGACTGAGTTGAAAGATATAGTACAAATGCCATGATTTGTTGGAGCAAGTTAGGTTGGGGTTTTATCCGTCAACAGTCTGGCATCTATTTCATCAGTTTGGAGAGCTAATAATAAAAGTGTGATACACAGCCATAGTTGCTTAATTATATACTGCAGGCTTTTTTAATAGGCGCTGCAAAAATTTGGCTGAGCTGTTAATTAGCCCCAACCAATCAGATGTTAACTTTTTACTGGTGTACTACGTTTGAAAAGGTTTAATAAAATCCGATTGAATGCTGGAGATTTAAGATGGGTATACACCATCCAATAATTTGGCCCGACCGTCCGATATTTCAATCAGGCCAAAATATTGGATGCTTTCCTGGGCTGGCCGCAGCCGACATCCTACCGGTTGGAAGTGTCAAAAGGTCGGGATGAAGGATCTAAAGGTGTGTACACAGTCTAAGAACACAGGCAAAATTTTGCCATTTTTAAATAAGCCCCATATTATGCATTGACAATTGCTATACTCTGGAAAATGACATTCAATGCAGGTCATGCTCTTTGAGAAAACAAATAAGAAAACTACTGGTATTTGCAGAGCAAATTGTAAATATTTAAAGGACAACTATACTGTAAAAATTTACTTTTTAAAAATGAAAAGCACCTGGGGCAAAGAGATAGGATTGATTATTCCCACCTCCCAATATTGTTTTGTTAAGGAGCTACAGCGCATAAAGTTTTCATCTGCCAGGTTATGGCCCGGGGCCATTCTATATTAAAGATAGTGCTGAAGCATACAGGAAGAATGGCAGAAGCAGCTTTCTTTGTCCTGCTGCTCCTCAGAAATAAAATTGGGAGGTAAAAACACCAATCCTACCTCCCTGCCTCAAGTACTTTTTATTTTAATGTTTTTTTTTTAAAACTCTATATGCACTATAGTTTCCCTTTAACTATGAATACTAACAGATAACAGGCAAATGCTACCACTATTAATGAACTACAGCTTTCAGCAGGAAGTGATGGCCCCTATGTACCTATGCAATTCTGGACATTGTCATTGGCAACCAGCTCAGAGAAATAGATTGACTGCCTATTAAATCACTGGTAATTAAAATATAGCAGCCAAACACAAATAATGGCTTACATCAGAGTGTTTTTACATGTAATCTGTTCTAATCTGAAGCAAAGAAAATGCGGATGCAGATGAGAGGCTGCATATTCTTCAAAAGATTGGAGAGCACAAAGGATCCTTGCTCAGCAGAGGTTTGGAACATTTTTAAAGGGCAAGTCCAGCCCCAAAATGAAAACTTACATACAGGTAAATCCCCCCCCTAAACTGCAATAGTTTGAAACCTGAGATATATAAGTCTAACCTGAAATCCTGCACAATGTCCTGTTTCCCCTGTTTCTGCTTCCTGATTCTTTCAGTTAGTAACTGTCAGTTATGGATTTGACAGTTGACATCACAGCCAATGACTGAATGTTAATCCCTAGTCTGCCTCTTCTGAGCATGCTCTGGCCTTAGTACAGGTCTCTAAATGTCTCAGTTTCCATGACACATCCAGAAGCATATCAGGCATACATTAATAAATTCATAGGACAAACTATAATATATCAACATATCTTAAAGAGGCCTTTAAGGCCTTCTTTCTAAAAGATGTTCTTATGAGGGTGGAGTTGTCCTTTAAGAAAAGTGCATCAAATGTAAAATGTTAATCACGTAAATTGCTGTGTTTTGTGAGAGGTTTAAATAAAAAATGTAACCCTCTTGAATCAATGAAAAGGTAGGAATATTGCCATATGATTTCCGTATTTTCCTTGCTATTGAAAGTAATGTTCACATTACTAGATCACAAAGATTTAACTAAAAAAACAAGTTCTCTCACCTTTCCATGTGCTTAGAGATTTGTAGAGAGGTGCATGCTGTTTATAATGAAAGCCCTGCCCATTTACACTACTGGCCAATCACACTGCAGCACAAATTGCATATACATAAAGGAAAAGGTCTTTAAATACTTCTTCTGTCAGGTAATCACGCAAAATGCAAATCACTTTCACTGCTAAACTCAAACAAAAAACAGCATTTTATACAAATGCTCAGGATCACTTACATACAGGTAAATCACCCCCCAAAACCCTAAACGGTAATAGTTTGAAATCTGAAATATATAAGTCTAACCTGAAATCCTGCTCTATGTCCTGTTTCCCCTGTTTCTGCTTCCTGGTTCTTCCAGTTAGTAACTGTCAGTTATGACTTCACAGCCAATGACTGAATGTTAAGCCTATCTGCCTCTTCTGAGCATGCCCAGGCTCAGTACAGGCTCAGTACTGGTTTCTAAATGGCTCAGTTTCCATGAGGCATCCAGAAGCATAGCAGGCATACAATAATGAATTCATAGGACAAAGTAGGATATATCAACATATTTTAAAGAGGCCGTTCTTTCTAAAATATGTTATTATGAGGGTGGAGTTGTCCTTTAAGTTAGAGTCTGAGTCTGAGCTGATTATCTGCAAATTGCACGGGTTTGACAGGGCAGATTTTGGGTTGGGGGAGAAAGTTTGTACCTCTGTGTCTGAGTGTGTGTGTGAGTGTCTGTAGAGAGAGTGTGGGAGTACCTGTATGTCAGAGAGTGTAAGTGTGTGTTTAAATGCATGTATGTCTAAGAGAGTGTATACCTGTATGTAAGAGTGTGTACCTGAATTAAAGTGAGAGTGTGATTGCTTGTCTGTTGATAGAGTGTGTACCTGTATGACAGAGAGAGTGTGAGTGTCTGTCTGTAGAGAGAGTGTGTGGGAGTACCTGTTTGAGTCGGAGAGACTGTGAGTGTCTGTATGTCTGAGAGAGAGTGTACATGTATGTCTGATAGTGCGTATGAGTGCCTGTCTGTGAGAGTGTTAACTTGTATGAAACTGAGTGTGTGTGAGAGCCTGTCTATGAGAGAGTGTGTACTTGTTTGTCAGAGAGAGTGTGAGTGTCTGTCTGTAGAGAGAGACAGTGTGGGGGAGTACCTGTATGAGTCTGAGAGACTGTGAGTGTCTGTATGTCTGAGAGAGAGTGTACATGTATGTCTGAAAGAGAGTGTATGTGTGAGAGATAGTGTTTACCTGTGTGACAGAGAGAGTGTGAATGTGTGAGAGCCTGCCTCTAGAGAGAGAGTATGTGGGAGTACCTGTATGTCTGAGAGAGTGGGAATGTGTGCAAGTGCCTGTCTGTGAGAGAGAGTGTGTACCTGTATGTCAGAGGGAGTGTGAGTATGTATCTGTAGAAAGAGAGTGTGTGGGAGTACCTGTATGTTTGAGAGAGTGAGAGTTCCCTGGTGGGGGCCAGGTGGTGGCACCCTGTACTGCCCCTGATGGAAAGAGTGAAGAATCTAATTAACTCTTTATAATCTATAAATTGGACTGAAGTTTTTTGGGGTAAAGATTTCCTTTAATATTCTAGTATTTAGTTTAAATACCATTATTATAATTATATATGTGTATCTGTTATGGAGTGTTTTAATGCAGACATGATGCATCTAGCACCTAAATATAAATTACCTGGCCTTAGCTTAAAGCAGAACTATAAGCAGAACTATAGTCTACATTACCCTCTCAATAGTACCTGAGAGGACCTTAACTGCTAGTATCTCACCCCTGGGTTTTCCCTAGATGCCCCACACCATGTCTTCAAAGAGCAGGGCATGATATTAGCCCTGTCCCCTCTTATTGGGTGCGTCCTCTTTGGACCGCCCGCATGGTCATGGGAACTGTTGGCTGTGGCTACTTTTGCCACGACTGACAGTTTCGGCCGACCACACACTAATGGTCTTAATGGAAAATTGCACAAGACGGAAAATTCTATCTACCAGAACCAGATTTTCCATAGTTTTCAATCTGAAAGTCTAGTCACATTCTTTAAAGGTATTGCCAGGTGATTTGTCATAAACTTCAGACCAAATAAAAAGTATAGATTATAGGCAGTTTAGGCTCCTGCCAAGGGCCAGAAAAACGTTGCATGGCTACTCTTGCAGAAGCAGTGCACCTTGTGACATTCTAAGCTTATCACTACTACATAGCACATTCCTTGATTTATTTATTCGTCAAAAAATTGTATCATGCACTGTCTATGTCAGCGCTCATTCTAACCCACGCTGTGGTGTTGGCCAGCTGCTGGAAGTACCCTAGTGCCAGCACTCGGTCTGACCCACATTCTGGAGTTAACAGTTAGCTGCTAGAAACGATAAAAAGCCATTATTTGTACAGACAAAATAGGGGAAATTGCCAGCACACAGTTTGCCTTTAGAAATAATTTAAAATTTATTGTTTAAACTATTTTTAAAGGCAAACTGTGTTGGCAATTTTCACTTTTTTTCCTATGTGCGGGTATGCCAGATTGAGACACTGTAGTGCGAAGACTCCCTGTCCATGGTACCAACTAATATAAAATCAAATTTCTTTTTTCATTTACAGGTTTTTAACCTAATATGCCAGATGCTTTTGTATTTTTTTAAAAAAAAAATTTAGCCTTTCATTCAACCAGGAATGACCGATATTTTTTCAAATAAATCAGCATTTACACATTCAATTTTACAAGAGAAATACCATGTGCCTCTCTTCTTAAAGGGCATGTCCACCCCCAAAACTATAATCCCCCCAACTACTGGCCCCACCATGTAGTGTAGTGTAATCCTTACCTCACATCCCTCACTAACCACCAGGAGGATAGCAGGGCTCTGCCTGCTATCTTGCCTCCGGTAGATATTTGCCATGCGCACTGCAGTCCTTCTCCCCCTCCCTCTCCCTCCCTCCTCCCTCCCGTTCTACTATCCTCCCCCTAGCGTCAATCCCCCTTAATATGCGTGCTCCCCCATGTCCCCCAGCCCCAACCGCATATTTTTTCAAAAAGCTCCCCAAACTCTTACTTACCTCTCCTCTTCCTTCCTCCGCTGCACTGAATGACCGGCAGCCGTGTCCGTGATTGGCTGCGCTCAGCCAATCACAGACGCGACTGCCGGTCCCGCCCCTCTGCTTGCCATTCTCGCAAGCAGAGGGCCGGCAGTGCGGCGGAGGAACGAGGGGAGGTAAGTAAGAGTTTGGGGGGCTTTCTGAAAAAAAATTTATGCGGTTGGGGCTGGGGGACATGGGGGAGCAGCATATTAAAATTAGTTTTACAGGAGGACATAAAAGATACCCCCTAAAGGCATGTCCACCCCAAAACTATAATTCCCCCCCTACTGGCCCCACTCTGTAGTAAATAAAAATCTTTACCTCACATCCCAGCTCCATATGGTTCTCCTGGAATCTCCCCCACCCAAAGTAAAAAAAACTGCCCAGCAGGAGTACTGCATCCATGATTGGCTGCCTCTCAGCCATTTACAGACACGGCTGACGGTCCGCCCCTCTGCTTGCAGTTTCGCACCCAAGCAGAGGGCCGGGCAGTGCGGCGGAGGAAAGAGGGAAGGTAAGTAATGTTTGGGGAAGTTTCTGAAAATAAAAATATAGTGGTTGGGGCTGGGGGAATAACCTCTACCGTATATTAAAAGTTTGTAAGAAGGGTGGACATACCCTTTAAACATATCATTGTCCTTTTTTCAGACAGAAACAATTATATTTAATATGCCAGGAAAATTTATGCTTCTCTTATATGTGAAATAACTGGAATTGAGGGACTGCACAATTTTCATAAAGAGTTTCATGTCTTTAGTCTAAATGGTGTATTAACTAATGGACGCCAATCACCTAAATTTAACTTCAGCTAATGGTACAAGACGAAGATGTCTCCTTTCACCCTTAATTTTCCCCTTAATTATTGAACCATTAGCAGAAGGTAATAGAATAAATACATACTGAAAAATCTAGCTTTACTATATCACTATTTATAGGTGTCAAAATCCACTCTGAAACACTTCTTAAAGGGGAACTGTGATCTCCATTAAAGCCTCCAGGTCAGGGTTGCCAGGCATCCATATTTGTCTGGGATTGTCCTCACTGCAGGGACAAAATCCAAGTCCTGCAATCAGGGCTAAAATCCTGTTCAAACACCAGCCCTTACAGCCCTACCCCCGGAATGCCCACCCCTCCCGGGAATACCCCTAATCCCATCTCCTACCTTTGCTCCACCCAGTCTCCCCCCTGCACAGTCTCCACCTCTGCTCAATCCCTATCACACCTTCTGCTCTGCCCCTGCCACACACCCTCCCCTTTGGGCATGGAGGATATCTGACAACCCTGTTCCAGGTTCATGCTTTTATCTGCAGTGAAACAGTATACAGGGTGTTTTATCATGCTAGCGCTGTGAGCTGTGGCATCACCAGCACCACCTCCAAGCCTCTGGTTAGAGCATGCCCACTGCTGAGACAGAGCACAATCAGCTGCATACTGATGGTGCCCCATACTTAATCATTTTTAAAGTTATCCACATGCCTAAAAAGAAAACAATTTCTTTCCCCACAGTGTTCATTTGTAGATGAAATGACTATGGCCTGTAACTAGCTTTAGAAAATATATTTTTTTTTAGGTTGGGTCTTTTTACACAGCTCATCATGTGCCTGTCACAGAATCAGAGAGACAGGATAGACAAGACAATACCTTAAGATCCAGAGAGGCTAGAGACATCATCCTAGGCTTGACATGTATGAGCACTTGTATGGAGGCCTCTAATACTATCGTCCAAGTTCCTCAATAGGTGCTTTGTATTGCTAGTCACCTGTTTGTTTTATTACTGCAAAGTAAAAACAAATATTTGAAATGGTAAAACTAAAATTAACATTTGGAAAACTGCAATATTGTCACTGGCTTTTGTTCTGTAGTTTCAATTAAAAGCTATTAAGCTTTCTTTTACAGAGGCAAACTACAGTGAAAAGTAATTTCTTTAAAAAATAATAGAAATATAGATTTCCATATGCAGCAAAAATCAACAGAATTCAGGGTTGCACTCCAAAACAACTTTTATTAGTGACCACAAGTCATATCACACAGCTTTTCGGGGGGAATAACATGAAGTGGGCAGGTTATTCCCCCCCCCCCGAAACATGTGTGATTGACTTGTGGTCACTAATAAAAGTTGTTTTGGAGTGCAACCCTGAATTCTGTTGTTTTTGCTGCATATGGAAATCTATTTTCTATTGTTTTTTAAAGAAATTACTTTTTACTGTAGTTTTGATTTTCACTGTAGATAGATTTTTGATGTCTACGGTCCACCAAGGGTTGGATAAGAGGAGTCAGCACCCATGCTTGGATAGAGTGCAAAGGACTATCTGTTTAATAGAATTTCCATATGCAGCCTTTTTGTAAGCAAATTACTGTATTAAGAAAGAAAAAATATTCAATAAGTCAAATTGTCTTTGCTACAGAGTAAAAGTGCATTTTGGTTTTAATTAACTCACTTCCCTCTCCAGCACTGACAGGTTTGGTTTCCAAAATATATTAAATATTTAAAAAAAAGATATTTGGAATTCAGAAAGGCTGATATGCAGAATTTTAGATTAAGCTCCACAGGAACAAATAAATCATATTTGATGATCTCATAGGTTCACAAAATTGTCTGGTTAGCAAAAGCTACAAAGCAAATCAAGACTGCAACATAAAAAGTTGCCACACATTAAAACCTAATCACTGACCTTCCACTGAAATTCTTACCCTAGCTTATTACATATTTTTAGCGCACATAAAGTATATTTGGGTAGATAGTTCATGGCACATCAACTGCATTGCTCTAAAACCTAATGACTCGGAGAGATGCTTATAATGTAAATAAAGCTCTTTTTTTATTAGTTAAAAGTTTATTAGTTAAAAAATACAAGCTTTCTTTCTTAATGTGTTTGAATAGCATTCATGTGATCAAAAAGGGTTACATTTTCTCCTGTCTTAAAGGACAACTAAAGCCTTAAAACAAGGCTTGATATAAAAGCAGTAATCGGTGTCCAGGAACTCCATCCCTCCTGTTCCAGGAGTCTCCCGGATTCTGGGAGAAACCACCTGAATCTCCCACAAGGGCCTGAAGTCCAGGTAGACTCCCAGGAACTGCCAGGAAAGGTTAGTTAAAAGCTGTAATACGGGCTAAGATAACATAATTTTCAGGGGTGGCGGTGTTTTCATTGGGAACCAATGAGGCTGCCGGGGACGAGGTCTTTGTGGGGGAGGGGTTCTAGGGGGATGTCTCACCTCTTATTTTGATGTGGGTGCTGGGAAATGTACATGCGGTTTGTGTTTTATTTCCCAGAATTCCAAAAATCACAGTGTGGTGACTAACCATTGTGTTCTATTTCATGACCAGTTCTAAGCTACTGCAGGAACTTGTTACAGCAGGTCATGCCTACTAGTAGTCCCTAGCCTATCCTGTAACAGTTCTAATGGAGGGGACCATGTGACTAAAGTGAGGAGGTGTGGCTAGACAGTGCTCATGCACACAGTTACATTATAAAGTTCTTCAGAGGGATAACATTTATTTAAATGCCATTTAATGGAGTGGTAATTTACAGTTTATTAGTGTTCTTGGCAGTATACTTTCATATTATGGAGTAAAAATATGTTGGTTTAGTTCTCCTTTAAGGGGCAGGGATAACTTTTGCAGCTTCCATTTTGGAACTGTACTTCTATTTGTTTTGGGGGGCTTTACGTTCTGCAAATTGAAGAAATACCCCAGACCACAGAGAAGGCTATACTGTAGCATGTTTTTATTATGGCACTGAAGTAATACCTACTGTATCTCCATGGTCATGCTTCCCGATAATTCATTGTGCTGTTTACAGGAATTGTGTGAAGGTTTGGCTATTGTGGTAATTCACTTACCATGAGTCTTCTAGTTTGATACTAAAGATTAGTGTACCTGTCACAATAAACTATTTTCTTATGGTTACATCTAAACGTAACGAGACAAGCCTTGATTTTACTGCACTTTTATGCTGGCAAATAGGATCCCACAAGCAGGGCAGGTCTACTCTACCATCTCTCCCAAGCAAGAGCAGGAGAAAATAATCTCTTTTCAAAGGTGGCCCTACATATTGCAATATTATTGACAAATGATATCGCAAGAACATTTTTCATCATGTCCAATAACAAAAACAGACAATCCTGTTGACTGGATTTTGTTATCGGACACACAAATCTCTACATGTATGGCCCCCATTAGAGACAAGAATAGGAGGTAGCAGTGATCAGTTCTATCCCAATCAAAATTAAAGATTTCATTTACAAATTACCAGATGATATGTAAATACTATCAGGGAGATTCAATAAAAGTTCTTATCGTTTAAAATGGTGCTAATTTTGCCCCAACCAATCAGATCTTATTTAACATTTGAAAGTTAACATCTAATTTGTTGGGGCAAAATTAGCACCATTTTAAACGATAAGAACTTTTATTTAATAAACCTGAGTGTTCTTTAAAGGAGAACTATAGTGAGTATTTCTGTACTCACTCCATTCTGAATTGAGAAAGCCAGTCGGATGACTAGCGAAACGTCTTCAAGAACAAAACTTCAAGTCCAGTTGATCCAGTTGAATACCATAAATGATATACCATGACCTAGATGAATGAGGACCATTTCAAGCATATAGTGAGTATTATGTTTTTTCAAAAACAGTTAAAAGGAAAAGTACTTGGGCAGGAAGGTAGGATCGGTACTTTCTACCTCCCCATAACATTTCTATGAGGAATGGAAGCACAAAGAAAACTCCTTCTGCCAGGCTTTCAGAATGCTTCAACTCTGTACAGGAAGGCCCAGGCACTAACCAGACAGATAAAAAATATATGTGCTATATCTCCTTAACAAAACAATATTAAGAGTAGGGAATTATAAATCCTACCTCCCTGCCCAGGTACTTTTGATTTTTAAAAAGTTAATTTTTACAGAATCGTTGTCCTTTAAATGGTGTGTGTGGACATTTTTAGATTTCCCTATGCATGAGAACTGCATTGTTAGGTGTACAGTACAGGATTTCCAGGCGAAGTTTGATGACATCAGGGAGAAGCTACAATTTACAAAGATTATTGTTTGGACCAATAGTAGTTTAGTATTCTAATACAGCCTTACGTAAAATCTGACCATTGAAGGGCCATGATGTCTGTGAATCAATTGTAAAGTACTGTCTGGTAAAACATTAAAATATTAATTTTGGCTGAAAAAATCACCCAAGTTCAAGTTTGCATTTCCATAATGAGTGTTTCATTACAGAGAAAAAAAATGCTGAAAAAGTCTCCAGTTTGCCTCAACATTCTTTCCATTCAGAAATGACATTTAGCCAAGATGGTAAACCATAGTTTGCTATTTGTAGAACATTGTATCCCTGGAGTCTTGTCTTTTTATACATTCAATGTCTGTATATGAAACTAAAGCACATACATTAGCACTTTAAATTTGTGGAAAAAACATTAACAGCCTTAATCTTTAAAGTTAAAGAAATAAAGTGTATTAATCAGTATTGCATTTATAATTCCATGTTTTTTCCTGATTATTGCTTTAATTTTGAGAGCTTCAATCCACTATTCACTCTGCTGTGTCATTAGCAGTTGACGGGGTAAAAACAGATCCCCAAATTAATGAATATTTCAATCCCATATCTCCATTCCATAAAATGGGATATAAAGGGCCATATTAAATAACCTGCAGTATCGGAAACCTCAGATACATCAGGTTATCATAGAAGGCTGCCCTATAATGGTATTGTATAGACGCTCATTCTATTACGACCATAAATTTTAATTGTATGATCGTTATTGTAAAAAACTTCCATTCGTTAAAGGTATGGTATTGTTATTAATAAATTAAGCTGGGGTGACTCTTAATGAGTCCCTTAGCTATGATATAGTATTATTGTAATTTTTTTAAGGTAAGAACAATCATTCAAATAATTGATGGTCCTTTTCTTTATGCTTCTTATGGTCCTTCATTGTTTATGATGTAATCTCCATTTATGTCTATAAAGATTTGACATAGGGAGGAGCTCTCAGAAGAAGTGCATCACCCAGTAAGACATTATTTGTAGGCAACTAGTAGCATTTCTATGAATAATGCATAGTTAAAAGACAACAATCCATTAAGCTCAACCCCTCCATGACCTCCCCCCAGCCCCCCCAACCAAACAAAAAAAAAGCCCAGTCTCCTCCTTTCAATTGGTGCATGCCTCTGTTACACCAAACTAGATGAGGATACAACACATGCTGTATCATTAAAGGGCATGTTCAGCCAAAAATAAACTTTTAATAGTCTGTTAGAGGACCCCCTGAAACTCTATTTTCGCATTATTTAGAAATCTCAAAGATGCCTCTTAAGGGACTTACCTGACCAAGTCCTTTGCTGCTCTGACAGCTTTTCTTCCAGGAAATAGAGCAGCTGTACAAACATAGAAAAAATAATCAATGCACATTCCTAGGCCCCATACAATATCATATTATCTGCACACTGGCATACTTTATAAACAAAGGGGATTTAGTATACATTACTTGATCCATATAACACTCTCATTTCCCCCCAGCCCTTTGGCTTTTTAAAATGAGGGAAGAGGCCATCCACCCAGTGCTTTATATTAAAAGCATAGGACCTCCCATAAAAGGGGCGTGTTGGGGTTGCTATTACCACATGGAGGCTTGACCAAGCCTCCCAATAAATACATACAATACAAGGATTGTGGAAGCACTCTTATTAGGCTAATTTACAACTACATTTAGCGGAAGTGCTACTGATCTGGTCAAACATTTATACAAACATAGAAAAGATAATCAATGCACATTCCAAGGCCCCATACAATATCATATTATCTGCACACTGGCATACTTTATAAACAAAGGGGTTTTATTATACATTACTGTGATCACATGAATGAAAAGCCTTCCAACCACGTCAAGGTAACCCCAGTCTGGAAGGTCCTAACTTCTAACCTTTTTTACTTCAATTACCATTAGCAAACTTATGCATTTCTTATATTTGTGCACTGGATCCATATAACAGGCTTTCTCACTTCCCCCCCAGCCCTTTGGCTTTTTAAAATGAGGGAAGAGGCCATCCAGTGCTTTATATTAAAGGCATAGCAGAGCCTCCCTGCTCCTGTTTTTGCTTGAAACATGCTAGTAACAGCGGCAGAGGGCAGTGCCATGCGGCAAGGGACTGTGTCAGGTAAGTTCCTTCAGAGGCATCTTTGAGGTTTCTAAATAATGTGAAAATGGAGTTTGGTGGGTCCTATACCAGACTATAAAAAGTTTTTTTTTATGCTGGACATGCCCTTTAACTTACAGGGAATGGAGGAGTATGCCTGTTTTTTTTAATCTTTCTGCTGTGCCTCATATTCTATCAGTTTGTAATGTAATTTTTATAATATAATTATATCTAAGTACCCTGTAACACACTAACAACCAATCAGTATGTCTTTATGATTGTTAGGGAAAAAAATCCACCCAAACACAGAGAGAATAACCATTAACTTATACATCTTTTTGAGAAATAATTATGAGGAAAGATATTTCCCTATTATACAGTTTTTTCATTGCATTTAATTTTGATGAACCCCTTTAACAGCTTCATATGTTATGTACAGTAATTGTGAACATCAAAGGAATCTGTTTGACGGAGACATGAGATTTGTCCAAGAGAAATGTTGTTATGGTGACAAGAAGATTAGTATAAGGTGATGAGTTCATGGGCCGACTGCAGGATCTCCTGTTCTTAGCATTAATATATTCTCTCCTGCTGTTGTAGAAATAGTGACCATCTGTCACCTTGCTAATGTAGGAAGGTTCCATTTTCATTCAACATGTTCCTAAAACCAGAATTAGCATCTGAAATGTAATACTCCAACAGATAAGCAGGAAATTTTAACTAATAAAGTTCCTTCATATTGTATTTATGGAAGTGAATAAGAAATTGCCTTATTGCAACACAGCACTGGTGGATTCAAGCCACTGCTATTAATATTGCCTTGGCAAACCTAATTCTCTTGTTAAACTATTTGATTGGTTGGTACTTCACAACAGGAAGTAATTCATTAATTACTAATTTGCAGATTGTGGTAAAGGTGATTATATGGGGATCTGTTCATATTTTGTAGATGTGTCTTTGGATGGGATTATACATGTAAAATACATTTTGTAAACAAATGCCATTGAATGTTGGTCCTGACTAAAGGCTCATACACACTCATGATGTGCGTCCCGACCCACAACCCCTGATGGCTACACATGTCGAAAGGCCGTTTCGTCTGAGAATCATTCGTGTGTATGAGTTTGGTCGGGGTCATTCGTTGATTCGCTCAGCGGAAAGAAAATGTGGGAGTAGAATTTCTGGGGATTTTGAAAGAAGGGTAATTATTATTATTATTATTATTGTGGATTTATATAGCATCAACATCTTCCGTAGTGCTTTACAATTACATGTATACATTCACATCAGGCCCTGCCCCGAAGAGCTTACAATCTATGCACATTTATTTGACACATACAACCTATCAATATGTCTTTATGATTGTGGGGGAAACCGGTGTGCCCGGAGGAAATAAATGTTACGAGTTGTATATAATCCCAGATTGTAGTGACCTCTATGTTGCTAAATGGATTAACCAATTATTAGTAGAAACTCTTTACATATTATATTGTTTAAATTGTTCGTATTGTTAAATGGTTGGCTTACTTAGGGTAAAGGGGAGATCTGGGTGTACTGGACCCCAGATCTATCGTAAAATCCTTCTTCTTATTCTTCTTATTCGTATAGCATACACACTTGTATATAGACGTCTTTTAACAATACTAGTTAAAAGACTAGTTCGAACATTAACATTTTCCATAGATCAGGACTCACCCGTTCGATTTGGTGGTCCGGGTGCAGGATTGCCCTGGACCCTTCGCTTGGTCCGACTGCTTACAAAGTATCCGGCTCCTCCGTTAGTGGTTGGCCAGTCCGCACTCCTTGATCCGGAAAGAACTCCAGGGTCATCCAATTTATAAAAACTTATAAACTTTATTATAACATTTTAAAATACATCACACGATCTATTAGTTGCCTGACGCGTTTCGAGCGGCACTGTCCGCTCTTACTCATAGGCTGTTCTCTTTCTCTCCCATGATTGTAATTTATATTGTAAAACCTATTGGAACCACTCCCCTGTTCCTACTCTCCCCAAGTGAAATCAAAATGAATAAAAATGTGACAGAGGACTGGTTAACCATAAAAGGGACCTATAGATGTGGTGCTACTAAATGCATCACATGTGGATACATCAGGACCAACGTTCAATAGTTCAGTCACAGGCAAATTTATATATAAAACTTATGCCAATTGTGATACCACACATGTGGTATATTTGTTAACTTGCTTCACCTGTAAGGTACAATACGTGGGGAGCACGACACGCAAACTCAAGGATAGAATTCGAGAGCACATCAGAGACATAAAGTTAAACAATAGCAAAAGTCCCATAGCAAGACATTTCTTCGAATGTAATAATAACCAAATTAATAAATTAGGGGTTCAAGCCATTCAATGGGTACCCAGAGATAGCAGAAATAAAGATAGAGTGAAACAATTACGAAAAAAAGAAGTAATGTGGATATTTGAATTAAAAACAAGAATTCCGCAGGGGTTAAATCTAATATGTGACATTAATTGCTATATGGGGTAAAATGATGTACAATAAATACATGTAGACAGAAAATGAAACAAAAATAGACATAATGGAGCTCCATAGGAGATGTGTAAGAGTTAATGGTTTAATAATGTTACTAAATAACAAAGGAGAAATCACTAAAGGAAAATTTGTATAAAAAGAATAATAGATTTGTATCACACGCTCTAGAACACAATGTATCATGTTCAAAATGTTATGAATATGTTTCTATTTTTAATCTGATTAAGTGTTCACAACGAAAGTATGTTCTTTGTACACACTAAGAGGCAACTGCAGAACTAGGTTAATGTATTGATTAGTTAATTTGGAACACACTCTCAGAATAAGGTAGCTCCCTATTGGAAACGGAACAGGGGAGTGGTTCCAATAGGTTTTACAATATAAATTACAATCATGGGAGAGAAAGAGAACAGCCTATAGTAAGAGCGGACAGTGCCGCTAAAAACGCATCAGGCAACTAATAGATCGTGTGATGTATTTTAAAATGTTATAATAATTTTATAAGTTTTTATAAATTGGATGACCCTGGAGTTCTTTCCGGATCAAGGAGTGCGGACTGGCCAACCACTAACGGAGGAGCCGGATACTTTGCCCGGAGGAAACCCACGCAAGCACAGGGAGAACATACAAACTCCTTGCAGATGTGTCCAAGGGTGGAATCGAACTCAGGACTTCAGCGCTGCAAGGCATCCATGCTAACCACTAAGCCACCCTGCTGTATAATCGTATCTATCTTCTATCTATCTATCTATCTATATAATAAATAATATAGAATAATATATATATATATACTGGATTCCATAAAAGGAGCACTCGTAGGGCTTGTTGCAGATAAATATTAAATTGCTTTATTATATCAACGCGTTTTGGCTACAATTTTAGCCATCCTCATCCTGCAACAAGCCCTACGAGTGCTCCTTCTATGGAATCCAGTGTTTTACTTTTGGAAAGCACCGAGGCACATTGAAGCGCACAGCACGAGTGCGGGACACATGTAGGATATATATATATATATATATATATAGGTATATCGTGGTCAGCGGGCACTCCTGAATATAAAACGCCTTGGTGCACTATCCAAAGATATGTAACAACTATAGAAACGGAGGCACTCACAGGACTTCTCAAACACATAGGTGTTTATTCCAAACATTTGGTTTTTATACCTCCATGTTGGAATAAACACCTATGTGTTTGAAAGTCCTGTGAGTGCCTCCGTTTCTATAGTTGTTTATATATATATATATATATACATATATATATATATAAAGAGAGAGAAGAGATGGATCTCACAGCTGAATTAAGCATGCATTTAAGTTTATTTTTCTCTTTTAATTAAAACAAAATTTTCTTTCAACTCTCAGCATTTTATTATGTTTTTGGGGAAATTTAAATATGTGAAAAAGAACTCAAAACACTAATGGTGCTTATGAGGCAGTTTTACAGATATAATGTGTATCCAAGCCTTTGGTATTCTTCCACTGCTCTTAGGATTTTTCCCACAAGTAGAGAAATCTGGCAGTGCAAATGCTGTTGCTATAGAGAAGTGTTTTCTCCAGGGAGCCAAGGCCTTATTGAAAAAAACCTGTAAGCTTTTTATGGTGGTTGAGACCTTAATAATGAAAGGAAAACACTGTTTCTTACTGTAGTTTGAAAATCACTGAAAATACAGCAGGTTGAATATGTTATTGAAAATGCGTGGTGTCATTTATTGCACCAAAAAAATTGTACACCTCATTCCAAAGCCAGTATTTCTTTAAAATATTCAGGTACCTGCTTATTTATTAGTCTCTACAGTCTGTCATTGTAGAAAGTAAAAAATCCAAAATGACATAATTAAGTCATTCAATTAATTCATTTGTAACCAAAGTCCTGTCCAAGGTTCCATTTCTGTGCCCCTTCCCCCACACAAACAAATCATTTCTGTGACAGAAAAAAAGAATATATTAACCATTGGGTTGAGGGATTGATAAGGAAATGCAGTGTTTCAGATTTTTATAGGTTTTCTAATGGTGGCCTCACTACAACCTGCAGATAATCATACAATATTTTTTTTTATTGGGCCAGTTGGAAAAAACAATGTCAGCAGCCAATCCGATCAGATCATACGACTGAGTTTGTAGTGTCTATAACCACCTTAACATTTGTGGAGCTCTAGATTGGGGGTAATAACAATACAAGATTTGATTCAGCTAAACATGCATAACACATATATATAAAATAAATTATGTACAGTGAGAACACCAAGAGAAAGGTAAAAAAGAACATTGTGTAATAAATTGTGTGTATTCATTTATTTATTATATGTGGGTAAAAAAAGTAAAAAAAATAGTTAATTCTCAAAACTTTCTAATTAATGTAGTACAGAAAACCACATGCTATGTAGGTTGAATCCTACCTTCTCTAACCCCCAGAATAGAGCCTAACGGAATTACACAGTTAGCTGGGCTAAGTGTGTTGGCAGCTATTGTGAATGATGTGCATGTAATGTTGTATGGCTGCTTTGTGTGTTGGCAGCTGTTATAGTGAGTGATGTGCATGTAATGTAGTAAGGCTGCTTTCTGTGTTGGCATCCGTCACAAGTGAGTGATGTGCATGTTAGTATTCAGAGAGAAAAGCACTGCATCACTGTCTTGGAGGTGGCCCTATAGCATTCTACCCATCCTCCCTTCACAATACAAAACACTATCTCATAACTGCACCATCAAAAATGCACCCAAAATATAAACAAACCAATATTATGAACTGCATAATAAGCAGCATGTTACTATAATAAATATGATTCACAGAGATCTGTACATTAACACCGATTTAGAAAGACCACCACAGAGGGATACTTACCACAAGATTTGCTAGTTTCAATTTGCATTGTGATTCTCATTTCTAACAGCTTCACAACAGCTTCTGAACTGCCCGCTAACAATGTGAAGAGAATGATTATTTCTTCTGTTGTAGAAATGTTACATCTAGTGGCAAGCGCAGGATTTTTTAAGGGGGGGATTCCTAAATGGGCTACCACTGACCAAGCCTAGAAGGAGGTTCATGTCCGAATACATTCATGTGATCTATTACATACGGATCATATAATAATATTATATATATTCTTTAATTGCCATGATTATCATCACAGTTATCCAATACAGATATTCCATTTATATATTATAAATTATATTAATTAAGGCAGGGTACACACAGATTTTTCAGGTCAACCGACTGATATTTCCATGTATTAGTAATTTCACCAGCAGCGGTGAACGCTGTTGGTCGCGGTTTGCCTGGATCGGATGAACAGGCAATTTGATATGCTGGAAAATCATCCCTGATCATGTGGTCCATAGGAGACATTTGCCAACACTTTATAGCAGCGAACAGTCTGGATGGAAAATTCAGCCGTGTGTACCCAGCCTAACATTCTGTTTTACTAAGAAATCCACATTTGCACTACATTATCATTAATGTCTTTTAGGGCATGGCCACACTGCAACGCAAACGCAATCGTAAACACAATTGCATGCGATTTCATGTGTGATTTCGTTTGCGCATGCGTTTTTTTAATTAAGTATTGAAAAACGCATGCGATTGCGATTTAAAATGCGGGACGCAAATCGCAACGCACCCGAAAACGCAAGCGCAAACGCAAAAAAAGCGCAGCAATGTGGCCTAGCCCTTAAGGTCACAGTTGTGACCCTGGCAGTGGATCTGACAGAATTTGCGGAATTTTGTAAGTATTGGGACCTATCGGGCAAAATTGGAAATTTTCATTGCTGGCTCCCTTCACTATGAAGCCGATAACATTGGACCATGTATGGGCACACTGAATGATCATTCTGTATAAAGAATATATGGAACAATCACTCCTGTGTATATATAATATATATAATATAATGCAGTGTTCCCAATCAGCTATACAACCACCTCCAGGGTTTCTTAATGTCCCTATTCCTGCTCACTAAGCTCCATCACAGTGTAGTAGGTACAGTAAGTACTGTATATAACCCAGTCTCAGCAATCACTCAGGCAGCTGCAGGGTTAATATTGATACAGTTCTGTATCAATTATTTTTAGTTATGCTGTTTCTTACTCACAGCTCAATTGACAATGTAACAATCTATGTAACAAACTATATAACAGTCTATGGACACCAGTAGAAGTGGAACTGCGCTAGACTCCCTATAGAGGAGTCTGCCGCGGCCGAGGGAAACACACAGTCCTGAGCATTCTCCCTATGATGTTCATAGGGAGAACACTCAGAACTGTGTGTATGCAGATCTTTGAAAGATGACAGACAGGATCTTGCAGATCCTGTCTGTCATCTTTCACTGATCTGTACTGTGTGTACCCAGCTTTACATCCAAACAAAAAGGACTGTCAATAATAAAAGAGAAAAGAATGAAACATGCTAGACTTGTTCCCTATACAAACGTCACAGCCAGTAAATGGCTCACTGAGAGCGCTAGGTTTGTTGATTTACCTTAACCATGCCATCTGTGCTCTGTCAATTTCTGCTAATACAGTCATATTATGAATCAGGCTACAGATGTAAATTTCATGACCTGGTGGAAAAAAAGCTTTGTCTTTAATGCTGGCTTTAAAAGCAGAACATGAATTTATTGTATTTGCCTTAATGAAGTGGACAGCTGTTGTTTTTCTGTCTTCCTATTCAGTACAGATACATGCAGCACTTGTATCTGACAGTACTATTTCCTACTAACCGCCCACGTCTATCCAGAAGATGCGTCATCAGGACTCATTATGTTTGGTTGCTCTAAAGGCATTGAAAATTAAGTTGATATATACAGTAAAAAAAATTAGCTAATTATAAGTCAGTAGAGATGTTGCTATCATGTTGCCGGGAATATGTACATGGATATATTGTTTTGATGAGGCTATGGCCCCACTACAACGCACTAAATTGCGCATGCAATCGTGAGCGTTATTGCACGCGGTTGTGTGCGTCATTCTTGTGCGTTTTCTGTTTGCACGTGCGTTTTCCAAAAATGGTGAACGCATGTGTTACTAAAACGGAAACGGGTGCGCAATCGCATGGGAAATCGCAGGGATTTTTGCGTTCCCGCGATTTCCATTATAACCAAATCGCATGCTCTTTTGCGAACGCAAAGGCGTGCGCAAACGCTTAAAAAACGCGTAAGTGGTGCCTAGCCCTGAAGGGTTTAGTAATAATTTAGATCATATAGCTAAAGCTGATCTTACCCTTATATGCAGTTGTTTTTAGCAGATGTGGCTTTAAAATGATAATGATGAATAGTTTCTACATTCACCCTAGTGGTCAATCCTATTTAAAAGAATAGTTCACTATAATAATGAACTAATCCTTTTCTACATCGATTGACGACTGGGAGGTTACGGAGCTATACCTTACCTCCCATTCTTCAATCAATTGTTGGAGAGCCAGGAACAAAGATCTGAAAAGCTTACCTTTTGCCTTTGTTCCTGGCTCTCCAACAATTGATTGAAGAACGGGAGGTAAGGCATAGCTCCTTAACATCCTGGTCTTCAATCAATGTAGAAAAGGAATAGTTCACTATTGCAGTGAACTATTCCTTTAAAACAAAGAGGGAGATGCAAATAAAAATTAGCGTTCCAAAATATATCAAAATATTTTTGAAAATTGCAAAGTGCATCTGATGCAATACTGTTTGAATTAAGATTTGTGCTGCCTTGTACGATAGGTATTGGGAATTGTAAAAGCTTGGCAGGGTAGCCTGACTGTTCTCCTGAGATGGAGTAACTAAGATGCACAAAGTGCTTACTGCATCATGGAATTGTGATCAAGAAACGCCAACTTCTAATATTGCATACCCCCTAAGTGTGCTAAAATGAATGATAAAATGAATGCCAATTATAGGGATTGATGGGAGGGGTATATTATAATATGATAATATACCCTGGCAAATATTTAATGATTTTGTTGGTATTTCTAGTATAGACAGTATATAAATATCAATTTCTGGTAAAAATTTCGTAATTTATTTAAATGTTGGATTTTAGCAGCATTTGTATCACTAAAACAGTAATCTCGTGTTGAAATAACCCCTCCATTGATCTCTCAATTTGCATCCAACAACAAAAAGTACTCGTAAAAAATAAATATAGTAAAAAATAAGACACTGGGATACTTTATCTGTGGACTAACAGTTTATCTTAGTTGACAATCTGTAGAGGGCTATACCCTTAGGTATACCCTTAGGGTGAGGACCTAACAGTTTAGGAGTGGGCTAAAATTAGTATAATTGTCCTTTAAAGGGTATGTCCACCCCTAAAATAGGTTTTTAATATTCTGCTCCCCCATGTCCCCCAGCCCCAACCGCATGTTTCTTCTTTCTTTTCAAAAAGCTCCCCAAACTCTTACTTACCACCTCCCCTCGATCCTCCACCGCACTGCCGGCCCTCTGCTTGCGAGAATGCAAGCAGAGGGGCGGACCGGCAGTCGCGTCTGTATTGGCTAGCGGCAGCCAATCACGGACGCGGCTGCCGTCATTCAGTGCAGCGGAGGAAAGCGGAGAGGTAAGTAAGAGTTTGGGAGCTTTTTGGAAAAAAAAAACATGCGGTTGGGGCTGGGGGACATGGGGAGCAGCATATTAAGGGGTTTAACGCTAGGGGGAGGGATAGTAGAACGGGAGGGAGAGGGAGGGGAGGGAGGGGGGAGAAGGGCTGCAGTGCGGCAGAGACTATCTACCGGAGGCAAGGTAGCAGGCAGAGACCTGCTATCCCCTGGTGGTTGTTTTGAAGACTTTGGGGGGGGGGTTTACAGGAGAACCCTATGGGCTGGGATGTGAGTAAGGATTAAACTACACTACATGGTGGGGCCAGTAGTTGGGGGGATTATAGTTTTGGGGGTGGACATGCCCTTTAACCATCCAGCACCTACAGTGAGAATGGTGATGTGGTAAGGATAAGTTTCTAAAACTAAAAATATTGAGAATCACTAGTATTAATAAATATACTGTAGTTCTGGTTAATCCAGGGAACCTTTCCAATTGCCATTTGGAGTCAGGAAGGAATTTTCCCCCCTTTTCAGCAGTGTGTTTTTTTTGCCTTCCTGTGGATCAACAGTTAGGTAGGTTTAATCAGTAGGGCATAAAGGTTGGAGTAGATATACGTATGTCTTTATTCAAACTTCATTACTTTGTCACTATGTTATGTTACTGATGCCGGGCCAATAGAATTCCCAGTTGTAAAGCTCAAGGAACTCTGGAGCAGACCGGCATTCACTTACCTGTACCGGACCTTGCAAGGCTGAATTTTCTGTTTGGAATATGTTATGCATTTCTTGTACTTAGATAAGGAAACCCCTTTCCCTTTTATATAAACCATTGTACTTAGTTAAATAATAACCATTTTATTTTTACACTTCTGAAGCTTTATTACAAATTCCCTATTGTGGGATGCAAAAATGAATGGGACAATTTGGTACTCCTTTGCTGTATTTGATGATGTAGACTATAACTCACAGAATCATTGAACAGCAAGGCTGTTAAACAATTGCTCCATTAATTCTTTTTTTAATTAGTGGAACAAGTGTAAAATGATTTGCATAGAGCTGTAGAGAAGAATATAAAGTACACTGACGTATTTCTAATGCTTAGATTAGGCATCAGACTAACTGGGGTCTGATTCTGTTGGTTTGACCTTTAACAGTACATTATCTGTATGGAAATATGATAGCGTGGTTACACCATCTGACCATATCTAATCAGATTACATTGCCCATACAATGTTTGCATACAAGCATACAACTCCTATAATTCTGATAGTTAGCATCATAGTAATAATAATAATAATATATGCTAACTTTTCTAATAATATTCCTGTCTAAACTGAAACAAGAAAAAAATGGATAACACATAGACTTAGTGAAACTTTCAGGGAGATTCAATAAAAGTTCTTATCGTTAAAAATGGTGCTAATATTGCCCCAACCAATTAGATATTATTTAACATTTGAAAGCTAACATCTGATTGGTCAGGGCAAAATTAGCACCATTCTTAACAATAAGTTACAATTAACTTTTATTAAATGACCCTGTAAGCTTTTTAACATTAGTGACTAATGGAAGCCAAACATTGAGCTCTTTTCTGTCTATAAGTATTTTTGTGCAACATTTTCCAGAGTAGCAATGATGTGTTTTTTCCCAGAGGAAACATTCAGTAGGGGATGTATTAGTCATGTGTGGCATCGACCTTAGGGTGATCCCATATACTGTATAGTGGAAATTAAAGCTATGATTATGCACAAACCAAGCTGTATCTGGAATTCATTATATCAAGTTATCAACACAAGTGAATGTGACTGTTATCCCAGCAACCTAACAAAATGACACTTTAAATAAAAGAAACAACTGAGATAAAAAAGAAAACATAACCCCTCCAGGATAATCATGAGCCCCTGGAATGCCTGGTTATCTTTACATTTCTTTGGCTTACACAACTTAGAAAAAAAAAGTTAAAAGGTTATGGGATTATTAATATTATTGTGCATGACACTAACCACTACCACTGTCCTGTCATTGCCTACTTGAAAGTGCAACATATGCCTTTTCCACACCTCAATGTCCTCCACATCATTCCCACCTTCGATCTTGTCGACATTACTGGAAATTAAAGATCTTAGGCTTTCTATTAGCTTCTAAATGTCCCATACACTGCAGCTAACGATATTCCCAGACACCATTTATAAAACGTTACCTGCCTAGAACATTGTGGGAACATCAGCAGATAAAGCTAGTACACTCCTACCGATTTTTCCTCCTGACCGACCTTTCGATACTTTCGACCGGTCGGCCAGGAGGAAGGACTGTCGGTCGCGGCAAAAGCAGCCATGTCCGATAGTTACCGCGACCGATCGTCGGTCCATAGAGGCCGCATGATCGGCCGAGGTTTCCACCATGTCCGATCGTCCTTTCTTTCCGATTTGGACGAACAGTCGATCGGACATGGGCACATTCAGATGCGATAATTTCGGTCCAATCGACCGATACACTGAACTATCGGTCGACCGGACCGAAATATTCATCGTGTGTACCCAGCTTAAGAACACTGAGGCAGTAGACATCATAGTCGATTTAATATTTGTTGGATCAAACATCAAATAGACTGCAACTTTTATAATTCTATGCCATCTTAAAGGAGAACTGTCTACATACAAATGCCCTCTATTAACGGCGAAACAAGCTAGGATGATGTCTCCAGCTGTTGTCAATACATTCAAATAAGTTATAGGCCTGTAAAGTCTCTCTTCCTACTCAGCACTGTTTTCGCTGAATTTGTGACAGGCATATGTTATATAGCTGTGTCTTAAGCTCCACCCCCAAAACCATGTTTTCAATGCAAATGACAGCTAGCAATCCAAATCGGCTTTGACTTGGATACAATAATGGAGGGGTTGCCTTTAATAGAGACACTGGAGACACAGCCCCCCTTAACCTTAAAAACAAAGACTATGGTTGTTTCTCATCTATGTGCTGACATCTGTTTTCCCCTACACAGGTAACTTTACTAATGAAACAACCATGCACAAGCCAAAAAAAAGCCCACACATAAAGTAGTACCTTGTACCAACAATATATATAGTCATATATGCATAAAAAACAAAAATTGATATATTTTGACTAGTCAGGACATCCCATGCTAATGCAGAGATATAATCAAACATTATATATTATATAGTTATATATTTAATAGAATAGATGTTTGCACTCTACCTTCAAGGTTCCAATTGCCTGGGTGCTTCTGTATATGATCATCATCATCCAAAGTAGTAAATTCCAGCACTTGCAGGCACATCTGATTGGTTGCTGCATATTTATGAATATAATCTATACTATATACCAACATAGTAAAATTCCAGGGCACATGCAGGACTTATATTACTATACATTAATATATACTCATATTTCATGAGTAATGTGTAAACATTTCAGTCACCTTCTCAGACCTTGAAAAAAGCTGTAGCTTTACTATTTAGCTGCTCACACTCTTTATGGTAGCTTGCTGTGTCCAACAATAATTTGCAAAACTGACTGAGTGTTTTACAATTGACTTCTATGCAGTTGTGAATGGTGGGAAGAATGGACTTATTTTCTATGAATTTATAGGTGAACCTGAATTTAAGTATGTTGGAAATATGCATGGAAATGAAGCTGTTGGAAAGAACTGCTTAAACTTTGCTCAGTACCTCTGCAATGAATACCAGAAGAGAATGAAACCATTGTCAATCTGATCCACAGTACCCGTATCCATATTATGCCATCTCTGAATCCCGACGGCTTTGAGAAAGCTGCCCAGCAGGTACGTCCATTTGTGACTTTTTCAGTTTTTTAGGTCTCCCTCCATATGGTGCTCTAAGCCCAGTCTGAATATGCTTTATCCCTCTTTAGATACACTGTGTATACTGTACATTTGTTTTTATCATGCTATTGCATCCATTGCACTATGGTTGTTTGTGTCAGGAGCTACAGCATGTACAGTTTTCATTTGCAGGTTAGTGCTTGTCTAGTCTCTGTACTAAAGATAGGGCTAAGTCAGGAGGAAGACTGGCAGAATCAGTTTTTCTTTGGACAATAAACAGCACAGTGAGGGCGAGTACCCCCCAAAGTAACCTGGTTCACAGTGGCATTTTATTGTTTGTACATTACCAGTCTTATATTCCTATCCAATTACACACTATACCACACTATAGTTCTCCTTTAATAGAATACAAAGCTAAATAATTGCTGGAAAACTGCAGAACATCCTAGAATGTTTGTTGTGGAGAAATGAAATCAATGTAATGTGTTGAATATTGTATGAACATGTTGTAACTGCACAATATTGTGTTCATTGTGTTCATTCTTTTTTATCTGGTACAAGTCTGGAGAAATGAAGCTGGTTTGTTGGTCGTAGCAATGCTCAGGGTATAGATCGGAACAGAAACTTCCCTGATCTTGATCGCATTGTGATTTAAATGAACGGGAAGGAGGAACAAACAATCATTTCTGCAAACCTAAAGAAGTCCATTGATGAAACACAAAGGTTAGTATCCCATGCCACACACCGACTCTCATGTTTAATTATTTATTATGTGGAACTTAAAGGCAGCAGACTAAATTCTCAAGGCCCAATGAGTAAGTGATAGAGAAAGAGGGCTCCTAAGTGCAGGATCCTTAATGAAAGGAAATGTTAAGGTGTGTACACACAATGGGGCTTTTTGTCCTGACCAATCGTTCACTGTGAGTGCTTGGTCGGAACAAATGAATGTCGGTCACAGCAATAATTGACTTGGCCTACCAGCGGTACGATCACAGCCGAAACCAGCACAGCACCAACCAAATCATGGAAATATCGGTAGATGGGCCAAAAAATCTGCCCATGTGTACCCGGTTTAGGGGTGGCCTAGGGGTCCTAGAGAGGAAATGAAAAATGAAATTTGCATTGCAGAGTTGGAATAGGCAGCCTGAGATCACAACCGTTAAGTTGTATTTTTTGTGTGGTGGATTTATGTAGGTAGCAGTGAACTTTGGAGATATATTAAGACATATTCTCTCTTTATTTCCCAAACACTAGCTTAAATATTAAGGGCAATATTAGTGCTAGAAAGAATAATATGAAATATATATAAATAAAACTTCAGCTGCGAACTTCATGGTTACTACCAATCACCCATTTACCTCATTGAAGGTTTGGCAAAAAACAACGAGAATCTTAAATATTGTTTTGTGTGCCTTCTTCGAAAGAATGCTAAATATGTGATGCAGGCTGTGTAAAGTCTCTGTATGTTTTTAGCCAGAAAATTTAGCATACATTACAACATTCCCTTTCCAAAAAAGACAATATAAAAAAAAATAAACAAAATAAATACTAATATTAGGATCTGCCCTGCAGTTTTACCTTATTTTTAATCCATAATTCTGAAGAGGTTGATACTTCCTCTCACTATCCTCTGAAGTTTGCTCTAAGCTATGTTTTTCTAGAGCACATGTGCCAAACTCAAGGCCTACTCGTCTAGCAGTTTTTTGTGGCCCCCGGGGACTGTACAGCATCTAAGACTTACTATACTGCTATCCATTTGTGCAGTCCCAAGCAGCAGCGTAACTACTGTATAGATGTGCCTGCTAGATACCATGATCAGCTGTTTTAAAACCGCTGATTGAGTGCACCTTTACTAAGAATGCGCAGTCGCTATCATGTTATCTAGCAGGCAGATCTATATACACCTACTTGGGACCCTACAAATGGGACTTGTACAAATGGATAGCGCCTAGAAAGGCTTGAATGCGTCACCTCTGTAACAGCTGATGGCTATCTAGCCTAGCACTGGGAGTGTGACAAAGGACCTTCCATTGGAGTTGGCCTTTCCATTACCACGCCTGTACATTATCGTGCCATAGGCAGGACCCACTCCTAGACCCAGTTCAAAACAGTGGTTTTCACATCCTTTACCTGCCGTACCCACCACTAGGCACAAGCGTGACAGAGTCCCAATCCAGCACTTGCCAAGTATCTTAATAAAAAATGTACTTATAATAAATATTGCTATTGTTCATTGTTTGGGTTGGATAAAAAAATTCAAATCAGTGTATCGTCGTTGGGCCAGTGAAAGGTCAGCATTAGTTTTCTTGTTTACTTTACATACCTTTCAACAATGGAAAATAGTTCCATACAATGCTTTATTTGTTTTAATTATTTTGGATTACATTTTCTTTAGGTATTTGTTAAAGTAATGACCTTTGTAACATATTTTTGTGCTAGAATTACAGCAGCCACATTGCTGTTGTAATTTATTAACCAGTTGGGAATTTTAAATCTTTCATGATATTTAGAAAACCTCAGCAGCCCTAAATTATGACTGTTGGGTTTCTGGTCATTACAATCCACTTGCACAGATGGTTGAAAGTTATTTGTACTAAAAATGCCACAACCTATTGTGTGTTGGGATAGATGCTTGAGATATTTATCAGATAAATATGGGGGTGCTGGAAATAAAACATGGACTGGATTCTTCTCAGAGGCTAAGAAGGATTTACTAGGCATTGATTACAGAAAATAATGTTTTTCTGCCTTTCTTTGTTAAAGGGCAAGTCTTGCCTAAAAATAAGTTTTCTTTAAAATGATTATTACCCCCTAAAACCTCCCTTTTGCAAGGTTCCTAGAATTCAAAAGATCCCCCGAACTTAATTCCTGATAAATATGTCAAAGTGAAGTTTTGGGGGGTAATAAATAATTTTAAAAGAAACTTATTTTTATGCTGGACATTTCCTTTAATATCTAGAATATCATTTAGTAATTGCATTTTTACTGTGTATATTGTATGTACGAAAAGGTAATTTATTGTTTTCTATTTATTTATATGGTAGCTTTTAAAAATCAGTGTGGCTTTAAAGCCATTCACAAAAGCCGTGTGTAGAACAGAATGCCAGCACATTTGTAAATTTGAAAAAAGTACAGACCCCCAATATTTTATCTCTGTGCATAAACCCTCACTTGACCTACATATCCCACCTTTACCTGGCCATGCACTATTTATACATTTTATAGATTAAATGTTTCAATCAGCGATTCTATAAAACTGCCTAAAGACTGGCTACTTTGGTCGGTTTTACCTTTTGGCATTGTTGGGGCTCGTTCATTTGCAATCTGAAATTAACCGTTGGAAAAAAAGGGCCAGTTGTTTCCTTTGATGTCACATGAATGTCATGTGGCATTAGAAAGGAATACGGTGTATGGCCAGCATTACTGGCACTCACTTCTGTTTTTCGTGCCCCCATTTTAATTTAGTGTATGTGGCTTGGGGTCATTTACGATCGAGTTTAACCTATGTGCTGACATTTGAAGTAATGCAACAAAAAGGCGGAAATGGTATATTAAATAGGCTGAGGCGCATGCACAGGTATCTATTTGATTTGCTCATCAAGCAAAACAAATAACTGCAGCCTTGCTTCCTAGAAGCTAACAGTCTATCACAAAATAACACAGATCCTCCCTATCCCTGACACAGACAGGAATTCAGTACAGTTTTTGTTACTCAATTTAACTAATCATTTAGATGATCCCCTCATTGATTTTAAATCTATGATTTTTCAAATCTATGTTTGGAGTTCCTTACATTTTTTAATCAAAAATTGTCATTAAAACTGGTAAGAATTCTCCATATTGCCATCTAGTGGTAAACACAGTGCATTAAAATTTTAAATAGTATTACAAAGATTGATAATGCCACCTAGTGATCCATTCATATAAAGGCATAGTTTAAATGGGGCTAAAGTCTTCTGACAATATTGCCCCAATAGACAGAGTACATTCACAAACCCTCCTTTGCTGTGGCTGCTGTGTGATTTATGAAAATAACCCATGGTTCTAGGGGTCAGGCCCCATACTCAACCTTAGCTGGGTGAAACCCAAAAACTCCCTTTAATATATTATTCATATATCAAAGCAGAACTAAACTTGTTTTTTCTTTTAATACTAATGTGAAAGCTTTTCTACCCAGAACACCTATGCAGGATTCTACTCTAGTAAGTTGCATTTAGTACATGTGAGAAATAGATTCTGTAATAGATGTGAGAATAGATTCTGTAAGAATGCCTCCATGTTGTTGCCAGTACAACTTACAGCCCGTAGTCTTCAAAGAGCATTGTGAACATGTGCACTTATTTGCCACATTCCCTGACCACAGTATTTACTGTCTCTATTGCACAGAGTATTTTCTACACAGATATATTCAGCTGATTTTTCTGATATATTTTTTTTTGTTTCCCTTCCTGGAAAAAGATAAATCTTCTTACACATGTTCTTTGCTATATTTTCATGGCTCACCTAAAAAGCTCTGGTTTTAGAAAGATCCTTGTTTTATTTGTCTGCAGACTTCCCTTATTCCATAGTGGCAAGGGATTTATCATTATTAGGGACAAAGCATTTAAATATGATTATACAAAACTCTACTGAATTCCCTGTTCGTGTCATGGATAGGGAGGATCTCTGTGTTGTATTGGGATTGACTGTTAGCTTCTAGGAAGCAAGGCTGCAAGCTTATTTGTTTGTGAAGTGTACTGCATACACATAGGTGGGGTTAACCTTTGTGCTGACAATTCAAGTCTAGTATTTCTGTAAATTTGAACATGGGGGAAAGTTCTCAGTCTTCCTCTTATCTAATGTGACCAGTCCACATATAAAACATTTAACCATATTGTAGATAGATGGCTCTCTGGACACTCAGTCTAGTGACCCTGCAATCATATGAATGTGGAATTAATTGTTATCCTATTGGTTATGTTTTTAAGCAGATAAAATGAAAAATACCAGTTGAAACTAATGTTATGTATATTCTAACTATCTTTGTAGCTTGCTCCTGAACAGTTGCAGTAATCCATTGGATTATGGATATCCTTTTGTCCTGTCTGCCAACCTTCATGAGGGGATGTTGTTGCAAATTTCCCTTATGACAAGACACAAATGGTAAGAACATCATAATGTTAGATCATAGCAATGCTGTAGTATATTATAGTATTTGAGGTTACAGAAAGACATATGTCCAACCTACTCTGCAATACCCGCATTTAATGTTTAAAATTTGATCCAGAGAAAAGGCAAAAAAAAAAAAAAAACAGTATGAAGAAAAACTTCAAGTGGCAATCAGAAATATCCGTGGATTAACACCAACTTTATTTATTATACAGTAACAAACATACAAAATCTCTTGTTTTTTAGAGGCTCAACCCAGCTTTTTTAATCTATCCAATGAACCTGCCATCACCATGTCCAATGTAAACAGTTCCATAGTTTTACCTTCCTCACAGTGAAAAACTCCTTCCAAACTTGAAGACTAAACTGCTTTCCTTCCAGACTTAAGGATGTCCGCATGTCTTATGACAGGTTCTATGCCCCATATAGTTTATTGTATGTCCCATTAATGTATTGATACAGAGTGATCTATCCCCACACAAGTGTCTTTTCTTGTAGTGTACATAATTGTACCTAATACTTAAACATATGTAGAAAGTTGTATACAGTCCCAGATTCTGGTGATCCCTATTTTTTGGTGTGATAGCCACTTTTTAGTAGTAACACTATTGCACATGTGCTTTATATCTTAGTTGCTTAATTTGCTTAAGCTAGGTACACACAGTACAGATTTCTGAAAGATTACAGACAGGATCTGCAGATCCTGTCTGCCATCTTTCAAAGATCTGCATACACACAGTCCCGAGCGTTCTCCCTATAGGGAGAACGCTCGCTACTGTGTGTTTCCATCGGCGCGCTAGACTCCTATAGGAGTCTAGCGCGGCCGATGGAAATTTTCGGCCTTTCCCGAACGAGCGTACGCCGACCCGATCGTTCGGCGGCCGCACGCTCGTTCGGGAAACGAACATACACACAGTAACGTAAAGCCCCGATACCGTCGGATCCGACGGTATCGGGGCTTTATCGTTACTGTGTGTACCCAGCTTAACTCAGGATGAAGGGGAGATCTGGGTGTACTCGACCCAGATCTATCGCTAGCTCCTTCTTATCGTTTAGTTAGTGCTGCCGCCATATGTTCTGCTGGTGCATGCTTCTAAAGCCAAAACCAAAATACAACATCTCCCGTAGATCGGGACTCACCCGTATGACTTGGTGGTCCAGGTGCAGGACTGCCCCGGACCCTTCGATCGGTCCATATAATAGGCAAATATCTCTGTCCTCCGTGGGTGGGCTACAGGTCCGCACTCCTCGGTCTGGCAAGAACTTTCCCGGTCACCAGATTAAAACTTTAAACTTTATTATAGCATTTAAAATCTATCACACAATCAGTCAAATGCCTGACGCGTTTCGAGCGGTACTAAACGCTCTTACTCATAGGCTGCAACATCTCATATCCGTTGGAGCTATTTATACTAAAATATAGTAGCACACTGCTATAATAAAGTTTTAATCTGGTGACCGGGAAAGTTCTTGCTGGATCGAGGAGTGCGGACCTGTAGCCTACCCACGGAGGACAGAGATATTTGCCTAATTGTACCTTATCCAATCTGTGTTCATATTCAAGCTCCCTTTTTAATTTAGCTACTCTTCTGTGAACCCTTTCCATTTCCAAGATGTCCTTTTTGTACACAGGATTCCAAAACTGCACAGTATTTCAAATGAGGACTTTCCAGTGCCTTGTAAAGGGGGAGAATAGTTTTTTTCTTCCTTGAATGCATACCTCTCTTTATACAAAACAATAGCTTGCTAGCTATAGCTGTTGCCAAACTATAATAAAGAAATAGACCCCCCCAAAAAATAAGTGATCAGCTCTGTGCACACATACATATCATCCATGCAGATGAGGATGAGATGAAGATTTGCAAATAATTTTATATAACTGAATGAGCTACAATTTTTGTACACACTATATTGTGGAACAAACCTATCTTTCCTATTTCAAGATTTGGCAAGTCATTTGTCAAAGTCCCCAGACAAAGTCCCTGTAAAAAGATTCCCCCATAAAAACCTTATTTTACCTGATTTACCTCAGATTTCACCTGAGACAACATGTCCCTATAACTGTCTATACCATCCCTTTACATAAAAGAAGAGAGATGACTGCCACATGGTATACTAGTGCTTATACATCTAACCCCATACTAAGAACATGTTGGTGCTCTACTGTAACTTATTATAATAAATCTATTATTTAAAGTTTTTAGGCCATAGCACTCTTTGCATAACATTTTTTCACCAATGAAGAATTGCCTTATTTATATACCTAGTAAATTCAGCTTTATTATCTAGTACTCAACACAGTTCTTTCTTTGTTGTAGGAAGCGTCCATGAATATAGTGCCTGCCCAGATGATAAAGTTTTTCAAAGTTTAGCCCGTGCCTACTCATCCTTTAACCCTGTAATGTCTGATGCAAACAGGCAACCATGCCGAAAAAGTGATGATGACAGTAGTTTTGTTGATGGAACAACAAATGGAGCAGCTTGGTATAGTGTCCCTGGAGGTAAGACCTTTATGGAAGGAAATAAGAACTAAATCACTGGGAGCCCCATTAGGAAAGGTTATTGAGCTACAAAATGACTGGTAAATATGTTGCCTAATGGACTTACCTCTTAGAGGTGACTTCATTTCCTTGTTGTCATCAAAATCAGTTTTTACTTAATCTAGCAAAAATAACTCATGACAAAGGTTGTGATTTGAATCCTGCCATTATGTACTTGTTGCCACCTGCAAATTTCACTTAGATGTAGGCAATCACTGTCTAATGCAATTAAAAGCGTAAATGTTTTTTTAACCTATTTGCCAGGGTTTTAGCCAAAAGTTTTCAATATTTGTTTAGGAGGGATATTGGCCTGTAGCAGCCACAGTCTAGGGGGTCTTTACCTGACTTTAGTATGAGGGTGATATGTGCTTCATATAGTTTATTCCCCAAAAAGCTGTATTCAATGTATCTAGTAGAAAGGGGAGAAGTTGATCCAGATACCTGCGTTTTTTTTTGGCAAGTATGCCATTTGGGGTCTGTTGTTTTACTTGTTCCCATTTCTCCCAACGCTGCCTGTCTGACACAACGCTGTCTGAGACATCTGCCTCTGGCATATTAGCATCTGAGGTTAATAGTTTGGGGAAAGGAACAGAGTCTAGATAAAGATTCAGTGTTTCTTGAGCTGATTGAAATTGTGTTCTGTATAGAGCAGTATAGCATTCGGTCAGGCATTGTAGTATATTCGGTGTAGCTGTTACTAGTCCTCTGTTATGATCATGTAATTGTAGTATCATGTTCTGGTCCATAGCCTAGGACCGTGTGCCATGCATGCCAAGAGTTTAGCAAACTGATGCCCATATTTATAGTAGTTTTATTTATTGGAAAAAACTTTTCTAGCGTGTTTTTCAATTAGTATTTTGTCAAATAAGTATTTAGCCATTTGGCAATTTTAAAATTTGTTATAGTGCTGTGGAGGTGACTTACCAAGGACCGATTTAAAGGGCAACTCCAGCCCAAAAATAACTAAATATTGTTAGAAGCATTACCTTACCTTTCAGCCTATCCCTCACTGCCTCCTCCTCATCTTCTTGGTAATGATTGTCAGTCATGGGCGCAACAGTGATGTCACGACCAACGGCTGACAGCCACAACAGAACGAGCAGGTACGAGCATGCTCTGCTCCTGAGCATGCGCGTAACTAGCTGGCAACAGGGGAAGACAAAGCGGGACATCTGGCAGGGGATCAGCTGTTTGTAAGTACCTATAACCCAGTGTGGGAGGAAGGTAAGATTGAAATGAAATTGGGGTTTGGGGGGGGGGGGGGGTAATGCTTTTAAAAGTGTTTAGTTATTTTTCGGCTGGAGTTGCCTTTTAAGTGCATCCCACAGAGTTTTAATAAGTATTGGGTCATGATCGAGGTTAATGTAGTTGATGTGTGTTCATTAGTTCATTTATACAACTTCAAATCAGTTGTGTGTTTATATACATCTAGGGTATAAAAAGACAGCATCACCAAGTTTAGTCTGTTTAATAATTTACATAGAGGGATACCACGGCTCAGTTGTGCATTAAGGCTTTTAATTTCATTGTTTTCTTGAGGCTAGGGTTACTTACTTTATGACAACAGGACTTCTCACAGCCAAAAATGTCTGCTACTGCTGCACATCACACCCTGTTACAGCCAAAGGGATTTACAATCCTTTTTCTTTATTTCTAAAATACTCGCCTGAAACTTTAAAACATGAATCATAAATTGTCATGTATTACATGACACATTCTCATTGTCTAAAGGCATTTTGAATTAAATGAAAGAATAATATTAACACGTTTAATAATTAGTTCAATGATTAATTGCAAAACTTTAATGAATAGTTTTGTGAATCAAATGGTATCTCCACCAATAAAAATGTCTTAGCTTTTTTCCTTTTAATTGAAGAATGGGAGGTAAAGGAGCTTTGTCTTACCTCCCGTTCTTCAATTATTTAAACAGAAGCAGACAGGGAATTCACAGAACCTACCCACGATCGCGATCCATCGCTGCTTCCTCTGACGGCTCCTGATGCACCTTTGCAATGTAAATAATTGAAGAACGGGAAGAAAGACAATGCTCCTCTCGTTCTTCAATTAAAGGGTATGTCCACCCTTAAAAATTTTTTTCCACCAAAGATTCCCCCTGTCCCCCCAGCCCCAACCACTATGTTAATATTATTAGAAAATGCCCAAAAATTTACTTACCTTCCCTCTTGCCTCCGCCGTGCTGCCAGGCCCTCTGCTTGCGAGTAAATGCAAGCAGAGGGGCGGAACCGGCAGTCGCGTCTGTGATTGGCTGAGCGGCAGCCAATCACGGATGAGGCTGCCGGGAGTTCAGTGCGGTGGAAGCAAGAGGGAAGGTAAGTAATGTTTCGGGCATTTTCTAATAATACTAACATAGCGGTTGGGGCTGGGGGGACAGGGGGAATCTTTGGTGAAAAGGGATTTACACTAGGGGGAGGGAATCCTAATCGGGAGGGAGAGGGAGGGGGAGAAGGGCTGCAGTACGCATGCCAAACTTCTCCCGGAGGCCAGATAGTAGGCAGAGTCCTATATGGACTCTGCTATCCTCCTGGTGGGCAGTTTTTGGGACTTTGGGGGGGGGACTACAGGAAAACCATATGGAGCTGGGATGTGAGGTAAGGATTAAACTACACTTCATGATGGGGCCAGTAGTGGGGGGATTATAGTTTTGGGGGTGGACATGCCCTTTAAAGGGAAAAAAGCTAAAGCTGGGTACACAAATTAGCAATATAGGGCCGACCCCGTCAGTACCGACGGGATTGGCCCTATATTGCTAATGTATGTACAGCCGAAACTACCATTTCTGATCAGCATTGGAAACGGTCTTTCTAACCGGTTGGCCCCTGTGCTTAAGTGTAGGGAGTCGCTCGCAATCGTGAACGTTCTCCCTATACTTTATATAAGGAGAATAATAGTGACTGTGTGTACTTCCATCTGTCAAAGATGACAAAAGAAATTCTTACAGATTCTCTCTGTCATCTTTGACAGATTGGATCTGTGTGTGACCTTTAATCATGGAGATACCCTTTAAAAAATGTATGGATCTCGTAGTCTAAATGTGTCTGCATTTTTTTTAGGTATGCAAGATTTTAACTATTTGAGCAGCAATTGTTTTGAGATAACAGTTGAGCTTAGCTGTGATAAATTCCCACCAGAGGAAACTCTGAAGACCTTCTGGGATGATAACAAGGATTCTCTTGTGAACTTTGTAATGCAGGTAAAAAAATGTATACAGTATTTTACTTTTTAAAAGACATTCTGATATGAAATGAACTGATATACTGTAGTTACACTTGACAAAGGCTGGCAAGCTGTGTCTGCACAAATAAATGGGAGCGCCCCTGTTTGCATTATAAAGACTGGACAGCCCATATTTTGTACTGTATAGTTACATATTAAAGGGGAACTGTGGTCTCCAAACAAGTTGAGTTCAAATGAAAGGCCAGTTTCCTACCTTTAAAACAAGCCATCAACCACCTCTCTACGTGCTCCACTGCCCAAGAAAGTTAATGGGTGGGAGGCTGACATGTGACATTCCTAAGGCTTCTCCTACACAGTGCCGAGCACAGCCTCAGACTCCCTCAGTGTGTGAGGGAGACAGGAAGTCCCCCCTCCTCTCTGCTGTGTGAAGGACCTGCAGCTACAGAGAAGGTAAGGGAATCTTCAGCCCTTCTCTCTCACAATGTGAAAACAGCCTTTTCAGGCAGAGTTCTCACTCTGCCTGAAATGGCTGTTTCCACAGAGTTTTCGGGGGGGTTAGGGGGGTGTCAGAGTGGCCCACAGCACCTGTAAGCGGGTGGGGCTTAGGCACCCGTAAGTGGGCAGGGCCACGGCACCTGCGAGTGGGCGGGGCCACATGGGTCTGTAAGGGAATGGGCCAAGGGGGGCCTGCAACTGGAGGGACCATGGGGTCCATGAGTGGAAGGGACATGGGGGGCTGCAAAGGGGAGGAGACACAGGGCAGATTGACTGACAGGTTTCAGAGCAGGAAGTGCAGGGGACCTGGTGATGCTGCTGCCATATCACACACAAAAATGTAAATATCTTCAAAACTATGTAAAATAAACATTGGAAATAAATTGCAAAAATTCCAAAAATGACTTTAGGTAAATTGATAGGAATTGCTCTCAGGAGAGCAATTCCTATCAATTTACCTAAAGTCATTTTTGGACCACAGTTCCTCTTTAACAGTATGTATTGGACATTGTACCTTATTTACATGTATGCACACTGCAGCATTGACCATAGTTTTTCACTTGCTTTGTGCTGGAGTCAGGCTTGTTGCTGATTTCTTTCTGTCTTTATAGTCTGAAAAACTTCAGGGCTCGTACAGTTTTGATTATTCTCAGTTAATTTTAAGATCATTTAAAAATGTTGAATAGGTTTTTGTTCACGATTCCATTTATCCAATTAATATTTCGAATATTGTTATGTCCTTACAGTGTTTTCTCTTTGTTTTGTTTTTTTACTTTTACGTTTTTCTTCTTCCTCACTTATTTTGTTATTTTATGTATTATATACAATTATTTGCATCTCATCCTTTCAGTACATAGCTTGCTACATTGCTGATGTTAGATAGGAAATATGGCTGTTTGACTCAACCCCCAGGAAGTTACGTACAAAATAACACATTTGTTTTGTCCGGAAGTCAGGAACTTTTCATTCCAAGTGACGATGCTTCCACTGAAACTGTGTATGTTTTCTTTTAGGTGCACCGTGGTGTAAAGGGATTTGTTAAAGATCATCAGGGTTATCCAATTGCTAATGCTACTATATCTGTGGATGGAATTAACCATGATGTCATCACAGGTAAGTGTCATAAGATAAGAAATTTAATGACATCTCCATACTCCTTAAATTGCTTACTTTGGACTCCCTGTAATAAAAATATGGACAGGTAAGTTATAGCACTAGGCTTTATCACCAGGCTTTATCACATTTCGCTTGAACTAATAACCTAAGATGGGGAAATCCACAATTCCCACCATGAATTTAAAGGAGAACTAAACTTAAATTTTTTAAAACCTAATATGAAAGTTTTTCTCCCCAGAACACCTACACATTGTAAGATTTTTCTCTAATAAGTTGCATTTAGTCACAGCATTTTAAAGACCTGTCACTCCAGAAGCAGAAATTATAATATGTGACCCATGCCTGACCTCTTTGCCTACCTGCCAGCACATTTTCTGCAACATTTAAGAGAATCAGCAGAGAAAATACAGCAGGAAGGAGGGATGGGGAGATGTGTAAGCAGAGCAGTGTCCATGGTGAGGCTGTCGCAAACACTAAAAGAAGGCAGTAAGAGTGGGGGGAATAAGGAGTACTCACTAAACATTAAAGGGCATGTCCACCCTTATTACAAAGCTTTGCTATATCATAGTATATCTTCCCCCAGCCCCAACCGCTATAAAATAATTTTAAGAAAGATCCCCGACCTTTACTTACCTTCCCTCTCTCCTCCGACGCCAGGCCCAGCCTTCTGCTTGCAAGACACTGAAAGGCAGCCAATCACGGACGCGGCTGCTGGCTTCTCAGAATGCCGGGGGAGAGAGGGAAGGTAAGTAGAGTTCGGGGGGTCTTTGTTAAAATTATTTTTTAGCGGTTGGGGCTGGGGGAAGATATACTATGATATGGGCAAGGGGTTTTATGGTAGGGGATGGGATTGCAAAACGTGAGGGAGAGGGGGAGGGAGGAGGAGAAGGAGAAGGGCTGCAGTACGCATGCCAAGCTTCTCCCGGAGGCCAGATAGGAGGCAGAGTCCTATATGGACTCTGCTATCCTCCTGGTGGGCAGTTTTTGGGACTTTGGGGGGGACTACAGGAGAACCATATGGAGCTGGAATGTGAGGTAAGGATTTTATTACACTACATGGTGGGGCCATTAGTGGGGGGATTATAGTTTTGGGGGTGGACATGCCCTTTAATAATTTAATGACAAAGCATGCACAGATAAATATGTGAGTACCATCATTTTACTTGTCTCAAATTGTAGTTTCAGAAAATGTAAAGTTGTTTCAGTGAGTATAGTGACCCTTTAACACAATTAACATTGTTTATTTTTGCAATCTAGTGAAATCATTGCAGTATATGAACATTATCAATTTATTCAGTGCCAATCATTTCTAGAATTATAATGTGGGACTTCTGGGAGACATAAATCTACCATCATACACTGGGTGGAATTAAATTTAGTAAGGACACAAAATGTAACCTTAAATTCCATATCAACTGGGATTGCCGCAAAGGGGGATTATTCCGCTTAGTGCGACTTTCATTCCTTATTAGTGGCGGATGCGTGGGTTACGTAAAAGACACCCGCGCATTCGGCACTAGCGATTTAATATTGCATTTGCACCAATTCAAGAGCATGATTTTAAACCACGCTGTGGGTAAATCCCAAAACGTGTGCAAACACGCTATTGAATCGCATTTGAAAGATTTACCCCAAGCCATAGCGGCCCTGGGTAAATTTCCCTATTTAATCTCTGACTTAAATATACGGTACATAACCAGCAAATGAGTGGGTATTTCTTCCCTTTCTTAGGATTTTTTTTTTTCTTGTAGCAAAGGATGGTGACTACTGGAGGCTGCTTGCTCCTGGGAATTACAAAATTACAGCTTCAGCTCCAGGATATATTGCTGTGACCAAAAAGGTTGCTGTTCCATATAGCCCTGCTACTAAAGTAAGTTACAAGTATAGTGGTAGAAAAATATATGTTTGGGGTTTCCTTAGACTGTGTACACACCAGTAGAAATATCTGATGTTGTGGTGCGGCTGTCCGCGACCAAGCTTGATCGCCAGTTCAGAACTGTCAGTAAATCACGGCCGATTGTGCGATTCCCTATGGGACCGCACAATTGGTTGTGCAAACTGATGGTCACTATTGCCACGACCGACAGTCATTTGTCCCGGCTGAGCACTCGATCGCAGCGAATGCTCGGTCAGGACAAAAAGTCCTACTGTGTGTGCCCAGCCTCAAAGAGGAACTGTGGTTTCCATAGAAGTTTTACCTTTAAAATGTAGTCTATTCAAAGTTACAGCAGTAAAAATGGTGATTTTCCCTGCTTCCACTGTGAGCTGGGGCATCATCAGCACTTGGGTCTGTCTTTAAGTTTAAGGTTGAAGCATGCCCACTGCTGGGATAGAGCATCATCAGCTGCATTGCAAGCCCCATCCCCAAACTTCTAAATCATTTTGATTGCAAGCAGAGGACCGGGATCAGAGTGCCGGGCAATGTAAGTGCATTTCTGCTGCTTTTTTAACAAAACTAACATAGCTTTTTTTTCTGGGTGGAGAAACCCTTTAATGTGGAAATGAAGTTACACCTTGCACCTGAGGAAGAACCCTGAGAGGTTGAGGAGGCTTTCTTGTGTATTCACATTTTCCTACTTTTCCTTCTGCTGTAATTTAAAAATTAATATTAGCTTTTTTTTAGTTAGTGAGCACTTGCAGTTTTTAGTCTCACTAGCTGAGTTTAATGAAAAAACGTCATTACAAATATTGTTACAAGTCAGGTAAGCCATTTCCCAACCTGACTCCCGACAATATTTGAAATATTTTTCATAAAAAATGAGTGAAACATGATTGACTCACGTATAAGCCGAGGGTAGACATTGACCACTACTGCCTCCTGACTTCTGATTGCCTTCTGACAATAAGAGCCAAATCCAGTATGGCTATTACTGTATGGGACTACTGTATGGGAATTCTGCTGTCCATTTAAATGGCAACTAAAGCAAAATCAAAACAATACAGAATCAGAAGGCAATCTTTAACAATAGACACCATCCTCCTGATTCTGTATTGCTTTAAAAGTTTTAGTGGATAATGATAATCCCACACAGCATTTGTAATCCCACACAGTAACCCCCCAATTCATTGCCACTCCAGATGTTGTAGTTTCCAACCATCTGCAGTGGCAATCACTGCACACCCCCAAGATCAGTGGAGAGGACTTGCCTTGTGGATGAGAGGAGAGGACTTGCCTTGTGGAAGACTTGTATGGAGGAGGAGGAAAGGACTTGCAATTTGGCTGCATCGCTCCGCATCCACTGGAGCCTGGCGTCACTACTCGGGCCGGGAAGTGAGACCGGCGATGAGTAGTGACGTCTGCAGCTGGACAGGTAAGTGACTTGAGTATAAGTTAAGGTTCGATTTTTAGGCTATTTTTAAATTCGACTTATACTCAACTTATACACTAGCAAAATGGTGTTTTGCCCCAACCAATCAGATGTAAGCTTTCAAATATTACATAAGATCTGATTGGTTAGGGAAAATTAGCACCATTTTAAAATGATAAGAACTTTTATTGAATATTCCTGAAAGAGATGAGTACTGTAAGATAAGGTGATACCATTTTATTATGACTAACAGTTCATTTTTACAGAAAAGCTTTTGAGAGATACACTTCTCTCTTCCTCAGGTCAAGCAGTACTAAGAAACATAGGGTACATCACATCTTTAAAGTTGAGTCACAAACCTATTTTTTTGGGGGGAAATCCTATTATGTTAGGAATGTAAAACAAGTATAAGCATATAGGGTGAACTATAAGTGGTAAAGCAATAAAAACAACAACACAGTAAACATAAGGGAACTGTAAATAGGACATAATTAGTGAAAGTAATTAGTTGGATTCAGACAAGGTACAAGCAGACAGGGATAAAAAGTCCATAAAAAAAAGGTATCACCTTATCCTACAGTACTCATCTCTTAGTATATGCTACTGGACTAATACGGCTACAACCATTTTATCTACTCAACTTATACTCGAGTAAAAACAACTTTATATTATTGAATAGCTGTGGCTTCAAATATAAAGGTGGGTTTTTTTGTTGTTGTTCTACTCCCCTCCAATTCCCATGGTGACATAGCCGTGAGTGTGCACGCATATGTGACATCATTGCGCTGTGCCCAAGCATGGCACAGCACAATGAAATCACATGCACGCACGCTCGCGGCAACGTCACCACGATGCGTGCACACTGACGTCACAAAAGGCTGCAAACTTGCCAGGAGAATTTAGAGAATCTTGTGGGGCAGAGCTAAAAACAGCATTACAGTTTGCAGCTGTTTGTGACGTTAGTGTGCACGTATTGTTGTGACGTTGCCGCGAGCGTGCGCACATGTGATATTATTGCCCAGTGCTTGGGCGCAGCGCATTGATGTCACATATGCGTACACGCTCGGGGACAGCAACATTCAAGCAGTAAAGGTAAAGAATGGGAGGGGAATAGAACAACAAAAAAAGCACCTTTATATTTAAAGCCAGAGCAATTCAATAATATAAAGTTGTTTTAACAGTGCACATAAAAGAAGTGCAATTAGAATTCTAGTAGATGAATTGTGTACATTACTTTTTTATTTCCATTTCTCAGCATTTATAGATTGCTGAGTGATTAGCTTACAGTAATAGAAGAGGGTTTCCCTCACTGTCAAATGCCCACTTGGCAGCATTCACCTTTCTTATAGTGACTTTTAACATATTTAATCTTACACAATGAGCAAGTACTTGACTTGTGTACATCTTTATAAGAGTTCTATGAGTATACTACAATAGGCATACAGTAAAATAGTATATTGATACAAGTTCATGTTGCATTCCAAACCATGACCACACTTTTATTGATATCTCTCATTGACACAGATTGACTTCGATTTGGAGTCCTTAACTGAAAGAAAGGAGGAAGAAAAAGAAGAGCTAATGCAATGGTGGAAGATGATGTCAGAGACATTGAATTTTTGAAAAAAAAAAAATGATTACCTTATATTTGGAGTCTGTATGTACAGCAAATTGAGCACATGTATTTCTAGAGTTGTGTGCATAGACAAGCATGTGTGCATACATAATTTTAGAAATCGTTGAATAATATAAGATATATTTACCTTTTTCTGTAATAATGATATAAACTGGAAAACTGCACACAATGGAGCGATTAGTTTACAGCTAGTAATATTATGGAGCCCATTGCTGTGCGAAAAGGACGAATACTAAATTTTATACCTAAAACTGGGTAAGAAAAATGTAAGAATTCAGTAGAAATGCAATATTCTGTGTTCAAGTCATGTGTCGTAGATTACTCTTTGTCTCTATTACAGTATAGCACAGCTCCTGCCAAACCATTTGGCAGTATAAATATTTATATATAGAAAGGATTTTCAATTCATTCAGTGTGAGTGGAGTAAGGAAATGTATATTGGCATGGTTAACTTATTTTTGTCCATAAATGATTGTAATTTAGTCTTAGCGTTTCCTTCAAATATTAAATGTTTCCAGACAGTATTACATTACTGACTGGGATTGCCTGTCTCATCCTAGAGACAATGTTATCATTTAACAAATAGCACAAATTCATCAGAATTAAAATGTAATGTTTCCCTTATATTTATGTGTATTTTTATTTGGAAAATAACTTCTTGCTCTGAGTTCCTCGCACTACACCTGATGGTGGTTGAAGTAATGTTAAAGGGACTGTCCACCCCCAAAAATCTGTATATTTTATGCAAAAAGTGCCAAAACCTGGACTTCGTTTTGTAACTAACCTTTAATTGTGCTCCCAGCAAGAGATTTTATACTTACAAGCTCCGTGATCTACCACTGCGGCTCTGCCATCTGCTCTTCATTTCCGGGTAAGGCTGTCAGTGTTGGGCGTGACAGTGACCTCATGGCCAACCAGAAAAAGAACACAGCAGCCGCAGTGGAGAGGGAGTGAGGAGACCGGAAGTAGCGGTGGATTGCCAAGCTTGTAAGTATAAAATCTCTGGCTGGGAGCAGAATTAAAGGTTAGTAACAAAGTCCAGGTTTTGGCACTTTTTGCATAAAATACTGATTTTTGCAAAGAGGGGTGGACAATCCCTTTAAATAACACTGACACACACTATCTGTAAAGATTCAGTATTTGGGTTTGTTATAATAAGTCTGACCTTGTGATGATGGATTTTTATTACTGCGTCCCCAAGTGGCGCTTTATAAATAAACTATAAATACTTACATACATACATACATGGAACAAATTCTAAGGGACTGATGTGCATGGATATTATTTCAAGATGAGCTGCATCAGGTGAACTGCACCATTTCCACACAGCTAAATGCTATTGCATAATCTGTCGGTAGTAACTGCGTACACTGACACACAAACATGGGCCCATTGTATTGACTCCCTTTCATAGTAAAAGAAGCAGTCACAGACCTACCAACTGGCAATGACAATGGTTGGCATCCTGGATGCTTTTGGCCTATGTTCCCTACATTTATTAGGCAAATCGTATTGGATTAGTCAATCTAGAATAGCAGTTTGAGGAGAAACAAGCATTCAGTGGTCATCAAAGGTTTAAATGTGTATGGCACCAATAAACTGAAATATTGAAGCAAAATTCAGACATTCTTCTTTCGTCTGAGAGGCAACTTTCAAACTTAATAATTAATCATATATTCTCCTGCTGGTCAATTTTTCCCATGAAGCAAGGTATAGAGTAGAGGAGCAAACTTCTTCAGGTGATTTTTCTTGTGCACTAATAAACAAATTCTCTATAAACTCTACTCTATACCTTGCTTGGAATGTGTAGCCCTAAAAGTGGGGGGCTGAGAGGATTTGCACCTACAAACTTGTCTGGCTAACCAGCTAACAGCGGTCTGCTGGAGCGCATCAGGAACTTTCTTGTTACATTTTCCCATTAAACATGTTTCTTAAAATAAACTCTAGAGATAAAATGTCTATGTTGTGGTTGAAATGTGCTCAGCGTCATATCCAAAGGCCACCATTACTGCAGTGGTAAAAGGGGTTGAAGTCAACATGTCAGTGCTCAGACAATATGCTACACACTGCAACAAATTGGTCTGCATTGCTTTTGTCCCTCAAGGAAGCCTCTTCTAAAGGTGATACGCAAGTCTGCAAACAGTTTGCTGAGGACAAGCAAACTGAGGACATGGATTATTAGACCAAGATAAACTTATTTGGTTCAAATGGTGTCAAGCTTGTGTGGCAGCAACCAGGTGAGGGGTACAAAGACAACTGTTTCTTGCCTACAATGAAGCATTGGGGCTGCATTAGGACTGCTGGCACTGGGGAGTTACAGTTCATTAAGGGGAACCATGAATGCCAACATGTACTGTGACATACTGAAGCAGAGCAGGATCCCCTCCCTTCAGAAACTGGGCTGCAGACAGTATTCCAACATGACCCCAAACACATTTCCAAGATGACCACTGCATTGCTAAAGAATCTGAGGGTAAAGGTGCTGGACTGGCCAAGCATGTCTTCAGACTTAATGGGCATGTCCACCCCTTTTGTTTTATAGTTTGCTCTAGTGTAGGGCTCTCTTCCCCAGCCCCAACCACTATAGTAATTTTTGCAGAAACTCCCCCGATCTATACTTCCATTACCTCTCTCCTCAGACGTTTAATCCCGGCCCTCTGCTTGAATGAAACTTCTATCCTGAAAACATTTAAAGATTATATTTTTCATTGCTTAAGCTACTTAAAGGATATGTACACTGGGAAATAAGTTTTTTTTAATTGCCCATTACTGGAAACCATAATTCTTCCCAACAATCAATGTACCATTTTTTTGTTGATCTGTCTCTTATTTCTTTAGCTATCCATTCTGAAACATCTTACATTTCAGCTGTCAATCAAATGCCTTAGTATCATAAACTCTTCTGTTTTGTAATGTTTTGCTGTAGCTGGAATCGTGACAGTTTTTACTTGAACTGCTTGGTGGGAAATTCCATCTTGTAATGCTGCCTCATAAGGATTACTGAGCATGCTTGCCCTCATAGAGAGATAAATTAGTGACGCACCACCCACTATCCCTAAAGAAGAGATAACTGAACACCGGGAATTGAAATAGCTAAATAAAATACAGAATCCCCCTATACAATGTGGTCAGCCTACAGTACATAATTCATAATACTAAATACAGTCAAATTATTGGGATAAAATACAACTTTTATTATATATACATTAAAATTGAAAACACAATTAAAATATTACACCACAGTTAGCCTTCAAAGAGACAGGGAAAGGGGAAAAAAAAGGGAGGTGGGGAATAACAGCCGACCATCAACACGTGGCGGGAGAAACCTCTTTGGTGGTGGTGGGGTGTTTTAGGCATCATATGCCTGGGGTCCAGATGCCAAGCCACCATCCCCCCTGCAAAAAACACATATTTTCAGGAGGTGCTATAACTTTAAATAGCAGGGGGAGCCATGACTTAAATTGCACAACAGAATGCAGCTAGGACATCTCCCTCTCCCTTTTGACTGGCAATTCATTTTGTCAGAACAATGTTTGTTAGCCCTGGGCATCTAATTACAGTCACTGTGGGTATCAATTACCAGTCATTGTGAACATTATTTACCAGTCATGTGTATAAAGCCCCTCCCTCCAAAGAACTGAGGAGAACAATTTTAAAATGCCAGGTATAAGCTGCTGCAGACTTTTTAACATTGGTCCCTGTGATTATAAGCCATGAGACCACTATTCTTGCCTCTTTCTTCCTTCCATCCAACTTAGAGTGGTTGAGGAGTGAACATTTCAATGGAAGAGACGTGGAAAGCATGTACATATTGTATTTCATGTCAATGCTGGCAGCTGAAAATGGTAATACTCTGTTGGCCCTGAAAGTAATAATTCCAATACTCTGGGGGAAGTGCTGGCACTGAAGGGTTAATGGCAATACTCTGGGAAAGTGCTGGCACTGAAATTATTAGAAAGAAAGTCTGCTGACACTGAAGGGTTAATGGTAATACTCTGCTGGCACTGAACGTGGCAATCACAATATTCTGGGAAATTCTGCTGGCACTTAAGGGTTAATGTCAATACTCTGGGAAAGTGTTGCCACTGAAAGTGTTGAGTCCAATACTCTTGGAGGGATAGGCCACACTACTGTGATTTTAAGCACAATGGGATTCCGATATGATGATGCTAGGGCACCAAGATGGCTAGAAATGTTCCTGAGCGTGCATAATGCTGCCACACGATAGACAGGATGAAAGATTCAGCCGAACCCCCCAAAGAAAATCAATACATCATTGAAGCAGAACGTTGTGGCATAACCCTGTTAGAATAGGCAATAATTAAAAAATCAAGACCCCCTGACATGTTGTACTTAATCACTGGTAGAAAGCTGACTGTGTTAATCCGTTTATATACCCCCATGGCCTGCTAGAAGGTTTCGATTGGATGTGCATGCCAGCCAATCGCAAGGCACGATTCGGACTAAGGTCTGGTCAACCATATTTTTCGTTATTTAAGTGAACAGAACAATTGTTTTTGCTGAAAAGAATAACTTCAAATTAATCAGTATTAAACCTTATCTGCGATTTTAAAATCTTTTGCCCAAGTTTATTTAAATTGCTCTGCAAGGTGGAGAAATCTTACACTTATTATATAGTCCTGATGAATTTTGCACCAGCAGCAAACACAAAGACTGTATTTTTAATGCCTAATCCAAGGTATATTATAAATGATGTAAAAAAAAAAAAAAAAAAGCACTTGGCTTTAAGGCTTATACAAGTATACATTTTTTAGTCAACCAGAGTACCCAACAAAAGCCAGTTTTGTTCTGTGGTATCTCTTGTCAGGATGGATACTGAAAAACGCTGATGGAAGTCACCATACATGTATGATTGTCAGATAACATGTCATCAGATAACATTGTCTCAGTAGTATAATATAGTATTTGAGGTTAAATAAAGAGCACATGCAACCCTAGGGCCCAGGAAACTTCTGGGGGGGCCCAGCTTCAGAAGCAGTAACATATTTTAGTCTACTCAATTTATGTAGCAAAAAAGGGGTATGATCTTAACCCATCTCTGACTGAGAAGACTGAGACATGCCATTAATAACACTAGTCTGATTAGAAAATGCTCAATTTATAACCATTCTATGAAATCAAACATTTAGATTATCGTATGAAGTAAAAAGTAAAGTTAATAAGTACATTTTGCATCCACTGACAACTCAAAGATGTGGATTAAATCTCACCTCTTCATAGATCGCAATTAAAGGGAATGTCCAGCCTAAAAACAAGTAGGTTTTAAAATGCTTATTACCCCCCAAAACCTCACTTTCGCAAGGTTCCTAAAGTTCAAAGATCCCCCAAAACTAACTTACCTGACCCGGTTCCTCGCCGCTTTTACTGGTGCTGACAGCCGCTCCACTTCCTGGTTGCGGCTGTTAGTGACATGACATCACACCCAATCGCCTGACAGCTGCGACCAGGAAGAGACATGGCTGTCAACACAGAAGTCCCCTGCTCCTGTTTTTGCTTGCAACGAAACAAGAGCAGGGGGCGTGGAATAGACAGCGAGGGTCCAGGTCAGGTAAGTAAGCTCTGGGGGATCTTTGAACTTTAGGAACCTTGTGAAAGTGAGGTTTTGGGGCAGTGATGTAGCTAGAAATCGCAGGGCCCCATAGCAAGATGTTAGATGGGGCCACTCAACCCACAAAAAAACAGCGCAGTTCAACCAAACCTGGGCAGTTTTTTTAAAGGGCATGTCCACCCTCCTAAAAAGATTTTTATGACATATAGTTCAGCCCTACACTGTTTTTGTTTTACGTTTACCTTTCAAAGATGCTCCCAGGCTCATATATTCTACTTATAAAGCCCCCGATCCCTTTGCTGGTGTGGACACCCCTTCTCTGATGCTGTTGCAGGCTGGTTGGTTACGAGCATGCACAGAAGCAGAGGAGTCTTGTTCTCTAACAGGCTTAAGCCATTGGCTGTAATGTCACCATCACGGATGAAGAGAGGAGCCCTGTTTTTTTAAGTAGAATATCTGAGCCTGGGAGGCTCTTTGAAAGGTTTAAGTAAAATGAAAAGGGGGTTTGTGGGAATGAACTATGTGACGTAAAAATTTTCTTAGGAGGGTGGATATGTCTGCAGGGGACCTGGTAGGGCCCCTTTGGCTCTGGGCCTCATAGCAGTCGCTATGGTTGCTATGGTGATTCCTACGCCCCTGTTTTGGGGGTGATAATCATTTTAAAAGTTACTTGTTTTCAGGCTGGACTTGCCCTTTAAGTTTAGCAAGATCTTTTGTGCATTAGGCTGGGTACACACAGCATATTTTTTGTGTATTGGTTGGTTGGGCCGGAAATCTGTGCTGCTTTCTTCCGCAGCTGCGACTGATGTCGGTCGCCCCTTCATCCGGATCAGGGGGTGCGCACACCGCACACGAGGAAAGAATGCATGCGCCGCAAGGATGAATCTGAACAGAATCGGGGGTTCGCTAGTAAAACAATAATAGGGAGAGTGTTAACATTTTTAAGGCTATTTTTTGTAAACATTTTAAAATGAATTGAATCTATTGAACATTCCACAGTCCTTTTATCTTTAGTGGATCTTCCCTCTTACAGTTCTGATGATTGGGTTTGCAACATCAGACAAGTATTTTATTGATGTATAAAAGCCATTAACAGCTCATGTAACAAAAGCCAGATATTGACTTCTTTTGAGCTGAAGGGGAAGAAGTCAAGGTCAATATTCCCTTCAAGAAGCAATGAATCTTAATATTTACTCAACAGAATGAAATTTATTAGACAATGCATTGATTAAACTGTTATTTCCAACCACAGCTATCGTATCTACATAAAATGAATACAGCTATGCTTTAACATGTTTCATGATATAAAATATCGATTTATAAATAAATGAAAACAACTAGTATTTATTTTTCTTTTAGGCTTGTTTTATAAATTGCCAAACTACAAATGTAATTCCTTACAAAGCCTCATACTGCCTCATTCCTTTCTCGAGCAAGGAGGAGGCAAAAATGGTGCCATAATTAAGCATGCATCGAATTTAGGACAGTTTAGGATTACTCAAATAAAATTCTAGAAAACCTGACAGACAACAGCCCTAAACATTTAGTGAAATGTACCGCAAATGTTAAAACAGTATAGGATAGGAAGTCCATGAATGGGCATAATACATTCTTCTGAAATACTATTCTGCAGATCACAGAGGGCATTATTGTACTACAGATGAAAGGCCTAAGAGGAAGAGCACAGCGGCAGTAAAGAAATGCATAGTATCAAGTTCAAGCACTTTATTGTCATTGTGTAACACAACCCCACGGTGCATATAGTGATAGTAACAAAGGTAGAAAGAGAAGACATTATACAAGTATGGCAGGTATACAGATATTTAAGCAATTTGTACACAGTGTTCATTATTACAGAGAGGATCCAGAGTTCATCAACTTTATGTCTTTATTTGAGGTTGAATAAAGACATACCTCCATCTAGTCCAACCTTGAATAAAGACATACCTCCATCTAGTCCAACCTTGAATAAAGACGTACCTCCATCTAGTCCAACCTTGAATAAAGACATATCTCCATCTAGTCCAACCTTTATACCCCCTCTTTAACCCTACCTAAAGGCTCATACACACGTGCGATTGCGGGTCCCGACGCACAATGTGTACGAATGAACATTTCGTCCGATAATCGGCCTGTTTGTGGGCTCTTTATCTGCCCAAACGGTCGTTTGTCGGAACCCGCGATGGCACGTGTGTAAGAGCCTTAACAGTTAATCCAGAAGAAGGCAAAAAAAAAAAGAACAGTTAAAGGGGGGTAATAAATTGATCCTGACTCCATATGGCAATTGGAAAATATCAAATATGAATGCCCATTTTGCATGATAATCCAACATATTGAATGTCGTTAAAGATCTGACCCATTAGATCTATATTGACATTCAATGGGTAGACGACCATCCCTGGTCTTGTGCACTACATGTGTACCTAGCTTAAGAGGGAAATGTGAAAGAACAACAAAAAAATAAATAGTAAAAAATAAAGGAAATATAAGATGGAAAAAACAAAAAGGCTACAGACGGTAGAGGAAAGGTTGATATATATGGATTGTTAATAGGTAGAGGATGGAACCACAAAACCTGGAGGTACCTGCAGGGCCGGATTTTCCACTAGGCCACGGCCTAGGGCGGCACAGCCACCAGGAACGGCAAAATAAAACAACATTTTTTTTTCAAGTTAGGCAGTATTGCATCCCCATATTAAATTTACACAACGCACATTATTTGGCACTTACAAGTCTCTGTTAAATGTGCGATTGCTGATTTGCTATGGGCAGCAGGTTCCTCTCCCACTCACCAAGCTCCGCTTCAGCCAATGAATTACCGCGTACGGATGGGGGGGGGGGGGGGCACAGGAAGTACAAGTTAGCTGGCCTAGGGGAGAAAAAATTATAAATCTGTCCCTGGGTACCTGAAAACAATATTGGCTGGATGAGTGCAGATGGAAACACTGAGGAAAAAGTATATTTTAAATATTATAAAGTATGTATTGAAATCTAATGCTTGAAAAACATGAAAATAAATATCTATAGAATTAATTGGTAAAAACCACTGTGATAGGCTTGGTGGTCTGGCACAAGATAAGAGGAGTGTACAAGGCTTTAGTAACAATCTGTCAAGGCATCACAGAGAACTTAGTCAACATTTAAAGTAAACAGCCACTAGAGGGCATTCAAATATCTCAAAAAAGCTAAAATGCTGTTTTTGCAAGCTAAATAAACACTATAAACAATCCCTTATGTTACCTAGTATTCATTGGTGTAATGATTCTTCATGAACATTGTATTTAATTAAAATTATTTAATTCGATCAGATGCATAGTTTAGTTGAAACGTTCAAATTTCACACTAGACATTTGACAGTGATATATATAGATATTTTATCCTGACATTGCAAAACCAAAGACAATCCATGTTCTTTTAACTCACTTTTAAGGCTACTTTTGCTTTGGTATTTTTGTGTTTTTAAAGCCTGACCTGCTAAGCAAATGGCAAAATAATTATTAGGCATCAAAGAGTAACAGGATTAGACATCCTATTATATAAATGGTTGGTTATTGTAGTTTGTCTTTGTATTGTAGAGGAACACATAGACATTTGACTTGATTAGCTAGATGAACCAGAATAATAATGTAAACATGAAATAATGGGGAGAAAAGTTTCTTTATGCTACACTGCATTTTGCAAAGCTTTTTAGCATGATTGAATTAATTACCTTGTTAAGATATTTACACTTTAATGATGGGACCACTAATTTTTTTAGCCTTTCAGGAAAAATACAGTAAAAAATGTACTCATTCATCCTGGAAATGGTGTGATGTAAGCATGGCCATTCATATTCAGGAAATTCTAACTAGTCCTTAAAGGATTTACTTTTGGGTCAGGTATTTCCTGTATGTTGATAAATATTTCCTCCTGTATTCAATTCCTTAAAACCTTCTCCACAGAATACTGCAAATAAAATACATTTCAGTTTCACAGGTGCTAAAAAAAAACAAAAAACAGAAAACACTTGCACTGCTGAAGTCCTGGCTAAACTCCTCCCCTGGACACATCTGCAAGTAGATTGTTGTTCTCCAAGTGCTTGTGTAGGTTTCCATGGATATTCTGGTTTCCCCCACAATCATTAAGACATACCGATAGTAAAAATGTTACATAGTAACAGCAATTAAAGGACAACTCCACCCTCATTAGAACATCTTTTAGAAAGAATGACCTCTTTAAAATATGTTGATATATCCTACTTTGTCCTATGAATTCATTACTGTATGCCTGCTATGCTTCTGGATGCCTCGTGGAAACTGAGCAATTTAGAAAACTATACTGAGCCTGGGCATGCTCAGAAGAGGCAGATAGGGGATTAACATTCAGTCATTGGCTGTGATGTCAACTGCCAAATCCATAACTGACAGTTTCTAACTGGAAGAACCAGGAAGCAGAAACAGGGGAAACAGGACATTGTGCAGGATTTCAGGTTAGACTTGTATATTTCAAACTATTACCATTTAGGGTTTTGGGGGGTGATTTACCTGTATATAAATTTTCATTTCAGGGCTCGACTTGCCCTTTAAGGTTGAATAAAGACATATTTCCATCTATCCCAACTTTTATTTATTCCTCTTAAAACCCCAACTAACAGTTGATCTAGAGGAAGCCCCCCCCCCCCAAAAAGGGGAAAAAAGGGTTGTGGGGGGGAATTGTTCCTGACTCGAAATGGCAATTGGAAAATTTTAACCACAAATACAGTAAATGTATTAATACCAGTAATTCTCAATATTTTTTAGTTTTAGAAACTTATTTAGCCCACTTTTAAAGCCATTCAATGAACTTGCCATAACCACATCTGCTGGAAGACAGTTTCACCATTCTCACTGTAAAGAAACCTTTCCTAACCTGAAGATGAAACTTCTTTTCTTCTAATCTTAAAGGATGTCCATGAGTCTTCTGACCTATTAGTGAAATATGCACCAGAGAGTTTATTATATGGCCCATTAATATATTTGTATATGTAGTGATCACAAGTAATAATACTGTAATAAAGTGATCATATCCCCATGCAAATGATGCTTCTCCAATGTAAACAGCCCTAACTGTCTAATCTGCCTGCATAGTCAAGCCCCTCCATTCCCTTTATTATTTTAGTTGCCCTTCTCTGAACTGCTTCCATTTCCAAGATGTCCCTTTTGTATATGGGATTCCAAAACTGCACCGCATATTCCAAATGAGGCCTTACCAGTGCCTTGTAAAGAGGGAGAATATTTTTTTCTCTTGAATCTATTCCCCTCTTTATAAAAGACAATATCTTTCTAGCTCTAGCCGTTGCTGCCTGGCATTGTTTGCTACAGCTAAGTCTGTTATCCACTGGAGTAACTACTGCCCCCGCCACCTCCATGACCAGGGGGGTCCGAAGGGTAGTAGGGGCAGTAGTATGGCCTGCCACAACCCCACTCTGCTGCAATCAGCTGTTTTTAAACAGTTGATTGTGCATATGTTTCATTCAGCTGTTTAAAAGGCCAGACCCAAATTTTCAGAACCGGAAGTTCGGGTCTGGTTTTAAAAACAGCTGATTGTAGAGGGGGTGGATCAGGGGCCTGGACTCCAATCTCATGGGGGGATGGGCCCCTGCAGTTACGCAAACTCCCAAATCTTTTCACATTAGAGATTCACTTATTTATGGTGTAGGTGGCACAGGGATTATTAAATTAAATTAAATCACCTTACATTTATCAACATTGAATCTCATCTGCCATTCTGCTGCCCATTTTGATAATCTATCTAGTTCTGCTTGCAGCAATTGCACATCATTTGAAGTTTCCAAAGCTCTACATAGGTAAGTGTCATCAGCAAACAGAGACCTTGCTCCCGATTCCCACTTCTAAGGCTGTGTACACACCATACAATTTTTCGGACGGTCAGGCCGAAAAATTACTTGGATTTGCGGTGCCCACTGACCGTCGTCCATCTTTTTTTTGGCAAATCGTACAAAAGTGTGATCGAACACATCGGAACACTATGTGCGATCTTGCGGCCCCCTATGGCTTCTTTTGCTGTGAAAGACAGTGCTTCGTTCCCGTCCAACCTCTCACTATTGGCGAATAGGAAGGGCGTTCCTATAACACCTCTTAGTCACTATCCAATCACACCCTTAACACCTGGCTGTGATATGCTAATTGGGATTTTCCAGGGTACATAATTGCCACAGATTCTTGTACAAGTCATTCTGAATTGAGAAAGCCAGTCGGATGACTAGCGAAACGTCTTCAAGAACTACATTTCAAGTCCAGTTGATCTAATTGAATACAACAGATATACCATGACCTGGATGAATGAGAACCTTCACAAGCTAATTAGGAATGCTTTAATCTGCTCGGTTTTGTTCCACCAGTGCATTTACGGAAATGTCTCAGGTTTCAACATGGAATTGTGTCTTCTTTTATGCATTTATACAGAGAAATTTCAATTGGAATTTTCGTAAATTCATTTTCGAAATTTTGTTTGTATTTTCTTGTAAAACTTTCAGTATTCTTGTAAATACTATTCAAAAACCAGGTTTAAATAAAAAGGTTTATCCGTAATGATAACATCTTATTTTAAAGGACATCTATACTGAAAAATATGGTGGTTGTTAATTTAAATGACAGACGTTATTTTACACGACGTTGAAGAATAAGGATGTACTTTGTGCCTTTGACATATGTACTGCTGGTTTCTTTTGAAATAAAAATGACATATTGAAAAGAAGCCAGCAGTTTACGATTTATGATCGAAATCAGAGCTGCCTCTCTAATGAGGCTATGTGAGGCAGCAAACTCAGGCAGCAGCCAGGCCATTTTGTAAATTTTATTTTTGCTAATTTTTTTTTCATGCAAATGTGTTTTTTTAAACCCCTATATTCTGTACATACTCAAGTCCTTTTAGTGTTCTAATTAACTTCCAACAGCACAGTCAGTCCCAAACACTAAAAGTACTTAAAGGATAAGTGTGCTGTATTTCTAACTTGCTGTTCGTGGTAGCTGTAGCATAGTAAAATAATGTGGTGGTGTTTATTTTTGGGTATCCCCCTCTCCTTCCCTACCTGCAGCTGTTAAACATGCTTTTCTTGGCTCTGTGGTGATCTTCCTGTAGCAGGACCTTCAGATTTTTGAAAAATGACAGACAGGATCTGCAAGATCCTGTCTGTCATTTACCTAAGATCAGGATGCACACAGTTCTCCCTACCTCCCTATGCTGTATGTTTCCCTCAACCGCAGCTAACTCCCTCTATAGTGAGTCTACCACGGCTGAGTGAAATTTAGTTTTTCCCCGAATGACCGTTTGGCCAACCCAAATGTTTGTCGGCCACACGCTTGTTCAAGAACGCCGCCATACACAGCCCCGATACTGCCCCGTAATGCAACTTTGAAGGTTTACATTGTTATTTTCTTTTAGGTTTAGAGGTAGAAGCTGCACATCTCTAACGATTCTGGAAATGCCAGTCGGTCAGAGTCCCTTTACCTTCTATTGCTGCGGATCCTGATGTGTTCTGTCCCATACACATAAGTCAAGTAGAGAAAAAAACGAATGGGCATTAGTAGACATTGAAGACTCACAGAGATATCTTCTTAATGCTTTATTTTTCAAAGGATGCGTGGTCCTTTATCGTAGAAGCAGCACATCTCTAACGATTCAGGAAATGCACCAATCAGAGAGAATGCACAAAATGACACAGCTACTAAGCACCTATTTGAAGTAACACAAGGCTAAAAATCATTATAATCATTTTGTACATGGTGGCAATAGCCGGACACATTAGATGGTAAGAACCTTCATAAATTATTATTTAATGTGAAGAAAAAAGCAACAGATTTATGCAACATAGAACATGTGGTTAGAAAAGCAAAGGGAGGCATCAATAATCACCCTTAGGAAACATGATGACAGAATAGTGTGAACGGGGGAGTTGTGAGCAAAAAAAGGTTCAGTTAGTTCAGTTTAGCAAAATTCAGTTTAAGGCAGTGGTTTGTCACTTAGTAGGAAATGGCAAGAAGATGGTGGAAAATAAATGGTTGCATGTCAGGAAACGTTGTTGTATATTATCAGCGTACAGTTGATAGTTAAGGCCAAATGAGTAGGGACAGAGTATATAGGAAGAACAACAGGGGTCTTAGAACATAGTCCTGTGGTACCCCGCCACTAAGAGGAACTGGAGAAGAGTTGATGTTACCATAAGATACAAAGTAAGTTCAGATATAAAGATAGGATAATAGCCAGGATACTGCTTCATTCTGGATGCCCAAGGAGTGAAGTATTTGCATTAAGAGGGAATGAGATTAAAGCAGAGGGGATAGGCACATACAGTATCTACTGGGCCCACAGGGCCCACAATGGCAGGGGTCCCAAGGACAAAGAGGGCCCGTGATCAGCGCTTATGCAGGAGAGATCAGGAGCCAATCTTGGGGGGGGGGGGGAGTGGGTGGGGCCCTGCAGTTACACAGCTGATAGCAGAGTTTGAGGATGATGAGAATAGATAAGTGACCTTTAGCTATGGCAGCCTGAAGGTCATTCATAACTTTGACAATTAATGATTTCTGCATTAACATATTAGGAAAGTTTCTGCTAGCATTAGCTCAGTTACAGTAAACCTGTACATAAAATAATTACATGAAATGTTAGTGAATAACATTATTCAACCTTCTAATATTTGGCAAATATTAATAGGACACTATAGAAAAAACTAAATCAACTGTACTTGTTCTGTATTTGTGCAGGTTGTTTTGTACTACCGGAAGAACAAGAGAACCCCAGGTTATGATGCTGAAAAAGCTAAGCCCAGAACTGAGGTGAAGATGGTAAAGATTATAATAGACACAGCTATGGAGTCTATGAAACCTAAAATGACCAGCATGATCAGCAACTTGGGTCTTAGAGGAAAAGCCACAAGAAATGTGAGATATCTAAACTTAAAATATTATTTTTACTATTTCTGTCAGCCTAGAGCTTCAACAACTACAGTACAGATAAGCCCAATTATTATTTTTTACAAAAGTAAAAAGATTTGTTTTTTTGTTTAATAAGAAGTTTGTGATTTGTTTATTTTTTTTTTCTATGTATAGTGTAGAGTCAAAAACTGGAAAGAAACCTTAGACTTCCTGACATAAAGCCCAGCAAAGCAATTATTAAAAAGCAAGTGATCCAGAAGAACTTGATGACCAGCCACAAGAAATGGTCTGAGTATGATGAGTGAGTTTCCCTATCTGATAATGGGCCCACACATAATTTAATATGATGCAACTTACGTACATGTAAAGAGTAGGCAAAAAGATAAATACATTGGTGATGAAAAGGAATTGTACACTGAAAAAATGACTCATTTCAATCTATAAATGAATACTCTGATGTGTTTGTGTTGCTGCATGACTTCACACCAGTACTTGTTTTGCTCAAGCTCCAGCCCCCTGTCAGACTATCTGACTGTCTTTGAGGGCAAGCATGCTCAGTAATCTCTATGAGGCAGCATAGAGTCACCATTCCAGCTTCAGCAAAACTATATGTAACAAAAGAGCTTATGACACTAAGGCACTAAATTGACTGTAAATGTAGGATGTTTCAGACTGGATATCTGAAGAAATAGGGGAAAGATCAACAAAAAAAACATACAGTGATAGTTTTGAAGAATTATAGTTTACGGTAATTGGCAATTTAAAAAAACAACAAAATAAATTTCCCGGTGTACATATCCTTTAAAAAAACACATTTCCCAGTGAACATATCCTTTAAGAAGGATAAAAGAGAAGCATACAATATTTTAATAAAATTGAGAGCAATGAAAGCAAAATATACTACAACTAAAGAACAAAAGTTTAAGCTTTGCATTTGGCTAGGACTATGACAGGTATAACACGTGCATACCTGTAGTATGCTGTAATTAAAATTACCCATGGTTTTCGGTTCCCATGATAACCAGCCACAATCAGCAGTTTATCATGGAAACTGAAACCAAAGCCAAAAATTGGCTTCTAAAATTCTCATAAAACAATACCAAATGCTTAGGGATTGTATTTTTTCTGTGGAATGACATATCTAATGAATTTGTTTTTTCTATTTGCTTTCAAAATCAATTTTACATTCTGATACTACATTACTAATATGGGCTTTATTAAATACTAAATTAGACAAGCTGTTTTTTAGTAGTATTTCTGTGAGGTGTTTCATATCGAAAGGGTCGTTTGAAGCGTGGGGGCAGCGCCCTGGGGAATTTGAAACTCCTCCTCCTGAAATGGTCTGCTCCCTAGCTAGTTTTGAGCCCTGCCCCCCCCCCTGCCATGACATCATGATGCACGGGGGAGGGGAGAACATGGCAGAATGAGTGGTCATGGAATCACGGTTTTCAGTGAGCTAAACAAGGCACTTATTTTACCATTGTCTGTGTGTGGGAACTTATTTAGGATAAAATAACAGAATGATCATGTTATGTAATTTTACCAATGTAGAGAGCAATAGAAAATGTCGTCTAAATTCACTTATTTTGGTAGAAAACAGAAAAATAAGCCAAACTATTTTACAATGAGAATGACAACCCATAACAATGAAATATGTCAAATGCAATACAATACAAATCCTACAATGATACAAATCAATTTCAATTACAATGCAACAAATCTTTTAACACTTCAAATCAATTTCAATTAAAATACTACAAATCCTGTGATTGTTGCAGACATATAACATCGCTGCTCTGTACATGGGATAACCATACAACACAAAATATAAATTCAGTGATCCCCAAAATGTCATTATATGACATTATAGTATTATAAGTGTATTATATGGAGATTCATGACATCTGAAGAATTCATTTTGTTCACGATCACTGCCTATCACAGGATCTCACAAAGACAAAGATCATTATTTTCGATATATTTATAAAGAAGATAATTTTTGCCATAGAGATATGAGTTGTCAAAAAGTTAACAAACCTTTATAAATATTCACCTAATTTCCTGTTGATATAGGGATCATTTCCAGTTGTCATTAGGAGTCAGGAAGGATTTTTTTTCACCTTTGTACTGTTTTTTTAAAACTGTTTATTAAATGTTATGTAGGGGTCTTGGGTAGGCCAAAAAAGGTTGGACTAGATGGACGTTTGTCTTTATTCAACTAGGTAAAAGGGACACATTACTGAATTCATAAAGGGCATGTCCAGCCCCCCCCAACTAAAAATCGCCCCACTGTTAAGTGTTAAAAATGACTTAACTTTCTCTTCTGCTCCTTATGGATGTCCTGCAGTGCCTGTTCCAGAAATTCCAGAAAAATGAAGAGAAGAAGCCTCTCTGTGTGCAATCCTTCTGGATCCCTCATTGGTTGCATCACTATTTCCCCCCCCAAAAAAACCTGAGTTTCAGCCAATCACAGACATGGCTGCTTCGTGCACAGAAGCAGCAGAAGAGGCCATGACAGAGGGAAAAAGGTCTTTTAGGTTTTTTCAAGATAGTGGTTAGGGTTGGGGGGAGTTGCCTTAACTTATATACATTTTTTGGGTTTGCGGGTGAAGATACTTTTAACCTAACTTCGTGCATTCAGCATTCTCTGACAGAAAAGAGTAGGAGGCATAGTATCTATACATATTGCGATTTCAACCCTTAATATAGAGACCAAAGGAATAGAAAAAAAGAAAAAGGAAAACATACCCCGAAACAATTACACATCTTAGGACTACTAAAATCCATCAGTTGCTCATTGTTCTTGACATAACTATTGTTATTGGAACTCAATGTCTCCAAACCTTATTATATTTCTTCAGACATTTTTTATGATTATATATAATTTTTAAAAATGGAAACTCTTTGTTTATCAAGTCCAACCACTGTGGTATGTTTCGCCATCCAGTTCATTATAATGTTTTTCCTGGCATAGAACTATATTTCACGGCTCAGCATTATCTCAGGTTTGTGGCATACCTATTCATTAAATATTCCAAACATGCAGGTCTCTGGCGTCATTGGAATTGATTCCCCAAAATTTACTTGGATAAAATCCAAGACCTTGAACCAGAAATTCTGAATCCTGTTACTTTCCCATAAAAGATGCCAAAAAAACCTGCCTCTAAACTGTTACAATTTGGGCAACTGATTTTTCCTTTTTTGCTCATTCTAGATTTTAGAGAGTTTAGACTCGTACACATGTGCGATTGTAGGTCCCGACTCGCGACGCACAATGTGTCCAAACATTAGTTTTGCCCGATAGTCGACCTGTGTAACGGACAGTCAGGGATCGTTGCCTGACCAGCTGGTCGTTCGGAGATCTGCCCGGCTGGTAAAGAGCCCATACACGGCTGATTATCGGCCGAAACGGACGTTCGGACACATTGTGCGCCGCTGGTCGGGACCCGCGATCGCGTGTGTGTATGAAACTTTTCTCTGGGTACAGATAAGACTGGTTAATTATGTAAAATGTATCAGCCTGTTTTGGGCTGCATAAGATGACTTTAATATGGGAATTCATTATTTCACTCAATGTCTCCTCCTGATATTGAGTGACATTGAGCGATAATTTTCGAAAGTACGGGGCTTTTCGAAAATACGATCGGAAACAGTTTTCGAGTTTCCAATCATATTTTCAAAAATCTAATGTACGGAGCTATTTTCGATCATTTTCGAAAATAGCATTGAACATTCGAAAATCTTCAAAAATACGATTGAAAACTCAAAAATGGTCTCTGCTCGTATTTATGATAATTTTCGAACGTTCAAGGCTATTTTTGAAAATTATTGAAAATAGCCCCGTACATTCAAAAATTATGGAAAATAGCCCAGTACATTCAAAAATTATGGAAAATAGCCCAGTACATTCAAAAATTATCGAAAATAGCCCAGTACATTCCAAAATTATGGAAAATTCATTCCAGTTTTGGATTTTCAGATCTTTGGGATTTTCCTTTTTTTTAGCTGGATTTTTTTTTGCCTTCCTCTGGATCAACTGTTAGGTAGGGTATAAAGGTTGGACAAGATGGATGTGTGTCTTTATTCCACCTCAGTTACTATGTCACTATGATTCCCAGGTGGTATATAAAGGATTTATCCCATCAGTTTGGATTGCTGACAGATTTGCAAAGTTGAAACATTTGTGAACATGCTGGTCAATTATAGAGATCTAGAAATGACTACACATTGGCACTCCTGATTTGCAGAGGTACTGGTAACATTTACAAAATATAATTTGCACTGCTCTCCCTTCAGCATTTTGATTGAAGGTGTTTTGATGACAGTTTGTTTTTGATTGTTCTACTAATGAAAATATTGAAGTTAATGGCCATTTTTTATAATTACATAAAACTGATTTGAGTGTAACCTTTTCTACATTAGTGTAATCTATCCTGGTTTCGAAAATCTGCAGAAATGTAGAACTTATCATCAAGAAAACCAATAATAGAAATTTTAAATTTCAAAAATTAGACTGAAAAACTGTTAGAAAATGAAAGATTCTGGTTCAATTGGGTTTGAAACTGATTTTCGAAACTAGGTTCTGCGGAACCGCTGTCAGAGCAAAACTCATCAGTTTTGTTCATCTCTACTGGTTTCCAATTAAAAAGAATAATAAACAAACACATCACATAATAAGGTAGAACACTACAATATTTGACCATGTCTGTGCTGAATGTTATAAATAAACCCATGTATTCTGTAGAGTTTTTACTGCATTAATGCAAATATTTGCTATGCTGAGGGTAGAGTATTAAGGCCAACTAACCCACAGGCTGTGATTATGAGTATGAAAATTTTCAGATCTGGCAGAAATTTAGGAATTTTGGAAGCAACAATGTACGATAGCCTTTAGAAATAAAACAGTGATCATGTATTCTTGCCCATGAATATAAAGGGTATATAATATTAAATGTCCTGGTGATTCGTTATTGAAGGGTGAGAGAAACAATCTAAAATATTGTGTGAATGCCAATGAAAGAAATATTTCAAATACAATGCCACAAATCAATTTCAATTACAATGCAACAAATCTTTCAATGTTTCCATTCAATTTCAATTACAATGTTACAAATCCTGTGATTGTTACAGCCACACAACATTCCTGCTTTCTACACAGACCTGTCAATAATATTGAATTGATCAAACTATACAACTTAAAAGGTAAGCTCAGTGATCCTTAGCAAGTCATCATATGGCATTAAACATTCTTATATCAAGGATGCAGAGAAGATCTAAGCTATGCACAGACTTTAATATGCTGTGCATCAGTTACTAGAAGCTTCTGCAACACCTGAGCCAACATTAATTATATAAGACAAATGATAAATTTACAGAAAATAGAAAATAAGATATCTGTTATTTAATGACACGGACAGCAGCATATGTTACATCGGGAGGTTTATATAAAGAATTATAGAATTAAAATAATGTGTGGGGTAACCCTGGAATGTGACATCCAACTGTGTCTGCTCATCCCTAGGATTACCCCGTAACTTTGGACTTTTAGCTATTGCTGGACTTTTAGGTGTTTTTAGCGGTCCAGGGACGGCCTGACCACTTGATATTTTGTAATAGTTTGATATTTGTAATTAATGTGATTGGTATATAGTGTGTTTCTGTTGCAGGTAGCACTTAAGGTCTTCGGCTGAAGGTTACCTTTTGGACTGTGAATAAAGGTTTTTCTATTTTTGACCTGTGAGTAGATGTGCCCATTTTTTGAGGGGTCTTTTGGTGAGGTACTCTCTTTGAGCCCTCACTTTTGGGTAGCTAGTACATGGATATATCCCCTTTGGGCACCACTGGATTTGCAGTGTTTCCAATAGGTCATTCCTCATTGAAGCTGTGCTCATCCAGAATAGTGTAGATTTACCCTGCAGGTTGTTTCAATCATCATTAACTGATGTTAGGCTATGGTTTATCATTATTGTATTGTAAGGGGAACATGTTGTCATTTCCTATTATTACTTTTAGGCTAACTGAATACTTTTCATGGTAGTTGTAGGTTAAAGGACCCATCTATATAGTTGTTTTGTAAGTTCTAGACATTTAACTTAACCCTTACTCCATTAGGAGCCCTGCGTAAAGTCCAAAAACTTTTTACATTGAGTATTGATTGTTACTGCATCTCCCCCGTAATCTTTCCACTGTTACAGACTAAAGGTTTACACTATCTGCTAAATAGAGATGACTGAACCAGGCTTCTTTATGCTGGCAGGACTGTCGATCAGGATATAGTTTCATCGCTTAACTTTCACTGGTGAAGTTTTTACAACAAACTGCAAAATTCCGACATGTAAACCACGTTTTAGCATTTGAAAGTTCAGTAATTCTGCATTGGAAATCAGTAGGTAGTTTTGACTGGCAGAATTCCAACTGCAGAACTGGAAATTTCAACCCAAAACTAGGTTTGTGTCAAAATCCAGCACATACCTACTGCTCAACCAAGAGGAAGGTTATAAGTGTCAAATATAGGGCCATATTTATAAAGGTGCTATATCGCTATTTTGCAATACTGAACCTTTAACATTCATGTGACCACAGATCTAAATCTACGATTTTTACATTGCTACATTATACGTTAATTGCCCCAATCGTTCTTTTACAGGTTTTTAAATATGCCCTGTAGAGTTATAGATGCTCTTCTCCAGTCAGTCTGTGAACTGAGGGCTGTTAGAATAAATATCCTAGCCACGCTGGACCCTGATGCCTGTCTTAGATCCAGTAAAAGATCCTTACAACGCCGGGAGAAAGAATTACACCACACATGAGATGTAGCAGAACTCAGTAATCTTTATTGAAACGTGGAATTATAACAAAGAAAAGAAAAGGGGGGCACTGCCAGACTCCATGTCTACAGTGAGGTAGTAAAGTATCCCTTATATTATATAAATATATTTATATCTTCATAGGAGATTGCATTGAGTTTTTAGGAGCTACCAATGTGGTGGGGGGGTATAGGACATTACATATAGGAAAGGTGTATATGTATGTGTGTACTATCTCACTATTACCATTTAAATGATAATCAGTAAATGTATATAAAGCATAGCACTGACTTATATTAGGTACAATGCAAAATGTACAAAATACATAAACATACTTACAGAGCTGAGATCCCTATTTCAACATTCAATGGTCAAATGGAAGCTTAAACCACACCCCTGTGTCTGTTCCATATGAAAGGAAGTGTAATCCAAAAAAATCCTGTGTATAAGATCCTGTGTATAAGACCTTGTGTATAAGATCCTGTGTATAAGACCCTGTGTATAAGATCCTGTGTATAAGACCCTGTGTATAAGATCCTGTGTATAAGATCCTGTTACCACCTGTTGGAAGGACAGATTATTGGACAGACAATTTACCTTATTGGATACAAACTCTGAGATAACAGATAAGTGTACACCAACTTACAAGGACACTCAATATACTGGCCTGGTCAATTGTGGTGCACCATAGACAGGGACACCTCTGGTTACTGCATATGTTATGTGGGGAACCTGTTTATGTGCACTGTCTGCTTTGTGCCAGACCACCAGAGTAACACACTGTGTGCTATGCTACCAATAATCCTTCCATAAAGCAGTGTTTTCTTTGTATTTTGTTCTCTGTATTAAGCTATAGAGGCTGCTACTGAAAGTATTGATTTAAATCCTCCTGTCCTTGTACCTGCAGATGAAATCCCCCAATTAAACTCAGTAGCTCTACCAGGTCCAATTGCCAAACCTATTTTTAAACCTGATCCATTTGATGGGATAACTAGGTAGTGGACTGATTGGCTAGAGCAATTTGAATTGGCAGACACTATAAATGGTTGGGATGAAGGTGCTTGCTTGCAAGTCCTTAGCCTTTTGTTTAGTGGTAAAGCCAAGCAGGTATAGCAAGGGTTTACTGTAATACTGAAATAAAAAGCAGTTAGCAGTTATTAAAAATTGCTCTGAAGTATTTTTTTTTCATTTCAATTAGATCTGTATAAGCGTATTTAAAGGATAAATGAATTTATTTAGGTAAACTGGGAATGAGAAATGTTTGTTTATACATTAGATTATTAGGGCAATGCTATTTTAATAACATGATGCCGTGAGGTACCTTCTGTTATAATATATGAGGTACCATCATCGCTTGCCGTGGTGATTACTAATAAGTATTAACCTAGCATATTTAGTTTCAACCACACACTGTGGCAGGATTGCCTGGGTCTACTCTCAGACCTGCAGGATTATCCTATTTGGTTCCTCTGGAAGCTGGTGACTGAGTAACAGTTTAAAATATACCTGTGTAAAGATTCTATATCCACTATATTCACACATAGCAAAACATACATATATATATATATCAAAACACTGGACGTATAGACGCACTCCTGTGTCTTTTTCAAACAACTTCTGTGTTTATTCGTGCATAGCAAACAAAAGCAACGTTTTGGTTGCAATACAAGGACCTTTATTGATATATATATATCAATCAAAGAACTTTCAAAGCTGCACTCTTGCTTAAGAGCAACGTCTGTCCGTGGGTGCATTGAATCAACACATAGTAGGTACCGATAGCACAAGGTAAATGCACTCCAGCAGAATTTTTTTAAGAAGAATTTTGTTTATTCAAATATTAACATCTATCGATGCTTTTCAGCCATCATCAGAATGTTTGAAGTGTCTTGTGACGGATTGCTCTCCAAATCAGTTAGATATATCCATGGGGTTCCCCTTCCCATCCAATGCGGCTCTGATGGCCGCTCTATGGTTATCCATCTGCTCTTTCAATGTTGTACTTGTCTTCCCAATGTAGTAGAGCCCACAGGGACAGACTATAAAATACACCACATAGTTGCTCAAGCAAGAGAGTCTGTGGCAAATCTGGTATTGTTTCCTAGTATGGGGATGTGGGAAATCTCTGCCATATGGCATATACCTGCATGTCTGGCATACGATGCATTCAAAACATCCATTCCGTGGTTTTCCAATCTACATGGTCTGATCATTCTGGACAGGTTTTTCAAAATCTGTTTTCACCAAAAGGTTCCTCAGGTTGACCCCTCATTAAAAAGCACAGCATACGTGAGATGACAACCCACACCATGAATATATCATCAATAAATCTTATATAATATATAATATTTTATATATAATATAATATATTCACACAGAATATATAATATTCTGTGTGAATTTGGCAAGAATAAAGGTCTCCTCAAATCCCTCCATGTACAGATTGGAGAACGAGGGGGCGACATTGGAGCCTTTTGCTAGTACCTGTCCTCAAATCTAAAGTAATTGTTGCCCAATATAAACGCCAACAGGTCAACAAGAAATTCCACCGGTGGCCCCACATGTTTCGATTTAACTAATGCCTCATGGCACACATGAACTCCACCGTATAAAGGCTATTAACATCACGTGACCAATGTCACATCAGACAAATGACCATCAAAAACCTTCAGTATAGATAACAAGTCTCCACCTTCCTTCAAAAAGGACCTCATGTTCCTCACCACAGGTTGAAGAAGTGAATCCACAAACTGTGAAATAGGTTTAATTAGAGAACCCTTCGAGGCAATGAACGGTCTCCCCAGAGGTGATGTCCGTTCATTATATATATATATATATATATATATATCGCAACCCTACAATAACATGCGTTATTGTTTTTTGTATGGGGGATCATAGAATTATTATTGCGATCGTAAATTGTACAGAAATGTACTAACTGGATTGTAAATTTATGGTCGCAATCGTAAAGGTTTTAATCACGGCAATGATCGTTAAAGGTACAGTATTGCAAAATAGCGATGTCGCGTCTATAAATATTGCCCTGAGGACCTGACTGGAACTCGGCTGAACAGGATTATACAGTACATACACTGTTGGGATAATGTTGGATATGACAATGATATACCTACAGGGTTATTCAATAAAAGTTCTTATTGTTTAAAATGGTGCTAATTTTGCCCGAACCAATCAGATGTTAGCTTTCAAATATTAAATAAGATCTGATTGGTTGCGGCAAAATTAGCACCATTTTAAATGATAAGAACTTTTATTGAATAACCCTGCTAGTGTCTTAGTGCACAAATTAAAATAGCAATAGCCTATGTTTCCTGTTTGTTATTGTTTTATCAGTGATGATTCATTATTTTTTTGTGTTCTGTTGTACTGAAAGGTTTGTGTGTCACTCCTTCAAGTTACTTTCTAAAGAATGAGTCTTATATAGCCCTTGGTGAAGATTATCAAAGAGCAGAGAAGTCCTTTGGGCATTTTCACTGTGAGAATGGTAAATTACGGTTTCCCCATTCATAATTCTGACTTTTTTTTGCCTTCTCCTGGATCAACAGTTCGGCAGGAAATGTGGGTATTGCTGAGTAGGTTGGACTAGATGGACGTATATCTTTATTCAACCTCAAATACTATGCTATTAGAAAGAGAAAATGAAGATAACGTGGAATTGCCCTCTTTTTATGATATGTGCTTATAACATTTAATTTGGCTTGAAAAAGCCAAATTCCTGTTCTTTCCATTCTTCTTTTTCTTCTTCCGTTTTATTCTTCTGCTTTTTTGGACTGTATCTCCTCCCACAGTTTTTGAGCTAGAGACATGAAATTCGGTACAGAGACGTGCGGGGGATATAGGAGAAGTGTGTTATTACCTAGCTAAGGAATCCACAGAAGCGTTAAGGCGTTATCAGTGAATTTTCTGACATTTTTTTCCCATAGACTATAATGGTAACAATCCTCAAATGTGGATATTTCAAAACAGCTTGTTTCATGGTCATAAATACAAATGGTGATACCCCCAACCTCCCACACAGACACAGGTACACCCACCTACTGACCTACCTTTCCATTCCCATGGAAGCCCTATTTAAAGGGTAACTAAAGTCAAAAAACTAATTTAGATTTATCCTCAATAAAAGATAGTTTTATGGTTGTAAACACAAAAAAAGACATACTCCCTCAACCAGACCCAGGTACACACACCTACTGATTTACTTATCCATTACTGTGGCAGCCATACTTAAAGGGTAACTAAAGTAAAAAAAAACTAATTTTGATACATCCTCAATAAAAGATAGTTTTATGGTTGTAAACACAAAAAAGACATACTCCCTTAACCAGACCCAGGTACACACACCTTCAGATCTACTTATCCATTACTGTGGCAGCCATACTTAAAGGATAACTAAAGTCAAAAAAGCTAATTTTGATCAATAATCAAAAAAGTTTGTTTTTTTAACCCCCAACCAGACCCAGGTACACACACCTACTGATCTACTTATCCATTACTATGGCAGCCATACGTAAAGGGTAACTAAAGTAAAAAAAACACATTTTGACCAATCATCAAAAAAGTTAGTATTTTATCCCCAATCTGATATGAATGCACACACGCCAACTGACCTACCTTTAATGCATGTGACATATTTAAAGGGTAAGTAAAAAACAACAATGTCCTCTTCATTGGCATTATTGAGTTTTAGAATCTGCAGCACAAACACACAAATTCCCTTCCAAAATGCAGTCTTTCAAGCCAAATTCAAAGTTTATACTTAAACTTTCCCTTTCTAGTTCAGTATACAATTGTGTATTTTTACATTGTATACCATCAACAATAATTGGTTTTGTACAGTATAACAGCAAAGATGGCCTTTTGATCACCAAAAACTAAACTGTCTCTCTTTAGTAAACTAAACTTTGAGTTGAATATATACATACATACATATGAGCTTCAGATATGAATAGCAGAGCATCGTAGCAATGTCTTATCATTACTGCAGAGATGGTTCCACCTTAAAAATCAGACAACAGTATGGCTAAGATTCAGGTTTAACAGTGATGACCTCATCAGCGTTCAGATCCACTGAGTAGTTCTGAATAACACATACTATAAATACTCTTAATATTATTTTTCAAGGCTCTCGGTAGAACTGAATGTTCTGAAACGAGTAGTCTGTGGGTGTTATTCTTACAGCTCAGTTAAAGGTGTAACAAGATAAGTAATATACTGCAAGAAGCATTATGTAAGTATTTTAAGGGGTGCAAAAATGATATATTTTATCAATATTATTAATTTTATTGTTTGTAAACATATTGTTCTTAATCTCCTTAAGAACATTTTTTTTTCATGAAACATGCATTTATGTGGCCATACTTTTACGCGAACCCGCAGAATCGGAGGTTTCCTATACTGCAGGTTAGTAGATATGCCCCACAACCCCCAAACCACAACAGTTGTCAGATAAAGGACTAACCAGCTATGTGTTCTGCCCCCTTCTCTCTGCCTCTCAAAATTTTTTGCCTCCTCTTCAAGTTTTTTAAAAACTCACACGTGCTAAGAGAAGGCAGCTACAGGAATTTTCAAATACATGACATCTGCTAACCAGGAAGCAAAAATAGGGGTAACATCAGGGGTTTGGGGGATGATTTAATTATATATTGAGGGGTGGGCTTGCCATCTAAAAAGAAGCTAGCGCAAACTTTCAATACTGTTTATTACCAAAACATAATAATTAACAATTAGTGTTTTTCAAGAAATCATAACCTAAGTGTATTTGCGATTTCCAGCGATACTTCAAGAGTATCGCTGGAAATACCCAATACACATGTATCTTTTCCTCAGTCAAAAACAAGCTTAATAGGATTTGCGTCTCTGGGGTATGTTTATAAATTGGCAGGATTAACCTTGTTCAGAAAATACTGTTGCTAGCTTTAATTAGCAATAACATATATACGGGGGTCGATAATTACTGATATGTAAAAGCCTGTTCTCAACTGTAAATACCACTGTCTGCATTTATGTATTGGTAAGCAAAGTCACATGAGGAGTGTGCTATTTAATTCCTGAAAAGATATTACGATCTGTACCACTGACAGTGGTTTTACCAATTTTTACCAAGATTGAAAGGTCATAGTATGTTCTGTTTTTTTCTTATTTATGATTGGTTAAATCATCAATTATTCACTTGGCCAAAACAGCAGTTCATGTGCAAGTGGAACTGACATTGAATGTTTTGTTAATTTAGGTGGAAGGGGACACTTTTTCAGTTTAATTTTAGATGGGAAGTTAAAGAGTCTTTCCTCCCATTTTTCAATTAAGCAGACAGAAGCGAACAGAGATAACTTACCCGTGATCATGCTCCTCCGATGTTCCTTCAAATGCTCCTTGTCAGGTTTACCTGTTCTGAAGACAGGAAGAAGTTGGGACCAAGGAGGAAGACGTCCTCGAAGTGGCCAAAACACACAATAGAGTCCAGCAACAGCAGACTAGATCTTGGAATAGAAGTTCCAATGGCTCAAGAAGGCAGTGAAACCAGGAACAGTACAGCAAGGCCCACCGAGCAGGTACAGGCAGGAAGAGCAGGAAATCAGGAACACAAAAATAACAAACAACCCAGCACAGCTACTACACAGCAATGCTATATTCGGGCACCAAATGCAGGATTCGTGTCTTTTAAAGGTTTGTGCCGTTGGCGCACTTTGGTGACATCAAGCACCCTGCGTTGGGAGGGCGGCACACTTTCGTGCTGTCACATGCATTACGCAATGACGTCTGAGCGCTGGCACCCTGGGCACCACCATCTTGAAACAGCCAGAACAATCGGGAAGGTGAGTATCTTTGACACTCCTTTGCACTGTTTGCGCCTAAATTGGAAGGGCATGTCGGGACCTGTCAGAGGAACAGTGAAGGCGCCTGATCGCGGGTAAGTTCACTGTGACATTCAGGAGGTAAGACATAGCTCCTTTACCTACTGTTCTTCAATTAAACTGAAAAAAGTTAATTCTACATTTTTGAGTAGAAATACCCTTTAAATTAGTGCCACTAAAATATTGTCCTCTTTAACCAAACTAAAAACTGTTCAATTTTTCTGGCCTTGACCACTTCATGTTAGTGCGGTACCTCTGTATGTTTGATTTTACTTTAATCCATTTCTCATCTATAATAATGTTTAAGTCTAGCAAATTGCATACAAAATTAAGACTTTATGGACATAACCACCTTATTCTGCTTCCTGGTGCTTACAGTTAGCAGTTGTCACTCATGGGTGTTACAGATGACATCACAGCCAATGACTGAATGCTATTCCCCTAGTTGCTACATCTGAGCATGTAAAAGCTTTTAAAAAAAAAGCTTGAAGAGGATGGGGAAACTTTTGAGAGGCACCGGTAGCCTCTCAGAGATTAGCCATCTTTTTTTTATATATGTAATTTTCCATTTTTTGGGGGTGAACTGTGAACATTCCCTTTAAGATGGGTACACACAGTATAGATTTATAGTAGATTTTGTTGGAAGCTATACATTTCATTACACACATTCCTGACTTTCTCCCTATACTTTGTGAAATCATTTAAATGGCCAGTGGGCAATATCGACTTCCTATACTAAATTATAGGCCCCAATAGTAATTTTCAGTCACACCCGACAGATTGTAATTGCCCGTGTCATTGTCTGTATTGCCACTGCAAACTCGGACAATCTTGACCCCAAGGGATTACCCTTCTATCAGAACAGTGTGTACCCAGCTTTAGAGATTCAACTGAATAGGAGAATATTTTGAGTATAAAAATCAGACTTATAAACAGCGTGTTGTTGGATATTATTTTGATGTTGATAGAAGATGCTTGCAGTTGTACTAAACCTTAGAATAAATGAATGCATAACAGATGGTACTTTGGTATTAGAGCTTTAGAGCTGTGAGTCATGGAAGTTGACCAAGGACATGGGCAGAAGGCAATACACAGAAAAATAAAAAAACTAGGATAAATTAACAGTGCATCATAGAAATGCACATTTCAGACATCACGTACGGTTTTTAACTGTCAATGATTGGTCATCGCGAGTGGAATGCAGAGTTGGGACTTATTACATAAACAGGGAGATTCAATATAAGTTCTTACTGTTAAAGGACAACAATATAAAAAAAAACAACATCACCCCCATTACATGTCCTCACTTCCAGCAGCTGAGATCGCTTACTCACATTTACAACCGTGCTGCCCTCCCTTAGATATCACACAGCAAAGATGAGTGCTAAAAGCCCGCCTCCTAGAAGGCGCAGGGCCATGATTAACATAACACTTGTCATTGGCTGGTGGAAATGTCTGTTACAACCTCTCTCCTCCTCCTGTGCCAGTCAAACAAACTTGAAATGTCCTGTTGCTAGGATACAGCCTACAGAATCAAGCTGATCCAGGGTGGGTGGAGGAGTGTTTTCTCACATGCTAGCTTTGAGTGACAGTTACAGGCAGACAGAATTGTTATGCCCCCTTCACAGCATGGCCAATTGAAGGCTAATTGAATGCAGAGAGAGGCTCGAAATCAGGAAAAAAATATATGGGGAGGGCTGCATACCTTTACTCTTTTTAAAGCAATTTAAAAAAAAATGCAATGAGGCAATACAGTTACCCTTTAAAAATGGCGCTAATTTTGCCCTAACCAATCAGATGTTATCTTTCAAATAGAAGCTAACATCTGATTGGTTAGGGCAAAATAAGCACCATTTTTAACGATAAGAACTTTTATTGAATCTCCCTGAAAGTGTTTTATTGAATACATATGAAACTGAAAAGAAAGGATGGAAATCACTGTAGCAAAATAGCTTCATATTGTTCTTCATAAAGTCAATACATTTAATAATGATTCAGAAATTGTAATTCTAAAATGCAAATTGATATACCAAAAGCTGCATTACACATAATTTACTTGAGATTCCTTCAAGCATTGTGACACGAAACACATCAGTTCTCTTTCTAGTTGCGTCTGCCTGTTTTTATATGCACCAATAAAGATGTGTTTTTATGCTCAAGATAACGATTGATTCATTACGGACTGAGTGGTGGCAAGAGCTAGAGCTTTGGGAACGATGTCCGGATATTCCTGAGAGGTTCCTCCCGCCAGATGTTCGAGCGGCCGGTTTGGTAAGCCCCAGGCTCCAGCGTTGGTGGTGATTGGTGGTGCAGTAGTTACCAAATAAGTAGGAGGTTTCTTGATAAAGAGTGAGGGGAATAGAATTCCAGAGGATGGGAGCCACAAGAATGAGTTTTAAGGCGAGAGGAAGCCGTGTGAGTGGGGAGTCTGTATAGGCGAGGACATATGGGGACACTAGAGAGGAAATAGGTGCAGCAGAGCAAAGGGATTTAAATGTTATGAAACGGATTTTGTATATAATACTTACTTCCATTGAGTTCCTGAACTGAGATCAGACTCACTCTGCATTCTGCCATCCCCTTTGCCAGTCTCCCAGCTTCTCCTCAGTTCAGCAGTCAATCACAACTATGATGGATGATGTTGAGCCATTGGAAGAAAAATGTTGTTTGTTTATTTAACTTCTATGCAGAGAAGCCATGTTGGTGCCCTAGCGTGATCAGATCGCAATCCCATTGTGACTTAATATTGCAGTAGTGTGGCCAACCCTCCAAGAGTATTCAGTGTCAGAAGTTTCCCAGAGTATTGACATTAACCCTTTAGTGCCAGCAGACTTCCCCAGAGTATTGCCATTACCACTTTCAGTGACAGCATTATTATTATTACATGTAACCCATTCAGCTGCCAACATTGACATGATATACAGTATGTACATGCTTTCCATGCCTCCTCCATTAACCCTTTAGTGCCAGCAGACTTCCCCAGAGTATTGCCATTACCACTTTCAGTGACAGCATTATTATTATTATTATTACATGTAACCCATTCAGCTGCCAGCATTGCCATGATATACGGTATGTACCTGCTTTCCATGTCTCCTCCATTGAATTGTTCACTCCTCACCTACTATAAGTTCTAATTGGAGAGTTGGGTGGAAGGAAGAAAGAGACAGGGATAGGGATCTCATGGCTGCTAGTCACAGGGTCACTGCTATAAAGTCTGCAGCAGCTTTTACCTGGCATTTTAGAACTGTTCTCCTCATTACTATTAGCTGAGCTCATCCTCCCCCCTCCTTCCTTCACCTTCAGTTCATTTGTAACATTGTATCCAAGTAGAGGGAGCTGAGTTCAGGCTCTCTCCTCACTACAATGTTTCAAATTACAGCAGCAGAACAAGGAGAGCAGTTCTAAAGCTGGGTACTCACCAGCAGATATTTCCGGCTGACCGACTGATATTACCGTATATCGGGTGGTTGGAAATATCTGATGTGTGGGGCGGCTGGACTATTGCGCAAATGGTCGATCAGAACTCTTGGTAAATCATGGCCGATCCCTATGTGACCGCATGATCAGTCACACAAACTGTCGGCCATGGCCACTATTGCCACGACCGACAGTCGTGGCAATAGTGTGTGTACCATTTGTACCCAGCCCAACACAGCCCAAGTAAAATCTGACAGGGAAATGCTAGGGAGAACATTTGGCACCCTGGTTAAACATTTGCCTATGTGGCCTATGCCTAAAAACGGCCCTGTAGATATTAAGGAATCCAAAAAATTTAAAAGTTAGATTAAGAGTCAACCTTTGCAGACAAGGCATAAAAACGCTGCTTGTAACAGGCAAATTTTATTTCCATCAAAATTAATTAAAGTAAATTTCAACTCTACAAACTGATTTGAGGCAGAACTTTACAACATTTTAGCCCTTTTAAAAAGTTGCTAAAACACACAGGAAGTTTTCTGTTGACCTTAGTTGAGAAGTCAACAGAGAGAAAAACATAATGAAATAAAAGCTCATTACCTTTAGTTTACTCTAGTACCACCCAGTCTTCTACACTTGCTTATGGCTTGAATATCGGCTAAATAAGCCAAACGAGCAACTTGGCAATATTTAAAGTATTTTAAAGTTATTCTAATCTTTGTTTAATATTGTCATACATGCAATTCATCAAACCTCACTGCCACCATAAAATCCATAAAAATACATTGCAGGAGACAGGAGAACAGAGATTTAGTGGGTGCACCTGGCTGACATCTTGAAAACTAAAATATTGGAGACCAGCTTGTAAATTATACCAGTACAATCTATGGGAACATTGCTAGGGTAAGGACACACCACTGCCCACCTAAATCTTATTACAGAGATTTGAGTGTATTCTGAAATAAATATAACATGATAAATAGCAAACATGTGGACTGAAGGCAAAATAAATGCACATCATCAGTTTTAATGTTTAAACTGTGTATTCTGAGCACTCACACTTTGAAAAGGATCAGGGTTGCCATCAGGTGGAACAGGGGTATGTCTAATAAGGGCTCTGTCCAGGGTGCATTACTTTTCCAATTGCCATTTGGAGTTGGGATGGAATGTTTTTCCCTTTTCAGCTGGGTTATGTAGATCAACTGTTAGGCAGTGTTAATGAGAAGGGTATAAAGGTTGGACTAGATGGACGTATGTCTTTATTCAACCTTAATTACTATGTTACTAGCATTTTATGGTTTACTAGAAAACAGCTACCGTATATACTTGAGTATAAGCCGAGGTTTTCAGGTCTTAAAAAACCTGGGACTTACCTTAATTCCGGACGCAGCCGCGAGTCAGGTAAGAAAACCGGCAGTTCCCAGTAGTACTTTGCGCACGTCGGCGCGATGACGTCATCGCGCACCCGCAAAGCACTACTGGGAACTGCCGGCTTACCATCCTGACTTGCGGATGCGTCTGTAAGGCTCTGCGAAGGCGTCCGGAAGGCTCTGGGAAGATGTCTGGAAGGCTCTGCACACCAAACTGTAAGTACATTTCCCATGGCTACTAGTAATCCCCAAGGCTACCAGTAATCCCCATGGCTACCAGTTATCCCCATGGCTACCAGTAATCCCCATGGCTACCAGTTATCCCCAATGGCTTTCCAGTTCTCCCCATGGCGTACCAGTAATCCCCATGGCTACCAGTTATCCCCATGGCTACCAGTTATCCCCATGGCTACCAGTAATCCCCATGGCTACCAGTTATCCCCATGGCTACCAGTAATCCCCATGGCTACCAGTTATCCCCATGGCTACCAGTAATCCCCATGGCTACCAGTAATCCCCATGGCTACCAGTATGCAATAAAATGCACATGGCTACAGAAGGCAGTATTGGTCAATTTCAACCCTCGGCTTATACTCGAGTCAATGTGGTTTTCCTAATTTTTGAGGTACAAATAGGTACCTCGGCTTATACTCGGGTCGGCTTATACTCGAGTATATACGGTAATATGGTGGCACTGATAGTTACCTAATACAACTCTTGCAAATACTTATAAATACTACTGGTTTAATATCTTACATTGGCATTTTTGTAGTGGATTCTTGGGATTTAGTTTTCCTTTAAAAGAGAAAAAAAGGATAGATACAAATGTCTGTCTCTTCAAAGTATATATTTGTGAGAAAGCAAAATCCCCCTCTGAAAATGTCCATAGTGGGTGTGGAACTTAAGTCATCCAATCCCATCTGCAGTGCCTCTCTCCCATGTTCAGATTTATGTGGTAATGGATTATGAGTAGACTCATTTTCACTAAACACCATTTCAGTGTTTCATTTATAAATATAAGAGGACTAGCGTGCAATATGCATTCCCTAATTTCCTGCATTCACATATCCACCTTCACCTATTTTATCACAAATATTTGAACTTTTCTATGTACCTCAATGAAAGGCCAGGCCACACACCAACACAATAATACAAGCTTGTGCCAAATAAGCTGCCAAATAAGTTATAGGAGCTTACTCAGCTGGGGTCAGTAGGACACATACTAATCTGATACGCAACGTACTGCTACACAGTTTAAAAAAATGTTTTTTAAAAAACCTAGACTGTGCTTTTTTCAGTGGAAAATACAAACTAGGAAGTTAAAATGTTCAAAAGAAAATAAACAGTACTCATGGTCATTCACTTCTAAGTATTATTGAACAATTCTTAACTTAGTTGGCTGATTCAACAACCATATTTCAATGTATTAGTTAACGTTTCACAACAAAGATTAAAACAATTTTGGAAATATAATAGAATATCCCAATACACTGAGTGGGTCCTGGCAAAAAGAGAGACCAATATAACAATAAATCAAATATTAAATCATCCATGTGTAAGTATACAGAATGTTGAAAAAAGATCAAACACTCAAAAAGTCCCACATTTTCATACAAAATAAAGTGCAAATATTGGGACCAACTACTCGAACATTGTCCAATATATTACCCCAACTCCATAAAGTGATAATGAGGAAATATATCTGAATGGCCGGCCCCATGAACACCAAACACTAGAGCGACACAGACCACCACTCCCTGAATGGAGATAATCCGCCAATCTCTCTCACCGAATGCAAGGACTCTGAAACAGGTGTCCCTCCAACCAACACTTCCTCTCCATACACACTCCTGATCTCCTCACGCCGCTATTCCAAGACGCTCACTAGCCGGTCAGGTAAACAGTCACGTGGGTAGCCGGGCCAATACCAGAGGGAGGGTCTAGCCACATCAATTGGCTCCAATAACAGGTGAAAAACATATTGTAAGAAAAATATATATATTGAAACAATAAATATCCCAATGGGAGAACAACTATTACAATAATAGCACAAAGTGGATCCAAAAAATAACATGCAATGTGTTTCATTTATTAAAACTTCATCAGGCATGAGAAAATTTCAACCAATCAGATGACTTTTATGTAGATGGAAACATCCACCTCACTCCCCAAGTTGGCATAGGCGCACTCCGGAAAAAGAATCGCTGAGGTGAGTGAATCAAACAAATCTTTTATTGAGCCAGAACATTAAAAAACATAAACGCCCTCTGGCCATACACGTTTCAGACTGCAGGGGTCCTTATTCCTATGAATAAGGACCCCTGTGGTCTGAACTGAGTGCGCCTATGCCAACTTGGGGAGTAAGGTGGATGTTTGCATACTGATACGGATGAAGCGAAGGGTCCGGGGCTGGCAGCACCTGGGCCACCCAAGTGGACGGGTGAGTTGTTTTGTTTGTTTGGAGACAAGTGAAATTATTGTATACCGTGCCACAAACAAGCGAGGCAGTCATGAGCCGAGCGAAGGGTCTGGGGCAGAGGCACCCGGACCACACTGTGATAAAAGTGAGCTTATTGCTTTTTGAAATTATGAAGAATGTATAATACTAAGTTCAGGATGTACACAGTGTTTTGAACTTAAGGTCGTGGCACTTGTCTCACTATTGGGATATTGCCATATACATATTTTTGCTTTTATGTAGATGGGACAAACTATTGCTAACACAACACGATATATTAACAAAATTCAATAACACATATTATCCTTATAAAAAGGGTTCAGCTCAATTACATCGTTCAGACCCTTTGGAAACATATACAGGGTTATTCAATAAAAGTTCTTATCATTAAAAATGGTGCTAATTTTTTTTTACCCAACCAATCAGATGTTAGCTTTTAAATGTTAAATAAGATCTGATTGGTTGGGGCAAAATTAGCACCATTTTTAACAATAAGAACTTTTATTGAATCTCCCTGATAGTGTCATAATTAAAAATCAATCTTTGTTCCATTCTAAGTAATTTATTATTTAAATCACCCCCCTCTGAAAGCTGATCCAATATCAGTACCTGACTTCCCTTTAAGGAGGCATTATGTTTGATATGATAATGATTAAAAATAGGTTGCAATGGCACAAAAGAACTTGTTAAAGGGCATATCTTCTTAATATGTCTTACATGTTCTTTAATTCTTATGTGCAGTTCCCTAATGGTCTTTCCTATATAGTGTAACCCACCCAGACAAATTATCATATAAACCAACATTTTTATTTATAATTTAATAATTTTTGTATACTTTATTTTTTTTCCAAATGGGTTCAAAAACATCCTACTTGTACTCACAAATTCACAGATTGATCATGAACCCCATTTAAACAGTCCCACTGGACCTTCATTATCCATACCATCTCTCCTTTGCATACAAGGCGCTAATATATTTTTTGGTTATAGTCTTTGGTTTGATAATATGCCAATGCTTTCTTATTGATCTTACAACCTTACCTACATCTTTAGTGTACTCTAAAATTATTTTAGGGGTCTCTTTTAATTTCTTTTCTTTTTCTTCATCACTTTATTTTTAGGTTGTAACAGAGACAATCTACTTCTCTTATCTGCTTTTTCTCTAGCTTGTCTTAAAATGTCCATATCATAAGCTTTTTCTAGAAACCTTTTACTGATTAGATTACTTTGAATCTCATAGTCCAAATCATTGGAGCAGTTTCTTTTCATACATAGAAACTGTCCCAAAGGGATATTATCCAACCATTCCTTCTTATGCCAACTCATTATTTACTATTTCAATAGGATATCTAAAAAACTCTATGCTTTTCTTATTCATATTATGAGTACATTTTAGGCATTTTGATGAATCATTAAGTACACTAATAAACTCTTAGTCTTCTTGCCCCCCCCACCATATCAACAGGACATCTTCAATATGTCTATGCCATAACATACCATATTTTAAAAAAATGACTCTCCAAAATTTGAAATAATTTTTTCTAAAGAGAAATAAGAAGCATTCCCCCAAAAATCTATTTTATTCTCATCCAATTAATTTTGTTTCCTTAGAAGGTATTTCATGGCTTCCATACCATCTAAATGCAGGATAACAGTATAAAGGGAGGTGATATCCATTATAACCATGCTGTAATCAGGATTCTATGGAAAATAAAATATATAAAACCTCCATAGTGTCCCTTAAGATACTGTTACAAGCTTAGTGCAAGGAGGCAGGAAAAGGGACAAGAGCAGGAGCAACACAGAACACATAAGGTACCAATGAAACCTACAAACGTGCACAGAGGAAGGGGAAGATCTCTATCAGAATTTTCGCACCGGCAGGCACAATTGTGTGGTGACATCATTGCGGCGCAAGACCCACTATGCACATCCACGTCCCCACCACCAGTGCGCTGTCCTGCAGATGGGACACACAAGGAAGTACCTTATACTCCCTCAAATATCTTACCCCCTCTCTCACTCAATTCTCTGACACCCAGATCCCTCTGTCTCCCTCCCATCTCTCCTATTCTTTCACCCACTTCTCTTTCACCCCTATCTCCCTATCTCCCTCCTATCTCTACTTTTCTCTTATCGAACTCTCTCTTACCCACTTCTTACAGACACATTCTTACACACTTATATTGTTACACACACAGACTCACAAACAGGAACACTCAAAATCACACTGTCATATATGCAAATATATACAGGCCTCCCATCCTGTCATCTCTCTCCACCCTAGTTTATCTTAAACTTGGCAGCTCATATCATCTCGCTCTTCTCCAAAAGAAAACCCACAACCCCGATACTGCAGTCCATAGGGTGGCTTCCCATGAAACAAAGAATCATATTCAATATTCTTTTAACCCTTCACTCTACTGCACCTCCCTACACCTCCCTACTGGACCGGCGGTCCCTAGTGGACTGAAACGCGTTGATGTGATCCTGAATAAACTATTTTTTTGCTTTCCAAATCCAGCTGAGTGCTCCGATAAATGACCCTCCTCATATATACAGATGTTAGCTTTCAAATGTTAAATAAAATTTGATTGGTTGGGGCTAAATCAGCACCATTTTTTACAATAAGAACTTTTATTGAATCTCCGTGTATGTATTTTGTAATGTACAGTGCTACAGTGGCGCTATATAAATAAAATTATTCAAACATACATACATACATTCACACACATTTAATCAAAGAAGACAATATATTAATTTTCATAATTATTACATTTAATTGCAATAATGCATTTTTAACAATAGCATTTTTAACTATAAAAAGGTTTTAGGGTGGAGTATGTCATTATCATTTTAATCCATGCAAATATGTTTGGGCCTAGGCACTCCTGTGGCAGGTTGCCAGTGTGGTAGTAGGTGCAGCCTCTGTCAGTCCTTTACCTCTGGACCCCAAGCTATAGCACAAGCAATAAGGTTGTAGAAGCGTACACTATTTTCCAGAATATTCTGTTTAGTTTAAATCCCATAAATGTTTCGGGGATCACTTTGTCCCCTTCATTAGAAAAAAATAAACAGAACATTCTGGAAAATAGTGTGCGGTTCTTCAACCTTATTGCTTGCACTATCATTTTAAACAGCAAAATGGTGCCAATGTTAAGGTATGTTTTTGGGTTGGGAAGGTTGAGTGTGAGAGGTTTTTTATTTGTCTATATATAGTTTTTTGGTATGTTTTTCTGTTTTAGTTTTTTCTGTATTTTAGAAGATTGTAGTTTTTCTAAAACCTCGTTGAGTTTATCCTCGATGCTGCCAATTCAGTCTACTAATTCACATATCCTATCAAGATGGTCTGGTAATTGGCAACGAAGATTCCAATTCTGTTCATTTTCATCCTTTTCTTCTTCTACCTCATCCTCCTCTTTTTCCTTATACACACTCTTCTTCCTCGCACTCCTTCTTCTTTGCACTTCTCTTCTTCCTCGCACTCCTCTTCTTCTTTGTTCTTCTCTTCTTTCTCGCACTCCTCTTCTTCTTCGCACACCTCTTCTTCCTCGCACTCCTCTTCTTCTTCACACTTCTCTTCTTCCTTGCACTTCTCTTCTTCTTTGCACTTCTCTTCTTCCTCGCACTCCTCTTCTTCTTCGCACTTCTCTTCTTCCTCGTACTCCCCTTCTTCCTCGCAATCCTCTTCTTCTGAAATTGTTCTTTTTGATTCGAAAGTCAACATAAAATGTTATTTAAAATAAAGGAATAACTCAATCTTATTTAACCTTATTTATGCTGATCTTTTGTGCAAATTCTATTCTTATTACTTTCAGAATTTTGCTCTAATTCTATACTTAAATCTATGAGGATAAATGAGGCAGCAACAAAAAATAAATTGCTGCCAAGAGGACCAGGAGAAAAAGACAAAGTTTAGATATAGAGCAGCATTTTTAGATGTTAGAAATACGCTTGTTAATATATACTGTATAATAGCTAACCTTTTAATAAGTTACTGTAACATGATATAGTTATTGCAGTGTTATTTACTGAAAATGTAAACCCTAAAAAGATTTTCATTTCCGAATATAAAAATGAAGAAATATCCTTTTTTTATCTTTTATTTTCCTTACCTTTCAATAGGTTATTGACCGTATTGAGTTTCATAACCTCTGGTCTGGCTGACTCTGCAGGTGGCTGTTCCATAAATAAATTGTGTCTTAAACGTTCCTTGGCTGTTGCACGGTTTTCTGGATTCTTAACTAAGCACAGACTCAGGAACTGAGTGAACACATTAGACCTGGAGAAAAAAATATATTTCACCAAATTCATTTTTATGGTGGACAGCAAAGATCACAATAGTCTAGTGCCAATGCAACCATTTAAAGTAAAACTAATGTTTTTTTTTACCTATAAATAGCAAATCTACAGAATTCAATGATATAACAACATCTTTACCTACTTGGTGACTGAGAATGACCAGAATTATTGGGAAATCCTTCCAGCACAGTAATCAATAATATAGTGTTTATCACTGGAATTAATGTAAAAATGTTCCCTTTCCTCATATTAACCCAGTTATTTTTATTACATTAACCCAGTGATTTACCCAGTGGGTGAGAAACTCCACAGAAACATTTAATGAGATTAAAACCAATAAGAAATGATAAAAGGCTTACCATGTAGCAGACTTTAGCATTGGTGGATCAACATGGCAGATCAGCAGCCTTTTTTGGGGGAAATACTGATGAAAGCTGAAGATGACAAAATATTATATTAGAAATTTTATATAGAAAACTGATTAAAATGATATAATTTGCTTTTCCTACGAAAAGATCCAGCAGATCTCCCATAGCAAAGGGTTAAATGGCACCACTAATGGAGGGACCCATTGGGTGTAAAGAATATTTTAGCCTGTAGCTCTCCTAATCACCTAGAGCCGAAGAGTTTTATTTCTAGAAATAAGATATGGAAGTTATAGTTATAATATATATTTTCTTTTTCTTTGCTGTGGATTAAGTAAATAAATGTATCACTATAGAATTTATTGTGCTATAATCTAGTCAGTTACCATATATACTCGAGTATAAGTTGATCTGAGTACAAGTCGAGGTACCTATTTTTACCTAAAAAAATGTAAAAACTGATTGACTTGAGTATAAGCCGAGGCAGAAATTAGTTGCCCTTTAAATGGACAGCAGAATTCCCATACATGAATCCCATACAGTAATAGCCAAACCCAGTACCAGTAACCCCTAATTCCTTGGCACTCCAGATGTTTGGAAACTACAACTCCCAGCATGCTTTGTTGCTGGGATTTTCAGTTTCTAAACATGTGGAGTGGCAAGGTTCAGTAAACTTTTAATCAAGCTTACCATCATTTACAATTCTGTAAAGGGCTCTCTGACCCCCATATAGTAAAGGACTCTCTGATCCTAATAGTTAAAAATGTCACCTGAGAGTTGTAGTTTCCAGCTGTCATTTGCACTGAACTAGCAACAATTTTTTGTCCCAAACTAAGAAGACCCATCAGATTTACAGCATCCAGATGAGCAGTGGCAGTGCTGAGTGAGTCCACCAGCCAGACTACAGGAAGCAGGAAGCCAGGAACGATTGTAAAGGCAAGAACAGCTCCTGTAACTTTCTAGGCAGGTTATCACAGCGCCACCTACTGGTTACTATCAGCTATTACAGAATTTGGATCTAAATTAGGACTTAACCCAAGTATAAGTTGAGGTTAGGTTTTCAGGCTAACTTTAAAGCCTGAAAAATTCGACTTATACTTGAGTATATACGGTATCTGTTGTATTCAGTTAGTTCAACTGGACTTAAAGATTAGTTCTTGAAGATGTTTCACTAGTCATATGGCTGTTGGCTATTATGTACCCAGGAAGGTCCCAATTAGCATATCACAGCCAGGTGTTAAGGACCTTCTGAATGCAGGGTATGATTGCATTGTGGTTAAGAGGTGTTATAGGAACGCCCCAGGGTAATGTGTCAAAACAGCATTGTACACGGCAGACAGTTGGTGTTGAACCCCCAGCTCTATTCAGGCTTGGTTTCTTAATTTTCACATAAATGGCCTCCTTAACGCCTCTCTTGAACCAGTCATGTTCCTTTGCCAATATGTTAACATCACAATCTTCAAAGGTATGTCCTTTTTCCTTAAGATGCAGGTGACGCTGAGGAAGTTCCGTGCACTAAGCAGTGGGAGCGAAAAGCATTCGCCGTGAACGCCCTAGCCGGACCCCTATTCGACAGACTGATAGTATGCCCGATATTGTTTAAGACATTTTTGATACCTAACTGTTAACCCTTGTATGTGTTATATTTTGCCACACTATGATTATGGTATACTGCTGTACATACAACTAAGGGGGATGGTGTTTGTTTTTAATTGTTTTTAACTTATGACCCAATACCCAAGAAATTAAATAAAGGACGGTTTAAGGACTTAAATGAGGAGATCTAATGACAGGGAGCACTGAAAGCAAAAAAGGGATCACTAAAAATCTAGAAACAGATAAAGGCAAGTCATTTTTTTTGTTTTGATTGGAATGTTTGCTTGAATTATTATTCCACAAAGATTAAATGATTAAACCTATTTTGAAAACTATATCATACCTTTAAATCATATATGTCTGTTTTCCTTCAAAGTAACATTCAAATATGTTGTTATATTGAGGAAGGGGCCTAGAGTCCCGAAACGTTGTATGCTGTTGTTTTTGCACAAATAAAGAAATATTCACTGAAGTAGTGTGCTCCTCTACTCTTTGCCTTGCTTGGATATTGAAGCCCTTGGAGTAGGGGGCTGAGAGGACTGCACCTACCAACTTGTCTGGCTAATGAGCCAACAGCAGTGTGCCATTGTACATTTGGAACTTTTGGTAAAATGGTGTTTACCAGTTCTACATGTAAAATCTCTTTGGATACGTATTTTATCCAGTGTTCTGGGAAATAGTGACCATAATATTTATAATACATTTCAATAAGATCAAACAGGTCGACGCCTCCACAGAATTACATTATTATCTAAAATATTAATAAAATATTTCATGTTATAATCTAAACAGGAAAGTGATTGGGGGGAACAAACTCTTAATCACTGAATTTTCACAGTGTACATTAGAAATTTAGTCTCTGGCATACCAGTAGATGTAGTATACTTATACTAATGTATAAGCTAGGGTCTGTTGGTCTGGGGGGCCCATTTGACAATGGATAGAAAATTGGTTGATGAATAATCTGCAGAGAGTAGTTGTTAATAGGGCTTCATCATTATGGACTAAAGTGCTAAGTGGGGTGCCACAGGGTTCTGTGTTAGAGACGATTCTATTTAATCTATTTATTAAGGATTTGGAAGTGGGTAATGTCAGCAAGGTTTCTGTGTTTGCTGACGACACAAAACTTTGTCAACCATTAAAAGCTTCAGAGAATGTGCAATTGTTGCAGGGGGATCTAGATAGATTGTCACATTGGGCTGCTAAGTGGCAGATGAGATTCAATGTTGATAAATGTAAGGTGATGCATTTTGGACTTAAAAATCGTTGTGCTGCTTATACTATAAATGGCTCTGTGTTAACTGAATCCCTGTTGGAAAGGGATCTTGGGGTTTTGGTGGATAACAAACTTAAATGTAGCAAGCAGTGCCAGGCGGCAACAGCTAGAGCCAGCATGGTATTGTCTTGTATAAAAAGAGGTATGGAATCAAGGGAGGAAAATGTTATTCTCCCTCTTTACAAAGCATTTGTAAGGCCTCATTTGGAATATGTAGTTCAATTTTGGAATCCTGTGTACAAAAAGGACATCTTTGAAAAGGAAAGGGTTCAGAGAAGGGCAACTAAATTAATAAGTGGATTGGGGAAGCGATTGGATAAGTTACAATTATGTACACTAGAGAAAAGATGCTTGCGTGGGGATATGATTACTGTGTATAAATATACTAATGAGCCATACAATAAACTATCTGGGGCATTATTCACCAATAGAACATGTCAGAGGACACACGGACATCCCTTAAGACTTGAAGAAAAGAAGTTTAGGCTTCAAGTTCGGAACTGTCTTCCAGTGGACGTTGTTATGGCAGGTTCATTGGATGGTCTCAAAAAAGCTGGATTAGTTTCTGAAAACAAGTAATATTGCAAGTTACTGGTATTGATACATAAAGTAGAGTTGATCCAGGGAAATTTCCGATTGCCAATTGGAGTCAGGAAGGAATTTTTTTCCCCTTCATAAATTTGGTGGGGTTTTTTTGCCTTCCTCTGGATCAACAGTTAGGCAGGAAATTAGGGTATTGCTAAATGGGTTGGACTGGATGGACATTTGTCCTTTGTAAACAGGTCAGATTGACCCGGTCCATTAAAAAACATCAATGCTGCACACATTTCTGGATGGAAACAGGTCAGTTTTCAGGAAAACCATAGACATTTTTTGGGGAGATGTAATATTGAGCTTTCGGGGGTTAAATGGAGTAAACCTCCCACTTCCCGGTGTTAAATCAGGTTTGCGTGGGGTTAACTCCATTTTTCCGGGGTCCTGTGCCGTTTCCTCTTATTGGCACAGGCGCTTGATGCAAAACAAAAAACGGGTCATTTTTGCTCTACTTTGTAATGCGAAAACTAATGTGATTTCAATGGTGCCATTACCTCCGCGTTCCTTACCTGCCTCATTCCCATGATGCAGTAACTCAGGCTAAGTAAGTACTACATCACCAGAACTCAGCAGGAAGAGGAGCGCGAAGGTAAGTATTGCATCTCCCCCTTTATGCCTATACACTGCATTTTACAAGCAGCAGTTTTTACCTTGAAACGTTTCCATCTTGCTCATTCTCAAAAGTCAATTGCATAAAATAATGGGCTAGGTGGTTTTTAAAAGTTTGTCTGTGGATGAACCTCTAATCTAATATCTAAGCAGTGTGTGGGCACCTGTAGACCAACCCCATTAAGCAAGATTCATAAGTTGTTATAGTCTTCTTCAGGCTTGTCATATATAAAAGCCTCATAGCAGCGAACTACATTTTTGTGCTTGCATTTACGAAGAATGTTGACCTCTTGTAGCTCTGGATTTACAGTGGATGGATTTTCAGAACACTGAAAGGAAATTAAATCATACTTAGCACATACAAATAATTGGTTTTATAGAAACAGGTATGTTAATAAACCTACAATGAAAATAACATAAATAAACTGGTTTGTGCCATAGGGATGGGAAAAGTTTAAACTCACTAGATAAAGCTGCTCATTTCAGCCTTTATACAGAAGGAAGTGAGCACACAGCTATAGTCATGATACAAATAAGGGACACCCAGTACATTTCAAATGTTTGCTGGTGATTTTAGGTGATTTGGCCTATATCCCATCTATTCAATTATTTCCATATTTAAACTAATGTCTATAGTGGGAAGTTATCCTTAAAATGGATAAAGGGCTGCTATATGGTGCTATATGGTGCAAGAAGAGAAAATGAGGTTGAAATAGGAGGGTAAGGAAATGAAAAGTAAGAAATTCCCTTAAATGGTTTACCAGACAGATGCTTCCTGTGTTCAGTCTGTGACAAGGTGCCTCTTTCTTCTTTGGATGACTAAAAATGAAAGGTTACAGTAAAATTGTATAAAACAAACTCATATATAAATAATAATAAACCATAAACGTCCTTGTAGATATGAATGAGACAGAAAGGAAATTATGGATAATGTCCTGTTGTTCTATAACTAGATAGTGTTGTTCACAATGACTTAGGGCTGTTATACAAGAGTTTATATTGTGGGATGATTTACTTGATTTACTGCCCACAATGATGTTTGGTAAAATCGGATGTTGAATAGCCAATCTTGTGGTCTTCAATAGTTGGGCATAATATTGGTAGTTAAATTAACATGCATCTGTATTATTTAGCATCTATCCGATATTTAAGCCCGAAGATCAACAATGCATATTAAACTAGAATGGGAAAGTTTAATTATAAACTTTGAATTTGGCTTGAAAGGGTGAATTTTGGAAGGGAATGTGTGTGTTTGTGCTGCAGATTTTAAAACTCAATAATGCCAATGATGAGGACATTATTGTTTTTTTACTTTACCCTTTAAATATGGCTGTCACATGAATTAAAGGTAGGTCAGTTGGTGTGTGTACTCATTTCAGGTTGGGGGTTAAAAGACTTTTTCGATTATTGGTCAAAATGTTTTTTTACTATACTTACCCTTTAATTATGGTTGCCACATGAATGAATGAGTAGCTCGTTTGGTGTGTGTCAGATTGGAAGTTAAAGGGCATGTCCACCCCCAAAACTATAATCCCCCCCACTACTGGCCCCATTGTGTAGTGTAGTTTAATCCTTACCTTACATCCCAGCTCCATCTGGTTCTGCTATCCCCCCTTAAGTCCAAAAAAACGCCCACCAGGAGTACTGCAGAGTCCATATAGGACCTCCTGTCTCGCCTTCGGGAGAAGTTTGGCAGGCGTACTGCAGCCCTTCTCCCCCTCCCTCTCCCTCCGAGGATTCTCTCCTGCCTAGCGTAAAACCTTTGCATAAACATTCCCCCTGTCCCCCCAGCCCCAACCGCTACATTTTTATTATCAGAAAGTGCCCAAAACATTACTTACCTTCGCTTGTGAAGGTTCTCATTCATCCAGGTCATGGTATATCTGTTGTATTCAATTATATCAACTGGACTTGAAATGTAGTTCTTGAAGACGTTTCGCTAGTCATCCGACTGGCTTTCTCAAAGCTGGGTTAAAATCCGCCAGAAGGAATTACAAGCTTTCACAGAACACATTAATGCGGTAGACCAAAACATTAAATTCACAAGGGAAGAGTACAAACAACAAACTGGCTTTCTTGGACGTGCTTGGTAGAATTTAGAAAATGGTAAACTGGAAGTAGAGGTTTACAGAAAACCAACACACACAGATCAGTATTTATGTTTGACTCCCACCACCCATTAGATCACAAGCTGGGGTCATCAGAACCCTGCAACACAGAGCTGAGAACATCCCCACTAGCACAGAGGCGAAGGCTAAAGAAATGAAACATCTCAGGGAGCCCTAAAAACTTGTGGATATCCAGACTAGGCCTTTGTCAAAAAGTAGAAGAAAGAAAAGAACACGAATACCAACAGTGAAGGGGAAAAAAGCGACAGAGGAAGAACATGGTCATCCATATGTAGCAGGGGTCTCCGAGAAATAAGAATTTTCAAAAAACATCGTACCCTGTCTGTTTAAACCGAACAACCACGCTGACAGCAAATTGGTACTCCGAAAGACCCAATACCAAACACACAAGAAAGCACATCATATATGCAGGCAGTGCAGTGAAGAATGCTCTGATTTGTATGTGGGGGACAAACAGCAACTGCATCAATGTATGGCCCAGCACAGAAGAGCCAATTCCTCGGGTCAGGACTCAGCCGTGTACCTGCATCTTAAGGATAAAGGACATACCTTTGAAGATTGTAATGTTAACATATTGGCGAAGGAACGTGACTGGTTCAAGAGAGGTGTTAAGGAGGCCATTGGTTCGACACCAACTGTCTGCCATGTACAATGCTGTTTTAACACCTTGCTCTGGGCGTTCCTATAACACCTCTTAGCCACTATCCAATCACACCCTTAACACCTGGCTGTGATATGCTAATTGGGATTTTCCAGGGTACATAATTGCCACAGATTCTTGTACAAGTCATTCTGAATTGAGAAAGCCATTTGGATGACTAGCGAAACGTCTTCAAGAACTACATTTCAAGTCCAGTTGATCTAATTGAATACAACAGATATTACTTACCTTCCCTCTTTCCTCTGCTGCACTGAACTCCTGGCAGCCGCGTCTGTGATTGGCTGCTGCCCCTCTGCTTGCATTTTCTCGCAAGCAGAGGGCCTGGCAGTGCGGCGGAGGAAAGAGGGAAGGTAAGTAAAGTTTGGGGCACTTTCTGATAATAAAAATATAGCGGTTGGGGCTGGGGGGACAGGGGGAATATTATATCAAAAAAAAAAATTCAAGGGTGGACATGCCCTTTAAACAAACTCATTTGATTATTGATCAAAATGTATTTTTTGATTTTGATACATTACTAAAATCACATGAATGAAAAGCCTTCCAACCACATCAAGGTAACCCCAGTCTGGAAGGTCCTAACTTCTAACCTTTTTTACTTCAATTACCATTAGCAAACTTTTGCATTTCTCATAGTTGTGCACTGGATCCATACAACAGGCTCTCACTTCCCCCCAGCCCTTTGGCTTTTTAAAATGAGGGAAGAGGCCATCCAGTGCTTTATATTAAAGGCATAGGACCTCCCATAAAAGGGGCATGTTGTGGGTGCTATTACCACATGGAAGCTTGACCAGGCCTCCCAAATAAATACATACAATACAAGGATTGTGGAAGCACTCCAATTAGGTCAATTTACAACTACATTTAGCGGAAGTTCTACTGATCTGGTCAAACATTTATGCAAACATAGAAAAGATAATCAATGCACATTCCTAGGCCCCATACAAAATCATATTATCTGCAAACTGGCATACTTTATAAACAAAGGGGTTTTAGTATACACTAGCAAAATACCCGCGCTTCGCAGCGGAGATGTATTCAAATAACCTTTTTAGTAAGAAAGCAATAATGTATCAAGATTGCTGTAATCACTCGGCACTTGATATATTAAAGAAAGACAATTCAATAAGCTTTACGATAATGCAACACTCATTAACTCTAATTTAATATGATATTTTTTATTCAACTACGAAATTTTGGTGAAAATAACCCCCACCACCCCTCCCCATCCACCCCCAATACCCCCCACTATTCCTCTCTGTCCACCCTCCAAACCCTTCCCCTTACACCTCAGCCAGTCCCCGCACACACCCTGAAATTTTGGTAAAAATCGGTCCAGCCGTTAGTGTGCAGGAGTTCAAAATTCTATTCCCCCCCATTCACCCCCACCCTAAAAAAAATATGTTGTTAACCTTTTACTGGTAAAGGAGTATATGCATACAAAATTTGGTTGAAATTGGACCAACCATATAGATTTGTATAGCTTGTAAGCTATACAAATAAGTCTGTGCAATGTCAGATACTCACCGTTACAGGTGGAATTTCGAAATGAACCCTGCTTAACTTTTGTAAGTAAGGTTCAATGAATGAGCCTGCCAAATTTAAGCCGTCTGCCTCCACGGCAAGTTGGAGAATTAGTGATGAGTGAGTGAGTGAGTGAGGGCTTTGCCTTTTATTAGTATAGATTACTGTGATCACATGAATGAAAAGCCTTCCAACCTCGTCAAGGTAACCCCAGTCTGGAAGGTCCTAACTGAAAGAGATTTTCAGTTTTAAAGGGGTTTGTTTATTTTTAAGGGTGCGATTATTATTAACTGTGGTTTGCAGTCTAGTAAATGTACTAACCTAGCACTATTTATTTCTAGGAGGGTGCCTGTTTAAGTAATTGATCACTTGTGTTTTTGGGGGGGGGGGTTACTACTTACTGCTTGAATAAGGTGGTAGGAATTTTTAAGTAAACTTAAAGCACTGGCAGGGAGATTCAATAAAAGTTCTTATCGCTTAAAATGGTGTTAATTTTGCCCCAACCAATCAGATGTTAGCTTTCAAATATTAAATAAGATCTGATTGGTTGGGGCACAATTAGCACCATTTTAAGCGATAAGAACTTTTATTGAATAACCCTGTGGGTTTCTAAATTAAATACTTGTGTTCAACTGCATTGTTACCTGTAGGGTGGGGGCTGGTAAGAGACAAAAGAAAGGCATTTTTTAATTTTCTCTCTGATTGGATGGGGGTGTAGATAATTGGTTTAAATTGGCTAAGGACTGTTGAAACTTTAGTTTTGAACCACACATAAGTTCTTCCTCCAGAGCAATCCAGCTCCCAGAGCGATTCATTTGAAAAGGGATTTTCTGTTTTAAAGGGGTTTGTCTGTTTTTAAGGGGTGCATTAAGAAACAAAAGCATTTAAAACAAGAAAGGGGTTAAAAACAAGACTGCTGTTTCTCTTGTGTGTATTGCTGTTTTCTCTTGTGTATTGCTGTTGATGTGTATTTTGTTTAGTATGGACAGTTTTGTTGGGGCCATGCAATGTGCATCTTGCCGCATGTATGGGATCTTAGAGCAGCCGCCCCAAGGGACCTATGTATGTGTCAGATGTGAGTGGGTTGCCCATTTGGAATCTGAGGTCCAGAATCTAAAGGGAAACTTGCAGCATTGCAGGGCTCAACAAATCTGGGGGAATTGCAGATACTGGCAGGGGCCAGTAAACTAGAGGGTGAAAATGGGGCAGATAGGGTGGTAAAGGAAGATAGATTTGTAAGGGTCACCAGGGGAAGTAGGGGACGGAAGGATAGCGACGCTTCTTTCAAGCTGGTTGATCCTAACAGATTTGCCGTTTTAGTCAAAGATGTGGAGGACGATGGCTCGGAAGTAGAATGTTTGAAACGGGCCTTTCCCTTGAGCACCCAGGGGACTGCCATCTCTAATACAAGGGGGCTAGGAAGAATAGGCAGGTGGTAGTGGTAGGGGACTCCATTATTAGAAGGATAGATAGGGTAATCTGTTGCCAAGACCCTACATGCCGAACAGTGTGTTGCCTGCCTGGTGCTAGTGTTCAACATGTAGTGGATCGTGTAGACAGATTATTGTGTGGGGCTGGGAGTGACCAGGCGGTCTTGGTTCACATTAGTGCCAATGACAAAGTTAGAGGTGGAGGTGAGGTCCTTAAAATTGATTTAGTTTGATTGATTTTGATTGAGTTAGGGGCCAAGTTAAAAGTAAAGACCTCAAGGGTAGTGATTTCAGAAATAGCCACGTGCTATGCTAGGGAGGTAACAGGAGATTAGGAGTATAAATGCGTGGCTAAGAGGGTGGTGTAAGGAGAAGGGGTTTGGGTTTTTAGAGAACTGGGCAGACTTTTCTGTTGGCTACAGGTTCTTTGGTAGAGACGTATTGCACCTCAATGATGATGGTGCAGCTGTTTTGGGGAGAAGATGGATAGGGGGTTAATGGAGATTTTAAATTAAGTATGGGGGGAGGGTACGTTGAACTACACAGGGGTAGATAGAGAAGTTAGGGATCAGGGGGCTAATGACACAACTGAGGGAGGAGACAGCATAGAGAATATGGCATGTATGCCCAAGTATGGAAGTAAATCAATTGATAATCTAAAATGTATGTTTACAAATGCAAGAAGTCTGGCCAGAAAAACTAGGGAACTAGAACTAATAGCTTTAAATGAAAGGTATGATGTGATCGGTATAGCAGAAACATGGCTAAATGATTCACACAACAGGACAGTAAATATTGAAGGATACTCCTTATTTAGACATAACAGAGTTAATAAGAAAGGAGAGGGAGTATGTATGTATGTTAAACAGGAATTGAAGCCAAATCTAGAAGATGGAATAGAGAGTTATAAACAATATTTCAGAAACAATATGGGTAAAGCTGTGTAACAGGAAGCAAGAAGGTGGGTAAATTAATTGTTGGTGTATGTTATAAGCCACCAAATGCCAGGGAGGAGGTGGAAATGAATCTCGATATGCAGTTGGTGAAGGCTGCTGGTATGGGGCATGTTTTGGTTATGGGGGATTTTAACTATCCTGACATAGATTGGAGTAAGGGAACTGCCAGCACCTCAAAGGGTATAAAGTTCTTAACTTTCCTATATGAGCGTTTTCTTTCACAGATGGCTGAAGTTCCTACTAGAAAGAATGCGTTTTTGGATCTAGTGATATCTAATAACCCTGAGCTCATTTTGGAAAGGAAGGTAATGGGAAGCTTAGGGAATAGTGATCATAATATAGTGTTATTTAATATAAGTTGCAAAAAACTAAAGTGCACTGGTTTAACAAAAACTTTTAACTTTAGGAAAGCTAATTTTATGCTGTTAAAGGAATCACTACTACTCATAGACTGGGGGAAATTGTTTCTAGGTAAAGATACTGAGCAGATGTGGAACACTTTTTTTTTTATAACATTTGTTTTTTATTGAAATATTTTAGTAGTTACATTTAAAATGTTGTCATAATATAATATACAAAACAGGTAGTGCAGGTAATGCAATGAGACGTATCATACATCCTGTTAAATATACGATCGAACCTTTATAAACATTATATAAAGCACAGTAACAATTAAACAGATATCTCGTCATTTAATACATAAATTGTAATCTCTTTGTCGTATTGATTTAAGTCATTTTTAGGTACTTATGTGAATTCCTTTGTATATCAGATAGTATTTTTCTTGTATATTTTACGCTCTATCATCCAAATACCAATATTCCCATTTTTTATAGAAGGCTGGAAACTGATGTTGGGATATAGCATAAGCTTTTTCATAAGCCATGTAGTCTGATAATAAGTATATGATCTCTTTTGTTGTAGGTGTATTGTGGGTCTTCCAATATTTAAGGATCAGTCTTTTGAGAGCCATGCAGGCATGGTAGATTATGGTTGCCATATGCTGTGGGTAAGTAGTTAGACCTATGTTTAGTAAGGCCAACGTTGGCCTGATCGGTATTGCTGTATTGAACATATGGTTTAGGAATTTAAACAACCTATACCATCAATTTCTTATTTTGCTACATGACCACCAGATGTGTAGGTATGAACCAATGGCTGTGCATCCTCTCCAGCATGTAGGGGATTCATTTCTATATCATATGGTGTTCTATAATATTTGAGTAATATTTTTCTATCCGTTTCCCAGGCTGAGAGGGATCTTGAAAGTTTGAATGGTGTTATTAGTGAATTATTCCATTCCTCTACTGTTATATAAATTTGTAATTCCCTTTCCCATCTTTTCATACATGGGAGAGTGATAAATTTGTCTTTGTCATTTAATAGGTTATAGAATTTAGGTGTTTTATTTATTTCTTTATTATGTTTTTTAATGAGGCTCCTTGTTTGGTAAAACTTTAAAAAATTGGATTGTGGGATTCCAAACTTTTCCCTGAATTTATTGAATGTAATAATTTTCCCCCCTTCAAAAAAATCTTCAATATAGATTTTTCTTCTCTCTTGCCATTTTTTAATAGAATTTGATAGATCTGGGATACATAACTGTATACTTGAAATATCTATGTATCTTGCTAGTGTTTGTTTTAGTTGATGTTTTTTGATGATTTCTTTCCAGATTTTAATTGTATTCTCAACAGTATCTAATTGGAAAGGCCCTATTTTGGGATTGAATATCAATGCTCCTATCAGTGAAGTCATAGATTCTTGTGTTATACTTTTTTCTTCAATATCTACCCACTTTTTTTGGTTGTTTTTTTCTGACCAATAGTATCTGGATTGGTCCATTATAGCTGCATAATAGTAATCTTTAAAGTGTGGGTATGCTATTCCACCTGTTTTCTTTGTTTTAGTCATTGATAGTGCATTGATTCTGGGTTTGCCCTTGGGCCACATGAAGTTGTTTATTATTTTATTTAGTGTTGTAAAAAAATTATTTGGTATATGTATTGGTAGTGTTCTATATTTGTATAAAAGTTTAGGGAGTAGCATCATTTTCAGTATAGTTACTTTGTTTATCCATGATAAATATCTGGCACTCCAGTCCTCTAGGTATTTTTTAAATTGTTCTATTAGTGGTTCAAAATTATTTTTATTTAAGGACGTGGTTTCTTTAGTTAGTTGTATTCCTAGATATGAAATTTGTTGTTGCTCTATTTTGTATGGGTATCTCGCTTTCAGGAATAGTTTAAGTGGTTTGGGGATATGTATTGGTAGTATTGATGACTTATTTTTATTGATTTTATAATATGAGACATTTCCAAATTGTTTCAATATTTCCTGGTGGTGTGGTTTGGATTTTATGGGATTTGTTGATATGATGATAACATCATCCGCATATAATCCAATTTTGTGTTCTGAGTTCCCTATCTTTGCTCCCGATATATAATTATTTTGTCTTATGGTTTCTGCCAATGGTTCGATGGCTAAGTCGAAAATTAGTGGGGAAAGTGGGCAGCCCTGTCTTGTTCAATTTGTCAATTTAAAGGAGGGTGATATCATGTTTGCTATGAATACTTTTGCTGTGGGGTTAGCATATAGGGTCATTATTGCTTTTTTGATCCAGCCTGTTATGTTATATTTTTCTAATGTATTATCTAAATATGTCTAATTGATGCGATCGAACGCCTTTTCGGCGTCTAGGGAAATTAGTAGGGTTGGTATTTTTTTGTTAATTGCCCAATTTATGATGTTGATTAGTTTTGTGGTGTTGTCACCTGGTTGTCTCCCTTGGATAAAGCCTACTTGGTCCGGTGAAATTATATCTGGTAGGTATGGTTGGATTCTTAGTGCTATAATTTTGGAATATATCTTTATATCCGAATTTAATAGGGAGATTGGTCTGAAGTTTGTGATTTGGTCCATGTCTTTATCTTGTTTGGGTATTGGTATTAGGATTGCTTGGGTCATTTCTTCAGGGAAATTTCCTGCTTCTATTGCTGTATTATAGACTCTTTGTAGGTATGGGGTAAGAATGTCTAAGTATGCTTTATAATATTCATTTATGAATCCATCTTGGCCTGGTGTTTTATTGTTTGGGAGAGTGAGTATAGCATTATTTATTTCTGATGTTTGAATAGGATGGTTCATCTGTTTAAGTTGTTCTTGTGTTATTTTCTTTAGGTGGATCCCTTCCAGAAATGTATTAATATCTGAGTTGGTTGGATGTTTGATGGTGGTGTCGTTTTTTATGTTGTAGAGTGTGGAGTAGTTGTGAGCAAATTGATCGGCTATTTGTTGTGGGTTATAGATTTTCCCATTATTTTTATTTGTTATTTAAGATATTTTAGTTTTAGAAATATGTTTTTTTAATTTGTTGGCTAGTAATTTGTTTGTTTTTGGGCTTTGTGTGTAATAGTTTTATGTTAAGTCTGCGTATATATTTGTCAAATTCGTACATATTATGATGATGTAATTTTTGTTTTATTTGTTGTAGCTGTTCATAATTCTCTTTTGTTGGTTTGTTTTTATGTAATTCTTCTTGTTGATTCAGTTGTTTACATAGTTGTATTCTTACTTTATTTCTTTCTTTCATCAGGTTTGAGGCTATTTTGATGAGTAGTCCTCTCATGTAGGCTTTGTGTGCGTTCCATAATGAGAAGGGGGAGATTTGATCTACATCATTCAAGGTAAAGTATTCTTCAAGATTTATTTTTATTTGTTCCTTTATTTTGGGTATACTTAACAAGTAGGGGTTTAATCTCCATAAGTTGAAGTTGGGAGAAGAATTTTTTTCTATAATTTCAATTATCAATGGTGCGTGGTCTGAAATAGTTCTATTCCCTATATTCGCTTTTTTTATGTTTTGTAGTAACCATTTGCCTGTGAGAATCATATCTATTCTGGAGAAGGTGTTATGGGATTTTGAGTAATACGTGAAATCTTGATCTATCGGGTGTAATACTTTCCATGAGTCGTATAATTCTTCTGTACTTAAAATTTTTCTTATTTCCATATCTATCTTGGATTTGTTTTGGCTTGTTGTATCTATTGTGTTGTCTAATATGGTGTTAAAGTCCCCACATATCAGTGTATTTTGTTTGTGGTATTTTTGGGTTATGTTAATAATATTTTGTATACATTTTTTTTGTCTTGTGTTGGGTGCGTAGATGTTTGTTATGAGATAATGTGTGTTGTTGATTTTACATTCTAAGATAATGTATCTTCCTGACTTGTCTATTGTCTTTTTTATTTCCTGAAAGGCTATTGTATTTTTAATTGCTATAGATACTCCCCTTTTTTTCTTTTGAAAAGGTTGCATGGTAGATATTTGTATAGTCCTTATGATGTAGTAGATGGATGTGTTGTGATAGCAGGTGAGTTTCTTGTAGGCATACTATATCTGGTTTTATTTGAGTTATTTCTTTCCATAGAGAGTGACGTTTGTATGGTGTATTGAGTCCCCTTATGTTATATGATATTATCTTAAGAACCATTATACTTTGAGATTTTGGTATATATTGTTCTTATAGGAAATCCACATGACAATTTAAAGGCCTTGATATCTGTATTTAGAGATATAAACTTAAACAATATAAACTTAAACAATATTAAACTATGTACAATATAATAAAAAGTAGTACAAAAGAGCATCACATTTGCTCGGGGAAATTCCCTTGCTTTCAATGTGATTCTTTCTTATAGGTATTGGGGACCAATTCCCTACTATTCTTTTGTTGTATATTCTTTAGTCCATCTTTTGGTGATAATCCCTTTCTTTCCCTTCTCTTTTTTCCTTTTCCCTCCCTTTTTCCTTTCTCTCTCTCTTTTCTCTCTTCCCTTTTTCCCCTTCTTTCTTCCTTCATTCTCCCTCCTCCCCTTAATTTCTTGCGTCCTCTGTAATCTATCTACAGTATTTTCCCCTTCCTCCCTGAAATTTTGGGGTTCCATATTCATACTTATATTTTCGAGATATGTGTATTTAAGTTCCCATAGTTAATCTGCATAGTGTGATGTTTACGTTTCTGAGAATATGTGGGCACATCCATAGCCAATATAACATCTTATTTTGTATCTAAATGTATCTATGCATATCTATACCTATTTATTCCTCTTCTTTCTTTTCCCATGTATGTAGTCATTTTAATCTAACACTTTGCGCTTAAGTACATACATGCACACATATAACCTTTATATCTAACACAGAAAACACAGTTTCTTTCTTCTTCCTTTTTCCCCTCTCTGAAGTTTTATGTTTCCATATGTAATCTTCAACACACGTATGAACATATAAACATAACCTGCGCAATGCGTGTATTGCGGGTACCTACTCATATATCCATTTTTAATGTACCATCCTTGTACCCAAGTATATACATGCTTATATATAATCCTTAGGATTATGCGAGAAAAAAAAACAAAAAAAACCCATATAATCACTTTCAGCATAACCTTTTACTTTTAAGCACATGCATGCACCTGTATAACCTTTAGATTTAGCACAGAAAACCCATTAGTGTTCCTATGTCTTATTTATGATTATATATTCCTTTTTTCTCAAGGTTATTAGTATTTTGTCTCAAGTACATATAAGCACATATATAACCCTACATGTATGTAGTCATTTTTAGTATAACACTTTGCGCTTAAGTACATACATGCACACATATAACCTTTATATCTAACACAGAAAACACAGTTTCTTTCTTCTTCCTTTTTCCCCTCTCTTTCACCGATATCTGATATGTCTTTTTTGATATCGTTCATTAGTATGGTGAAATCGGTTATTAGTGCCTTGTGTTGCGAGGTGAATAATTCTTTCAAGGTTGATAATGTTATTGGTTCTTTTGTATTGTTAGTTGTTTCTTCAGTTATGTCTTCTTGGTTTACCATTTCAGGCCCTGATGAATGTGGGCTATCTGGTATATAAGTCATGTCCGTTTGTGGGTCATTTGTGTTGGTTTGAGAGTCTTTTATCTGTGTTTTAGTCTTGGTATTTTGTTCAGACTCACTAACCTTTTTGTTATTCTTTTTTGCAGGTGTTGGTGTCACTGCTGTGTCCGGCACTGGACTCGTCCTGGCAGCGTGAGTGTCTTCATGCGCTCCGGCGCCATCTTGGATCATTTTCCCAGGCCTTTCCTCAGCCTCAAAGTAAGCAGTTAGTTTTTTGGGTTTATCCTTCTGTCTATCGGCTTTTCCTCTGGCCATCTCTTTTCCTGCGCTTTCCCCTGTGTTTTGGTTCAGCGGCTCGGTTTATTTGGGCAGATTGTCACGGCTTATAGCAGGTATTGTTACGGAGTTCAGACCAACAGCATCCGCTCTCCTTCCTTGCAGGCCATGCCCCTAGATGTGGACCACTTTTAAAGGGATATTAAACTATTACATTTCTAAATTTGTACCTGCATGGCTTAATGCTCAGGGAAAAAGGGAAATGGAAAAAAAGAAAAAGGCTTTTAAAATTTTGAAATCAGAGGGAAAAGAACAGTCTTACAGGGAGTATAAAAGCTGTAATAGAGAGTGCAAGAAAGCAATTAAAAAGCAAGTCCAGCCCCAAAATGAAAACTTATATGCAGGTAAATCACCCCCCAAACCCTAAACGGTAAAAGTTTGAAATCTGAAATATATAAGTCTAACCTGAAATCCTGCACAATGTCCTGTTTCCCCTGTTTCTGCTTCCTGGTTCTTCCAGTTAGCAACTGTCAGTTATGGATTTGACAGTTGACATCACAGCCAATGACTGAATGTTAATCCCCTGTCTGCCTCTTCTGAGCATGACCAGGCTCAGTACAGGCTCAGTTCAGGTTTCTAAATTGCTCAGTTTCCATGATGCATCCAGAAGCATATCAGGCATACAGTAATGAATTCCGGGGACAAACTATGATATATCAAGATATTTTAAAGAGGCCATTCTTTCTAAAATATGTTCTTATGAGGGTGGAGTTGTTCTTTAAACTAGCTAAAATTGAAAATGAAATACGGATTGCTGAAAAAAGCAAGTCCAACCGAAAAATGTTTTCTAAGTATATAAATTGTAAAAAGATGAGGACTGAGAATGTGGGACCATTAAACAATGGGGCTGAGATGGTTGTAGAGGATGCCAAAAAGGCTAATCTGCTAAACTGTTTTTTTACATCGGTTTTCACTATAGAGAATCCTAGACCTTGCAGCACGGATTGTAATAATATGCAGGGGAGAAATAAGGAGTATTCGCATTGGCTGACGGAGGATATGGTACAGAAACAATTAGACAAAGTTAATATCAATAAAGCCCCAGGACCAGATGGATTGCATCCTCGGATTTTAAAAGAGCTTAGTTCAGTTCTATCTAGACCACTGTTTCTCATCTTTTCAGATTCACTTTGGCATGGGGATGTGCCACTGGATTGGAAAAAAGCCAATGTAATTAGTGATGGCCGAACTTCATAAAGTTTGGTTCATTTTTGAACTTTTGAAATTCAGTAAAAGTTCCCATTAGTCAACGGGGGAATGATAGTTCATAAAGTCCGGGTGATTTACAGCTAAACTAACAATGGTAACTTACTGTAAATGACTGTGGCACCTGGGAAATGGTCTGGGGATCATGCAACTATCACCAAAACATGAGCGGGCAGTTGTCGGGTTTTGCACAAGCTTCATTTGAGCTTTACGGCCAATTCGAGGGTTACCGAACAATATTTTTGAGGGTTCACCGAAAACAAACTATACATTCTAGGGTTAGCGAAAACGATCTATACACTCGAGGGGTTCCCGAAAATGAAAGATACTTTTGTGGAATACCAAAAATCGAAGGCTATATTCGAGGGTTAGCGAAAACAATTGTACATTCGAGAGTTATCGAAAACGAACAATACTTTCGAGGGTTAGCGAACGTTACATTCTTGGGTTAGGGAACAGTCCGTAAACTCAATAATTATCTAATCTACGATAATTATCGAAAATACAGCCATGAATCCGGAAAAACTAACTAGTTCATCCGAACTCATAAAGTTCGGCTCAAACTCGGTTTCGAGTTCGGTTTTGTGTCCATCTCTAAATGTAATACCAATATTCAAAAAAGGTAGTTGTTCACAGCCTGGTAACTATAGACCTGTAAGCCTAACATCAGTGGTAGGGAAGGTGCTGGAAACTTTGTTATGAGATCATATCCTTGACTTTGTCTCCAGAACTGATTTTATTAGTAGTAGTCAGCATGGATTTATAAGAAATAGATCATGCCAGACAAATTTAATTGTTTTTTATGAAGAAGCGAGTAAGAATTTAGATTCAGGCACAGCAGTGGATGTGGTATACTTGGATTTTGTGAAAGCTTTTGATACTGTGCCACATAGGCGACTAATGTATAAACTGAGGACTGTTGGCCTAGAAGAAACATTTGTGCATGGATAGAGAATTGGTTATTGGATCGCAAACAGAGTGTGGTGGTAAATGGAGCTACATCTATGTGGGCTAAAGTTTTAAGCGGAGTGCCTCAGGGTTCGGTAAACGTTCATTTTTGGTAATCCTCGAAAGTAACGTTCTTTTTCGGTAACCTTCGAATTTGTTTTTCTGTTTCCGCTAACCCTTGAAAGTATCGTTCACTAACCCCTTGAATTGGCCGTAACCCTCGAATGTAGCTTGCGCAAAACCAGACAATTGCCCACTCGTGTTTAAGAAGTGTTTTAACAAGGTTTGGTGATAGTGACATGTTCCCCAGACCATTTCCCATGTACCACAGCCATTTACAGTAAGTTACTATTGTTAGTTTAGCTGTAAATCACTCAGACGTTTCGAACTATCACTCCCCCATTGACTTTAATGGGTCCGAATTTGAACTTTCAAACTTTATGAAGTTCGGTCATCTTTATTCATTTGCAACATTGTTTCCAAGTAAAGGTAGCTGAGTTCAGGCTTTGTACTCACCACAATGTTACAAATTACAGCAGCAGAACAAGGAGAGCAGTTCTAACACAGCAAGTAAAATCAGGGAGATGCTAGGGAGAACACTGGGCGCCCTGGTTTACCATAGGTGCGCTAGCACTTTGCCTAGGTAACCTATGCCTAAAAACGGCCCTGTTGCTTGGAACTGAAAGTGAAAATAATGATATAGGAAATTAAAGAATCAGCCTTTTAAAAAATGCTGAACAGGCAGCTAGCTGATAATCTCTCGCCCTCTCTCATGTATCTTTTGTTATCATTCTTTTTATTATTTGATTGTAGTTTTTGTAAAGAAGGAAAGGGACGTTTTGGTAATAAAATCATAATTTTGTGATGAAGGAAATGAGGAATAAAGGTCAGAAGAAAAGCAACAGACTCACTGCTATCTGTAGTTCATTCTAAAAAGAACACAAAAGGGATACATAAACATTGGCTTATTAGGCTGGGCACACACTGTACCAATCACAGATGATGGACAGAGTCTGTAAAATTCCATCTGTCATCTTTAAATATTAAATATGTGGCTACACACATTCCCTATTATAGGTAAGTATAGGGAAGAATGTTCAGGGATGCTACACACCTAATGATTGTGGTTCCCTATGCTACTTTACAGTGAGCTGACTGTTCCCAAGGCCAACTGCGAAAACTTTTCAGCATTGGAAATGTTTGGTTTACCAGCACACACATGGCTAAAAAAGGGGCGAACCTGTCAGCTGTAAAACTGCAGGGCCCTGACCCCCTGACACACCACCTCCCCAGTGCACAAGACACATGAAATCATATTATTATTATAAGCCTCCTTGTGTGTGTGTATGTGTGTGTGTATATGTATTTCACTGCAGTTCCTATGGACTCACCAATAGAGGGAGATTCCCTGCAGTTTCAATTGATTCACCACTAGAGGGAGAAATGTAAGAAACACACATGGAGGCATGGAGACCAACAGCAGATAAGGTAGATTCCTTTGATGGGGGTTTTCACAGAAGGCGGCTCTGCCACAGAGGGGGGACTCTGCCACAGGGAAGATTCTGCCACAGAGGGGGGGGACTCTTTCACAGGGGGTTCTACCAAAGGGGGACTCTGCCACAGGGGGGATGGCTCTACCACAGAGGGGGAGGACTCTGACACAGAGGGGGGACTCTGACACAGGGGAGGACTCTGCCATGGGGGAATTTGCCACAGAGGGGGGGACTCTTCCACAGGGGGACTCTACCACAGAGGGGAAGGGCTCTGCCACAGAGGGGGGACTCTGCCACAAAGGGGACTCTGCCACAGAGGGGGGACTCTGCCATAGGGGGTTCTCTTCCAGAGGGGGAGGACTCTGCCAGAGGGAGGGACTCTGCCACAGGGCGGGACTCTGCCACAGGGGGGACTCTGTCACAGGGTGGGACTCTACCACAGAGATGGGGCTCTTCCACTGAAACAGGCACTCTGCCATGGGGGACGCTGCCACAGAGGTGGAGGGACTCTGCCAGAGGGGGGATTCTGCCACAGAGGGGGTCACGCTGCCATGGGGTGACTCTTTCATGGGGGGTACTCTGCCACAGGAGGTACTCTGAGACAAGGGGGGACTCTGCCCTGGGGGGGGGGGCTCTGGGCTTCTAGTGCCCATTATTGTAAAGGGATTAATGTCTAGTTAGTAACATAAAATATCAGTAAATATAATATAAAGAGCAGGAAAAATCTTTAACACAGAAGCAGTTGCATACAAAGAAAATGGTGCCCTATGAATTTCAATGGGAAGAAAAGACAACTACAGTAAGTTGTTCATCAGCAATAGTTTGTCGCCATGCTTTCTTCTTCTCCATTTCGCGCTGCCAAAATGTTCTCCTGTTTAGAAACATTTAAATCTTGTTTAAATGAAGAACCTGCCAATATAAAACAATGTTGACGGAACCTTTTTGATCCTTAACATTGAGGAGCTACAGCACGTACAGTTTTTATTTGCCAGTTTAGTCCTGGACTATTCCTGTATTAAAGATAGTGCTGAAGCCAGAAGGAAGACAGAATCAGTTTTCTTTGGGCCGGTGCTCCTCACAGAAACAATAATGGGAGGTAGGAATAACCAGTTCCTGGCCCAAGTACTTTTTCATTTTAACTGATTTAAAAAAACAAAAAACTTTATACATACAATAGTTCTCCTTTAAGGCATACTCCATTTTATACTGTAAAATCCCAATTTATTGGTAGTATGTTGTTTGCACTGGGAATGTGTAGGGTGTTAAGGGATAGATAACATACAGTATGCCAACATACTCATCTTCATTCATTATACAAAGCTTGCTAAAAAGCCAAAGCAGAGGAATTGCGCATATTAATGATGTCCAGAATCCTTAATTTAACACCTGCAGAGTCACTGTTTATGGGCTGTGGAAACAATCCAAGATAAGGGGGTCAATCAATTAGACATAATTATTTAGTGGTAAGAAATTCAGAGTTTATAAAACTAATTAGGAGCTAATTACGCAAACATGGCCATTTGCCAATTTTATCTGTGAAGGTGACAAATGGAATATAATTAGCTGTTAATGGACATATTTATGATAACAATCTGTAGTTTACAATGCACCATGGTGCCATTATCGTTAGTGTGTGTAGCGCATTTCCAAATGTTCACCATTGGCCTTGCAATCGTTTGGAAATGGACAAAAATTTCCCTCGTCCGCAGTTGTTTTACCTTTAAATGAATTATAGGGAGTTGGCCACAGCTGAAAGAATCTGCAGCTTTAGGCTGGGTACACACCATCAGATATTTCTGGCCGACAGACCCATAATGTGTGCGTTGGGCACGACTGTGCTCGGTTGTCTATTCGTCCGGATCGGACAAATGGGCGATCGGGCCTGTTGGTAAATCACGGATAGGGAACCACATGATCGGTTGCGCCAACTGTCGGCCTTGGCCACTATTGCTGCGACTGACAGATATTTGTCCCAGCCAACTACTACTAGTTGTGAGTGCTCCATCGCGACAAAAACTTGGCTGGCGTGTACCCAGCCTTACGTAGGGAGAACGCTCGGGACTGTGTGTAGAGGGATCTTTAGAAAATGACAGAGAGAATGTGCAAGATTCTTTAAAGATCTTTCAGGTGGGTCTCCAGCTTTAGTGAGCCACATCTACTCAATCTGTTTATCAATGGATTTGTCTGTGTGTTTGCTATTGTCAAAAAAACTGTAGAGATAATTCACAATTCCTTGTTAAAATCGTCCAGTTAAGAGGCAGATAAGATTCAGTGTTGATAAATGTGGTGCAATTGGGGTTGTAACTTATATTATAAATGTGTCTGTGCCAAGTGAATCTCTGTTGGAAAAGGATCCAGGATAACACTATCTATGTAGACATTTTAGAAATGTGACTTTCCATAGTTGAATCTGTAAAACGTCTAAAACAATGTTTTCAGTCAGTGGTTCCCATGGTGCAACTCGGTGCAAAGAAGATCAGGTCAGGTGGTTCTCTGGACATCAATTGCCAGGAGAATGAAACTTTTTAAAAACTGCATGCTGCTGCACCAAAAACTTTAGTGAAGCCTGTGACTGTCCGTCTGAGACTAGGAGGATTTTTTAAAGTTTATATGTGTGTGCCATGTGGCCCATGATGGGGGGAATGGATGAGGGGTGTTATGGAGACTATCTGGGGGTCCCACACACACAAATTCCTCTTAATTGATATAAGATTTTGCCCATATCTAATATCTGCAACCTCAGGCTCAGTGTAAAAGAGAGAGTAAGATATAATATATATTATATGTATTTACTTGTGTACAAAATAGGCTTTATTTATAAATTGTTTAAATAATAAATTGTTTATTATACAATATAAATTTATTATTAATGTATTTATAAATCAAAAATCATCCTATATAATAAAAGCCTAACTGCTGCATCCAAGCTGCCGTGCGTGTGTGGCACTGCAGTTCCTATTGACTCACCACTAGAGGGAGATGGTAAGATTGTCTCTGCAGTTCCTACTGACTCACCATTAGAGAGAGAAACACAGGAAACATGAACAGAGGCAGAACACAGCAGTTACACAGAGGCATGGACACAGACCGCAGGTAAGGTTGCTAGGGACACTAAATTTTCAAGCGAGGCACTACCCCTGACGGCAGAGCGGAACACCCAACGAACAGCCATTTCGGGCGAGAATCATCTGTGTGTATGCACTCAGTCAGGGATCGTTTGCCGATTTGCCAGGCAGATCAACGAATGACCCTCGACCGAGCGCATACACATGAACCGTGTACCGCTCTGCCATTGGGGGTCGTGCCTCACTCGAAAATCGAAAGTGTGTACGAGCCTTTATAGGAAACTGGACTTTTGATAGAGGAGAGATTCTTTGGCACATGGGGGGGGCCTTTGGGACAGAGGGGGGACTCTGGATTTGGGACAGAGGGGGGACATTGGATTTGGGACAGAGGGGAGGACAATGGATTTTGGACAGTGGGGAACGTTTGGAATGCTGAGGAGGGATTCTGGCCTTGGGACACTAAGGGGCACTCTGGGCTTCTAGCGCCGTTAATGTAACAGGCTTAATGCCTAGTTTAATATATTTTCCTGGGTGTGTTTTGTAGTGGGTGGGGCTGCTTGTGTGAGGGGTTTAAGGAGGCAAATGATCTGTACCTACAGGCTTCTGATACCCAAATCCGGCACTGTCAATACTTGTTTAGTCTGTGTATCATTTATTGTCTTTATTCATCACTTAAGACCCATAGTGAGTGCATTTGTCTAGGACCTACCCAGATGTATTAACATACAGAGTACAGTAAATTAAGATTAACTATTAAACAGTAAAAAGACTTATGATTATCCATTAATCTTACGCAACTTATATTAGTGTATGTTGGTTTATTAGTTTTATACTGGTATAGGGGTTTTAATTTTATTCAGTGCTAAAACTGCCAACTAGCCAGATTTCTAGCTTGTTGTTTTAAGATTTCATTAGGAAATTGTGTTTCCAATTTTTTTCCTTTGGATTTAGTACAGCATTAAAGGTCCATCCTCTTTGTTTTCTTACATAATGCACTTCCTTATTTTGAATAGTGGAGGAAGTCAAATGCTGAGAACCGGACCTGAAATCTGCCTCCTCAAAGGCTGTGGAAAAGGGAAAGTAAGCATTGCCAACATTTATAGGATATAGCTTATCCTACAATAGTTGGCATTGCTGATCTATGATTTTTAGTGTCATAGAAAGATGAAAGAACCATATTTCCTGAAATAGTGTGCTATTCCTTTGCAGACAGCATATTTTAATGGATCTCGTACATTAGAGTTTTATTTTATATACCCAACTTAAGTGTACTCACACTGGTTTAACCTGTATCCTCTATAACTTAATAGCAAACTTTATAGCACAACTAATCAATTCCAAGAACTGTTTGTAAAAGAACTCTCACATGCAGAGGTAGCTTGGTCAAGCAGTCAGTTATTGTCTGTGACTTCATCCACTACGACCATTATTAAATGCTGTTGCTGAAATAAAAAGGAAGATAGGACAAGAAGCTGTAGTTCTTTGTTCAGGGACATCAGGCATGTGTGTTACCACTGATGTCTTGAGGTTTTGGGGGTCGGAAAGGTCAGCATAGATTTTTGTATGGTGGATGGGCATCCGTTTAAAGCAAGTGAATTTAGTTATGAATAAATCTCCAGCTTTATCCAGGAATTCGATGTTTTGAAAGAATATAAAGAATTGTATTTATGATTTGCAGTAAAATCTTGAATACGGTTCAAGCATATTGAACTAGAAAACACATTTGCAAAGCAAATAGGATCAATTTTTAATACATTTGATCCATGTAATTTGAATTATTTTTATTAAAAATAGAGTTATGGTGTAGGTTGAAAATCGACACATCTCCATTAGAGATGGGCGAAACTGCTAAAATCCGTTCCGCCTGTGGATTCGCGGATTTTTGAAAAAAAAAATTTAAGTCAAATGGGAGAAAAAAATCTGCACAGATCCGTCTAAATATAAGGTAAAACAGCAATGGTAACTTACTGTACATGGCTGTGGGACCTGGGAAATGGTCTGGGGAACATGTACATATACCCAGAACTAAAAAAACAATAACTTTCCTCATAATCGCACTTTTTTGCCGAGCTTCCGCATTCTATTTTCGAGCCGCGTTCGATATTTTTCAAAAATTCGAGAATTTTCAAATTTTCTAGGAATTTCCGAGTATTCAAGGGAACAGACCAATTTAATTGTAACCAATTCTGATTGAAAAAGAATCTTGAAAAAGAATCTTATTGGTTAGTATACCAATCAGATTCTTTCTAAAATTGTATCCAATCAGAATTGCTTACAAATAAAGGTGAAGTTTTAAAACCCTAAAGCTTGAAGCCTGTTATTTGCAGTGTATATGTTTTCAAAGACTGTGGCACCATGCTGAAAGGCCACTGATGTGGAGCTCCGCTAATGGAGGGGTAGGTGAACCCTCCCCTTAGTCTATTTTCTATATAGGTTATGGAGCGCTAAAGTCAGGGAACATCAATTTGAAAGTTGAATAATTATAGAAAATTCAATAATCATTAAAAGTTCGGAAGTTCAAAATCCGGAATAGTTCGGGTCCATTCAAATTGTCAAAGCTTGTGTTCAAGTTTGGGTCTAGTCCATCTCTAGGCATGAACTTCCTACTGTGCTTCTTCAGAACCCCCCCCCCCTTAACAATCCTGCACTTACCCCTGGATTTAGAGCATTCCAATGGGCAAAAGGCACGTACAGCGCCTGAAGTGCACGAATGGGGGGGGCTACATAGCACTGGCTGGCGCATCATTTTGACATCCATATCACTGTCTTGGTCCTCCAGAATTGGTTCGTTAATTAACGAACGTTCAGCGTTAATTTATGGCCGCGGTCGTACATTATCGATTATGCACTGTATCGCTAAACTGCAATACTAAAAGGCCTAACACAAAATTTGTAGCAAAAACTTATGGGGGGGGGGGTTAATGAATACAGGAGTAGTTAACAACTAGTGATAATCCACCACACTAAAATTCCCACACAGAAAGCTCAAAAAGCATGGAAAAAACTCTCTTAGGGCTAGGCCACACCGCTGCGGTTTTTTTTGCGTTTGCGCTTGCTTTTTTCAAATCATTGAAAACGCGGCAACGCACCAAAAACATGCGTTTTCGGGTGTGTTGCGATTGCGAATTGCGTTCCGAATTTTAATTTTAAATACTTAATCGTATGCGTTTTTCAATACTTCAAAAACACATGTGCAAACGTAACAAAATCACACATCAAATCGCATGCAATTGCGTTTGCGATTACGTTTGCGTTGCAGTGTCACTGTCAGGTCTCCACTAAACTCACTTTAACACACTGACAAAGTGGCACCTGTCTAGCTGCCTTTTATACCCAGGGGGTTGGCACGGGTAAAAATAGCTGCCATTGGTGAAATTGATACATGAAAATCTTCGAAAATGTTCAAACGTGGGTTTGGAAAATCCGAAAAGCCATATTCTGGGCCCTTTACAGCAAGTTACTGTATAATTTTTGCAAAATTTTTGAAAATTCTTGAATTTTCTAAATTTCCCGATTTTTAGAAAAATTCCGAAAGCCGTTCGGAAAAAATTCGGAAAGCGGAATTCCGGGAAAATCCGCGAGATCCGCCGTGGATCTGGTTTTAGATCCGCGAACTGCCCATCTCTAATCTCCAACAGTTTCTGTTCCACCAGACCTTACAAACTGCCTCAAGAATATCAGTAGGATCTATTACCAGATCAATATTTTGTATATTAATATCTGTAACATTATTTTCTTGATCTATTAACCATATAACCTCTTATTTAAACTACTTTCTTAACTACAACGTCTCGAAAATAATTTCCTCATTATCCTCATCATTGTTAATCGAACCAGTGTTTGTGAGCGTTGTGAGTCAACATGAAACTAATTAGATGCTGACACCTAAAATATATGATTTATTTGTATTAATTTTGTAAAGGTATGGGAAGGTTAGTCAAGGGTAGTGTTATATCATTGGCATATAATCATATTTTATGTTCTATATTTCCCTTCTTGACTTGATTACGTGGTTTGGGCATAAAATTTCATCCAGTGGCCCAATGACAAAATGAAATATTAATGGAGACAAAGGGCAGCCATGCCTTGCACCATTTTCTTTACATTTAGCAGTTGTAATAGACATCTAGACATGTGAAATGTTGGATATATGGTGTCAAGATTGTTTGTTTGCTCCAGTGTCTGTTTAAGGAGTAAAATATTTTTGGGTTCTACTCAATTTAGGAAAATGATCACTGGGTTGGGTAATGCTTGAACTAGAGACAGATTTAGTTGTAATCTATTGCCTAGAAATTTCACACTCATTTTTATGTTGGTATTTAATAAAATAGGTCTATATTTTTTGTTTTTTTTACTAAAGTCTTTATTTGGTTTTAATACAGTAAACAGATATAGTAAGTATACAGTGATACTAGGTAATATTCCTCTTTTGTATTGATACTACTAGGGATGGACTAAAACTGAACCCGAGTTTGAGCTGAATCGAAAGATACTAGTTAATGTTCCCATTTTATATTTATAATACACACAGTAAAACAGGTATAGGCATTATATACTGATACTAGTTAATATTCCCATTTTATATTTATAATACCACACAGTAAAACAGGTATAGGCATTATATACTGATACTAGTTAATATTTCCATTTTATATTTATAGTACACTCAGTAAATATATATAGTTATTACATAGTGGTACTAGTTAATATTCCCATTTTATATTTATAGTACACACAGTAAAACAGGTATAGTTATCATATTGTATACTGATACTAGTTAATATTTCCATTTTATATTTATAATACACACAGTAAATAGGTATACTTATTACATAGTGGTACTAGTTAATATTCCCAGTTTATATTTATAATACACACAGTAAACAGGTATAGTGATTATATAGTGATATTAGTTAATATTTCCATTTTATATTTATAGTACACACAGCAAAACAGGTTATTACATAGTGGTACTAGTAAATATTCCCATTTTATATTTATAGTACACACAGTAAAACAGGTATAGTGATCATACTGTATATTGATACTAGTTAATATTTCCATTTTATATTTATAATACACACAGTAAATAGGTATAGTTATTACATAGTGGTACTAGTTAATATTCACATTTTATATTTATAATACACACAGTAAACAGGTATAGTTATACATAGTGGTACTAGTTAATATTCACATTTTATATTTATAATACACACAGTAAACAGGTATAGTTATTACATAGTGGTACTAGTTAATATTCACATTTTATATTTATAATACACACAGTAAACAGGTATAGTTATTACATAGTGGTACTAGTAAATATTCACATTTTATATTTAAAATACACACAGTAATCAGGTATAGTTATTACATAGTGGTACTAGTTAATATTCACATTTTATATTTATAATACACAAAATACAGAGTATACAAACAAGGGGATAAGTGCAAGCCATTATACAGATAAATAAAAATTAAATACAATTTCATACATCGGTTAAGAAAGCATATATATAAATTATGTATAAATTGATTTAAGTGCAACATGCCTCGACACATTAGGAATGAGATCCCTGCCCCAAAGAGCTTACAATCTAAGTGGTAGGGACAACATACAGATACAGGTGGAGGGGATGGGTACAAAGTGCTAAAAAAGGCTAAAGTGTTTGCTGTATTCTTGGAATGCTGTATAACTTTTATTGGTCTGGAACAGAAGAGAAACAATCATACTTTTGTTTGGTTCTAACTGATTGTAACGGTAAAATAACAAAACAAAAAAAATTCCCAGTGAGATTTGTGTTCACAGGAAAAGACATAAAACAGCAGGTCAGATTTCAATGGCCACATTGTGCTGTGAAGGCAATTTACCTTGCTGTGAATACAAAATGTAATTACATATCCATAAAATCAGTGTATTAAAGTTTTTATCCAAGTTACAAATAAAACTAAACAACCCAAATCAAGTGTGATATTCTTAAACAGACGCTATACTGAAGAAATGACTTTGCCTCATTTTAATCTAGAATTGAATACACGTAAGTAGCACTTACTCTGATTTGCGTGTGTTGCTGCATGCCTTCAATCCAGCACACATTTTGTTTAGGAGCAGTATCCCCCCTCCCTCTTTTAACCACACCCACTTCCATCCGACCTGACTTTTTTCCCCACAAACCAACTGTCAAGCCTGCACACAGCTTTCCAGCTGTCAAAACGGTCACCATTGCAGCTACAATAAAACTCACAGTAGAATTGTTTTTGAGAGCAAGGAAGTTGATTGACAGATGAAATATAAGAAGTTTTAGATTGGATATTTAAAGAAATAGGGGGCAGATCAACAAAGAAATGATGGTGGATGGGAAGAATTATAGTTTTCAGTTATGCCCTTTAAAGTATTTCATGTGTTTTTAAAAGATAATATAATAAAAAAATGTCATCCAGTTATCAGTGAGATGTAATAATGTTCCTTATCGATCTGAGATCTCACAATGCAATACAACCTTACCAGAACTTACTACAATGTGGGATCTCGGTCAGTTAAATGTGTGTCTTATATGTCCCCATTTAATACACAATAAATTTTACACTACAAAGTAGCACAAAACTTAACTGTATTGAATCGGGTGTGCGAGCGCAGTCCCCTGTAAAATATATATATATATAAAAAAAACAATATTACATCAGGTAATGTGGATTTTACGGTCATTACAGTCATTACTGTGTTATTACATCTCCCTATATATTTGTACAAAAGAAATTGCAGAACCTTTTAGCTGAATTCACACATTGGATTTGACTGATGTAGCAGATAATCTGAAACACGCCCCACTAGCTGTGTTCTAAACTTCCCTGTTCTGATTTTCAATTGTCCTTAGTTTAAAGCAACAATGCTTAAAGGGACTGTCCACCCCTCTTTTGAAAAATTAATATATGGTAGATTAACCCCCAAAACCTAGAGATCGTTTAAGTCTAAATCTGTAAATCGGCTCCCACACGGAGCTATTATAATTACATGCTCCTCCTTGCTCCACTGCTGCGGCTCTGCACTTCCAGGTAAGGCAGTCAGTATCGGCCGTGACTGTGACGTCACGGCCAATCACTGACTGCCATTCGGCTCCCACACAGAGATATTATACTTACATGCTCCTCGCTCCACCGCCGCTTCCGGGTTCTTCTCCCAATCTCCACTGCGGCTGCTCGGGAACATAAAAAGAACAGAGCAGCCACAGTGGAGACTGGGAGAAGAACCCGGAAGCGGCGGTGAGCGAGGAGCTTGTAAATATAATATCTCAGTGTGGGAGCCGATTTACAGCTTTAGACTTAAACGATCTCTAGGTTTTGGGGGCTAATCTACAATATATTAATTTTTTAAAAGAGGGGTGGACAGTCCCTTTAATCTAAAATTATTATTGGTTCAGGTTATCTGTTCCTTCACTATTCCAAAATGATTGCTTAATTTAATTAAAATAATATTTTATATTTAATAATAATTGTAATATATAATATTTAATTATTATTGGTTCAGATTCCCCTTTCCTACACCTTATATTTTCCTCGTCATCGTAATTGTGTTTTATATCAGGAACAATAAATATCAGTTACATTATTCTTCCATTTAGACCTTTTCTTGAATGTATTTAATTCACTGAACTTTAAGGATTTAATTACCGCAGCATTATGGGGAATTTTATTTGATTTGTTAGAAGCACCCCCAACATAGCCCTTTAATATGCATTTAATATAAAGCACTGGATGGGTGGCCTTTTACCTCACTATAAAAAGCCAGCCGGCAGGGGGTAGTGAGAGCCTGCTCTATTGATCCAAATCGCAAGTATGAGAAATGCAAAAGTTTGCGAAATGCAATTAAGGTAACAAAAAGGTTAGAAGTTAGGACCTTACAAACTGGGGTTACTTTAAAGTGATTGGAAGGCTTTTAATTCATGTGATCACGGTAATGTATATTAAAACACTTTTTTGTTTATAATGCATGCAAGTTTGCAAATAATATGATATTGTATGGGGCCTAGATATGTGCATTGATTTTTTTTTGTTTGTATAAACGATTGACCAGATCAGTAGCACTTACAAAAAATGTAATTTTAATTTAGCTTCAGGAGTGCTCCCACAGTACTTCTATTGTATGTATAGGAAGTGTGATCAACCCCCAACACCACCCTTTAATTGGAGGTACTATACCTATAATATAACGGACTGGATAGATGACCTCTTCCCTCACTATAAAAAGATAGTGGGCAGGAAGTGAGAAGTGAAAGAGCCTGCTATATTGATCCGATGAGCAATTATGAGAAATGCAAAAGTTTTCAAAAAGTAATTAAAGGGTAACTGTGATCTCCTTATTTAAATCTTTATTTTAAAGTGCACCTTACCTTACCTTACCTTAAAAACAATTCCAGGATCATGCTTCTAGCTGCAATGTGTATAGCATAAAGTGTGGTGTTTCCAGCTAGCACTGTGAGCTGTGATATCACCAGCACCATTTCTCCCCCCCCCCCCATGCTTTGGCATAAGCATGATACTGCTGTATCTCTTTTTAAATAGCTTCAGATTTTTTTTATGGGGGGGGGGGGCTTTTTACACAGCACATAATGTAACTGTCACACATATCCTTGTTTATCCTGACTGTCTGAGTGTAAATTTACAAGCCTATAACTTTAAAGGGCATTTCCACCCCCAAAACTATAATCCCCCCCCCACTACTGGCCCATCATGTAGTGTAGTGTAATCCTTACCTCACATCCCAGCTCCATATGGTTCTCCTGTAGTCCCCCCCCCAAATTCCCAAAAACTGCCCACCAGGAGGATTGCAGAGTCCATATAGGACTCTGCCTCCTATCTGGCCTCCGGGAGAATTTTGGCATGCGTACTGCAGCCTTCTCCCCCTCCCTCCCCCTCCCTCTCCCTCCCTCTAGGGATTCCCTCCCCCTAGCGTAATCCCTTTAGCTATATGCTTCCCCTGTCCCCCCAGCCCCAACCGCTAATTTATATGTTTAGAAAGCTCCCCAAACTTTACTTACCTCTCCTCTTTCCTCCGCCGAAATGAGCTGCCAGCAGCTGCGTCCGTGATTGGCTGCCACTCAGCCAATCACAGACGCGACTGCCGGACTGCCGGGCCGGGAGCGTGGCGGAGGAAAGAGGGGAGGTAAGTAGAGTTTGGGGAGCTTTCTAAACATATAAATATAGCGGTTGGGGCTGGGCTGGCAGGGGGTATCTTATATTAAAAAATTAATTTTAGGGCGGACATGCCCTTTAAGTTCGAAAAAAGGTTAAAAGTTAGGAACTTCAAAACTGGGGTCCCCTTGATGTGGTTAGAAGGCTTTTCATCCAGGTGATCACAATAATGTATAATAAAATAATTTTGTTTATAATGTATTCAAGTTTACAGATAATACGATATTGTAATTTGTATAGTGTGTATATATACGTTTATATAGCCCTGACATTTATCGGTTGCCCGACATATCAAGGTGATAGCTCACCTGCTTTCCTCTTTGAATTGTATGGTGTTCGACGGGCTGACCATGACAGAAATTAAATCTAATATTGATCACAATAAATTGTTATTGCAGAAAGAGGCGCGCTGGATACATAGGCTCGATACTCTTGTACCGAATAGCCTTAATGAGCAGCTCTCTTTACATTGTTTTTTATGATTCCTTGTTACAGTTCTATTTACTTGCCAGCTTGGGTTTGGATACATTTTGGCTCAAATTGTTTATATTATTTGTATCATTACTATATCCTTTTCACACATGCTGAGAAACTGCTGTTGCTATATTCTGTTTCCCCCTGTCCACGATTGATATTGCTTACATTTATAATCTGATGCATTGGATGCCATTTGCTTCAGGTTAGTGTTGACTCATATCTGATTTTATATCTTATTGTTTTTATTAGTTTTTAACACTTTATATGTTTCCTCTATCTGTGTGCTTTGGATCACAGGGTATAAAACCTTGTCTCAGACATTGTGCGTCATATCCTGAGGACAGCTTGTGTCGAAACGCGTAGATATAGCTATCATCTTTGTTTAAATAAAAGTTATATTTTAATAGACCTGTGAGTGCCTTCGCTACAATATTCTCTGTATATATATATATATATATATATATATATATATATATATATATATAGGAAATCCTGACAACGACCACTAGTTGGTTGAAACGCGTCGAGCTGTGTTACTACTCTAATTAAGGTTTGGAAGTCCCTGGAGTGCTCCTGTTCTTTATTTCCTACTTGTTGCTGTAGGAAGCACCTGGGCAGATGGAAGATACATGGTGGAGTGCACCCTTATACAATTGTTATATATATATCATTAGCAAACTTTTGCATTTCTCATAGTTTGGTCAAGCCTCCATGTGGTAATAGCACCCCCAACACGCCCCTTTAATGGGAGGTCCTATGCCTTTAATATAAAGCACTGGATGGCCTCTTCCCTCATTTTAAAAAGCCAAAGGGCTGGGGGGAAGTGAAAGCCTGTTTTATGGATCCAGTGCACAACTATGAGAAATGCAAAAGTTTGCTAATGGTAATTGAAGTAAAAAAAGGTTAGAAGTTAGGACGTTCCAGACTGGGGTTACCTTGACATGGTTGGAAGGCTTTTCATTCATGTGATCACAGTAATGTATAATAAAACCCCTTTGTTTATAAAGTATGCCAGTGAGCAGATAATATGATATTGTATGGGGCCTAGGAATGTGCATTGATTATCTTTTCTATGTTTGTATAAATGTTTGACCAGATCAGTAGCACTTCCGCTAAATGTAGTTGTAAATTAGCCTAATTTACAACTGAATCTCCAAACAATTTACTAACGTAGGTCTGAGGCCTACGCGTTTCAGCCTGACATAGCTGGGTCGTCAGATATGAGGGATTGGTGCACTCCAGGGACTTCTTTTGTAACCTTTATTGGGTAAAAACACAGAAGCAACATTTAGTTTTTTTCACTGTGACCTTTATTAAGCTTAAATTGTAGACAATAGGGGATCACTTCCTTCGAAGCAGTATTGGAATCATTGGGGATCTTAGTTACTAACTGGGTGTTAATTGCCCATTCCTTCTGAGTCCTGATGGTTCCCTTGTTGTACCCTCGCTGCTGGAACTTAGATTCCATAGCCTCTAGTTGTACAGCCACTCTGTTTGGATCGATAGAGGACCGATGGTTGGCCATTCTATCTCTAACGGGAGTCGAGGTTTTACCCACATAGTACAACCCACAAGGATACACTATAAAGTAGATGACATAAGTACATATTAGCATTTGTTTAATTTTAAGCCTCTGCCCTGTATAGTGATGTTGGAAATCTGCCCCAGCCAACATGGACCTACATGTCAGAGCAAGTATAAATCCTCTATTACAGTCGTTCCAATTAAAGTTTTCTCCAATATGGCAAAAACGAACATTGATGAGGAGATTGTCCAGAATAAGTCGATAATACAGCACCCCAATTTGTCTAGGGAGGAATGTGAAGCCGTTGGGATGGGTCACTGATGATGAAGAGAGATTTCTCGCTCACTAATTGTCCTAAAGTCCCTAAAGTGGTGTAAATATTATTGCAGGCTTCAGTTTTAAAACCCAATGCTATTTTTCTTGACCACTTCCTTAAACCTATTGAATATGAGATCATATCTGAGAGACAGTAGGAAGTTATTGGCTTTTGGGTACACTTAACACTTAATCACTTGCGATGTGGGCAGTCTGTATACCCTCACAGTGGAACAAGGGGGGATTATGGAATTATGTGTGTCTATGTTTGGCTATGTGTGGATATAAAATGGATATAAAATCTTTACACATCCAATAAAATTTCAGTGTTTTCTACAATAAAAAATATTTAAAATAATAAATGAGTACTCGATGCAGTGTTTGGTGTATCCGGTATGAGTGTCCCCCACTTATATGTGTCCTAAAACTAGGACTTACTTAGACTCAATGAAGGTCCGGGTGTACAGTATATACTTCGGACATTGTCACTTATGGCACTCCCCTGTGTCCTATCAGAGTCGCATCTACTATTTATATGTACAATGTTGAGTGGCTGGTATGTTACTCATAATTCTTGGACTCACTGCTTCTTGTCTATGGCCCCGGACCCCTCGGAAATCACTTCACTGGCGGCTCTGCACTCTGCCCAGCGCAGAAATGATGTGGCCACCCGGGTAAGAATTAAAACATAAAACGCAAGCACTTTCTTCCATATGTGTTAGTACTGGAGAAAACTAAAAGCTGATTGCATCAACTTGCAACATCATGTTACAGCAAACCTTATACACACCAAAAGCCAAATTTGTCACTCAGTATGTTGATTCGACCAACTTAACTTAACCATCTTAACTAGCAAACGGATTACCTAAAAATAACATTACCCTGCTGTCTGCATAAAGCTTTTGCTTTCCAGATTTCCAGAACTGGTTAAACTGGCAGAATGAAGTTCAATGCAAACAGTCCCATTCCTTAGCAGAACATTTCTGTTGAACTTAATAGTTACAGCCTGTTCTCATATTGCCAAAGATAATGATTTGATTTTTTCCAGTAGAGGGTCTCTTGACTTCCATCATGGTAAATGCCATGTGTGTTTGAAGCATTTCATTTACCTAGTGGTGAATGTAAGTGAAGGAAACATTACTTTTGAATACAAATGTTCAAAAAATAAAAAAGTGATGACATTTGACATTAATTAGATGTGATATTTCTTAGTATAAAACATTCTTATATTGACAAAGCGAGCATGACAGTTATCAGACCATATTTATTTCCCTATCATTCCCACCACAGACATTGTAGCCCTTGAGTCATCCAGCTTAGTTTAAATATGTTTTGCCATGTTATATAAAGGTCTTCCATTCAATATTCTTCTTCTTGAATCCTTTACTTTTGAAATATATCACAAATAATGAAAATGTTTTCTATCGATCCCATACATCTCAGCATCAGATAGCATCTATATATCAATATCTATGATACAATCTATTATATATTCTTATGTAAATTGCTCATGTGAAGAAACCCTAAAGTATATCTATGTTCACAGACAAAAATTCAGAGCCCTGGTATAGAGTTTGTAAGCAAAACCCTAGTGGTTTCAGTCCTCACCTTGAGTACTTTTAGGGGAGAGGGGTTCAAAAGTAAAGTTTCAGTTAACCTGTGTAGCTGAGCACACCTTACCTTCCAGACTCCAACAATACAGTACCTGTTATATATAGGATAATACGCTACCTACAGTGTAATATAAGGATATTACGCCACCGAGGAATTCCCTGACCATATAAAACACAAGGCCGTTCGGCCGAGTGTTTTTATAGAGGTCAGGGAACTACGAGGTGAAGTAATATCCGTATATTATTCTGTAGGTAGCGTATTATTCCATATAATACATAAGGTCAAAAAAAGAAAAATCCAGCACAGACACGCTGTGTCCCCTCCCTGTCTCTCCCCTCTATGTATTAGTAATGTAGATAATGAGCCCGATTTTATACATATAAATATTTACAGTAACTGCTGTTTCTATCTCAAACTAAAAGAAGACAAACATCATCTCTTACCCGGTGCTGTTCCAGTTTGTTACACTGACTGACTGAATTACTGTGCTGATAAGGAGGAGTGAGCGCATTCCTGTGATTCATAATGGACTCAGCCGCTTGCTCCTCCTTATTAGCACAGTAATTCACTCAGTCAATCAGTGTACAAAAACAGGCTTGTTATCAACATTACTAATACAGGGAGGGTGAAAGAAATGGAGAGGGGCAGTGGGATACAGGAAGTCACTCAGTGACCTCACTGAGTGACTGTAATATAGATTCTCACCACTGCACCTCCCCATTGAAATGCCAGAGCATTATGTATTATAAAGTGATTACTACATGGCAGGCGCTCATTATTAACATTTCTAAATCCTTAATTATGGATTTCCAATTTAAAGTTAAATAGAGAGGATAGAATATGAGCGTGTTATTTCTAATCCCAAATTAAGCAAATGGAGGAAGTGCATGAGGCTTATTCAGCACCTATGAGAGAACATTTCTTCTGCCTTTACTGCGATAAGCACAGGAAGTCATAAATGAACAAGAGGCTAAAGAGGAAGGAGATCATAAGGGAAATGTCAGAATGTCATGGCCAAGATAGCACAAGCAGTCTTAATATTCTGGCTGCCTGAGCCAAAAACGGTACTGGATTCACCTCCTCCCATTCTATTGACACCACAAAGTCCACTAAAAGGGTAATGTGTCACACGCAGCTGGAAAAGGGGAGCATAGATCATCCTCATGGATTTGGCACTGGTTAAAATGATAAAGATAACATTATAATGCAGGGGTGGGCAAGTTTCTTAGGGGGAAACTTAAACTGTCATGAAGGGCCAGGCCAATAGGTTCAACTCATTTCTCATTATACAGGTTGCAAAACTGGATTTTATAAACAGATGAAATGAATATCCTTGGTTCAGTTGATTATTTTAAATAGAAAGTGTGTAATTTTTTAGATCCATTCCATAAAACTGAGCTCTTTTTTTGGGTCTAGGTCTAGTATTGGGGGGCCAGTCAGGGTCATCCAAAAGGCAGCATGTGGCTCCTGGTCTGTTATAATAGATTACACAAAGAACTATTCATTAGTTAAACAGATTCTATAAGATTATGGCTCTGGTTTGGGCATATTTTCTTATCATAAAAACTGAAAATAGTTGAAAATTAAAAATTCAATATGGTGGTTGCTTTGTAATGTGAATTTAATTTATAAAGACATGGTGTTGCTAAATATCAAGAGGTATCACTGTTTTCTAATGGCTTTACATTATATAACTATGCAAAGTCCAATACCCAGACAGGCAGCTGTTATATATAATGCCTACTGTGAGAATCCAGCAGGCATCACATACTGTATAGAGCAGGCATCCATCTGCATTCCTGGCCATCACTGTCTGCATTTCACATATAGCTGTATCCGTTATACACAGATAGGATCTTTTAAAAACACTTGTACATCTTACACCCACAGTTGATGCAAGCTTATGAAACAAAATATTTGTTATTTTAGGGAGCCTGGTCTCCTCGCAAATGTGACTTTTATTTGGGGTATAAGTTTTGGGGTACAATTATGATCACAGACGTAAATTTACAGTTACGGTTGAATACCGCCCATAGTCACGCAGTTGCATTGAAGTGAGCGCAAAGCAGTCAGATGCTGCAGGGGCAGTAATTTGACAGCTCACTGTCACCGCTTGTACATGTGGCCACCCAGGGAGGTAGGGCTAAGATTTTCCAAATGCAGTTTACTTACCTCACTTCTGTTTTGTCCAGATAATTACTGGGTAATAGAGATGGACGAACTTTCGAAAGTTCGTTCCATTTTCGAACTTTCGAACTGTATGGAAAGTTCGAAAGTTCGAAAATGGACCCATTTAAGTCAATGGGAGTCAAATAGTTTGAAAAGATCGAATGAAATACAATTAAAATATCAATGGTAACTTAATGTAAATGGCTGTGGGACCTGGGAAATGGTCTGGGGAACATGTTCGAATATCCAGGACATTCGAAAAATCTATTTTCGAGCTCGTTTGCGCCTAGGTACCATGTACATTTTACTCGCGGATTCGATGCTCGCGTATAGGCATTAATGGACACTTTACTTGCGGATTCGATGCTCGTGTTCGCGCCTAGGTACCATGTACATTTTACTCGCGGATTGATGCTGGCGTATAGGCTTTAATGGACACTTCACTCGTAGATTCGATGTTCGCACCTAGATACCATGGACATTTTACTTGCGGATTCGATGCTCGCGTATAGGTTTTAATGGACCCTTTACTCGCGGATTCGATGCTCGCGTATATGTATAATAGGCATTTTACTCGCACATTCGAATGGCCGAACATTCAATATTTATCAAAAGTCCGAAAATATCGAAAATCTGGGTCCGGGATAGTTTGAGAAGTCCGAATTCGTTCGAATTCGAATAGTTCATCTCGAACTTTGGTTCTAGTTCAAGTTCTAGTCCATCTCTGCTGGGTAAACAGTTTTACAATTTGTATAAAGCAATTCATGTTATATCATGTTTAATGATAAAATGCTGATTATAGAATATTTCCTATGTGATGTGTTATACTATATAAAATCCAAACCTGCATTCACTAAACTATTAGCATTGATTTCCCATCATGTACTTATTTTCTATGGTAACCGTGTTCTATTGACCCATCGTAGAATGCTTGCTGGATGTTTGGTGATACTTTCCTACCTAGAGTTCATCACCTGCACATTTATATAAATCATTGCCTCCTGCACACACACAAACCTCCATCTGTCTTGGTGCATAAAATGGTCTGTTTTATTTTGTGCATACTTTGCAGTTTTATTCTTCATCCAAAGAATGCTGTTTCATTATAATCAAATCCATTCTATTGACTCGTCCAGTTACTTAACCTAGATTACAACTCTGGTGCTTTTGCCAAATCTCCGCATTTATTTGTTTTAATTAAAAAACAGCTAATTTGTAGATCAAACCGGTTGAGCTGTCTTGGCACTTTACACACAGTCTCTAGCCAATTAATACTAAAGCTTTTTATGATTATAATTTTAGCAACTATCAATTTATCTACTAAGGGCCGTATTTATAAACGGGTGTTATTAACACCTAAAAGTTACTGCCGCACATCGCTGCATCAAAAATAACGCTTTAGCCATATTTATAAAAGCGAAGCACATCGTCGTGAAAAGCATTACCGTGGCGATGTGCGGTGGTAGTTTGAACTCCCTTCGCGGCAATACTGTACTTAGCGCAATGTGGTAAGTACTGTATCGTGGCGAAGAGATCTGAAACAAGACGTACGGAGCTGTTTCAGCAAACCTATATAAAGAGCTGCAATCCTCCGTGGAGCTCAGAAGTCATCGCAGTAGATGGCAGAAGGCAGAAGAAAGAAGACAGAAGAAAGAAGAGGCTGGCAACATCGGCTCCGCTGAAGCCAGCGGGCTCACTGAATAGAGAGTTGACATCACTAGTTGCAGACAACAAGTCAGTCGGGGGAAATATTCCTGATCATAATTTATTTTCAATTGTCACAGTGCACCAATGATTTTAAAGGTCATGTCCACCTTTATAATAAAATTTTCACTTGTGTTCCCCCAGCCCCTATAAAATAATTTCAAGAAAGTGCCCCGATCTTTAATTACCTTCCCTCTCTCCTCCGCCGCAGTGCCAAGCCTTCTGCTTGCAAGACACAGCAAGCAGGGGGCAGGACCGGCAGCCGCGTCCAAGATTGGCTGAGAGGCAGCCAATCCCGGACGCGGCTGCCGGCTGCTCAGAATGCCGGGGGAAGAGGGTAGGTAAGTAGAGTTTGGGGGATTTTCTTAAAAATCTTTTACAGCTGTTAGGGCTGGGGGAAGGAATACTAATATATGGCCAAGGGTTTTTATGGTAGGGGAGGGATCGTGAAACGGGAGGGGGAGGGAGAGGGGAGGCCTGCAGTGCGCATGCCAAACTTCTCCTGGAGGGGAGACAGGAGGCAGAGTCCTATATGGACTCTGCTATCCTCCTGGTGGTCAGTTTTTGAGACTTTGGGGGGGGGATTACTGGAGAACCATTTGGAGCAGGGATGTAAGGTAAGGATTTTATTATACTACAGAGTGGGGCCTGTAAGGGGGGGGATTATAGTTTTGGGGGTGGACATGCCCTTTAAGGATAGAATGAATCAATAACTAAGTCACAGTTCAGATCACCCTAGCTATAATGTATGCAATCTTTGTTAGGCTAATGGTGGCCATACATACTGTATCTTCGATTTTATTTACCCGACCGAGCGCTCCCGTGATATTTGATTGATCCTGCCAGAACCGCCTCTCCCGTTCTTCTATGCGACCGACATGTTAAGTCTTAGACTTAAGTTCACACCAGGGGATGTTTTGGTGCGAGTGTTGTCAAGCACCAAAACGCCGTTGTCTTAGAAGTGAACTGTAATCTAATGTGTTGGGTCATGCGCAACGCACCGCATGCAGCAGTTTGCTGCGTTATTGTATAATTAATTGCATGTTACAATAATGAACAATAATTGTATCATAATTATCATGCTAAAGCATAAATATTAACATTATGATTTATTATCATTCATTTCAAATGTTCTACTTTAATCACAAAGCTGACCTTTCTTGTTAAAATTTGGACCCCATTAACGGGAAATAAATACGTGATCTTGGGTACACAAAACATTTAGGAGTCAGAGTTTAGCCAGAATATGTCCTTTTTTGGATAAACACCCTGTGATATGCTGTAATAAATCTACTGACCCCTACACAGCACCCTGAAATTCTTCTTCTAAAAAAGGAAACGAGTAATAAATAAAGAAAGACCCTTAAGGCCGTTAAGGTCATTTTTAAAACATGAAGGTCATTTTAAATTATGGACTATAAATTGTGCGTTTAAAAAGTTGGATTTAACCCCCTTAAAAGGTAAATAAAGAAACTGGGCAGGCCACTGAAGCTGTATATGACCAAACATGGTCAAAAACTGTTAAAGGGTCACTATACTCACTGAAACAACTTTACATTTTATGAAACTACAATATGAGACAAGTAAAATAATGGTACTTACATATTTATCTGTGCTTGCTTTGTCATTAAATTGTTAATGTGTAGTGAGTACTCCTCATTCCCCCCACCCTCCCTTACTCACTGCCTTCTTTTAGTGTCTGCGACACTTATGTGTTCTGCACAGCCTCACCATGGACACTGCTTTGCTTACACATCTCCCCCTCCCTCCTCCCTGCTGTCTTTTCTCTGCTGATTCTCTAAAATGTTGCAGAAAGTGTGCTGGCAGGCAGGCAAAGAGGTCAGGCATGGGTTACATATTATAATTTCTGCTTCTGGAGTGACAGGTCTTTCCCTGTAAATGCTGTGATTTCAAATGATGATTTCTCAGAATCTACAGCTCAGATTTAAAATCTGAAAAAAGTTTTGGAGAAGTGGAATCTTGCTGTAAAGATACCATTTAAGGTCCGTACTTACATGCAATTGATGCCCGACCTGCACAAGTGTGTTCATCGGCAGACTATGATTTAGTGAATAGGTGCTTGGTTCAGTCGAGAGTTGTTAATAATCTAACCCTGTGGATCATCAAGCACCCTTTACACTAATCGATAGTTGCCTGAAACGGACGTTCGGCAGACACTTGTGCATTGGGCCAACAGTCACACTGTTATGAATCTTCAGGCGACGGCCCCTGTGGAACTCCCTCAGGCCGCGGAGTCTAAGTGCCTGCCGGTCTTCACCAGAGCCTCTAATGGTGAGGATGTTACGCGGCGAAACAGGTACCAGATCGCGACACCAAGAAAAGAACCACAGAAGCCTATCCCACAATGTGGAGGAAGCAGGAAAGTCTCAGGCAAATAAACACAAGTAGGCAGGAGATGGGGTATTGTCAATCAAGGATGTTACTGGAAGTAGAAGCAGGCCGGTGGTAATGGAAACCAATAATGTACTGAAAGCAGGAGTAGGCAAGTGATAATGGAGACCAATAATACACTGAGAGCAGGAGCAGGCAGGTGATAGTGGAGACTAATCATACACTGAAAGCAGGAACAGGCAGGTGGTAATGGAGACCAAATAGTACACTGAAAGCAGGAGCAGGCAGGTGGGAATGGAGACCAAATAGTACACTGAAAGCAGGAGCAGGCTGGTGGTAATGGAGACCAAATAGTACACTGAAAGCAGGAGCAGGCTGGTGGTCATGGAGACCAATAATACACTGGAAGCAGGAGCAGGCAGATGGGAATGGAGATCAATAATACACTGGAAGCACAAGTCAGAAACAGATCAAGACACAGCTCACAGGAGCTAAGGTTCAGAGGAAGTAACTCTGAACCGGCAGCAAGAAACAGGCCCTGAGGAGGAGCTTAAGAAGGGAGAGGAGTGTCACGCACCAGAAGGAACCTGCCCTGAGTCAGGAATGCAAGACTGGGAACCCCGACGTCTGCGTCCTTGCGTCACGAGACACGCACGCACAGAGGGATGCTCGGCCTGCTCGTTGTGAGCGAGCCTGCACGTGAACGGCGGCGCGCACCCCCGCACTCGACCCAAGGTAGGACCAGGATTATAACACACATGTGTATGAAGTTTTATTGCTATAGGTCACTAAAAAACATTAGTGTAAAAAATTTGTACCTTTATCTTATTCACAATGATTATCATGTGACAAGTTGAATTTAGATGGATATCTCTCAAACCTAAACTGAGATCGATAGCTTCAAATGTACAAGGTGTCAATGTCATTAGAAATACATATATTGTATAAATTCTAATAAACATCATGCCCATTCCAATGTCCGGATGTACTGCTGATAAGTCTACATGGTTTCCAATCAACTGGGCAGCACTTAAGATGGATGAATTATGTCACAATGTCACACATCGATGACAAACAGGTGTCTTTCACAATACAAAGACATGAATGCAGGATAAGACTGAAAAGGTGACCATACATTAGGCCGATTTTATGTACAATCCGACATACAATCTGACATTTCCATTGATTGGCCAAAAAATTTAACATTTTCCCGATCTTATTATGCGACATCAGATTGTAAAATCAATTGTAATTACAATGGTAAAAGTTATTTAAGTTAAAGTCGATTGGTAAAATGATTGTAGTGGTTTCTGAAGTTCCGATTAAATGTTAATGTAATGTGATCTCACCATAGATGACATTCAACAAAACAAATTGAATGTCGAAAAATATGTATGGTACATCTTAGTACAATTAACATTGTACATCTGTCTATCAAAGTATTGGTCGGTTTAAGATCGTAATTATGATTGTAATAGTGTATGGCCACCTATAGTCTTCATGGGGTGTTAAAAATATAGCCAGTTATAGTTCTGATTTAACAAACTTTAACTTTTCATTTGAATGCTTAGAATATGAAAGGGTGGGATACTCTAAATTTTCTTTAAATCCCCCTTCAATAGGAAAAACTTCATTAACGAAACTGGAGGAACACACAGTTACAAGCATAGGGCAATCCTATTAAAAACTGTGTGTATAAATCACATAGTGTACAGTCAAAATCAAAAGTGTTCCATTCTCCCACAGATTTTTAGAACAAGATTTTTTTGAAAATAAAACCGTGTACTATGTAAAACAAGAAAACAGAAACTATATAAACACTACAGTATCATCAAGCTACCTGAGCGTCACAGATCAAGGACCAGGTGAACATGTATTGAGAGAACACCTCACAAGAGGACCATCTGTAGATTGCAAGAATTCAAACTGCTAATGTTGACATACCTTGCTACCGAAACCTCCAATGTATTGTTTGGTAACTATCAAATTGCCGGTAACCCTCAAATTTATTGTTCGGTAAACTTCAAATTTGTGATAACCCTTGAATGTAGCAGAAACTCGACAACTTCCCGATCATGGGGAAATTAAGGTTTAAATAAGTTGTGGTGATATGGACATGTTCCCCAGACCATTTTTCAGGTCCCAGAGCCATTTGCAGTAAGTTACCATTGCTAATTTGACTGTATTTAACTAGAACTTTTTGAACTATTTTCTCCCATTGACTTTAATGTGTTTGTTTTTGAACTATAGAACTTTAGAACTTTCACTGAAGTTTCACTTCTTTTTAATATGTTTATAAATGACTTAGACCAGGGGTGGGCAAACTTGTTAGTCAACTGAGCCGAATATCGACAAAATAGCGATTGAAATTTCTTTTGAGAGCCAATTTTTTAAAACTTCATATATATAGCAAGGTACATTGTTATTAACTTAATAAAGGTATTTCTAACCATTCTCAACCCCACTACAACTAACTACAGACATCATCTTTAACTTTGTTATAACATAAGATAACTTTGTAGCCATGTCAAACAGGACACCTTTAAAAAAAGTTTAATTTAAAAATATAGCCACCAACACCAAATAATGAATACAGTCTACATTCTACAATACAACTGATTGAATCACTGAACAAGTACCTGTAGAGCTGGTCCTACACACAACACTGTAGGTTAGGTCGGATTTGCAGCTTCACAGACACAGCAGATTCACCTGTGGCCTGTGCTGACTGTAACTGCGGCCTAACTACCCGGAGTTAAGATGTGAAGGAAGTAGTATCACTACAATTGGAAGGATCGAACTACATTACTACAACTCCCCCCACTCCTGATTACTGTATCAGTGAAAATGGGATTATTTGGTGATAAAGACCAAATGTATCTGCACCTTGTAGTGACAGATCAGCTGTAAACCTACCGTCACTAACTACAAACCTCCCCCACATTGCATGTAAAAGTTTATAACACAGAAGTGACACTTACAGATCACAAGTCGCGGCTTCGGTTTAGCAACTTTAGCTTTAGCTGAGCAGCTCACTTGCGCGGTCCTCCCCTGCACTGTATATCACCCCCGCCTGTGGCACGTCTCCTGCGTAGCGGCCGTAAGTAGACGATCCTCCCCTGCACTGCGTATCACCGCCCCTCTGCCTGTGCGTCTCCTGCGTAGTGTTCCAAAGACCACCCACTCTTGCCCGTTGCTACGGGCAACGAAAATGCAATGAAATTGCGACAAAGCCGATGTGAGTCGGCACTTGGAAGAGAGCCAAATACAAGGGGATAAAGAGCCGCATGTGGCTCGCGAGCCGCGGTTTGCCGACCACTGACTTAGACAGAGAGCTGATGACACTAAACCATGCAGAGCTTTGGAAACTGGTCAGCAGAATGGCAAATGAGATTCAATGGTGATAAATGAAGGTGATACATTTGGGGTTTAACAATCCTTGTGCCACCTACACCATAAATAACTTTTAAAATTAAGTGAATCTCTAATGGAAAAAGATTTGGGTACTGGTAGATAACAGTCTTAGCTTTAGCAAATGCCAGGCAGCAATGGCTTGAGCTAGAAAGATATTGTCTTATATAAAGAGGGGAATAGATTCAAGAAAGAAAAATATTATTCTCCCTCTTTACAAGGCACTGGTAAGGCCTCATTTGGAATATGTGGTGCAGTTTTGGAATCCCATATACAAAAGGGACATCTTGGAAATGGAAGCAGTTCAGATAAGGGCAAATAAAATAATAAATTGAATGGAGGGGCTTTAGAGGGGGTTTACATTAGAGAACGTTTGTGTGGGGATATGATTAATTAATGGGCCATACTATAAACTCTTAGTTTAAACATAGTTTACTAATCAGTCTTATCAGAGGACACGTGGACATCCTTTAAGGTTGGAAGAAAAGAAGTTCCATCTTCAGGTTAGGAAAGGTTTTTTTTTACAGTGAGAACGGTGAAACTGTGGAACTTTCCAGCAGATGTAGTAATGGCAAGTTCATTGAATAGCTTTAAAAGTAAGCTAGATATGTTTCTAAAACTAAAAAATATTGAGAATTACTGGTATTAATACATATACTGCAGTTCTGGTTGATCCAGGGATACTTTCTGATTGCCATTTGGAGTCAGGAAGGATTTTTTCCCCCCTACTTTTAAAGGGCATGTCCAGTGTAAAAATAACTTTAGCTAGGAATGAAGATCAACCCCCCAAACCCAGGTTTCGCATTTATAAAGTTTTACTAAGGTGTCCCTGTAGTTCCTTACCTGACACGGTCCCTTGCCGCTTCTCATCTGCTCTGCGCCTGACAGCCTGGTTCCTGGTTGTGGCTGTCAATAAAGGATGTGACGTAACGTCACGCCCAATCACCTGACATCCGTGACAAGGAAGTGGAGCAGCTGTTATCACGTACCACCAGCACCCCTGGCCGATAGGGGGGTAAATCAATAACACTTTACGCATATAATAATAATATTTAATCTAATCATACTTTGCTATATTATGATTGTTACATTATCTATAATCCAGAAAAATGTAAAGTCGTATAAATTAACAGGGTTTCATTGAACTGAATTAGCAAAGTTAAATTGCATACTGACTCTGTTTAAAATCCTATTATCAGTGGAACCTTTGCTACTCAACTTCCTTTCATTGTATCCTCTGTGACTATTTCCTGTCTATGTCTTCCAAGCAAGACTACATCATATTATGTGTTTATTAAGAGGCAGTACAATAATTCAGTTTGCTGAAATTCCAAAGGTTTAACCACCATAGACAAGTTTATATGGCTTATTTTTGATATACAACAAACAATATGCATTGTATTATTATAAGCATGTAAAATATATGTTGACAAGAGGGATAAAGTGCATAATATACAAAAGTGGCATATATATATCTATATATATATAGATATATATATATATCTATATATATATTTATACATTTATATATTTAAAGGATATGTCCACCCCAATACAAAAATTTTATATGTTGCAGGAAATGGCCAAAAATGACGGCAAACGACCTCACAAGGTTTATATAACTCAAATCTGTCCCCAAATGTACTTACCGGCCTTTGTATCCTTGCTGCCTTCTACTTGTCTTCTGTGCTTACTTCCAAGCAGAAGGGGCTCCTTTAATTCGCGCCTTAGCCAATTACAGGAGCAGGTGCCGGTTAAGCCCCTTCGGGGACAGCTTTGTTTATATAAACCTAGTGAGGTCGAGGTTTTTGCCCATTTCCTGCAACATATACATTTTTTTGAGGGGGTGGTGGACATACCCTTTAAAAATAAAGAGATACCGGACCCCCTGGATCTATAAATAGCATGGCCAAAGTAGGCAATTGTTTACAACCAAAGGAATACAACTCTAGTATAGCTATTAGTCTACTTTCTGATAATTATGGTAAGAAACCCAGCAACCAGGCTATGTATTCTAGTGCAGCTTGCAGAGAGGCAAATAATAATTAAAGTAAAACATAATACAAATGACATACATAAACCTGCTTTTATTTCTTCTGTTAATCTAATACTGATGATTTTCTGATTCCTAATTTAATATTATTTTGGAAACTTTTTAAACCATGTTAAGGTTACCAAGACTAGAAAAATGTATTTGTATACTTTGGCTGTCGAATATTTATAAACTAATTATGATTGCTACTTTAGGATATGCTCCCAATCTACACACCACACTATACAGCAATTCTAGCAAGAAACGGCATGACAAAAAATAGCCTAGAAAAATAAGGTACTTCTACTTAATGCTCTATCAGATGCAAAGAAAAGTAGTAGAGATTTCTGGATTATTTCCAAATAGTCCAGAGCAGCACTTCCTTAAAACATAAGGGGGGATGCACCGAGCGCCGCTATCGGCAACCCGGTGCAAACAGCCCAGCGATGTAATATGCCGATAGCGGCGCTCGGAACATCGCTACCTGACGATTTTCTAATAGCTGGCGTTGAAAGTGCCACAATAAAATGCCGATTTCGGCATATAACATCGCTTGCGGCAGCTGCGCTGTTAACTTTCGCGTTAGCCACGTAGCCGCCGCAAGGAAGGAGTTAAAGTCACGCTAACCGATATAACATCGGTTAGCGTGACTTAAACTCCAAATCAGGTGCGATGCGCCCGTTGGTTCTTTGTCAAGCCAACAAAAACTTAACATCTGTTTCCTTTTATCCATTTAGGGCTAGTGCCCTCTACAGGTCAAAATGTAACATTGTATAACATTGTGTCCACATTTTTAAAAAAAACACATTTTACTAAAAAAGGATTAAAAACATTTAAACCAAAGCCATTACATTATATTCTTTATTTAAGCCTTTAGGGTGGAGACTATCTAACTTTCTTATCCACCTTGCTTCAGTGGTGAGTAAATCTCTTGTCCTGTCCCCACCTCTACTTCTTTTAAGACTTGTTCAAGGATTTGGAACCTAAACTGTGACAATGTGTGTCCCTCTTGAAGAAAATGTTCTGCTACTGGATTTTTCACATTTTTATTTCTGATATCCAGCTTGTGTTCGCTTAGACGTATTTTTAATTGACGAGACGTCTGACCAATATACAATTTACCGCAAGGGCATTTTATTGCATATATCACATATGATGATATACATGTATGGTACCCTTTTATTTTAAATTTGGTACCTTTCTGTGGATGGTACACCACATCACCTTTAATGCAGCTGTTACAATGGGCACAAGATAAACAGGGAAAAGTCCCTTCTCTTTTTTTACCTGTTAATGTTATTTGGGCTTCACTTTTTTTGGAGCCTAGATCTGCTCTAACCAATTGGTCTCTTATCGAGCTTGACGTTTTATATGAAATCAAAGGCGGCTCTTTAAATGATTCTACCTCCGGGAGATTGGCCCTCAGTATATTCCAATGTTTTTTAAACCACATTTCCTATTATTTGTGACAATTTATTAAACCTGGTTGCAAATACAACTCTCTCTGTTTTAGTTTTTTTATCTTTTTCCCATTATTACATACTTCTGTCCTACTCTTACTAAGTAGGTCACTCGGATACCCCCTTCTTTTAAATTTCTCCTCCATCTCATCCAACCTTTTTTCCAACTGAGATTTTGGTATTGCACATTTTACATGATTAGGATGCGATGAGGAAAAATCCAACAAGGTATTTTTATCTGTTGACTTCTGGAATAAATCCGTAGTCAATCTCCCCGACTCCAGCATTACCCTAGTGTCCAAAAAATAAATAGTTTTTTTGTCCACCTCACTTGTACTTCTTGATTATTTCCATGATGTTATCATGATGCTATAACTTCTATGAGGCATTAACACAGCATTGCATAAGCTTAGTGCAGGTCCAGAGTGTCAATTCAGCTTTATTTAGCCATAATGTTTGTGGCCAAACAGCAACTGCATCAACGTAGGGCCCAGCACAGAAGAGCCAATTCCTCGGGTCAGGACTCAGCCGTGTACCTGCATCTTAAGGATAAAGGACATACCTTTGAAGATTGTAATGTTAACATATTGGCAATGGAATGGGACTGGTTCAATAGAGATGTCAAAGAGGCCATTTATGTGAAAAAAAAGAAACCAAGTCTGAATAGAGGTGGGGGTGGTGGTGTGTGTGTGTGGGGGGGGGGGGGTTCGACACCAACTGTCTGCCATGTACAATGCTGTTTTGACACCTTACCCTGGGCATTCCTATAACACAATGCAATCCCGCCTTGCATTCAGAAGGTCCTTAACACATGTTTTATAGACACATGGATCAGACAGTGAGTGCCCAAGCATAGCATCTTATTATAGTATAAATTAGAGATTCCAAGTTGCATAAACATTACTTTTGTGAACAGGAGCATTATTAATAAAAATTAAAACTTTACTAAGCTTGTAAAAATGTAAGAACTTTTTTTTTTAATAATGCTCTATAAAATTCAAATACATTAATCTTCACATGAGAACACTCAATAAGTTGCTATTTAAATCAAATATAATTTAATATGTTGCCGTTATTAAAATAGTCATTTTAATTAGAACAGAAGTCACTTACCACTTGCAAAAATTGTGCTCTAGAAAGAAATTGAAGGATCAAAATTTGTTCTATATACTAATTGCAGATCTTGATTGCTTGGAATTATCTTCATAAAGGTCAGGAAGAAAATTATAATATCATTACGATCATTTTAAAGTTGCCTTACTTCATACTCACTTAGAAACATAGCCTATTTTGATATTCATTCACTATTCATACATCTATTATTAGTTATTATTATGGATTTATATAGCACCAACATCTTCCGAAGCGCTTTACAATTACATGGATACATTCTCATCAGTCCCTGTCTTGAAGAGCTTACAATCTAAGCACATTTATTTGACACATACAACCTATCAGTATGTCTATATGATTGTGGGGGGAACCGGAGTGCCTGGAGGAAAACCCTGCATACACTGGGAGAACATAATAACTCTTTGCAGAAGAGTACATTCGAGCTCTGGACTTCATCTTCAGAATCTTCTGGACTTGCCTTCCATTCCTCAATTAATTTTACAGGAGCCTCGAACGAAGGTGAAGAAATTTACTGTTGGCTCCTTTGACAGGTATCGACTGTTTCCGACTATCCTTCAAAAGAAAAAAAAAAAAACATGTTTGATATTTTGATACTTTTCAATGTTTAGTTTACCAAGGCATAACACAAAGATGTCTATTTTGATTTAATCATTGGATGTGTAATATAGAAATAAATGCCCTGGTTAGAAATACAAAAATTCTCATTTCTCCCCAGGAGGGGGGTGGGGGGTGGAATCAGCAAAATAAACCGTAGTCTTTACTTTTTACAGCCTTAATAAGAATTGTCAGACATTTAACATGAAAAGTCAAAATTAAAATGGGAAAGAAACACAGAACAAAACAGTGCCTCTGAAATCACAACTTAATGACAAAACCAATAAATGTCTTTTCTCTTATTTGTCAAAAAACATTCTGCAACTTATCTTGCTCTAGCTGAAATAACTCCTTTCTCACAACTGAAAATGTATTGGCATTTAAAAGAAAGTAAATGTAAAGCATTGTTTACCCTTCATGAAATCAATCATTTCTTTATTGTTTACCTCTGGTTGGACATGCTCAGTGAATTGTCTACCATTCTCTAAACGTGTGACAGTCTAGACAATTTCTCTTTCGTAAATGTATCTGTGCAAAATAATTATTTTACAACTTTATCTCTGATGCCAATGACTAATGGCAATACATGTAAATAAAGAAAATTAACCTTTACTTTATATGACAAATGGCAATTAAAATATTGTTTATAATTTTTATGTGGTAACCTTTATAGATGGAACCTGAAGATTCAAAAAGTCTATACATCCGGCAAACGCTATAAGGGATAGCAAGCCAAAGAAAAAAGTCGCAAAATATTATGAACTTAGCTTAGCTAACTGAATAGTACTTAGTATTAGAGATGGCCGAAACTGCCAGGAAAATCCTGAAGATCTGAAAATCCGAAAACAGGACTTAAATCCCGGACTTCGAAGCTTGTTTTTGTTTTTTATCGAATGTTCGCTAATTTTTGAAAGTACGATCGGAAACTATTTTTGAGTTTCAAAATCGTATTTTCGAGTATTATCAAACGTTCAAGGCTATTCTGAGAACTTTTGAAAATAGCTCGAACGTTCGATAAAAATGGAACGGTTTCGGACGGAACATTCGGATTTAGGAAGCGTGGGGTTCACATCTCTACTTAGTATTCCTAGTGCAATAGCTACGGCAATGTTGTATGCTGATAGTGGCTCTCGGTACATCGCAAAGTGCTAAAATAGTGTGCCACTATCGGCATATAACATTGTTTGTGGCGGTTGGGTGGTTAAAGTCTGCGTTAATCACGCAGCCACAGCAATGAAGGAGTTAAAGAATTTGGCTTTTTTATTTTGTTTTTAACCCTTCCTCCTCTCTCTGTATGCTGCTTCAGATCTCAGACAAAATAAACAGACATTCATTGTGTATTCAGGGTAAAAAAAATAAAACACAAAAAACCAAATCACTACCACTCCCAGCAGGAACTCCAACCTACAAGCATATATATACTAATATATTACATGATTAAAGTAACACCTAAATTAATTAGTCTTAAAATAAAATGATTTGAGAGATTTATTATTTGGGCTAGTTGTTATAAATATGTATTAGGCATTATTTTATTTTATTTCACAGTTTATATTTTAAGACACCTTAATTATGTGTATAACAAATGATCTTTTAATTAAATATATCATATAGGAAAATCACTCCTTTCCCAGCATGAATTCAGTTAGGAGCTGGCCGAGGTGCTGGATTTCTAATATACACAGAGGGAACAATAAATTAAGCTCCTAATAACTAAAGTTGATATTTTAGCCCACTGAAAAAAAAGCTAGAAGCCACCATATCAACAACTGATCAATAATATTGGTACAAAATCTTCCCAGAATGTTTGATAAGAAGAAAAATGACCTACGGTATTTTGTTGTTCTGATTTTGTTCACTGCCACTACACTACAATGCCGGATACATAAAATTGGTATTCAAAATAAATAAACAAATACTGCCATTTATAATTTAAAAAATTGTATTTTCCACCACCGGTTCAGTTAGCGGGTAATATGGCTCATGGCCCAGTTTATTACTCATGGCAATTACCCAAGATGAGGATGCCAATGAGGAGAGAACTCAGTCACATGACTGAGGAACAGAAACCATTCAAGTTAAAGATTCTGATTTAGTAAAAACTTTTCAGTCTGAGAAAATGTTTTCAGCATGTCCAATGGCCACACACATCTTTGTAAAATGTTGTACATTCGTATTCTTTGAGTGTTTGGCCCCCTTTGCTTGGGGTAAGGCTAATGGTCGACATTAATTTTACTGACTTTTATCCTAATATCGTGCAATGACAAGGTTGTATGTGGTAAATGATTCCAATATTTTAATTCAACATGTCAAAAAAGAAAACTGCATTAATATATAGAATTTGGAACAGTATGCAATTTATACGTTCTATATATATTTAGTAACAAATATATGGCACTATATTTTTAGGTTTCAAACATTGAACATTTAGTTATATATGTTATCTATACACATTTTAAATATGGAGCAATCTTTTATGTTTTGGGAAAACATCATGGTAGCAAAATGTCTCTGTCCTCATGTTCCATCTTTGTCAAAGTGCGGACAGAGTTTAAGCATTCCTGACACGGGTTTGGTGTTCCAGGGCAGTGGTGTTCTTAAACCTTTTGTCACCTGAACAAATACCTAATGCCGTCCCTCTATCTTCCTGCGGCATGCATCGTGCTCCCCCAAAAAAGTATTGTGGAGGTGGGCGTTGCAGACTGACTAACACTAAGATACCCTCATGCCCACTAAACCCTGACTTGTAAATATAATAAAACCTCATGCCCAGACTGGTAAAAATAAGATGCCCTCATTCACGGCTAAATATAAGTTTTGCCCACAGTAACATATACATATATGTTTGCACACAGTGACTGGTACACGCAAGTTTGCCCACAGTGACTGGCACATACAAGTTTGCCCACAGTGAGTGGTACATACAAGTTTGCCCCTGGTAACTGAAACATTAATAGGGCTATGTACCGAGAGCCGCTATCGCAAAGATGGTGTAAAGTTAACGATCGTTACTTGTATTCAATAAACCGCTTGCGATTAATAATACATAAGTGTTTGTGTTAGAAAGTCACGTTAAGAGCTTAATGTGTGTTTTAGTACTAAAGTTGCGTAAGTCTTGATACATAGCGGTAAAGTCACGTTAAGAGCTTAGCGTGTGTTTAAGTTGTGGAATTGTGTAAATTGTGATACATAAGCAATGCACATACTCTTGCTAACAAGAAACATCCATAGGCCACTTATTATATATTGACTTAAATTACAGAGAAGTATGTTCACTCATACTTCCCCTTTAAAAAAATCTGCTCCTGTTATTTGTTATGGTCGGTTTATGGTAGTAGGTAGTGGCTAGCTAAGTAGTCAACTAATTGGCTTAGCAACACACACTATAGCTCACAATGAACATACATTCATAAATATACATGCAGTAACAATTATTAGCGTTGCATATATAAAGTAACATCAAGAAAAGATTGCTTGCTACACACATGCATGCGTGATTTGTGATTGGTCTGCATTGACCAATTACACATTACAAAATGGGCCAATCGTGAGGGTGAAATCACATGACAGCAATTGGCACATATACCGCCTTTCTGTCCATAGGACTTTTTCATTTAAGAGTACTGTGATACTTTTTCTATGAACTAACAGTTTATTTAGTTGACAAGCTTTCGAGGGCTATACCCTCTTCATCAGGTCAGAGCAGTACTGATTTTTAACAAAGGTTAACAGAAAGTAAAAAGCCAGCTCCAAAAGATAATAAGATAAGCAAAACAACAAGAAAACCTATCAGGACTGATAGAAACCATACTCAAACCCCTGGTCAAACATACTAACAGCTATATACAATATACCACCAACATTCTTAACAAACTCCAGAGCATGGAAAAGCTTCTCTTCTTATTACAATGGACGTGGTTTCTTTATACAACAACATCCCACATTGTGACGGTATAGCAGCTTGTGAAGTAATGTTAACTACTATCACTCACAGTAAATACAACACTAAAATCCTCACCAGCCTTGTCTCTTTTATCCTAAATCACATTTTTTTATATTTACTTTACATTCAATAAATGGGTTGCCATGAGGAGTAAAATTGCACCGCAGTATGCCAATCTATTCATGGCCGACCTGGAAGAGAGCTTTTTAAAAACCCAGCACTACAAACCCCATAGGTATTATCACTTTATAGATGATGTATTTATCATTTGGACACATGGGGAAGAACGCCTAAAACAGTTTTTTCATGACTACAACAGATTTCATCCAACAATTACATTTAAAATGGAATACTCTGGAGACTCCATACATTTTTTAGACACCTCTGTGAAACTGATAAATGGCCAAATACAAACGTCCCTTTACAAAAAAAACCACGACAGGTACAGATATTTCCACTACGACAGTTTTCACCCACGTCACACCAAGAAAGGTATCATATATAGCCAAGCAACAAGATACCACCGTATATGTTCAGAGCCAGATGAGAGAGACAAACATCTATATGCGCTTGGGAGATCATTTCAACAAAAGGGATATTCAGCTAGAACCATTACTGCAAACACAAACAAAGCTTTGAGGACTCCCTGTGAAAACCTCCTACAGTACAAAGAGAGAAAAAGAAACACCCGGGTACCCCTAGTAACAACTAACAACCCCTCACTAGAAGGGATACGGAAAATAATAAAAGAATTACAGCCATTGATAAATGAGGATGAAAGCCTTAAAAACATTTTTCCAGAACCCCATCCTTGCATTCAGACAGCCACCAAACCTACAGCAAAAACTTGTTAGAAGGAAACTACACACAGACCATGGAGATAATACACCAGGTACTACACCATGTGGGGGCGCTAGGTGCAAGCTTTGTACCAACATCAACAGTTCTCCTTCTGTTAAACACAGGAAGGGAATTTTTCACATCCATGGATCCTATACCTGTACATCCAGCAATGTGGTATATTTAATACAATGCAACAAATGTGAGGATGCAATATATATTGGAGAAACTGGGCAAAAACTACAAAAGAGAATGAATTCCCACAGAAGTACCATCACCCACCATGACGAGGATAGGAACTGTTTCCCTGTAGGACACCATTCACAGCCTGGACACACCATGAAAAACTTTCAGGTCCAAATCTTAAAGGGACATTTTATCAACACTCAGGAAAGAAAAGCATTTGAAGCAAAAATGATGTTATTTAAGAACTATGGTTTGAACCAGGACGTGGGATTCCTTTCACATTATCAATAATTGACTTTTCACATCCTACCTCCCCCTTACCAATTTGTTTTTTGTACATTTATATATTTCTTTTTTTATTTTTTGCCTCCTTTTTTGTTTTTCTCTTCCCCCCTCTCCCTTTACTCTCCCTCCCCCATCCTACTCTATTACCACTTCACTAATCTGTTATCTTCTATTTTATTACCTCTACATTTTCCTTGTCTCTTCGTGCTTTTTATTGTGTTTTTTGTTTTGTTTTTTTGGGGTTTTCTTTTGGTCCTCCCTGCCTTCTCTTTCCCCCTTGCATTTCTTGACCACTTCACTATTCTGTTATCTCTCCTCACATTTTATTGCCCTCTACACTTTCCTGGGCACCTTTTGCTCTTGATTTTTTTTTGTCTCCCCTCTTTGTTGTTGTTTTGCTTATCTTATTATCTTTTGGAACTGCTTTTTACTTTCTGTTAAACCTTTGTTAAAAATCAGTACTGCTCTGACCTGATGAAGAGGGTTTAGCCCTCAAAAGCTTGTCTACTAAATAAACTGTTAGTCCATAGAAAATGTATCACAGTACTCTTATTATTTTTTCACATCTATTTACTGGACTAATACGGCACTACAATAATTTTCTATACTGTGGTGTTACAAACGCTCTAAAATATCACGGTATAGTCACGCATTAATGGTGTTAAAATTTGGTACATTACTTGAATTGTCTATACGCGCAAAGTTAACGAGAATAACGCACGCATCGGAACTTATGTCTAAAAGTCACTTTAAGTGTTGATAAATCCCCGTTAAGACATTAACGTGTTTGGCCACAGTGACTGAAACATACAGGTTTGTCCACAGTAACTGGTACATGCATGCTTGCTCACAGTGACTGGTACATACAAGTTTATCCACAGTGATTGGTACATAAAGTTTGCCCATAGTAACAGGTAAATACATGTTTTTCCACAATACCGTCTACCCTCCAACAACACAGTGCAAGTTCCAATATACCTTCCTAAGATGTGCCAACAATGACTGGTTAATTTAAGATATAATGGAAGGAGGACAGAGAAGGATGGAAATGTGGTAACAGGCTGTGGCTGGAGGAGAACCACTGATCTTGGCAACCAGGTGCTCGTCAGAGCGCAAAAGCACAATCACATTACTTTAAAAAAACCTTTAAAAAAAAAAAAAAAGAGTAAGCAGACAAGAGAAGCACTGCCAGTGGCTTCCACCTTTCTGCTTCTCCACAGGAGCCCCACCATACAGGGCCACCTGGGCTAACTGCTAGGGCATTTAGATAGTGGGGGGGTCCATTCATTTTTTTAAGAAAGTATCCATATCAGCCATAGTGCAATAATTTGTTAGTAATCTGGTTCCCTGCAGCCTCCCTGTCCCCAGCATACAGTACAGTATGACCAAACAGCAGAATACATGATGGTTCCCTATCTCTGTTAATTGGTTCAGGTTTTCTAACCTATTGAAAGGCTAATGCAAGGGAAGGAGGCATGAGTGGGACTTGCTTAGGGCACCTAAATGGCCAGAACCTGCTCTGTCACCACAAGCATCCATTTACTATTGCTTCCTGGAAGGGGCATCCCTATTCCAGAGCAAAGCTTAAGTAGGTAAAATAAATAATCCAAATGGTTAGCACAACTAGGATATATTTGATCTATGTTTTCTTCCTTGTAACTGGCTTTTGGACTCATAACTCATTTGTGTGTAGAAAAGCTGTGTTCCTTTGCTGCAGGAATTCCCACTTTAGACCTACATTGCTATAATTTCCTACATTTAATGTCTAGGCCTCTCTGAAGAAAAAAAAAAATGTTGTTTTGATTTTTATAATATATGTAAAAATATATGTAAATATTATTTTATATACAGGTCTATAACCTGCAGCTGTTATAAACAACCCATTCTTTTAAATCTAATTCCATAAGCCTCCTAGATGTACAAAAATTAATATAAAACCAAGACTGGTGAATTGTCTGGCAAATAGAGACTGGTGACATTGACTGTTAGAAGTACAAAGTTCAACATTCCATTCCAAGACAACATGCCAAAGAGGGCTTTATGTTGGACCACCAAAATGAAGACATTGTAATTTTTATATTATCACCTTGCATTTTGTTCCATTCATTAACATGTGTACCATATTGTATTTATGGTAGCGTGCTTACCCTGGCTCATCATTGGCCCTTTTATTTAACTTTATGTGTAGAAATTGTGTTTGTCTTACTGCTTCACTTCCAGTATTTTTCTTGCTTTAAGGAAAAAGAAAACAAACTGAGCAGATCTTCAGTAAAGGTCCTTGTTTTATTGTAATGAAAATAACGTTTTTCTTGGCTGGTAAAACTCCCTGACTTGATGCTTACTGCAACAAACCTTGGATGACTTGGCAGAGGGATATCCTTTAGAAAACATCATATTCATGTGTCAAATGGAAAATACATTTAGTTTATTTATATATCAACATTTAGATGATTTATTTATGTTAATAGTTGATACTGTTTTGCAAAATCAGATTTTTGTTTGGATGTGATTCTCTTTTTATTTATTAAGTTAATTTGCTGTTTACATTTTCATTTAAAATTTAAGTCTAGCAGGGAGATGTAATAAAAGCTCTAAAAATTGTATTAAAACAAATTAAATGCATTATTTGCCCCAGCCAATCAGATATTATTTAACATTTGAAAGCTAACATCTGATTGGTTGGGGCAAAAGTAGCACTTTTCTTACATCTCCCTCTAGGTTTTTCTAAAAATAAAAATCTCGATGAATATTGGCAAAGAAATAGTTTTAAAATGTGGTTGTGTATTTTTGGATTTGTTGTGGTATCTATGCTTTTGCTTAATGTATGGTTTAAAGGGCATGAACACCCCCAAACTAAAATTTGTATATAACCTAGATACCCACCAAACCTAGCATGGTTAAAACTTGCATATGAGGCTTCTAAATATACTAACTAGCCCTAGTTCTCTCTGCTGTCTTTTGCCGGACAGGCAGTAGCATCAGTGATGAGACGCAATGTCTTCCCTTAACATTAATTTGCTGGCAAACTGGGACTGTTGAAATTCTTTGAAGACTGAGACTAGTAAAATAGCTGGAAAATCAAGATTAGTGAAAAATCTGCCAAGATGAGATAAGAGAACTGACTAGCAAACTGGGACTGGGTGAAATTCATATAAAACCAATACTGGTGAAATGTTTAGCAAACAAAGACTGGCGAAATTGCCAGCAAGGTAAGACTAGTAAAATGGCTAGTAAAGTGATACCTGCATGCTCTTTTGACCAGGACCTGGACTGCAAAATTGTTTTGCCCGCAGCCATGCTCACGCATTGTGACATTACATTTGCAGCCTTCGTATCTCACAGGCAGTGTTACAGAGTGCTGGGAAATGATCATAAGCATGTTTGCAGCCTGCCTGTCAAACAGTTCTTAAAATGTCAATTTCCTCTTATTTCATTTCTAGCCAGTGTGTACATGCATGTTCTCTGCACCTACTTAATTATTAGTTAGGGAAAAAATATTAAACGGAACCCAAAAAGTGTTGTCAAATATATATGGACATAAATCATTGCTTAGTAACTAGCTCAGCTGCCAACTTCTTTTATTAATCAAATGTACTTATATCCTGGTAAGATAAGCATTTTTTTAGCCTTTAGAGCAGCTTTTCTTATGACTTATGCAGTTGGACTGCTTCAATATCACCGTGAGTTATTGTTTTGTTGAGATTTCAGAATCTGGGTTTGAGCTACTTACACAGACATATATGCTATACTGCTCAACCCTGACATTTAATCTGTCCAAACACAGAGGCTGCACAGAATAACCAGAGCTCTGCATCACACTGTTTCTATAAATGTCGGATTGTTGGGTTATATGTAATAGACTTCTAATGTAGCATTGTATTTTTAACGACTGATTTAAATGTGCTGTGCTGAGATATGTGTAGCTACAAATTAGTTACTGTACCTAAGTCTCCTTAAATAAGAGGAATACAGGAATATATAAAATACCAGTATAATCTGTTAACCCTAAAATAAATCAAGCAAGTAAAACATTAATTTATCTGCAGCTTACTGCCTTCTGTCAAATTAAACCCCAATAAAATAAGTCAGCCATGTGAACAATTTATTAACTTGCTGCTTTTTAGAACAGAAATTTCTATATTCAGGCACACCATATTAAGAAATGATGTGTTATATAATTTGATGTTTGGGATTGGTTAAAGGGACATTCCACTTCCCAGTTCCAAATGTATTGTTTTTCCATGGACACCTTCCCAAACAAGAAACAAAAAGAACTCCCAAAACAGCAATATGTACCTGTCTCTTGCTGGTCCCTGTTAGCAACTGTCAGTCAAGGCTGCTTGACTGACAGCTGCTTTCTTAATGGCCTCATCATACATACTTTAGAGGAGGTGGCAATATTCAGGACTGTCACCACTACACCAGCGACCAGCTGGATACAATTAAGTATTATGGTTTGGGGTGGTCCATAGAAATACAGTAAAGTTTATTCTGGGGGGTTGGAATTGACGACCAAATATATGTTTAAAATGTTCAGGAAGACCAAAAATGGATGATGTGAGGCATTTAAATAATTTTAATTTGTGATTCTATGTTTCAAAATTCAACCTATCTTGTTTCCTAAACATGTATTCTATCTTCATTAGATTCAGTAGAATAACTACCACTCCTGGGGCCCATTGTGGTGGTGGGGAACAGAAGGGGCCCAGATTCCCGGGGATTAGCCATGATTGCAACAGAGGGGAATGGGGGTGGAGTGGGAGTTCTGATATGGTGGACCCAGGCCTGGGGGTGGGGTTTCTCATGAGGGGGAGGCTATACAATTTTACTTTTAACACTGAAACTTTTAACCTTGCAATAACCTTAAAACGCAATATTAAAATAGCATTCAAATCTATGCCGCTTGTAATTAAACTCTAGTGCATCCCATTCTATTGATCATGGTTAAAGGGGAAGTTCAGTGCAAATACATATGCGTTTTTTAGAAAAAAGAGAAGTATTTTTTCATCCCAATGACCTTAATCTGCCAATTCAGCATTGTGTCTGTGTATAAATGACTGCAACTGAAATACTGACTTCCTATTTGCAGTCCGTAGTAGAGCCCGTTATGGTCTTGCACTTGACCCAGTGCCTGGGTTGATTCAGTTACTCAGTAGAGATCTGAGCATCTTTGACCCATCCAACAGCCAATCAGTAGAAATAACTGTTATGAACATTCCAAGGAAGTGGTGCATCCTGGGAAGAAGAAGGACCGTTAGAACCTGAAATGTCAGCTCCCTAATGTCAACAGCAGGAAACAGCAATGGGTATGAAATCAACTGATTTTTCAAAATGGGAAAGAATATGTAGAATAACTAAGAAGGCATTACACAAACTAACAATTTAACAAATATTGATAATTTCCAGTGAACTGTCGTAAATGCACATGCAATTAAAGTGTTACCCAAATGAAAAAATTAATCAGAGCAAAAACCAGACTGAGGTAAGTCAGTGTAGGCAAAAAAAAGTCTGCAGCATTGAAAGGTCAAAAGAGCAATGTCAAACCCAGTCATATACGACTGATTAGAAAAGTTCTGTTGGGTGAGCCTAATATACTAAAAAAAGGGTGCCAAACCTGGAGTCCAAACTAGTGGCCCCCACAGGCATAGCCCCGCCCCACAATTCACTCACACCTTGCCCTGCCCACTCACGGGTCTGCGCAGGAGACAAAAAATGTGGTTGGACTATGGTTTGCACATCTAATAATAATGATTGTGGCAATATGTACTAGTCATCGGAACAAGAATCCCTATAAAGAGTAGGGATAAAGTGCAAACTATTGTATTTTGCCAAAAGATTTCAATGGAATCTGTTATATATTTGCCATGAAAATCACATGTGTATGGACAGCATAACTGTGTCTTTATTATCTAAGAACTAACAAGTTACAAACAAATAAAAATGTCAATGTTTATTCTTAATGAATGTTAATTAGTATGCTTTTTGTTTTGTACAGTAAAATGGATCCAGTGCTTGTTACTTGTTTTGTGGTTTTTAGTAAAACATTTTCAAGTGAGATTTAACTTTGGTAACAATTGCTTTTCTTTGAGTTGACCAACCAGTGATAAGGGAAGGGCCTTCTTAAAAATTAAACACAAAAGCCAATGGTCACTCCAACAAAGCTCCAGAAAACTTGAGTATATACAGAATAAACTTTGGAATGACAAACAGCACTGCAAAGTGATCAGATAAAAATGCATGTGGATGGCAATTATTATTGCTAGAAACAAGATAGTCTAGTGTGACTGAACCAAAATTGAAATGAATGGCCTTAGTTTAGGACCACTCCATTGGAGAAGTATGGCATTAATGAACCTGGGTCTTGGGATACATGGAAATCTGAAAGAAAAGCTATAGAACTGAAACTTATAAAAAAGTATGTGGTAGCTGCGCTGTCTTCCTCTCACTCAAATACAGATAAAAAAGAAAAAAGAGAAACAAGAACAAAAATTGTATTATAAACTTATCAGTGCAATAAATGTATACAAACCATATATACTAAAACAAAAGACTTACGTGTCCCAAGATTCCGGGTTTTAAACACAGCTTTATTTCCAACAAAGAATAAAAGGTATGTATATCTTCAATGGTAAAGTGCAAAGTGCAAATTGCAGATAAAAGGATGTTAAAAAAGATATCCTTTCCAAATATTATAAAAATGACAAAAGTGGAGGGTCCTCTCTCAATCCCTGTATCCTAAAGTGCCATTTATGTATAACCTCCAGGACTAGGGCTCTATATTATCCGAGATTCTGAGGATCCTGTCCACCTCTTTTTGTCTATGTAGGTGCCCAACGCGTTTCGCTAGCCTCACCTAGCTTTCTCAAGGGTTTATTAGTAGTCTGAATTTTTCTTGTTTATATTTACTCACATTCGCGGGGTTTTTTCCTCTTCCGTTTTCATGCTGTCTCCCATTGCGCGTATGTGAAGTCTGCGCATTTTCGGTGTTATTTCCGCGCATGCGCGCTTACTTAGTATTGTGAGACTTTGCTCTCTGATCCTTCTCAGGTTTTTGCGCATGCGCAGGTTTTTGCGCATGCGCAGGATCCTTCGTTTTTACGTTGCGTATCTGGATCAACAGTTAGGCAGGAAATGAGGATATTGCTAGATGGGTTGGACTGGATGGACGTGTGTCTTTATTCAACCTCAAATACTATACTATACTATACTATACTATACTATACCTGCGTCTGGTTCCCGATCGCCTCTATTTCCCACAAGCCTCTGTGCATTTTCTCCAAACCATGTTAATATGGGGATATGCCCTTACATATCCCCATATTAACATGGTTTGGAGAAAATGCACAGAGGTCTTTTGTTGTAGTATATATGGTTTGTATAAATTTATTGCACTGATAAGTTGATAATACAATTTTTGTTCTTGTTTCTCTTTTTTCTTTTTTATCTGTATTTGAGTGAGAGGAAGACAGCGCAGCTACCACATACTTTTTTATAAGTTTTTCAAGATTGAGTGGAACCAGGTAGCACAGCAGCAGTCCAAGAATCACTAACACCACCCTTCCCTAAACCATAAGCGCGAAGGATTCTTTGCATATAGAACTGAAACCTTCACTAAATCTAAAATTGCAAGGTGATGTTTATCCTAGTAATCAACGGAGACAGAGACTACAAAAATGACAATATTTCTAAAGGATCAGTAACGACTGATAGCATGCCGATAGTATTAGTATTTTTTCAACTGAGGTTCTGCTGTTATACCTCAGTGAAAATTATCGCCGTGGTGAAAAAGACAAATAGCGGTCAGTTGAAAAACTGTGCTGTCAGCAGGTAGAGATAGTGAATAATCTTTTATAAATATGGCCCAAATACTGTTGCATGCCACACATAATTACCATGCTGGTTTAAAGGATAGACCCATAGATATGTTATATTTCAAACACGATGATGTGTAAAATCAAAAGTACATTAGGCAAAAAAATAATCCATACAAAACAAACCATGGTACCAATGATATCATTGTATGCGGCAGTATCCATCTTTATGTTTCTCATTGTAATATATTTGTAAGTTTCATGACTTTAGATACTGTACATGTGTTTGGAATATGTGTGTGCATGTGTATAGGTGTACATGCATGAATACAAATATATCTATTTGAATGTGCATGCATGCATATGGGACTGTGTGTATGCGTCAGTGAGTGTGTGAGTGTGTATGCTCTATACATGTGCATGCAGGTGGATGTATGGTTATGAAAAAAATAATAGGTTAAATGACACTGTAATTCTTTATTTTTTTTTAATAAAACACAATACATAATTAACCTTAATGTCAGTTTAGATTTCCTCAGGATTTATATCATTAAATTGTGACTTTACCCATTTGGAAGAGTTTACAGAACCTTTCGATTATTTTCTAAACAGTTTGACATTATTTTCCTGCTTATCTCTACTTGATAGCCAAACAACTACTTACTTCCTTTTCAGCTTAGCTTGTTTCCTTACTGCTCACATCTCAGAACATTCTTTACTGGCTTCTATCTGTGAAATTCCACTCCTTGTCGGCACTATATTCCACATTTTCCATCTGCCTGTCATTTTTCAAGAAACAGCTTTTCAAAAGTTACCTCGATAATTTCTCTTGAATCATTTCAATTTTGAAATTTTTTTCCCATCATGTCAACACAATTAGGGAGCTCTCATTCCTTCACATTCATTAGGATAGAATGAACCTGCTTGGGTTGCTATCTGCCATAGGTCATTATCAGTGGATACGATCCAGACCATTATAATTTTATTTTAACATTCCAAGCCATGATGGTATGGCTGCATGCCAGCAATGCTCTGTGCAAAAATGTACCTCTCCATGTGAATATGATACAGCTTCTAAAACTCGTACTTACATTCAGCTATTTCTTCTTGGGAATGTCATGAACCTGCACAGAATGGGCCTAAGTAAACAACCAATGCTGACACATCAATCGCATAGATAGTTCTTGTAAACTAGACCAGTGCTAACAAATGATTTTTAAAGAAAGTATCATTTCAATTCCTGGATAAATATGCCCTATGGGGTTCACTTGCTGGCTATTAAAATATCTTTTTAAGAAAATCAAGTGAACCTTTCTTCATACATTTAATTAGCATTACAGTTAAAATGAAAAAATATTCAAGGTTTCGTTAAAAGATTCAATTAATTCAGGATAAGGATTTATCAACAACATGACAGTGCAGTGCTGAAGTGTTTAGAAATGTAAAGAAATCTTACCTATGTGAGATAGGGTTCATTTTTTTTAAGTCTTAGGCTGGGTTCACATGGGAAATTATTTGTCCCGACCGAGCGTTCGCTACTAGCTCGGTCGGGACAAATGACTTGGTCGCGGCAACAGTGGCAAGGCCGACCGATTGTGCAATCCCCGGAACGGATGAACGGGCGATCAGACCCGTTGGTAAATCACGTGATTGGTTGTACTCACAGTAAGATATTTTCGATACATAGCACTATTGGTTGGTCAACCAAAAATTCTTTCAAATGTATAAACAGAACATATTTAGACAATTAACCATTTTACCATCGTTTTTAAATTGTACTTTGCACACAGTATTCTAACTAACCAGTATTTAGAAAAAATGGAACCATCAGAATTCAAACTACTAGTATTCTGCCCTTTATCCTAATGTAAAGATGGGAAGTTTTGCCAAAAGGTTAGATTGGAAACTCAGAGGTTCATAGGTAAAGTTTTTATTGCAATTGAATTGGTTTTGTAAAGGCTAATTCTGTTATTCACAGCACTTCCACAAACGTTCATAGACATCCCAGTCATTTAAACATTTCTTAAAATGTTTTGCACATTGGTTCCTGTTCCTCTTGCCATTTCCTGCAATTTGGGTAGTTTTAATATGACTTTGAAATACATCATAGCAATTAATAACTATTGCCTCCCAATTTAACTTATTAGGTTTTGCTTGTTAAAATGTTGGTGGTTACAGAAAAACGCCAGTCAAACAAGCAGTTTAGCCCATCGCTAACAATAAGGTGGAACCAGAGAGAATAGGCAAGTGACACCATTTTGTGTCCTAAAATGACTGCAAATGTTGGGGTTACGAGCTAAATCCAACTACATGAAAGTAATCTAGATCGCAGACAGTAAAAAGTAAATTGAAACTAGAAATTAAATTACAATGAAAAACATTCCAAAAATGGCTTGATAGAAATTCAACCACTTAAAACCATTTAATCATTTTAGGACCTCCGTTTTTTAAGATTTTATCATTTAGAGGGAACACAAAGCCCTATTTTCTCTGCCATCAGCAGAAATAATTTTCACTGCTATTGCAGTCAGGGTTTCAACTACAAGGGAACAGCAATGTAATCAAATGGGCAGTTAACACAATGTATATGTTAATTATTTGTTTTCCAATCAAAAATCTAATTACGGTACATTTTGTAAATAAGAGAGCAGGCTTTATAAAAAGTTACTGTAACTTGGCTTTATAAGTGGTTACTGTAAGAATAATAAATGTACAGTATTTGCTAACATATAGCAAAGGAAATGGAATTAGGAATTCTGGGCTAAATTGATTACAATCTGTGTATAGTTTTATTTTAGCTACAGTACTTACCAGAACACTCCATCTTGTTTCAGCTTTAACATAGTGAAATGGTTTGGAACAAAGCGAATACTCTTGCGTAAATACAATTTCCATATAGTAGATTGTTTTGAACATGTGTTTTGGATATGAATGTATGGAAATATTCATATATATTAGGCAAAGGTGCCGGTAGTTAAGCATACAAAAAACACAAATACACGTGAAAGACTAATAGAAAGCCAGTCACTTTACTACAATAGCAGAAATACTCAATTCGTAATACTTTATCTTGTTTTATCTGAATTCCTATGAAGATGTGTTTTGGGTTATGGGAAGGTTTTGCACTGTTGGAAATGCAGAGTAAAAATTAAGGAAAAGAGGAAAATTAAAAGAGTAAATTATTGTTATAGAAAGTTATTATTAAAGGGCATGTCCACCTCCAAAACTATAATCCCCCCACTACTGTCCCTACTGTGTAGTGTAATAAAATCCTTACCTTACATCCCATATATAGGCTCTTGCCTCCTGTCTCTCCTCCGGGAGAAGTGTGGCATGCGCAGTACAGCCCCCCCCCTCCAGTTTTGCGATCCCTCCCTCTAGCTCCAAACCCTTTTATTATCAAAAGTAAAAGTGCACTGGGCTAACAAAGACTCTTAATTTTAGGATGGCAAATTTTCCCTGGATAAAAATAGCACATCAGCATATCAACTGGGATGATATATTCTCAGGTAAAGACACTGAACAGAAGTGCAGGCAAAGTAAACGATGATGGAGGTGCACTCTATCCAACACTGGGTGCAGACACCTCTGTAGGTTCTTCCCTTAGGAACCGACGACTCCGCAGGAAACAAAATACAACTGAGGGTCGCACTCCAAAGCTTTAACAAGTTTTATTGTGAACAAAACATCCCCCCGAAACATTGTGATGTGATGTTGTGTGGTTCACAATAAAACTTGTTAAAGCTTTGGAGTGCGACCCTCAGTTGTATTTTGTTTCCTACTGAACAGAAGTGGCCTGTTTTTGAATCTAAATTTATACCCTAGAGAAATAAATGTAAAAAAATAAATCCACACCCATGTGGCTGAATTCTGATGTAAAGAGGGAAATGAAAAGGAATAAAATGGCATTTAAAATCTTTAAATTAGAAGGTACAGAACAGGCCTTTAGAAACTATAAAAACTGTAACAAGGATTGTAAAAAAGTTAAGTTAGCTAAAATAAATAATGAAGTTAGATAGCTGAACAAAGCATCACTAACCCAAAGTATATTAATAGTAAAAAGGTGAGGACTGAAAATAATGGGAATAAGATAGTTATAAAGGATGGTGATTTTTTTTTTTTTTTTTTTGCTCTGTATACACTATAAAAGATCGAAGTATAGCATAGAATATACAGTAGTAGCAGTAACAGTATAAAAGATGCAATCGAACTTTGGTTAATTTAGGATATGGTTCAGAAAAAACTAGATATGGTTAATATCAATAAATCTCCTGGATAGAATAAAATACATCCTCGGGCCATCGTCAGAACATTCTGTCGACGGCCCGCTTGACAGGCGGAAACATGTAAACCAGCATTAAAGCATTTAAAAGATTTAAAAGTCTACAAGACCTGTGTGTGCGTCCTTTGATCCAGTACTTGTATATATAATATATATATATATATATATATATATATATATATAGCAACCAAAAGTAAGATGTCAGTAGCACTCACATATCTCATCACTTTGCCCGGTGCCGAATCCAAATGGGTTATAGATAGTCAATGAAAGCACTGGAGCACTCAAAGGACTTCTAAGCAAATAATTTAATAGTGAAGCAATCAATGCATTTCAGCCGCCATTATCGATCCTTTGAGTGCCCCAATAATTTATATATATATATATAATATATATATATATATATATATTTATATATATATATATATATATATATATATACAGTATATATATTATAATATTATTATAACATAGATTGAAACAAGGTTTGTGAACTTATGTTAAGACTGTCCACCCTCTTTTGAAAAATTAATATATGGTAGATTAGCCCCCAAAACTAGAGATCTTTAAGTCTAAAGCTGTAAATCGGCTCCCCACAGAGATATATATTTACAAGCTCCTCGCTCCACCGCGCGCTTCCGGGTTCTTCTCCCAGTCTCCACTGTGGCTGCTCTGTTTCTTTTATGTTCCCAAGCAGCCGCAGTGGAGACTGCTCCGGGAATGGCAGTCAGTGATTGGCCGTGACGTCACAGTCAATCACACATATGTAGCCAATATGTTGGGTGTTATTCGTTGATCTGCCGAGATGGACCTCTAATGACGTCTGACTACGCACCAATTGCACTTGTCAGTGGCAAATTTGCAAGAGTGTAACTACTAGCTCAAGTCTAGTCCTTTCCTCCAACCCATATGCTTTTATATGAAAGTATTGCACATTATCCAATTTACTTTGTGTGGGGGTGCTTGAAATAAAACGTTTGAATTAACCCTCCACAAAACACCCAAAGTTCCTATAGATCACGAGGCCAACATTTTTGCAGAATTAAGTCAATACTTTAAATATGTATTTTGTTGTTAATTATAAAATAAACCACTTGCATTATGTGATTTACTGTTAAATTTATTTAAATCACTAAAGATTAGACAGTTATGCTCCACAAACATTTAGTCTTTAAATGCTTTATGTCACGAACTTACCTGCCGCTCCGGTCCCGCGCCGCACTGCACTTCCGGGTGGGCGGCGTCGACGTCATGACGTCACGCCGCCGACACGCCGGGCGGCGCGAAAGTTGAAAAGCCGGTGTCCTCCTGACCCGGTGCCCGATTGTAGCATTCTGCTCCTCCCTGCCCTGTACTTACCTGCCTTGGATCCTGCTCCTTAGACTTACCTTGCCTGCATCCATACTTACCTTGCCTGTATCCAGTACCTACCTTGCCTGTTTCCAGTGTTCCACCTTGCCTGCATCCAGTTACTTACCTTGCCAAATTCAGCCTTCCGTTCCCAGCAGACCTTTGGTCCAGCCTTCAGTTCCCAGCAGCACCTTTGGTCCAGCCTACAGTACCCAGCAGCACCATTGTTCCAGCAGTCAGCCTCACAGTTCCCAACAGCACCATTGTTCCAGCATACAACCTTCAGTTCCCAGCAGCACCTTTGGTCCAGCCTACAGTACCCAGCAGCACATTGTTCCAGCAGTCACCTACAGTTCCCAACAGCACCATTGTTCCAGCATACAACCTTCAGTTCCCAGCAGCACCTTTGGTCCAGCCTACAGTACCCAGCAGCACCATTGTTCCAGCAGTCAGCCTACATTTCCCAACAGCACCATTGTTCCAGCATACACCTTCAGTTCCCAGCAGCCTCTGTATCCTGCACCTCCGACTGTCAGCCTCCTCCTAAAGCGTACTGTAGTACCCGCGCCGTCCGGCCATTTATTACAGTACAATCGGCCATGGAAACGCCTGAGGGGCTATGGCAGAATTGAGTAAAACTCTCCAGGCTTTGTCCAAACGCATGGACCTTTTGAACACCATCAGGGCCATTTGGCCCAGTTTATGGATACCCTTGCTGTCCGGCTACCCCCACTGCTGCCTCTGCTCCGGGTTCTACCTACCCCTTCAACGTCCGGATCCGGTGATCATCCTCTCTTCGGAGAGAGCCCCGCATACCTCCACCCTCACGGTTTGATGTGGATGCCCCAGCCTGCCGTGAATTCAATATCAGTGCCGAATCCAATTCGAACTTCAACCATCGCATTTTGCATCGGATCGCGCTAAGGTTGGGTACATCATCGCCTTGTTGGAGGGCAATGCGCTGGCCTGGGCTTCTCCCCTATGGAAAAAGACGATCCTCTAGTCTATAATGTTACTGACTTCCTTAGTTTTCGCCAAGGTCTTCGATGCTCCAGGAAGAACCTCTGCTCCCTCCTCCCGTTGATCAGCTCCGCCAAGGGTCTCGTTCTGTGGGTCAATATGCTATTGAATTCGTACCCTTGCTGCAGAGACTTCTTGGAACAATGAGCACACTTACTGCGCCTTTTGGCAGGGACTCTCTGACCGCCTCAAGGACGAATTAGTATCCAGGGAATTACCTGTCCCATTGGAAGACTGGTTACATTAGCATCCAGATCGATACCCGCTTCCGTGAACGGCAGGCAGAAAGGTCTGCAGCCCGTTCCAGCCTTCCTAAGACCTTTCCTAGGCCTGCTCCGACCTTTCCGCAAGCCATATCTTCAGGTGAAGAGCCGTGCAAATGGGCGGCACTCATCTATCCCCCGAGGAAAAGTCACGCAGACGTACAATGGACTTTGTCTCTATTGTGCTGGGCAAGGACATTTTGTAAAAAATTGTCCCCAGAAGTCGGGAAACTTCAGGACCTAGAAGTTAAGGAGGAGCTCCTTCTAGGTAACGTTAAGTCTCCTGCCAAATTTGAACCATTAAAACTCTTCTGCCAGCTACTATCACTGGTAATGGTAAAACTTTTTCCTCCCAGGCCTTTGTCGATTCTGGTGCCGCTGGAAATTTCATTGACTCTACCTATGCAGCACAATTGGGGCTTCCTCTCCTTCACTTGCAGCAACCTCTTCGAGTTCTGGCTATTGACAATAATCCGTTGGCTTCAGAATTCATCTCCAAATCTACCTACGAAGTCCTATTCCGCATTGGCATATTTCACCAGGAACGTTTATCTTCCCATGGCTCAGATTACACAACCCCGTTATTGATTGGTCTCACAATGAACTCAAGTCTTGGAGCCCCTTCTGTTTCAAAAATTGCCTTTCTACTCATTGCACTACATTACCTGTGAAAATAAATCTGAGAAAAACCTCCCTGAGTGTTATCATGATTTTTCTGATGTGTTTTGTAAAAAGCGAGCTGAAAGCTACCACCGCACCGTTCCTACGATTGCCCCATCGATCTTCTTTCTGGTACTATGCCTCTCGGGGACGCACATACCCACTGTCTCCTCAGAAACTCTAGCCATGAAAAGTACATTACTGAACATTTGTCTAGGGGGTTCATACGACCTTCCACTTCCCCTGCTGGAGCTGGGTTTCTTTTTGTTGAAAAAAAGACGGCGGGTTACGACCCTGCATCGACTACCGTGGATTAAATAAAATCACAATAAAGAATCGGTACCCGCTCCCTCTCATCTCTGAACTTTTTGACCAGATAAAGGAGCAAAAATATTTACCAAACTGGATTTACGGGGGGCATACAATCGTGATCCGTATACGCAAAGGTGACGAGTGGAAGACCGCCTTTAACACCAGGGACGGTCACTACGAGTATCTCGTAATGCCCTTTGGCCTTTGTAATGCTCCAGCGGTGTTCCAAGAATTTGTAAATGACATCTTCCGGATATGTTGGGAATCTCTGTAGTAGTATATCTAGATGACATTTTAATCTTTTCTCATGATTTGCCCTCACACCCGCCTCCATGTTAAACAGGTGTTACTACGTCTGAAGAGAGATACCCTACATGCCAAATTGGAAAAATGTCTGTTTGATTGTTCACAAGTACCCTTCCTAGGCTACATCGTATCTGCGCAAGGGTTCCAGATGGATCCTGTTAAAGTTTCAGCCGTCCAAGATTGGTCTCTTCCTATGGGAACCAAAGCTATCAAAGGTTCATTGGGTTTGCCAATTACTACAGACAATTCATTCAAGGGTTCTCGTCATAATTTCTCCAATATTAGCCCTCATCAGTAAAGGGGGTAAGCCTCATTCATGGACCCCTGCAGCCCGAGGCCTTCAAACGACTCAGGGAAGCCTTTGCTGTTGCACCAGTTCTATGTACATCCAGATCCTGTCTTCCCTTCTACATCGAAGTTGATGCATCAGACTTGGGCGCTGGAGCCGTCCTTTCCAGAGGCAGGGCACTAAAAGGAAACTCCATCCGTGTGCTAATTTTTCCAAGAAGTTTCTACCCAACAACGGAATTATGACGTTGGGAATAGGGAACTTCTTGCTATCAAACTGGCCCTCGAGGAGTGGCGTCATCTATTAAAGGCACCTCTGTACCTATCACCATCCTTACCGACCATAAGAACCTTGAATACCCAGAATCTCAAAGGTTAAATCCCCGTCAAGCACGGTGGTCTTTATCTTTTCCCGATTCAACTTTGTCATCACTTACCAACCTGGTTCCAAAAACAAAAAGCTGATGCCCTTTCCAGATCATTTGTTGCTTCCGACTGTACTAATCAAGATAAGGGCTCTGTTATCCCAACCACTAAATCTTGGCCTCTATATCCCCTCAACTTTGTTCCAAGATTCAAGCCGCACAAGATTCTGCTCCGTCCGACACACCTTCTGGCAAAAGCTTTGTTCCTGTTTCTCTTCGGAAAACTATCCTTCTGCTACTCACTGTTCCAAGCACTGGGCATCCCGGTGTGAACAAAACGTTAATATATTGCCCGTTCCCTTTGGTGGCCCAAAATGAGAAAAGATATTAAAGACTTTATTCAAGTGTGTACTAGCTGTGCTCAATCCAAACTTCTAGAACCCTCCCCTGTGGTCTTCTTCAACCCCTCCCCATTCCGTCCAGACCTTGGACCCATCTATCCATGGACTTTATTGTGGAACTTCCGCCTTCCAAGAGAAACACGGTTATATGGGTGACTGTAGACCGCTTCAGCAAAATGGCCCATTTTGTACCCCTCCCTAAACTACCATCTTCAACAGAGTTAGCTCAACTATTTATTTCACATATCTTCCGCTTTCATGGACTCCCTTCTGAAATAGTATCTGAACGAGGTACTCAATTTGTTTCCAAATTCTGGAGAGCATTTGTAAGTCCATGAACATCAATTTACAATTTTCTTCGGCTTACCACCCCAGTCCAACGGGGCTACTGAACGCACTAACCAGTCTTTGGACAAATCTCTCGTTGTTACATTTCCTATACCCAGGATGATTGGGCTGACCTCTGCCTTGGGCTGAGTTTGCCCATAACAATTCACCTCATGCTTCTACTGGGAAATCTCTTTTTTGTGTGTCTTTGGGACAATCCTAGATGTTTTCCGCAAGATTTTCTTTTCACACAAGTACCCGCTGCCAATGACTCTGCGGCCCAGATGACCGCTATCTGCATGCTACGAAATCAGCCTTCAGAAATCTGCTTTGGGTGCAAAAAACTGCAGCAGATAGGAGACGTAGAGAACCCCCAGCGTATTCTGTCGGAGATAAGTTGGCTCTCTTCTGCTCATATTAACCTACGGGTTCCTTCCTCCAAACTGGGACCCAAATTTATTGGTCCTTTTTCTATCCTGGAATTAGTCGGCCCAGTGGCTGTTCGCCTTCAACTTCCTTCCAATGCGGATTCCTAACGTGTTTCATATTTCTCATCAACCCAGTATGTTCTAATCAGTATTCCACATCCTTACTACCTCCCGTTCATTTCCGTTGATGGTCAGCAGGAGTTTGAGGTCGAGAAGATCTTGGACTCTAGATTCTGGAGGAGGTCTCTGCAGTATTTGGTCCACTGGAAAGGTTTTGGTCCGGAAGAAAGAGCTTGGATTAAACACTCTGATTTGCACGCTCCTCGTCTAGTTAAAGCTTTCCACAGGAGTTTTCCAGGGAAACCTGGCCGTTGGGTCCTGTGGCCCCCCGTAAGGGGGGGTACTGTCACGAACTTACCTGCCGCTCCGGTCCCGCGCCGCACTGCACTTCCGGGTGGGCGGCGTCGACGTCATGACGTCACGCCGCCGACACGCCGGGCGGCGCGAAAGTTGAAAAGCCGGTGTCCTCCTGGACCCGGTGCCCGATTGTAGCATTCTGCTACCTCCCTGGCTCCTGTACTTACCTGCCTTGGATCCTGCTCCTTAGACTTACCTTGCCTGCATCCAATACTTACCTTGCCTGTATCCAGTACCTACCTTGCCTGTTTCCAGTCTCCACCTTGCCTGCATCCGTTACTTACCTTGCCAGAATTCACCTTCCGTTCCCAGCAACCTTTGGTCCAGCCTTCAGTTCCCACAGCACTTTGGTCCAGCCTACATGTCCCAGCAGCACCATTGTTCCAGCATTCAGCCTACAGTTCCCAACAGCACCATTGTTCCAGCATACAACCTTCAGTTCCAGCAGCACCTTTGGTCCAGCCTACAGTACCCAGCAGCACCATTGTTCCAGCAGTCAGCCTACAGTTCCCAACAGCACCATTGTTCCAGCATACAACCTTCAGTTCCCAGCAGCACCTTTGGTCCAGCCTACAGTACCCAGCAGCACCATTGTTCCAGCAGTCAGCCTACAGTTCCCAACAGCACCATTGTTCCAGCATACAACCTTCAGTTCCCAGCAGCCTCTGTATCCTGCACCTTCCGGACTGTCAGCCTCCTCCTAAAAGCGTACTGTGAGTACCCGGCCGTCCGGCCATTTATTACACTTTATTCTTTTTTAAAAAGCATCTTAAGAACCATTGAATACTATGACATTTGTAATTCTAAAGTTTACCTATGGATCTAATATTTACAACCACTTAACAAATCAACTTTTTCTAATCCTATCTGCCAAAATTCTGGTTGTCTTCTGGCAACCATGCAAATTGTAAGCACTGGTATTTTTTTTATTACCCTTGAGGATAACTGATTGACTACAGTTGTTCATCCTTATATTTGCTGAGTTTTCTCATATTATTTATTCAATATGTTTTTCTGCCTAGCAACAGGAGGTAGGCTAAGTATTTTGTAACTTAACCCTTTGTCTTTCTGCTTCTTCATATGACAATGTCAAATTTACAAGTATATCTGTGTATCTGCTTTAAAAGTGCAATTTTTACATTTTTCATTTGTGAGCATTACATGCAACATTTTTTAGAACTTCTGTGGAGAGTGGAGTGGTGGGCAGAGCACACCCGTAGGTCACCTGTGCTGATACTAGATATCCATAAACAATAGTCTTCGGTAAATCATTGTTCTAGGCATGCTGGACCCCATACTACATTAGCTCTTTTTTCAGAGATTGCATCATATAAAGGAAAGCTGGTGATAGGATATCTTGCCAGTACTGCATGCAGAATTAGTCTACATCCTGCAAACAGAAATGTTCACGTTCCAGACTTTGTAGCAATCTATGCTGCGCCCAGGGTAAGGACCTATAAGACTATGTTTTCATCACTGGGAGTACATTAGTTCATAACACTTACCTTATCCCCTGCTTGCCAGACCTTTCCATTGCGCACGCTGTACCAGGTGAGGCGGGTGTGTATACATACGTTTGTGTGTATGCAGCGACACTGGCCACCAATGAAATACTGATTGGAATGACAGGATGGGTTTCATTGGATGCACAGTATGTGGCACCAGTGTTCTCCCCAGAAATTGTTTCCAGACGGTTAGGGCAGAACAGGGAAATTTAGTGAGATCTGAGATGTTTAACTCTTTCAGTGCCAGCAGATTTTCCAAGAGTATTGGCATTAATAATTTTCAGTGCCAGCACTTTCCAGCAGTCTTCCCCAGAGTAATGCAATCACCACTTTCAGTGCCAGCAAACTTTACTATTAATACTTTAAGTGCCAGCTGAGTGTAAATTTATATTTCTGTGCATGTTCCCTGTTAGTGTTTTATTTGTTTTAAATGTATTTTGAATAAAATTAAGCAGATTTTCTTTACATAGTTTTACACCAGATCCCCTGTGCTTCCTGCTTCCTGCTCTGCATCCATGTGACAGTCAATCTTCCCTGTGTCTTCTTCTCCATGTGGGCCCCTTGAAACTCCCTGTGACCCCTCCCACTCCTCCTTCAGTCACTATAACCCAATCTATTCCTGGTTTCTTCTGCTTTCTCCTGCACTGAGCATGTGCCAACCACAGAACCATAGAAGAAGGAACTAGTATTTGTGACCGCAGATTCAGAACCTCCCACCCCCTTTAACTTTCTGATCAGTGATTTCTTAGTATAGTATAGTATACTATAGTATAGTATAGTATTTGAGATTGAATAAAGACGCATGTCCATCCAGTCCAACCCATCTAGCAAAACCCTAATTTCCTGCCTAACTGTTGATTTATGAAGGGGAAAAAAATCCTCCCTGACTCCAAGTGCCAATTGGAAATATTCCTGGATCAAGTTTACTTTATGTATCAATACCAGTAACTTCCAACATTCCTTGTTTGCCGAAACTCATCCAGCCTTTTTTTTAACTGTCCAATGAATCTGCCATAACAACGTCCACTGGAAGACAGTTCCATAGCTTTACCGTTCTCACAGTGAAAAACCCTTTCCGAACTTGAAGCTAAAACTTATTTTCTTCAAGTCTTAAGGGATGTCCTCGTGTCCACTGACATGCTCTATTGGTGAACAATGCCCCAGAAAGTTTATTGTATGGCCCGTTAATGTATTTATACACAGTAATCATATCCCCATGCAAGCGCCTTTTCTCTAGCGTACATAATTGTAACTTATCCAATCTCTCTTCATATTCAAGCTCCCCTAATCCCCTTATTAATTTAGTTAACCTTCTCTGAACCCTTTTCATTTCAAAGATGTCCTTTTTGTACACAGGATTCCAAAATTGCTCTGCATTTTCTAAATGAGGCCTTACCAATGCTTTGTAAAGAGACACAATAAATTTTTTCTCCCTTGAATCCATATCTCTCTTTAGACAAGACAATACCACGTTGGCTCTAGCTGTTGCTGCCTGGCACTGCTGCTTTCTCCGATGGTATTGGGGCTTTATCGGTACAGTGTGTACCTAGCTTTTCCAAACGAGCACACGGCTGTGCGTGCTCGTTTGGAAAAGAGGGAAAATTTCGTTGAACATGGTGGACTCCCTATAGGGGAGTCTGCCGCGGCCGAGGGAAACACACAGTCCCAAACGTTCTATCTATGCTGTGCATAGGAAGAATGCTTGGGACTGTGTGTATCATGAGTTTTGAAAAATATCAGACTGGATCTTGCAGATCCTGTGTGTCATCTTTCAAAAATCTGACAAGTCTGTGCCCAGTTTTACACAGAGCCATTTATAGTATAAGCAGCACAAGGATTTTTAAGTCCACAATGCATCACCTTACATTTGTCAAGATTGAATCTTATCTGCCACTTAGCAGCCCAATGTGACAATCTATCTAGATCCATCTGCAACAATTGCACATCCTCTGAAGCTTTTAATGGTCGACAAAGTTTTGTGTCTTCAGCAAACACAGAAACCTTGCTGACAATACCCACTTCCAAATCATTAATAAATAGATTAAATAGAAGCGGACCCAACACAGAACCCTGTGGCACCCCACTTAGCACTTTAGTCCATATTGATGAAGCACCATTAACAACTACTCTCTGCATCCTATTCATCAACCAATTTTCTATCCATGTACAAATCTGCCACCCCAGACTAACAGACCTTAGCTTATACATTAGTCACCTATGGGTGGGGGGACTATATCAAAAGCCTTTGCAAAATCCAAGTATAATACATCTACCGTACTAGAGTACCAGAGTCTAAATGTCTACTCACTTCCTCATAAAAGCCAAGCAAGTTAGTTTGACAAGATCTATTCTTCCTAAATCCATGCTGGTTACTACTTATAAGGTCAGCCCTTGAAACATACTCTAGAATATGTTCCCTTCCAGTATCTTCCCTACCACTGAAATTAAACTTACAGGCCTGTAATTACCAGGCTGTAAACGACTACCATTTTTGAATGTTGGAATAACATTAGCTGTTTTCCAATCCAGAGGCACACATCTGGACATGAGAGAATCTGCAAAAATAAAAAACAATGGCCTAGATAAAACTGAACTGAGCTCCCTAAGGACCCGAGGATGTATTTTATCCGGTCCAGGAGATTTATTAATATTAATCTTATTTAGTTGTTTCTGTACCATATCCTTGTTTAACCAAAGTGCACTTGCATCTTTTATACCATTATTGCTACTATACAGTATGATATCTGTACTTGGATCTTCTATAGTGTATACAGAGAAAAAAAAATATTCAAGACATTTGCTTTATTGCCATCCTCACATTTTCAGTCCTCATCTTCTTACTATTAATATACATAAAAACATTTTAAGGATTAGTGATGCTTTGTTCAGCTATCCTAACTTCTTTATTAATTTTAGCTAGCTTTATTGCTTTCTAACAACCCTTGTTACAGTTTTTATAATCCCTAAAGGCCCTTTCTGTTCCCTCTGACTTAAAGGTTTTAAATGTCTTTTTCTTCTTTTCCATTTCCTTCTTTACATCAGAATTCAGCCACATGGGTGCGGATTTATTTTTTTTACATTTATTTCCCAAGGGTTTAAATTTAGATGTGAAAAAAAAATCCCCTTAAATACTGTCCACTTCTCTTCAGTACCTTTACATGATAATACCTGAAGGGCTTCTTTAAACCTGGTCTTTGTTAACCCAGTGCACCTTTCATTTCGATAACATACTCCAAAAGACACTATTTCATGGTCACTATTCAGTGGCCCCCAGCAAAACTATGATGGGGCCCCTATCTGTGCTTCATCCATAGTAGTTTTCTGGGAGGAGGCTATATCTCTCATAATAAAAATAAGAAGATGGTGCCCCCTTTTCTCCCAGACCCCCCGGCAGTTGCTCCCCCTATTCCCCTCTCATTAGGCCCCTGTCACTATTCCCTAAACCTCCAGTTACCTTTATATCTATAATGCTCTCCATGATGTTAGATATTGTCAGATCCAACAGAGCTCCTTTTTTAGTAGGAACTTCAACCAACTGTGAGAGAAAATTATCCTGCAACAAACTCATCGCCCTTTTCTGTGTTGGCAGTTCCACTACACCAATCAATGTCAGGGTAATTAAAGTCCCCCATAATGAGCACACTCCCTAAACTTGCAGCCCTTGCCAACTGCATATGAAGCTGACTCACTTCCTCTCAGTTAGCAGCAGCTTATAGCAGCTTATAGCAGACACCAACAGTGACATTACCCCCTTTCCTGTTGCCTAATTCCACCCATATTACTTTGCTTTAACATCCATATTGCCAGTTATCTCTTCTTTTAAATTTGGCTTCAATTCATTTTTAACATGAACACAAACTCCTCCCCCTTTCCTTTTTTCTCTGTCCTGCATAAACAAGGAGTATCCTTCTAAATTTACAGCCCAGTTGTGAGAAATGTTCAACCACGTTTCTGCTATATATGAAGGAACAGGGGTACAACATCGGTTGTGCTTTCCCACAAAAACAACGCTGATTTTTCAGACTGAATCACCAATACCTGGAATTATTAGTTAGTTGGCCTTAAAAATCTGCTTCTGTGTAACCAGCCTTAGATCCCTTGTTTGAAAAAACAGGAATTCATTAGGGCACAAACAACTATTCTCAAAGAAAATACTTAAAATGCATTTGTTTAAACTTTTAGTTCGATTACTATGATAACAGTTTCTCTTTGATGTCTATCAAGAATTTTTTTGTTTAAGTTAAAATGTGCAAAGGGTTTTAATGGATTTAATAGTGACACTGATCTCTTAAGTATGATTAGCTCTACCACTGGCTCTAAGGATTTGTTACAGAACAGGGAGAAGGAAAACAGCAGCCTCTACAGTTACCAACAAAAATGACTACAGAAATGGTGTCTTTGTTATTGTATTTCCAGACCATCAAAATAAAATATAGTGACAAACATTTCTATAGGATACTTGTAGAGGACATTTAAAGGAACTAGATTAGTTTTAGAATTTGTTCACAGTTTACAACAATGTCATTTGCAAATAGTTTTTGAGCTTCACTGTGTAGATTATTAATCACGAACACAAATAACCCAGCATTCAAACCCATCACCCTGCTGAGCTTACTTACCCTTTGCTGTTACAATAATATCTTTGTATTAGCTGAGCTCTTGCTGTGACATAAAGCTCTTTGGTTTATAGTCATTGTTTGAATTAGCCCCCAGCAAGCTCCAAAGCTAGTCAGGTCAAATTATAATCATTCCCATCTTTACTGTTCCCTGTTTTATGATATCATGCTTTTTTTAAGACTCAGAGACCCCAACTTTCCATACATGTTGCTATTTCCCCAAACGATCATGCTGAGAAGTTTATTTTGTTGTCGGGATGAAGATGTCACAGTCGGGTTGTTCAAAATAATGTTGGATGTTGAGCCTGTGGCACAAAAAGGCAGCACCCTGCAGTGTTTGACTAACTCATTCATCAGCTTTTTAGTAGCTGATCATAGGTCAGTCAACAAAACAAACATAAAACATTGTCTCCTCTTAAGCGCTTTACTAAACATGCAAATTTATTGGAAAACTCTATGTAATCTTACCAGATATCCTGCAGCTGCACAGCCTCTTACCAATAAACCCATAGGTTTGTTTGTTGTCAGCTGTGTGAATGTATTAATGTAATTGTAAAGCATTACGGAAAATGTTTGAGCTCTTCTTCAAACCTAAAGGAAATCATCTAACTCTTTTCTTTTTTTAACATACTGTTCTAGAGCACAAAATCCCCTTTAAAACAGTTGTTGTGACAATTGGAATTGATTGAAAATTATTACATCAATTTCTGTATGCAGTCATCTTACAATTATAATAGTATGAATGTGCTAACGAATTGTGTCAGACAACAGATCCACATTGTCTACTGTTATCTTGAAAGTAATGTGCTTTGCAGGCACTGCCAGATTTATACTTCTCTTGGGCAGCTAGCCTGTGCCAGCTCAACCCATGACAGCTCTGGTTTAGACAGGGATTATTGGTTAGCAGTTGGAGTGGGGTGGTGCTTACAGGCTGCAGCCGGGATGCTATAATAAACACTATAAGAGTGCACAGACCTCATGTACTACAAGCTTTAAGCACATGTATACTCACGTGGTGCTAAGTGTAAATCATATGAATATTAATCAGCTAATCAGAACCTTACTTAAAAGGACCAAAAGACCCTAATTATAGCAAGCACACCACTTTATTGGCATATACAACCTCAGCTAGGCTTAAAATATAACTAAATGAGGCCATACAGTTTTTTGAGGGTTTTTTTGTGATCATGTTTTCAGACGTTTCGTCCTGATCAAAAATTAGAATGGAAAAAACGTAGTAATTTACCACCTTGCACTATTACCTTCTGCTTGAAATCTGCTGAAGCTGCCAAAAAATTATTCATATGACCCAATTGCTATAGTTATTTTTTCGTTCAAGATGTTGAATAAAGAATTACATAGCTGTCAGCATCATGCTTTAGGTTTGCATTATTGTCACTGCAATCGTTGGTTTCTTTTTTCCTATCTTTGATCCTCCCTATCTGTCCCTCACTGTCATCTTTACGATCTCCATAGCAGTGACTGGAGACTGTTATGTTTGAATATAAGACAGTAGGAGAACAGTTCGCATTATTCTAGCCACAATCGGGGCTCCTGTTCTCTTGTTAAAAGCCAGTAGGCGGGGGGAAGTGATAGCCTGTAATACTAATCCAATGCAAGGTCAGGGAGACAACCTTCCCAAGAAAATGCAACCAAGCAGGGAGTGTCAGACCAGATAAATGACCCAAGGTAATTTGTTAGGACCTTCCATACTGGGGTTACCTTGACGTGGTTGGAAGGCTTTTCACTTTTATGCATAAAATTGTAACTAAAACACCCCATGTTTTTACTGTTTGCACTAGCATAGATATTATGATATATGGGGCCCAGGAAGGTGCATTGATCATCTCTTTTTTATTGTTTGTTCGAGGGTAATAACAACGAACAAGAATGGTACTAAAACTAGAAGCACAAGAAACAAGAGTGGACCACAAGCTAGGCAAACCAAAGCTATAACAGGCAAGGAATGACCAACTGAAACAAGTAATGCAGAGGAACCAATGGGGAGTGGAGGACAAGAGTCTGATGCAGAGATTGGAAGATTTGAATTTAAGTGGATCTCCTCCATCCAATTTAGAGCTTACAGGGACGGAGGAGATAAGAGGAGGTGCCTGTGTGCGTCTCGAGGCACCAGAAGACTACAGAGCCCAGGATGACGTCACCCACCGAAGACGCTGCGCCCACCTCCGAAGATTCCCGATCAACAGCGAGGGATCAACAATTTTATTTCTTGAAGTTTCACTATTCATCTGATTGGCTCTCTCAGTTCAGAATGACTTGTACAAGAATCTGTTGGCAATAAATACTCTGGGATGTGTCACATTCAGCATATAACAGCAAGGTGTTAGGAACCACCTGAATGCAAGGTGTTGAGTGCACTGTGGCTAAGAGGTATCATCAAAGCTGCCGAGTGTAAGACCTGGCCTGACGAATTTTCTTTTCTGTGCTGGGCCATTCGTTGGTACAACTGTATGTGGGGGAGACCAAACAGCAGCTGCACCAATGTATGGCCTAGCACAGAAGAGCAAATTCCTCAGGACTCAGCCATGCATATTAAGGAAAAAGGACATGTGTTTGAAGATTGTAATGTCAACATCTAGGCAAAGGAAAAGGAATGGTTCAAGAAAGATGTCAAGGAGGCCATTTATGTTAAAATATAGTAACCAAGCCTGGATAGAGGTGGGGGGAGGTTCAACATCAATTGTCGGCCAAGTACAATCCTGTTTTGGTGCTTTACGATGGGCAGTTTCGATAACACTGCTTAGCCATAATGAAATCATTACCTGCATTCAGGATTGGGACACCTTCCAGGTTTTTATTACCAACAGATTCTTGTACAAGTCATTCTGAATTGAGAAAGCCAGTCGGATGACTAGCCAAATATCTTCAAAAACTAAACTTTAAGTCCAGTGGATCTATCTGAATACAACAAATGTGCTGAATTGGTTCAATGCTTACATTGTAATTTATTTATTAATGTAATAAATAGATTTATTACCTGGTGTGCCTAACCCCCTCTACACTCTGGACATTGCCTCAACACCAGTATCTGTCCAGATTGTAATCTTGCTGGATTCAGGTTTATGGTTTTTAACCAATTTAATTAATCTGATGAAACCTATTTTATTGGTGGCAAAACACTAGTTTGACATTAGAATCAGAAAATATGTGTTAGTTTATCATATCCATTTATATTATTGCCTTGTTATTTCAACTAAAAAATAATTTAGAAAAAAGTACCCAGGATGCTATAAAATATAGAGATATATTTTACCTAAAAAAGTGTGGCAGCAGCATAGGCACATTTGTCTTTGTAGAGCCCTGGGCCATTAACTGTCTAAAATCCAGCCCTGCATATAGCATTGGAATAACATTTATCAGATTTTGTTTAAGGCTGGGGAATCGCGCGATTGGCCATGATTTACCAACGGACCCGATCACCAGTTCATCTGATTTGGTCGAGGCCAGCCGCCACACACCAGCAGATATTTTGGCCGACCGAGTATATTTTTATCTTGATGGTAAAAATATACTCTAATAAAAAGTGTCTGTATCTTCCTTTTAGATATAGACCCTATATAATAACTAACAAGAGTATTACCAATTTAGCAATCAGAATGGCATTATCAACCAGGAGGCATTTCAAAATAGGGTAATAAACACATTTTCTGTTTATTTCCTACCAGATTTAACTTGATTTCTTTCTTGAGAAAACAGAATCACTTTACTTTTAGAATATAGCAACTGTCATCCTACCTTTCTTGTCAGACACTTACATATATGTAAAAACAATTAATGGAAAAATAAGTGGCTTTTGCTTTGATTAACAGAAGGACTTAGGTAGGTGTCCTTATAGCAATCTGGTGTATATGTAGAAATATATGTATCCATTAAAGAAGGGGAGGGGGAAAATATATCCGTTTGAAAAGATACAAAATATACCCCGACCGGTTGGGTGGATCTCCGAATGAGCGGCTGTTTTGGCCGATCGCACGTGTGTAAGAACCTCTAGGTTAATTTACAACTACATTTAGCGGAAGTGCTTCTGATCTGGTCCAACATTTCTACAAACATAGAAAAGATAATCAATGCACATTCCTAGGCCCCATACAATATCATATTATCTGCACACTGGCATACTTTATAAACAAAGGGGTTTTAGTATACATTACTGTGATGTATACTAAAACCCCTTTGTCTAAAATGTATGCCAGTGTGCCATATTATATATAATCCAAACAAACTAAATTTGTTCCGAGCACACCTTCTAGTTAATGTGAACCTTTATTAACATTTCATTGATATGTATATCAATGAAATGTATAAAAATATATATAAAATGTGACACACATTATACTGATTGAAAACCCCTCTAGCTATTGCCACACCCCCATTGCCACACCCCCATTGCCACTCTTTTAACAATTACATGTGATAGTGTTAGATTAACCCTAGACATATTCATCTAAATTCAAACACATTCTTTCTTTAAAAAAAACAGTTACAAATATATGTGCATAAATATATCATAATACTAACACAATGTGCTTAATTAAAACATTATAAAATTGGATTCTATGTAATTTAAGATGAGTGTATTAATAGTGAATAAAACCATTAAAACCTAATCTTTTACATATACATATATTTATATAATTGGGAAATTTCAGATTTCAGCTTGAAACCTGCAGAGAGATTGGGACAGAAGATGGGGTTGGCGGAAAATTTTCCTCCTGGCCCATTCTTTGTTTTTCTGATAAAAACAGAAAATGGGTTTCAACTTTTCGAGCAATCTGATTAAAATGTCTTAATTGCTCAAATGTCGATCCTTTGTCGATGCTTTATACTATAGGAAGGAAAAGTCCCTTAAGCTTATACTCATGTGTGATCGCGGGGGCTGACCCGTGACGCACACATTTATGAGCGCTTGTTTTGGCTCACAATCATGTCGTGTGTGGGCGATTTGTTGGCCGAAAAGGACGTTCGGGTGAGCCTTGTTGACCAATTTGCCTAACAATTGATTATTACATAACAATCGATGTAATAATCTATGTAACAATTAATATAATAAACACAATAATGTGATAATAAAAACATGTTAAAAAGTGTTTTTTTTTACCTTTGGATTATATTATTATTATGGATTTATAAAGCACCAACTTTTTACAATTACATGTATTCATTCACATCAGGTCCTTCTCCAAAGAGCTTACAATCTAAGCACATTTATTTGACACATACATCCTATCAGTCTTAATGATTGTGGGGGAAACCGGAGTGCCCGGAGGAAACCCATGAAAGCACCTTGCAAATGTGTCCAAGGGTGGAATCGAAGTCAGATCTTCAGAACTTCAGTGCTGCAATATATATATTACCTTGATGACAGCCGTGTACAATATGGCCGAAAGGCATAGGTGACTACAGACCCACATGTGTGAGTTTCAATAAAGCTGTGAAAAATTCTTGGAGTGCCCCCTGGACTATTTCTATATCTGTACCTCTCATGAGACTATAGCTCCCAGGTAACCATAAAGCTGAATAGAGTGCGAAGGACTCTTGTTAATATATACAGGGCCGGCCTTTGATATGGGCGACCTGTGCAATCGCACAGGTTGCATTACCAGGGGGCACCAGCTGGAAGTCTTTGGTCACCGACCTGTAGGTCAAAGTTGTGCATTAGTGCCACAGCCCCCCAGTTAAGATCCTGCAGATAAAATGTATGTATCAGCACCATCCCACAGACAAACCCCCAACACAAGTAAGCATGTATGCTGTCCTGTCTGTGCATTTAGTGCAGTATGTGTTATGTAATGATATACGTACAATATATACAAGCACGCAATGGAGATAACAAAAGACAGTAAGCACAGGTATCGAACATGATTTGAAGCAGACCAAGCCAAGCAGCATTCTGCAGCTTATTTTGTGCCATGGGGGGTGTTTTGGAGGGGGTGCTACGAACCAGTAACAAATCTTGCACAGGGTGCTAGGATATATATATATATATATAAATAATAAATATAAATTATATATATATATATATCACGCTGGAAGATGCTGGCACTATAGGAAGATCAGACTGATGGCTATTGGTTGATATAGTATAGGGTTGCTATAGTCTGTTATTTAAAGGTTAAGTAGGGATCAGCTTGGTAGACAGCAGGGATCAGGGCACAGAAAGATATACAAAACACCACATTAGTCTTTTTGGGTTAATCAAAAAGGGAAAAAATATTTAGTTATCCAAAAATAAAGTCCAGACAAACTTAGCCATTCACAGAAAATGGTAACTCAAAACCTTGCACTGTTTGTGTGCCAAACCCTCACCTTGGGTTATCTCCACATTCACTCGGCAGTAACCCGAGTCAAATTTTTGATGTCTTTCTCTGGCTCACTCTTGGCCACACACCATGGGCCTAGTGGCACTCTGCCACCTGCTTGTCCAGGTTCCTCCTGGATATATGGTCCTAGGACCTAGCTCACCCCAGACCATTAGCAGCCACTCTGCTGTATTGGCCCCACCTTCTAAGAACATGCGCCACTTAATTGAACTCAGCCAGGTGAGCTAATTGGGCTTATTCCTATATTCAAAATCTGGCCTGGACTTAAAACAAGGGAATGCAATGACAATCCCTTTACCAATACATGCTGGTCCTGGATCCCAAAGAATCCGTTGAAAAACAGATGTTTCTAAGCTGCACTAATTATTACATTGGATTGTTTGCCCCAAATCCAGACCATATCTGTACAGGAATAGTAAAAAGGACACCAAATCCTGCTTAAAGGGGAACTGTGGTCTCCAAACAAGTTGAGTTTAAATGAAAGGCCAGTTTCCTACCTTTAAAACGAGCAATCAACCACCTCTCTATGTGCTCCACAGCCCAAGATATACAGAAATGACTGACCAGAAAGTTAATGGGTGGGAGGCTGACATGTGACATTCCTGAGACTTCTCCTGCACAGTGCCGATGGTCTCAGACAGGAAGTCCCGTGAGTGGGTGGGGCTTAGGCACCCATGAGTGGGCGGGGCTTATGCACCTGCGAGTGGTCGGGCCAACGGCACCCACGAGTGGGCGGCCCACGGCACCCGTGAGGGGGCGGGACCACATGGGGCTGTAAGGGAATGGGCCAAGGGGGACCTGCAACTGGAGGGACCATGGGGTCCATGAGTGGGAGGGACCAGGGGAGCTGCAAAGGGAATACAGGGCAGATTGACTTACAGGTTTCAGAGCAGGAAGTGCAGGGGACCTGGTGATGCTGCTGCCATATCACATACAAAAATGTAAATATCTTCAAAACTATGTAAAATAAACAATGGAAATAAATTGCAAAAACTCTCAGGAGAGCAATTCCTATCAATTTACCTAAAGTCATTTTTGGACCACAGTTCCTCTTTAAATATCCTATGGATCTCACAGGTATGTACACTGGAAAATAAATTAATTGCCTATTAGTGCCCATTAGTGCAAACTATAATTCATCCCAACTATCCCTGTACCCTTTTTGTATCTGACCCCTATTTCATTAGATATCAAATCTAAAACATCTTGTTTTAGCATTTCTGTAAGCAGTTTTGTTGTAGCTGGAAAGGTTTGACAGTTGGTGTGCTGTGTGCTGTATGCAGTTTTGACAGTTGCTATGGGGAGAAAATAGTCAGGTCAGTGGTCCGAGCCTGAACAAAACAAGTATTCTATTGAAGGCATGCAGCAACAGACACACCGTGGAGTAAGTGCTACTTACATGTATTTATTTATAGATTAAGATGACACAAAGTAGAGGGGTAATAGAATTTTTTCTCACAGCCTTTGGCGCTAGGTAATCAGGCATGGGTTAGTCCATTTTTTTGACTACTGATGACATCGAACTATAGGTATTGTATATAAGCTGCTTAAGGCTAGGAACAGACAATTGAATTTTACATAGTGCAGGGATTGGTATTTGAGAAATGTTAATTAAGTATCAAACGTCTGTTTATGGTTCTGTTTGTAAATGATAGAAAAAGAGTCAGTGTGTATTAAGTGGCTGTGTTCTTCTGTTCTTGGCCTATGTGAACCCAGACAATAAGAGAATGAACGCAACAATTAAGCTGGCTGGGGGAACTCTGGTTACTGAAGTCATGGCTTTCACTGCATTCTAATATAATACATTTTACAGAGTTTCTAAATGAATGTGTGAATGTTCAGTCCAAGATGTGCAAACATGCAATGGAATCTGTCTGAATATATCATGCAATGACATTTGCCATGTTCATGGGAGCTTTTACCCTGTGCAGTTCACAGGCCCTTATTTTAGTCGCTTTAAATTTCTCTGAATAAATATTTAAAATTGAGTTGTTGATAAAACAGCTAGATTTCTTCTCCATCAGCATTTATACCAATACTTCCCAGGCTTCATCACATGTGCATTTATTTTCATATATAGTACTGGACATATCACGTGACTCTTTTCAATAAAATGATCTATTTACATCAGAATGTGCCCTGAAAACAAAGTATTCTATATGCAACTTTATGATTGTCAAGGACAACACCAAAATACACAGGATCAGGAGATAATTTTACAAAATTGGCAATCAAAATGTTGAAATGGCCACATGTGCTCCTAGCCTAAAGCTTTGTACACAAAGTAGTGATAATAGGCCAATCCTATCGGGTCTGTCAGGATCAACCTATTATCGGCTGTGTGGTGGTAAAAAAAGTCAGAAAATTTCTATCAGTCCCTATTCTTTAGAACAGGGAGCAAATAGCAACCATTGGCCACGTGAAGATCCTCCTATACAAAGTAATGTCACAATCATCAAGCTATAAAGCTTCATCCACACGTGTGATCTACTGTATGTCTGTTTTGGCTGACAAAGTGATCATACACGTCACAATTGTCGGATGAAGGGGGGCTCATACACATCATGTGGTGCAGGTTGGCCCCCCTGTGCATGCCTCTCCTTCCATTTGTGAAGGTATAGGAGTGTTGGGTATGTGTGTAGGCTACTGTGCCATATGTTAATGAAAATACCATTTAAAGAACAAACTCTAGATTGTAATTGTACAACTGCACACAATGCACTGTAAAGTATATTGAAAGCTAGCTCATAGAATTGTAATAAAATTATAAATTAAAAAATGCTGTATAGATAGGTACCCCTCATAATTCCCAGAGTCTCATGGCTTCTGGGGTGGTCTCCCACACACCCACGAGACCATTCCAAACTCCCGCTAGGGCCTGAAGTCCAGGGAACTGACTGGCAAGGTAGCCGAAATGCTATAATATGGCAAAAAATTATCTAATTTCTTGGGAGGGTGTTCCATCTGTGACCAATGCGGTTGCTGAGGTGGTCCGGGGGGGGGGGGGCACAAGGGTGTGTCCTGGATAGCAAGTTTGCCACGTTGACATGTCTGGGTACCATAGGCAAATATACACTTGCGTAATATGCAAACTGAAGGCCCTGACCTGAAATTACCATACCATACAGAATCGCAACTGTATATTTTATTCACAGCAAATTGTGCTGGGACAGCAGAGGATAATATTCGTCTTGAATTACAATTGGTCACTTGCTTTCCAAAAGAAATGAACTGCTGAATATGTGACTTGTGACTCCATAAACTGAAATTTACATTGAATTGCTTAGATTTTACTTACAGGCTATATATGTGTGTGTTGCTAACAAAGTTGCATTTTCAAACAAGGCTTATATGCTTTTTTGGAGGACAATAGGCTGCAATAAATTATACTTTACCAGACTGACAGATTGTGCCCTGTGTTTCACAGAAAAAATACTAAACTACAGTAATCAAGTGCATCTAGGCTGTTGGCTTGAAATCGCAGAAACTTTAGGCTGGGTACACATGGGACGAGATTTGTCCTGAGCGACTTTTCAACTACTAGTGAACAGTTTGCCAGGAACATATCACTGATGGCCGTGCCAAAAGTTTGATGCAACCAATCACGTGGTCCCACAGAGAACCATACAATCTGCCAAGATTAACCAACATACCCAGTCACCCCTTTATCCAATCTGGTCACAGCCGTCCCCACCCACATCATACTACATGTCCTACCGACTGACTGATACACAGTAATATTTGTCAGCCAGAAATATTGTATCGTGTGTACCCTGCCTTTAAGGCTGGTGCGAACAGGCCAACTCCAACCTGAACTTTCTGGCTGACAAATCTATTATTTGATATATATTGGAAGTCTGTTAATCGGATGGAAACTTGTACGGTCTTTGCCTGAATATACATATTAAAATACACACAATCAGCAAAAATTTACTGAAATGTCCAATGATCAGTCATTTAGAGAATTGCAGCATAAAGATCAGATTAAGTAATAAATCACCGGGTCCCCCAGCAAAATATTAACAGGACCTCCTCTCCCTGCCTCCCCTCCCTTTTTCCTCTATAGTTGTTGTCTAAGGGGCTGTACCCGTGGGAGGATGAGGAAGTAGCTGGGGTTCCCTCTGATCTCCAGGCCACAAGATCTGCTCCTGTGGTAGTTACATAGCTAATTTTGGGTTTAAAAAAATGTCCATCAAGTTAAATCCCTTCATAAAAAAACAGCCCACCAGACCCCCCAAAAAGGTTTCTCAAACCAATCAGTGCATGCCCCCATGCCAACAAGTCAAAAATGCCCACACATGATAGTCACCAGCTGTAACCCTGGATATTCTACATGTCCATAAAGACATTTAAGCCTCCTCTGAATGTGTTCAAAGGCAGTGCATTCACCAACATTATTACTATTTCATTTAGAATTTTCCAACACATCATCATTATGTCTCGTAAAATATATATATATCAAGTTAACTTTACATTAGCCAATGAGCTATATCATACAAGACACATATAAAAAGAGCCGTGGAGTTCAGCTGTGCTTGTAGGGAGAAACCGAGATTGAAAAATAAAAAGTGGAAGATACAAGGAACTTCCAAAAAAAACCCCTTATACAGCGTTTATTGTCATCCACAACCAAACTAAAATTAAGTGCTACAAGTGCAAAACATTTATAGAAACAAAGTGCAGTGAGCAGAGACATATACACGAGTCTAAATAAATATTAAAACAAAATAGTCGTCTCTCCCCTCCTGTCAACCATTTGATCATCAGAAAGTTAAGTGCACTTATATTAGAACAATGACATCCTCACATTTATAAAAAAATACTTTAAGCCAGGTACACACAGTAAATACTGTATTTGTAGGCAATTGCCGACTGTGTCCATTGTAAGCTGTCTGCCATTGCTTTCAGATCTGGGTAAACACAGTACTGGGTGTACTGTGTACACACAAAACTTTGTACAGAGAGAATGATTGGGAGTCCAGCAGGCTCTATTTGGCTCGCTTTACTGAATTAGAGGGAGGCGATAGTGGCAAAGGGAAATTTTTGTTCAAAAGGTGAATGTTCATCACTCTCAGGAACGGTAATTTTTCCAATATACACATCACCAATAAAGGCCCGATCCTGTTGGACATGATTGGCCCTTAATCAGTATGGTGTGTACTAAGCTTAAGGCCAAAGTAAAGGTGGGCACATAAAATATGACAAACGACCTCTGAGGGCAAGGGACATGCGTGACGAATGTCCGTTTCTGCTGAGAAGCACATTGTGTACGCATGCTCGGGGGTTTGCTGTCCGAATTTTTGGAGGTGTGTACGAGGCTTTAAACTACATTAAAATGGCTGGCTGATTTGGTGTGATATGTATGTCTTTTTTAAATGACTGTGGTAAGGTGGATATCCCTATAAAGTCCAATAAAAATTATAATGAAAAATTATGAATGTACAGATTAAAATATACATTTTAAATATAAACGTGCCGTTTGTAATTTTCTTGCTTTTTTCCCCTTCTTTTTTTAATAGTCTGACCACCAGAGGCCACTGTTTCTCTGGGGTCAATTGATATAAGCAACTGGAGCAGCAATGTGAACATGTGTGTATATTTTTTAAGCATTAAAGGGAAAGTTCAGTGCAAAATATCAATATTTTATAAATTCTTGGTTTGTATTATGTATAGCTATTCTACATATTCTCTCCCGTTTTGTAAAATCAGTTGAATTTATACCTTTTCAGTGGCAAGCGCAGGATTTTCAAGGGGGGAATTCCTAAATGGGTTGCCACTGAACAAGCCCAGAAGGAGGTTCATAGCAAACACATCCATGTGTTCTATTATGTATAGATCATATAATATTATATATATTCTCTAATTGCCATGATTATCATTACAGTTAGCCAATACAGATATTCCCTGTATCGGTCAGTCGGGCCGAAAAATCTGAAGATTTCGGCGGTGTCGATGAACACTGTGGTCCATAGGAGACATTTGCTGTGGCTGACCACTCTATAGCAGCAAACGGTCAGGACAGAAAATTTGTGTGTACCCAGCCTAATGTTCTTTTTCTGAGAAATCCACATTTGCTACATTGCCATTAGTGTCTTTCATAGTCAGAACTGTGACACTGACGGCAGATCTTACAGAATTTGCTGAATATTGTCGGTTTCAGGACCTATCGGACAAGATGAAAGATTTCCTTTACCAGTTTCCTTTATTATAGTAGAACGAGACAATAACATAAGACCATGTATGGGCACACTGAATGATCATTCTGTATAAAGAAAATATGGAACAATCACTTCTGTGTATGTGTAATATATATAATACAATGGTGACAAATATACAACCACCTCCAGGATTTTATAATGTCCCTATTCATGCTCACTAAACTCCATCACAGTGTAATTGGCACAGTAAGTACTGTATATAGCTTCAGCAATCACTCAGGCAGCTGCAGGGTTAATATTGATACAGTTCTCTATGCTGCTGTCAATCACAGGGCAGACTGGATACATTTTTGAAACATACAAATGCTGCTTTAAACTCACAGCTCAATTGACAATGTAACAATCTATGTAACAGTCTATGGGCCCCAGGAGAAGTGGAACAGCAGACTGCACTCAGCAGGCAGAAAGGGGGGGGGGGGTTCCAGGCACCAGAAATCCCCCCCTAAACACGTCCCTGCCTTTGCTTTTCCCTGTTCTTAACATTAGTGAGCTGTTGGATCACTGATTGGCCTGTTGGATGGGTCAAACATGCTCAGATCTCTACAGAGCAACTGAATCAACCCAGGCGCTGGGTCAAGGGCAAGACCATAACGGTCTCTACTAGGGGTCCTGCAAACAGGAAGTCAGTATTTTGGTTGGATTTATTTTTACACAGACAAAATTTTGAATGGGCAGGTTAAGCTCATTGGGATTGAAAACAACTGTTCTTTTTTCTCAAAAGCATATGAATTTGCACTGAACTTTCCCTTTAAGTGTTCTTTTCCACCGAGTGCACGACACAGGGGCGACGAACGGCCGTTTCGGCCGATAGTCGCTCGTGTGTATTGGTTTGGTCGGGCATCATTAGCTGATCCGCTGTGCGATGCCTGACCGAGCGCATACACACATGTGATTATAGTCTGAAACGGTCAATAAGATCAACATCAACCACTTTATATTCCTAAAGAGAACATTTGTTTGTGCTATTAAGAAATATCACACCTTTCTGATCTATTCTGCACCTCCTTACTGCTGGGCTGCCAACTGATATTTGACCAAACATTTTAGAAGCATATATATATTTAAGACACATAAAATACCATTTGTACCTTTTTAAATTCAATAATTCTGAATGAATTTAATAAATATTAAACAGTCATTTAAAGCAACATTATACCCATGTAGCCTTAGTTATAACAAGAGCCTTATTTCTCATAAGCTTTATTATGTGTACCCAAGGACAATGCTTGTACTCACCTTGCATACAGTACATATAATTACAGTGATAAGATTGAGTGGTCTGAAAGGATTACAGCCAAAGCTTTGCTGGTGCTATCTAAAAAGATGGGGGGAGGAGGAGTTTTCTTTAATTGTTTACAGAGTTGATTAATAACCTTTACCCTGTACAAACAAATTGAATTGGTGAACAAAAATAAATAATTATATCATTAAAGGGTAAAGTGAGTCAAGTATTAGTCTAGCCCTCAGAAGAAGCTGCAGTTTGGAGGTTTTAAAACATTAACCCTGGACTTGTGTCTGGATTCAGTTGAGCCTAGATAGAAAATTAAACAAGAAATAAAAATGCAGTAGTTATCAAAGAAATTTTAACATTTTAAATAAAGCATTTTTTTTTTCCATTAAATGTTACTGGTTACTTGGCTGCAGCACTTTATTGCATATGTATCAAGAAGAAAATAGAAAATTGGCAGAAAATTCACTGTAAAACATGGATTTGGTGGCTATTCATATTCTCCTTTGGAAGAAGTATTCATTTTCTTGGAGGGTTTTCTTTAAACATGGTTCTCTCTTTCCTTGCCAGAAAAACACGTTGAGAATAAAACCGAGGATGCAAAATAAGCCAATTTAATAAGCAATAGAACTTTCAATTCATAATTTGTTATTGCAACCATTTTGCCTTATCCAGTATTAAACATAAATAAATACAGCATTTTGTCCATTTTCCTTGTGTTTTCCTTACACAACTATGACTATCTATGCATGAATCTTGCAGGGAATAGAAACGAACACACGTATGTATGTAGAAATCTGTAGGAGTTGGGAACTTGAAGATGGGGTTGCCAGAAATGTTTTCGCCTGGCCCTAACGGCTCGTACACATGCACAATGACACATCGCGTGCTCACGGACAATTCTCGCCTGAAACGGCCATTCGTCGTGGATAGTGGTCGGTGTCGGGGGTCGTGGCTGGGCTGCACATCTTGCATGTGTACGAACCTTCATTTTGTCACTTCAGAAAGGACCTAGATTGTCTGAAACATGTTGTGTGTTAGCACAATAAATTCACTTATGTTTATTGTAATTTCCTAGTGGTTGCATGATTTCTGTGTTACTCCAAACAATTTATATTCTATTTTATATAGTTACGATGTCCTGGAACAGGCATAGGGACAGACGTAAGGAAGATACTACAATGATGTTGTGTGCTTTTTCTTAAAATCTTCTTATTTTAAACATTAACAATGGGCCAAATCCACTTTAAAGTCCTTCTGCAAGGAGTTTGAATATTCTCTATTGGCTTCTTAATATTCTCTAGGCACTCTGTTTATCCCCCCAAAATGATATAGACATTGTAACTATGTTGTATGTGATAGGGTAGTTAGATCGGAAACTCTTCAGGGCAGAGCCTGATGTGAAAGGATAAACTCATTGGGCCTGATTTACCCATGTGTGCTGTGCTAAAAATAGGGTTAGCAGAAGTTTAACTCCATAATTGCACTGGCTGCACCAGTTTCACAAAAGACACAAGTGCAAATGGCGCAATCTATTTAATAAAGGATTTGCACCACTTTTAACTCCACAATTTAAGACCAGCTAATGGCTGGTCTTAAAGTTGCACTGGGGTAAAATCCATTTTGGGATTTACCACCAGGTGCAAATCCAGTATTAAATACGGGAAGACATATTTGCCCGGAGCTATTTGCGGCTCTGGGTAAATTCGGCCCATAGTAACGTCACATAAGTGAACCATATATTGCACATAATATAGCATTCGTAGACAGGCAAGTGCCTGTAACAAATCAAAGCCTTGCTTTTTATGGATATGATTCCCATTGCTGAGCTGTGATAACATTGGTTATTGACACAATGCAATCAATGTTGGCTGTTTGGTAACAGCACACTTCAGGATCATTCCACCTTTAGCTTTATCTCTAAAAAGGTCATTTCTAACATCCATATTATCTATGCAAAATAGATTAGAGTCTCCTTCCCCTGATTCAGAGAGAGTGCACATAAAGAAGTGCTAACAGAGCAGGAAGATTATTTCTCTGTGTTGAATGATTTCAGTGGAGGGGGAGGAGCTAGTGGATATGATAATAAATAGAGTCATGCACAGAGTAGGAAAGACTGCATGATCATGATACATTGAGATCCACTAAATAGACATTTCAATAGAAAATCCCAATCCCCCTTTGAAATCCCCTGAATTGCTTTTTCTTGCAATATGGAAATCCTGCAAGAATAAGCAGCTTTGCATGACTATGAATCAAAGTGCAGACATGTAGGTGTTATTTTTTCCCTCCTTTGGTGAAGGTGGTAAAGTGCTGGATAATAAATGAGACCATAATACAGAGATTGACAAAGTGCCAGTGGCTCTGAAAACATTGGTGTCAAATGTGACACTTCAGTGGATTAGAGAGAACAAGTCTCCCAGTGACCTCCCCTCCCATCAGACAGGGAGGAGGGAAAGGGGGAGTGGCCACGCACTGAGCCTATCTAAAGCTCACCTTACTTTACCAGGACTTTCCAATGGAATGACTGCAGTTTGGATTAAGCAAAGATCTAGTTGCAAGTCAGAACCCGGACTTCTACTGTGTTGGAGACAGAACCTGTGTGATGGAGCGGGTCTGTGTCAGGGCGGTACACAGGGTGTTTGGACAACAAGGGATCCTCAGTTCCAGGAGAGAAATGGAAGTACACATGTAACGGGAGATCCTGCCAGCATTCTATATATACAGGTCTCTATCTATACAGGACTGTCTCTTTATACAGGTCTCTAGCTACACAGGACTGTCTCTCTATACAGGACTGTCTCTTTATACAGGTCTCTAGCTACACAGGACTGTCTCTCTATACAGGTCTCTGGCCACACAGGACTGTCTCTATACAGGTCTCTAGCTACACAGCACTGTCTATGCAGGTCTCTATTTACACAGGACTCTCTCTATACAGGTCTCTATCTATACAGGACTGTCTCTCTATACGGGTCTCTAGCTACACGGGACTGTCTCTATACTGGTCTCTAGCTACACAGCACTGTCTATACAGCTCTCTAGTTACACAAGACTCTCTCTATACAGGTCTCTATACAGGACTGTCTCTCTATACAGGTCTCTAGCTACACTGGACTGTCTCTCTATACAGGTCTCTAGCTACACAGGACTGTCTCTATACAGGTCTCTAGCTACACAGGACTGTCTCTATACAGGTCTCTAGCTACACAGGACTGTCTCTCTATACAGGTCTCTAGCTACACAGGACTGTCTATTTTTACAGGTCTGTCTCTATACATGTCTCTAGCTACACAGGACTGTCTAGCTACACAGGACTCTCTCTATACAGGTCTCTAGCTACACAGGACTGTATACAGGTCTCTGGTTACACAGGACTGTCTCTCTATACAAGTCTCTACCTATACAGGACTATCTCTATCTATACAGGACTGTCTGTCTATACAGGTCAATAGCTACATAGCACTGTCTATCAATACAGGACTGTCTCTTTCAACACAGGACTGTCTCTGTCTATACAGGTCTGTCTATATCTATAAAAGACTGTCTATATATAGGACTGTCTCAATCTATACAGGTCTCTATCTAAACATGACTGTCTCTACACAGGATTGTCTCCATCTGAACAGGACGGTCTATATACAGGACTGTACATCCATAAAGGACTGTCCGTCTATATACAGGCATACAGAGCTGTCTGTATCTATACAGGACTGTCTCTATCTATACAGGACGAACTGTCTATATACAGGTCTCCATCAGTACAGGACTATCTCTATCTGTACAGGGCTGTCTATACAACATATCGAACTGTCTATCTCTCCCCTAGTTCCCAGTAGTTTGTGTCCGATCAATGGATCTTGTATTATGGGTCCGATGTGCCCAGACAGAGGGATACTAAGCGCTGGGACCTCGGTGACTGGGAGTCTCTCTGCGAGGCTGCTGCTGCCTTGCGGACAAGTCCGAGATCCCCCGTGGGTGGCGGTGCAGTCTGTGTGGGTGGGTGACAGTAGCTGGTGAGGGGCTGTGGTTGGATTTATATAGATACATTGATGTGTGTGTGTGTGTATTCTCTGTTGTGAAGTTGACCTCGGTCCCTTTTCCTTCTTTCCTCCAGTTCCCCAGATGTACCACTGTGCAGAGACCGGATCTTCTCTTCTGTTAATAAAGTGGATGTTAAAGGATCAGCATCTGCAGCAGCACCAGCTTATTCTAAGTCCTGACTACAGGGCGGCCCCGCCCCCTCCCATATCTCAGCTGATGAGTCTTATCGGGGTTGACAATCGTCCATCAAACCATTAAACTCCAGCTGACAGGACGAGGTGGATAAGACCTCAGGCAAACTTTTCCCTATTGGCCCAGTCACTTCCCCCTCCCCAATGTGTTCCCTGGATGGTCTGGTCTGATGACACAAGGAAGAAAAACCTCTTGATTCCGCACCGCTATCACCCAGGGGGTCGCCAAACAGCGCCCTCTAGTGTCTTCTAGTGCAGGGAACATGCCTGTCTGGGTTCTCTTCCTCCTAACTGCTTGGACATTTTGTGAAAGGTTATCAGTGTTTGGGAACAGCATTGACTATGATTATCCTAACTATGAAAATGAAGAGGAGAAAAACGAGGTTATCGATTACAAGGATCCTTGCAAAGCAGGTAAGTGATTGTGCTGATCCTTAGGAGCTGTGGGTACTTATGTCCCATATATATTGCATGCATGTTTATAACTTAGATCCTGTTATGTGTTTCATATGTGTGTTATTATGAATGAACTAGAACACTGGCACAATCTGACCAACAATGGGTCATTTACACATTTTTATAGCAGAAAATTAACACAATTTATATTCATATATACAATTATATGGCACCTAAATAAAGGTAAAGGGCAAGTACTGAAAGCAGTTGTATTGTATACCAATGGATATTTAACTGCTGGAGTCTGGTATATCACATACTGTACACATACGGTATTATTATAACCTGCCGTGGAGATTCCTACCTTCTTGTGACACAACTACAAGTCACACGAAGGCTTGCAATAATAGATGTGAATTTTCTGCACTTTTATCTCTTCTATTTTGTGCCTTGTTTTTATCTGCCATCTATATCAGTTTCAATTAGTCTTTCAGGGAGCTTCAATAAAATTCGTTAAAAATGGTGCTAATTTTGCCCCAACCAATCAGATTTTATTTAACATTTGAAAGCTAACATCTGATTGGTTGGGGCAAAAATAGCACCATTTTTAACGATAAAAACTTTTATTTAATAACCCTGTTTGTGTTTTTAATGTTTCTGGGAACTTCCCAGTTTTTCTTCTACACCTTTCCATGTTGGCATTTAACTGTGATCCTAGCAACCACGCAGTAGCTAGAACGAGAGACTGGAGGAGAAATAAAATGCACAATGACATTCATTGTGAGAATAGCATCTAATACTCATAATTATGCAACACTGTGGAAGTCTGGCTTAGGGTAATATCCCAATATAACTTACTACTGTGTCCCAGTTTTATCTTGTGAATTTGTCACAGAATGACCACATATTATCTAAAGATAGGATCCATTAAGGTAGAAAAAAACATTTTCTTTACTGGTTGCTCCATCATCTTGCAGATACATAAGGTTCACAATGTAACAACTTATTTGCATGGACTAAGAATCAACATCCCATGCAATAGTTTTCATTTGTCTATGGTTTCATGTCTAGTAAGGTGGAGGAAAGAGGGGTGTGTGTCATTTTAAAACAAAAGAGTTGCTGTTCCTTAATCTGAGAAATGTATTGCCTTCACTTCCAGTTTGAAAGGTCTGCATTGTACAGTGTCTTCTTCTTTATATCTGCCTTTTAACAACCTATGGCGGTCTCATTGCCTGTGGTCTACTCACTCATGGTTTATGTGAATCCAGCCACATAACACTTGCCCCACTACTAGTTGTATGAAGTTGGTTCACATCATTCCCCGGAGTAGATGATTTCTTCAATGAAATATGTTGCTCATCTTGTTTTTCTTAAGTAAATTATTTATTATAGGACTAAATACTGTAAACTAATAATAATATTAATAAAAGTAATAATAATAAGGTCCGCTTGATAGACTTCTTGGGGTTAATCTGCAATTTATTGTATCTCATGTAAACTGACAATTCATGTATAATGTTGGCGATTTCATTTCAGCGCTAGCACTTAGATCAGTAGATCGAGATAAACCATATTAATGGGTGTTTTAGCTAAGAAGCTTTCAGGAAATTTCCTAGATTCAGATATTTAAGGTAGATTTATATTTCCTAGTATTTTTTTGCCATTTGGATGAAATTCCAGTTCATCCAAATAAATACAAATCCGAAATGAAATAGTTATTTAAATGAACTTATATATATGAATAAACTTCTTTAACTTTTTATGAGATTCACCTATTCCGGCTAAAATGCTTGATCTTCCAAAAACTCCATATAAGGAATAAATTAAAAGGCTTACTTATTTTCTACTTATTCATTTCTTATCATACAACTATAGGTAACAGTTATTAGAATGATATATAATTAACATAATAGATACTGTACATTATTAAAATAATTTATCTATTATTAAAATGTACTGATGTGCAGATGGTTTTATATTCCAGGAAACATTTTAAGTTTGTCAGCCAGACAACATTTTTTAAGTTTGTCAGCCAGACCTTTCCCCCAAACCCAACAAACCCTAGGAAACTTCCTAAGTACTCATACGCACTTTTGGGCCAAGCAACCGGTATTTCCGTATATCGGCTGTCCCGAAATGTTGGAGGTGTTTTTGTGTTTACTGGTGACAAATATTTGTCCAAATTGGACAAAAGGACGATTGGACAGGTCAATAAATCACATCCGATCGTGCAGTCTCCTATGGGCTTCACGATTGGTTGTTGTGAACATGACATTTGCTTTAGTGTTAATGTAAGCCCTGAATTACTGGGTAAATGCAAATGAGTACTCTCCATTAACAATAGTTGCAACGCTTAGTGAATTCTCCAGCCCCCCTCCCTCTCCCCCACTGCCAGAGATGTCTACTGGGTGTAACTACAGGATGACCCGCCCGTGACATCTCTGTAAACAAGACTGAGCAGTCAGAAAAACAACCATTACACACAGAGAAAAGGGTAACTGTCAGAACTAAAGATGGCCAAGTATGCTTCTACAATTGAACATGCAATGGTTACTACATACATGGCGCTAATAAATCTCCCATACATGGTATGGTGATCAGTTAGTTGTGTGGCCATACATGGGTCAATTTTATCCACTCCTTGTACTTAAAGTAAAGGGAATCAATACCAACCAATATTCTGTTGATACCGACCAACGGCGATGCCATTAGCAGTATGGCATAGCATGAGTATGGATACCTTTAGGCATACACCTGCTGAATTAATTCACAATGCTACTGATTTTAGAAACGAGAATTACAAACTATCCAATGGCTAGGCATTAAATAATCCATTTTTGCTTTGGTTCTCCTTTAATGTATTACAACAAGCCACCTAGGATTTGCTAACACACATTAGTGTCAGCAGGCATTTCATTTAAGTTGCTGAATTCCATTAGTACTTGGTTGGGGAACACTGAGTACAGAAAGATATTCTGGCAGCAGAATTTCATATCTGCATAGAAACAAAATGTGAATTTATTATGATGATTAACCAAATGGTACACAGATGCTAAACTGTCAAAGTCATGTAAAGAGGAGAGTGGGTATTTGAGAGATCAGATAGTTATAATAATGAAAAAATACACAGGAAACCCAAGAATAGGAAGGTTAAGAGCAATAGTAGATGCAAAGTAACTGTCTTCAATAAATTGCAAATGCCATGAATATTAACAAGGACAACGTGGCTTATTTAATAAGCGGTGCACAAATGTGCCTGTGTTCTTTATCTGCAGCAACCAATCAGATGCTATGAAATGTTTTCTTAAGGTTCGTACACACGTACGATCGCAGGTCCTGACCCGCAATGCGCGATATGTACGAACGTTCATTTCAGTTGATAATCGGCCCGTGTATGGGCACTTTATCGGGCGAAACGGCCTGTCGTTCGGAGATCCGCCCAGCCCGCCAGGCAACAATCCCCGATCGCGGGTCGGGACCTGCGATCGCACGTGTGTACGAACCTTAACTGTAGGTATTATTTGATTGGTTGATTCAAATTAACAGCTCACTATTTGCATGACATCTTATTAGATAAGCAAAATTATATTTAAACCATTTCAAACTAAATTCAGTTCACAGGTTTAATTCAGAGAAATATACCTACCACTGAAATAATTCAGAGGGAAGTTGGCAAAATATGGAAATGCACACTTGAAATTTAGCTGCTTAGATCTTTTCAGCAAAATAATTCTCTTATGCAAATGAACCTGTGTCCAGAGCCACAGAACAATTAAATGATGAATGCACAATTATACTTTAAAGGGCAGTGTACATATAGGACTCTGCTTCCTGTCTCTGCTCCGGGAGAATTTTGCCATGCGCACTGCAGCCCTGCCCCCCTCCCTCTCCCTCCCGTTTTGCTCTCCCTCCCCCTAGCATAAAACCCCTTTGATATACTGTATGGCTTCCTCCCTCAGCCCCAACCGCTATATTACTTTTTACAGAAACTCCCCAGAACTCTACTTACCTTACCTCTCTTTCGTTTTCCACTTCCCACAGCCATGTCCTTGATTGGTTGCCTCTCAGCCAATCACGGACGCAGCTGCCAGTCCGGGCCCCCTACTTGCAGTTTCATGCAAGCAGAGGGCCGGGACAGTACGCCGGAGAAAATAGGTAAGGTAAACAATGATCGTGGGAGTTTCTGTAAAAACTAATATAGCGGTTAGGGCTGGGGAAGGAAGCCCTACAGTATATCAAAAATCATAAAAAGGGGTGGACATGCCCTTTAAGGCTTAGGCCCCACTATACCGCTATAAAAGCCATGTTAAGATTTTTGGAACATGCAATAACGTGTAAAATTGTGCGCGCTATTGGTTTACCTTGACATTAAGTTCAATGACAACCCATGCTATGCGCACCAAAATGGTGATGACGTGTTGCAATGCAGATAGTGGGATGGGGACACAGCAATTTTCATGTAATTGTGATCATTTTTTTCAGTTGCCTTGCAGTCTGGGCTGATCTGAGTGAGCAGGACAACAATTGCCTAACCCACTGAAATCAAGAGGATTCTGTGTTACAGGGTACAGCTTTTGTTTTCCCAGGGCTATGTGATTTTGTCCAGCAGCACCCAGATCAGTACAGACCCGAGTATAAACCAAGGGGAGACTTTCAAGATGATCTTAAAGGTATATATATATATATATATATATATAAGACCCCTGCATGTATTCCCCAGTTTTGAAAATCAAACTGTACTTGCGATGGTCACTTAAAGGGAGTGCTAACTGTAAAATTGATTTTGTGAGAGGTTTATCATATGGGAACTATTTATCCCAAATTGAATTTGAATGTGGTTAGTTTGCCTTCACGGGGCAGTTTTCTTTGTGTGTACATTTTAGCTGTTAAAAAACACCAATAAAAATGTTAAACACGAACGTGATTTTTCAGTAAATATATTGTAAGATTTCCAAGAAGTTGGATAAGTTCCAAAGTTTTGTGATATAACACTGGAAAATAATATCCACTTATAGGTTCCTTACAGTTTGTAATATAGACAGTATAATATGAAGGTTATTCTCGGTTACATGATATTGTTTGAGTAAAAGCAACCTCTCTGATGTTATGTTTGATATTTTTCTCTTTTATATAGTAAAATTTTAAATCAAAGCTATACTGCTGTGGAAAATACCAACTGATTAATGTTTTATATTGGCCATACGCTATGAAAATATACCAAATATTTAATAAGTGAATGGCCAGCATTAGATCAGTTATACACAAGCTGATATTTTGGTCCAACCAACAGCCAGGTGTGAAATCACCAAGAATTTTCATTATTGCAGATATATTTCCAGTTTTTAGCAAAATAAGTCAAGAATTAATGGGAAATGGCAGTAATTTACAGCCAATCCTGTGCATTTATACATGCAGAATTGTGTTCTGTGGTTTCTCTTAACACATGTACCTAGTGCTAATTTTTTGTTTTATGTGTCTGGGGGAAAAGTTGGGTGACTGCATACGTTTCCTTAATCTTGATTAGATGCTGGTAATGAAAAAGAAGAGTAAACATCCTACAACTAGGATGCTGGTAATGTTCTGTTAATACTGGTAATTTATGTTAATAACACAATATTGTCCATACATATATAGATAGAATGTATGTTAATAACACAATATTGTCCATACATATATAGATAGAATGTATGTTAATAACACAATATCGTCCATACATATATAGATAGAATGTATGTTAATAACACAATATCGTCCATACATATATAGATAGAATGTATGTTAATAACACATATTGTCCATACATATATAGATAGAATGTTGTTAATAACACAATATCGTCCATACATATATAGATAGAATGTATGTTAATAACACAATATCGTCCATACATATATAGATAGAATGTATGTTAATAACACAATATCGTCCATACATATATAGATAGAATGTATGTTAATAACACAATATCGTCCATACATATATAGATAGAATGTATGTTAATAACACAATATCGTCCATACATATATAGATAGAATGTATGTTAATAACACAATATCATCTATACATATATAGATGAATGTATGTTAAACACAATATTGTCCATACATATATAGATAGAATCACTTAATAAATGGCACGTCTGGATGGCGTCTAGGGCACCTCACTCTTCTGCTCCCACTCTTGCAGACCATAAGACATCAAATTTATAAAATGAGGAGGCGTCCACTCAGCTGTTATCTCTGCATATTTTTATTGCAACATGTTTCGGTGTGACCCACATGTTGGCAATAAAAATATCAGCAGATAACAGCTGAGTGGACGCCTCCTCATTTTATAAATTTGATATATATAGATAGAATGTATGTTAATACACAATATCGTCCTACAATATAGATAGAATGCATGTTAATAACACTATATCATCCATACATATACAGACACAGTGTATGTAATAACACAATATCATCCATACATATATACCGTAGATGAATGTATATTCATAACACATATCAACCATACATATATAGATAGAATGTACATTTTTTTAAAGGAGAACTATATTTACCTCCCCCCCCTCGGTAATAATTAAAGCCACCATGGTGAGGACCATATTTGCTAGGGTTTACAGTAGACCATCTCTAATAAGCCATATCCCAAACCAGGCCTGCAAGTCAAAATTATTACAGCTGATATTGTATTAAATCAGGGGTGAGGACTTAGCGCTTTAGTCATCCTTTAATCTTTTGGTGCACATTTTTTTAAATGTAATTTGAAGATAGAGGCACAGGATTAAAAAAAATCTTCTGTATATGATAAGGACATACAGTACTTATAATACAGAACCCTAATTTACATCAAGGCCAGCTGACAAACATGCTTATGTGTGCAGTCTTCTATTGCTTGCATAGGAATGCTTACTGTAAGCAGGTAATTTACTGCCACAGGCAAAGCAGATATGGCACATGAATGCCTAATCTTTCTTTATTTGCTAATCATTAACAAGTTGATACAAGACAATACCTACAAAGTTAACATCTACATTCCTGTAGGTAAACCTGAGATAAGCTAGTTCATTTTCAACCAAATTGCAATATTCTTATATGTTGATAATGTACAATGAAGTACAAATTCAGCACATGTCCATAGTATTTAGCCTTCTTCAAAGCTTGGGGTAATCTGAATGTCTGTGATTACATTTCCAGCAGTAAACTATTAGCAGCCTTGGTAGACCTCAAAGGAACCTTCTGAGAAGATAAGATCTATTTCTGTAATTAGATTTACTTGCATACCATGTAAATCTTTTGCTTTGTTATCCTGTGTAATACACAGAATAGCCTGATGCCAGAAGTAAATGCAAGAGAAATGCTAAGCCTATGGCTGCCACTTAGGTGCTTTATGGAAATGCTGGAAAAAGAGGTCTTCACTTGACTTTTTCTAACCCAAAGTGTGAGTTACAGTGGTTATTATATCATTTCCTTTTTCGATGTATGGCCATAAATATACTATTAGATTGTGCTGCTTTATATTAATCACATTTTACTATGATTGTAGCAAATTACTAAGGCTGGGTACACACAAGGCGATTTTTTAGCCAAACTGACCAATATAGTTGGTATATGGGTCAGTGGGGGGAAAAGAATTGCCGGCAACCGACAAAAAAAAGGCAAAAATGCAATCGGATGTGCCAGTAAATCACTGTCGATCGTTTGGTTGCCAGTATGGATTGTATTTGTAGAGAAGAATCACTTTAAAAATTGAAAAAAAAAGTATAAAACCTCTTTAATGATGCTTGTGAATATGTATAAAACCTCTTTAATGATGCTTGTGAATAATTGTGCTTTAATGATGTAAAGTAGAGGTGTGTAAGTAAGTTGTGATTTCTGCATTTAGCAACTGTCACTGGTAGATATGGTAATTTTAGAGTTTAATCACAGGTAATTCTCAACACATTTGCTTGTTGTCTAGCAATTAAATTCCTATAGATATTTGTGTTTGAGGATACAAATGCTGTTTCTCCAACAGTTGTTACTTTTTTTTTAACCATTTGATAAGCTTTGGACCTCAGTCCCCTGACCGAGCACCCATACACTAAACCATAGTCAGCCAAAACTGATGTTTGGAACACACTTGTGAGTCTTGTCTACAGAAATTTAGCTGGGGTGACATCCTGCTGCAGTGGAGGATGGTAGGCCTTTTGCTAAATTAGATCATAGCTTGAGTACTATGTACTGATTCTTTCAATCAAATTGCTTGAAATCTTTTGTCATTTGAAGAACAAAATTGGTCAACATAAAGTCAATGAAAACATTGAGGGCTCGTTCACACTAGAAACTGACAGTAACGCACAGCATGTGTTTCTGTCAGTTTGTATCCATTTTTTTCATACATTTGTATCCATTTTTTAACAATGTGTATTCCATAGATTTATATAGAAAATACATGAAAAACCGGACAGGAATTCTGCATGCAGTGCGTTTTTTAAACGGACTGGAACTGAACGGATTATAACGCAGCAGGTGTGAACGATATGAAATCCTATGGGGTTTTACTGTCTGTCCATTTTTTTTAAACGCTCCCGCATTTGAAAAACGGATACAAACTGATGTAGTGTGAATGAGCCCTGAATGTTGATCGGCCAGGTCAGAAAATTTCAGTCTATTGTATCCAATGGATTTTTAGTTATTTTAAAAGATTCATTTTTGGTTATACTAAGCATGCTCAGAAGTTGCAAATTAAGTTGAGAATCAAACATTAAGGGTGAAATTAGTAAAAATAAAACATAAATAGAGGAAAAATCTATCCCCTTGTATGGTTCTGGGGTTTATTCATTGCTGGTTGACAGTTAATAGATGTGTGTATGACTAACTAGCACTACCCGGACACACTAGTTACGCCCATGCCAAGCGCACAAAAAACTGTGTGCAGGCTGCAAGTTGGGCATCACTAAATATACCCATTAGATAAGGAATCAGCTCAGCTATTTTTTGGGGTAAGGGGGGTTAAGTTGTCTATCACTCTCACTTAAGGTGCCCATACATTTAAATATACCTCAGAAATTTCCGTAATGTTCTGCAAAACCACCTTGCATGGCATAACGTCAATTGCAAAGCATTATCTGTCCAGAATTTATGGTGAGAAAGAAAGAAACCGCTTGGAGGGCAAGCTACACATTTAAGAGTTTTACAACAACCCACCACCACCAACAAATGAAAATAAAATGTCTCTCAAAGCATTATTAGCTTTTTTACAGTTAGGGCTAGGCCACACTATCACGTTTTCGATGCGTTTGCGCATGCGTGTTTTCCCGATGATTGCAAAAGTGGCAACGCACCAAAAACACGTGTTCCGCATTTTTATGCGCAATCGCATGCATTTCCAATGAAAAACGCATGCGCAAACGCAACAAAATCACATGCAATTCCGTGTGCGATTGCGTTTGCAGTGCAGTGTGGCCATGATGAATTAAGTTTGTGAAAGTAATTCCTAAAAAGGAGAAACAGGTTCGCTAGCATATGCTATCAGGGCCATGTATGGAGATCTGCAAGCTTTGTACCGAGCCAATATCGACACTTTAAGACAACAGAGAGTTGGTGTTAAAGTTTCAGAATGGTAAAAACCCCATTCGCTATGCAACTGGACTTGTTTTTGTAAGCTTAGATGTTTCACCACTCGGTAATTACCCGAGCAATAAAATAAAACAAAAGGCCAAATAATTTTAATAGTAATAAAAAATTTTATTGGAATGTTGTGCTTTCTACATTTTATTTAAGATCTGCAATGACAGCTTTTCCAGATTAACCAAGCAGCCTGCTAGGTAGTCAGTCCACCTAAACAAGCCCCTTGCTAAAAATGTAAATAGCTTCTTAAACAAATGCAACTTTGCTAAATCAAATAATTAGCTGTTTTTGTTTCTCTGCTAATTAATTACAAATTGCATTTTAGAGGTATTTAACGGTGTATTAGTTAGCTGTTTTCTTTCCCTTTATCTAACCCTGGCCCTGGCCAGTGAAGATACGCAGATTAGTAGGATGTGCAAGCCTTTACTTGACATAATGCTAGTGGGAACACTGTTCATTTTCACCCAGGGATTAAGTAAATGTTAGGGTTTGGGTTCTGAACATATGTTTTGGCTGTTATTTTTTATTCATTAGTGTGAAGCCATATTTATGGTTAAAATAAAACTAGGTGACAAATCAACACAGATGTAATTATGTATTTTCAAACCAAGTAACTATGAAACCAAGTAAATTGTAACATTTTTGGGGGGGGTGGCTGTGTAGGTAAGTCTGGGGGATCCTTTGTTCCGACCAACCATTTTACACTTGCGACCGGTTGGCCAGGACGAAGGACTGTCGATCACAGCAAAAGTAGCCAATTTGAACAAACTGTTGGTCCAATATTTCGTCTGATCAACCAAGACACAGAAATGCCGCTCTGTCGCCCCAAATTGTTAAATGGTGTGTACCTAGCTTAACAAACTTACCATACTCATGAACAATATACAGTACTTGTGTTTATTTCCACTATTGACATTGGTGGTTTGTGATTTGTTTGTGTGAGCAGGTGGCATCCTGCTATAATATAAATGGTTTTGTGTGTGCGCCTGTACATCTTGAAGTTTGCATGCAGCAGATGTCAAAAGAGGTTTGAAAAGTACTGACATGTTACTATAGCAACTTGACAGGAACACACTAGCAAAGTAGCACTGCGGACTAGATATTACCTAACTTAATATCATTGTAGAATTATTAGAAGGAAGGAAGCGTGTCTTTAAAATGATTTGCAAACATATACAGGGTTATTCAATAAAAGTTCTTATCATTAAAAATGGTGCTAATTTTGCCCCAACCAATCAGATGTTAGCTTTCAAATGTTAAAATCGGGTTGGTTGGGGCAAAATTAGCATCATTTTTAACGATAAGAACTTTTATTGAATCTCCCTGATTGAGTAACTATGCATTTCATTCATTAAAGGGGAAGTTCAGTGCAAATACATGTACTTTTCAGAAAAAAAAGCACAATATTTTTTCATCCCAATAACCTTAATCTGCCAATTCAGCATTTTGTCTGTGTTGAAACCTGAAATGTCAGCTCACTAATGTCAACAGCAGGGAACAGCAATGGGTATGAAATCAACTGATTTTTCAAAATGGGAGAGAATATGTAGAATAACTAAGAAGGCATTACACAAACTAACAATTTAACTAATATTGATAATTTCCACTGAATTGTCCCTTTAACTTTCATAGCTAAACAATAAACGGAAATAGGTAATTATTTATGTTTTTTTCTGGAGCTGCGGACTGCGGTTTGAATCTGTCAGGATCAATGTAAATGAGCTTGCCTTGTCAATTCTGCATTCACACCTGATACCCCATTTACATTTACATTGATTCTTAAGCACACATTAGGTTTGCTTTGGTCAACAATCTAATGTATGTACAAGGCAATTTTTCAAAAAATATCATTAAGCATTCTGTCCTGCCAAATCCCTTAACAAGGTCAGGGAGCGATGAAGGAGGTCTTCTAATTGCTTCCTCCCCATAGTATAGAACAGGCAGATCGCCTGCTGCCAAGCAGTATCATTGGATATATCCAGTTTGGGGCAATAATGTAAAATTCCCCAATTTTAAGGTGGCCATACACTTTGCAGTCAATTTGATGTTTTATCCAACGAATGGGAAATCATCTGTAAAGGTGGGCATACATGGTCCAATATTCTTCCAATCAGATTTGCGATAGTCCGAAACGATCGAAAATCTGATCGGAAGAACCGATCGAATATCCCCACCTTGCATCAGCAATATTCATAGATTTGAGCTAAAAAACTATGGAAGGTCTGGTTCTTGTATATGGGGTCGATGGAAAATTTTTCATCTTGCCCAATCAGGTTTTCAATAGACAGATTGATATTTTTTGCCTTCCTCTAGATCAACAGTTAGGCAGGAAATGAGGATATTGTTAGATGGGTTGGACTGGATGAACATATGTCTTTATTCAACCTCAAATACTATATTGCCGATTGTCCAATCGAAAACCCAAAAAATGACTTCGATAATCCAATCAATTTGATCGAAATTGATCAAATCGATCGGAATATCGATGTTGTGTATGCCTACCTTTACATCTACTGCCACAGCTGAAGTTCCTTGGCCAGAAATCTTTTTAGTACCAACAGTACCCTTGTAACACTTGACCATTGCACCCAAAAATTACCTCTTAATATTTTTGCCCCATTAATTGCCGTGACCAAAATTTTTGTTGATCGAGCTGAAATATTGGAGGTAATGTTAAACTGTGTGTACCCAGCATTAGGTAAGCAGACCTATGCAGTGACTGACAAAAGATTTGTAATATACCAGGGTGTCTTAAAGGGTAACTGTGGTCTCCAATTTTTCCAAACTAGTAAGAATTATATTAAAAGCCTTCCATCATACCTTTAAAATAAAACCTAAATCACATCTCTAGATAAAATTTATGAGAAGTTATTGCTGGAGAAGTTAAGCAGTATTACTTGAACACTTCCTGTTTCTAGATATGTGACCAGCTTGTAGTCATGTGATCAGCCTCTGCCTGCATTAATAGGCTCCTCTTCTCAACTGTCAATTTTTTGCTCAGGTACTTCCTGATTTCCCCAGCACTAAGTCTTTACTGAGCATGCTTCTCCCCCGGGGCGCAGGGGCAGACAGAGATCAGGTAATGTCACTGAACCTACTGAAAGCAGGAAGTTTGAACATTTATCCCAATATCATTTCTCACAGGCTGAAGCCAGAGATGTGATTGTTGGCTCATTATAAAGGAAATACTGCAGGCTTTCATTTAACCCTAACTTGTTTGGAGACCACAGTTGCCCTTTAAATATATATATATATATATATATCTTCATACGTGTGTGCAATCACAGTTCATAAATAAATGCCTGGTGCTAACCTGGGGATTATTTATATTCCAAAGGTGCTATCAAGGTGCACAACTCGGACTTCTTTTAAACACTTTTATTGAGGTGCAAGGAGCACTCATGGGACTTATAGCAATGGCAAAAGTTTATTACACAAACATCAACGCGTTTCAGCTTTACCAAAAGCCGTCCTCAGGACGCCGAAACGCGTTGATGTTTGTGTAATAAACTTTTGCCATTGCTATAAGTCCCATGAGTGCTCCTTGATTCATCGTTCTATATCTTTCGTGTTGGAGGCACTGGGGCACAGGAATTGGTAGCGTGAGTGCGGAACAGCACTAGCAGTTACATTATATATATGTATATAAAACAAAGAATCGTTCCGAGCACACCTTCTATTACACATGAAAAAACTTTGTTGACGTTTCGGTGCTGTGCAGAGCATCAACAAAACATCAATAAAGTTTCTTCATGTGTAACAGAAGGTGTGCTCGGAACGATTCTTTGTTTTCTAGAGTATAAATACAGATTGGGGCCTCTGTTCCTTGTAGCACCCTGACCAAAAGAATAAGAGAGCAAACATCACTACATAGACTTTGTGTATATATATGTATACTGCAATGCGATGCACTCATGGGTCTTCTTAATCACACAATGTTGCTTTATTCAACGATACAAGGTTTACATGTTTCGGTGTTTCCATGTTTTCAGTTCTCATGACAGCACGCCATGCGTGCGGAAACGTGTAAACCTTGTATCCTTGAATAAAGCAACATTGTGTAAGTAAGAAGACCCGTGAGTGCATTATATATATGCAATTATATATTTATATTACCGTAGTTTAAAGTTTATTTTACATTACAGTGTTTAAGCAGTTCAGCATTAATAAGGGCAAGCTGTGTGATAAACTCATCAGGGAAAAGTTTTCACTATCAGTGTGCCAACTCCCTGTTCTGTTTGTACATCCAAGGCTTTTTGCTCTCTTTTCCTGTGCATTCTGTAAGGAAAGTACAATCCCAGCAAATCTCCTTTCCCTAAAATACAAACTATATCTCATACTCATCTAAAGTGAATTTAGGAACTGTGACATTATGTAACATTACATTCTTAGAAATCAATGTTGTAGTTCATATATACAGAGCAGCAATGAATTGCTGCTTATTGGATTTCAGAGGCATAATCTGATATAAGGGAAATTGAGTACAGGAAACATACAAATCTGAAGTTGACGTGCTCATGGCGTGCTGTTATTCTTAGCATATCCTGATGCCTCCATGCAGTTTTAACTCATTAAACAGATTTATAATACTCAACAATTGTGTTTAGAACTTTATTAGTTAGGAACATAATGGAGGATTTTGTTTAATTGTTAGTATACTATTTACAGATTGCTTCAAGTTATATATATACATTAATATAAAGCATACAACAAACTTTATAATAATGTTGTGTGGTACTGATAAAGTATTTGGATTTTGAAAGCAAGATATCTTTTTTGTCTTCATGTGGGGTTTCTTGATCTTTTATGGAAGTGTGAGCTTCCTTCCCCTAAAATTTTATTGATGAATTCTGACCTAGATTTCAGCTATGGATTCTGGTAGCACATGTTTTGTGCTGTGGTATTTACCGTATATACTCGAGTATGAACAGACCCGAGTATAAACCGAGGTACCAAATTTCACCTTAAAAATCTTAGATTATTCTCGAGTATATACGGTAACTAACTAGTTACAGGATCATTCACATGTTCATTTTTATATGTGCAACTATCCAGTCTTTGAAAGCAGTAGCATGCTGAAGCTTCTGTCATTTTAGGTCAGCCGTTTCCACCATTAAAGGATCAGCAGGCAACCTAGATTTACATTTTCAACATAAAGTGATGTACCTAATTTAGCATCCAGTCACATGTTTCGTGGGGGGAAGAATTGCCAGACCTGAGCACACATTAAGAACAGTTTTTCTGTGGTAGTATTAAGTAGGTCAAACATGGGCCCGACATGCCAAATCGAAATTTAATAGAGAATATGTAAAAAATATTTGTCTGACCCAATCCCCTAATTTTCAATGGACCACTCAATATCTTAAATAAACAATTGAAAAACCTAGAAAAAGGGCGGTTATTTTTCTACTAATTCGATCAAGTTGGTTGAATTGATTAGAAAATCAACTTTGTGTATCTTTTTTAAAGTGTGTGATTTGCAATTTTTAATAGTGATGGTGTCCAATTGGAATTCATCATCACTAATATTCTCAGGCTTATTGCTGATGGGCTCCTTGTCCATTACTGGCTTTACTCTAACAGTAAAGGTGACAAAGCTTAAGTGACTGTAATCTTAGCAATTTCTTCAATTTCGCCCAAACTCTGGATGTCTCAAAGGAATATGCATCAGCATTGAGAGTCTTCAAAACTTAAGTTTTTTTGCTGAAATGTATTTCTTTGTTTATTTACAAAGCTTTACAAAGAAGAAATGCATGATCTACATAGCTGTGATTGTTGGAAATGTAAACAGCTCGGTTTCCCACCTGTGGCATTGTGAATAAGGAAATGAGTCAGAAATCCCAGCAGGCACAGGGACGGAGTGGGAATTTCACTGACCAAAAATTAAACCGAAAAGGCAAAAATCTGTGAAAACATGTTTAGCCTGATCAATCCTCTATACACGAGAGCTCTCTGATCTCCTAAATAGTGTTTCTTAAAAAGAAAGTCATTTGTTTTGACATTTAGTACAATAGTACATCCATGTACATAGTCAAACTATCCCCCATTCTGATATTCAGCTAAAGATGTGTTACTAAGATTGATACTGTGTATGTAAAGCCATGATCATATAGGGTATATGGAGCACAATAATAGGGGTCTCTGGGGTAGCAGGGTGTATGGTCATGGTCCATGAATAGAAGGCATTTGTATTTTTTAACAATTGTTCTTCCAGCAGACTGCTTCGTAAACTTGTGTGATCACAGGCCCGATCCAGCAACATGGTTGTATATTATAAGGCATGTCAACCTTGCAATACTTACTTATCTCCCTTGCGTTCCTGAAATCTGATATATAGCCTGCACTCCACTTTGTTCTTCAGTGGCCCTCCATCATTTTCCCAGCACAGTAGTCTATCCCAGAAATGTTACAGCCAATGAATAACTGCTGCTGACTGGGCACATAATTAGCGTGTACAGCTTTAAGTAGAGGTGGAAACACCATGAAAATAACCGTATAAAGGAATGGTGGAGTGCAAGCTATATATCTGACTTCAGAAATGCTGGGAAGGTAAGTAAGTATTGTATGATAGGGATATTCGGATGTGGGAAAGGTATGTAATAAATTAAGAACAAAATGAATGCCAACAACTCCAGCATTAGTGCTACTATACCTGTTTTGCTGTGTGCTATATCTTTTCGTAAACAGAGTTAAGGTGCCATGCACTGCTAAGATATATTGATTACACGTTAGCAAATTAAGAAGGGTACAGCATGTCTATGTCCTGTTTTTTTTGCAACATAGTTACCTTAACTGATGCAATCAGACAGGGTTGTCAAATTCAACCACATAAGGGGCCATAATCAAAAAGACAGGTTAAGTGATGGGATGATTTTTTTCTAAAGATACTTAGCAGGTGCAGGATTGTGCCTAGTACTTTGTCCTGGCAGGGAAAGGGTGTGAAGCACACTGTTTTGGAGTGGGACCTTTGCCTATGACCTGATCATGTGCTAATCAGAAACACCTATCTTACTCTTCTGGTGCAGTAATGAACAGCCAACTCCAATGGAAGGCCCTTTGTGCCCCCCCCCCCATGCCAGCTAGATACACGATCAGTAGTTACAGTGATGAATGCATCCAAGCCTTACTGCGCTGTTATCCATTTGTGCAAGTCCTATTTGTGCAATCACAAGCAGTGTCATAACTCTACATCTGCCTGCTAGATACCACGATAAGCTGCTTTTAAACAGCTCGTCAGACCTATCTTAGTAAAGGTACGCGCGATCATCTGTTTACAAAGAGATGCTTGTGGCAGATCTATAGTTATGCCGCACTTGAGACTGCACAAATAGATAGCAAAGTCTTGGATGCTGTATAGTCACTGGGGGCCACAAATAACAGCCAGAAGGGCCTGATTTGGCCCATGGACCTTGAGTTTGACACGTGTGCAATAAGATCTAGATCTATAGCATGACGTGCCAGCTGCTGCGTGATTGGCTGCGATTAACCGGCTTGTCTGGTAGTCCATTTCAACTGTTTAGCACCATCACCATCGACCACTCTGCTTATCCAAATAAGTACAGAGGGGACCAATTGGGATGAAATATCTTCCCCTGCGAATCATAACACATGTGTGATCGACCTTTCGAGACGTCAGCCAGGAGGAGGACTGTCATTTGCGGCAAAAGCAGCCATGTCCGACAGCCGTGACTGATCATGCGGTCCATAGAGGATGGTTTTCAGACCTGTCCGATCGTGCTTTTGTCCGATTCGGACGAAGGAGTGGTCGGCGATTGGTCGGAACCGCCATTCAATAATTTGGTCCGACTGACTGAAACACTGAAATGTTGGGTCGGTCGGGCCAAATTATTGTATGGTGTGTACCCAGCTTAAAGGCTCATACAAACATACGATGTGTGCACCGAGTCATGACCCCCGACTGCTACCCACGCGAACGGGCGTTTTGGCCGAGAATCGTCCGTATGTATGCGTTTGGTCCCCTGACTGAACACATACACACGGACGATTCTCAGCTGAAACGGCTGTTCGTCGCTGGTAGCAGTTGCCTTCGGGGGTCGTGGCACGGTGCGCACAACATGCATGTGTACGGGCCTTTACACTAACAGCTCTACAAATGATATATTACTTTATTTAGACTTAATTCTAACTTGTTTAGGATTTGGACATTTTATCTAAATAAGATCAGCATTAGAGGTTTGTTTATACTTGTTTATGAGTAACATGGTTGGGTTTATCATACTAACGCTGTGTTTACACCAACCCCAGTTTCCTTGCTAATTAAGTTTGTTTTTGTTTAGGGACACAGTCCTTTTTCAACTGTGTTGTCTTTAAGGAAATTAGCAACGTAGTAACCCATTGTTCTGAATAAAGGGATTTATAAAGATGTAAGAGGATTAGTATTGCAGCTCCTGTGTCTAATGCTTAACTTAGGTTATTTGGTCTGAGCCAGTGTGCTTTATATGCAAATAAATGGTTTTAGACTTTGATGCCTTTAAAAAAGTTCTTTTCTTATCTCCGTTAGACTAAATTGTTCACACCTGGATGCCATATTTAGGGCCCTGTGCCACATATATAAAGGGAACTCTATCTACCTACAGTATAGAGCTCAGACTAGAGTATGTCAAATTCACTGGTACTTAGTGTAAAATTCTGAGAGACCTCATCATCATAAATGTCTGACAATTCTGGGAATTGTCTACATGTGAAAATGTAAATGATTTCAGCAGACAGATAAACGTAGACAGAGGTGCCACATTGTTTTGGTCTACATATAAAAGCATTTACATTCATCCTGAACTTGCTTTACAGGTGCACACCAAGTCTGTGCATAGGAGACTTTGGTCTGCATTTAGAGAGCTTTGATAATTTTCCCTATTGTCTTATTTTTTTAGGCAGTTATCAAAGATCAAGAGAACACAAGTGTTTCTCAAAGCATTTCCTGCCCCTCAAGGTGAACAAGGGTCCTTAAGACAGCCGTGCAAATAAAGTGTTTCTTGACCATCATCACTACATTTATTATTTCCTCTAAATTCACAATGCAGCAATAACCTAGAAACTAACAATGCTTGGCCATGAGTTTTCCCCATTCAGATCCATCTGAAGTCTAAACACCCACTTCCGAGAAAGCACTGGTGTTAATGTCTCATTCCATCTTAGCACACACATTCTTCCTGTGTGCTTTGTATGTACACATAAACAGTTGAGAAGCAACGGAAGTTTGTAAGCATACTTCGTTACTGTTTGAACTGTGATTCCCAGGGTCAGGGAGAAATGTCCATGCTTTTTAGAACATGGGGATGAATACATCCAGCTATGCCATAGCCTATATGGTCTAGTTCAGCCAGGTTGTTGTATGTGTGGGCTCAATGTTATTGTATTTCCTGCTAAGCTAGGTACAAACTTAAACCATAAAAGGACAGTTGTGTTGGATCCAATGGTATTGCCCATTTATCGTTAAAGTGAGTAGCACTAGCACAGAAACAAGCATTCCTAAGGGGGGCAAACATTCACCATCAGCCACTGGAACACTTTTTAAAGTGTGTACCCAGCTATAGTGTGAGCCAAACATTGATTACTTTAGGCCATGTCTCTCTGCCTTTTTGGTAATAAACTCTGGTGAATTCTTCTGTGCATGAGTGCCCATAGAAAGGGCTCTGAGTGTCACCTTTGGCACCATTGCATTAGGTTCCCCACCACTGTACTAGACTGTCCTGTCCTTGAAATGGCAGAGTTGGCTGTGGTACCTTGAGAGATTATTTAATTGTGTATATACAGAAATAAATTGCTATTTAATAGTTAATATTTATTGTTTAATAGAAAGTCTATTTGAAATAATGCACAGATATGTGTGGGGGAGGTGGGTGTTAATACAGAGCTGTATATTTTAAGCATATGCTGTCACACTGAGGAAAAACAGATGAACCGAATGTCACTCTAGACTCCAACATCACCAGCATATATCTACAGAGAAACAGGTTGTAAAACACAATTTCATAGTATTCCCGTTATCGGTGCATTGAAAATGGTTATGTCCACTTCAGAATCCATAATCACTTAATAGCCATGCATGGGGTCCCAAAATGATCCTTGCTGTGCCTTGCTTTGGCTCTATATAGCATCCATTACCAGTTAACTCTACAACAGACTGACTTTCCTTTCAGACAGGTGAAAGGGTTTATTTAACCCTAGTGGCTGGCACTAAGATTACCAGAACCAGGCTGCAGGGAAAACAAATTGAGAGTATTGTGTATTTGTATGGTGTAAATAGTAGTCTTTTTTAGTTCAATTCCACTGCCTGGAAGAATGGAGCAATAGTTTGGTCCAGTACACATTGCAGGTAGTTGCGTGTAGGAATTCTAGAAGATTTTAAATCAGAAGGTTTAAGGAGAAAAAAGCAGGACCTCACACGCACATGACACATAAAGTAGCACTAGTGTAATGACATTAGACATAGCATGTTTGTTCTAGACATGCTCACAGGGAAGCGGAATTTCCCCCTGTGATCTGTCTGTTATCAGTAAATAATCTTACAGTTTGTATTTTTATAAAGTGTGTGAATTCCTGCTACTTCCTTTTTGCAAAGTATCCAGCTGTGGCTTGGCAGCATCTAGAACTGCATGGCTGTCTCTTCAGTCCCTTTTGGAAAGGTTTGCAGAAGAGTTGTAAAGCATAAGAGGTAAATAAAGTGATAATATTGGACATTTTACATGCAATAGTACTTGCCCATTTGGTGGGACATTTTTGACTAGAAGCTGAATAATTTAATAGAAAAACATTGATCCCTTTACCTGACAATGTTTCCACCAAGTTTCCCGGCTGGATCATTGTTTGTGTAAATTGTTTGTGTAAGTAGTTGACTAACGTATCACCATTAAATTCAGGTTAATGGGGGGTGGGTTCTAGGGCACCTGGTAGGCTGTAGTTTTAAGAAACTTCAGTTGTCATTTTACATAAAGCAATTCATAGCAAATACTACTAATTAAATATGTACAGATTTAACTGTTAAATGTTGCTATTTGTCTTTTGTAATTAAAAATGAAAGAAGCAGAGCTTTTTTCCCCAAATTACTAGGAATCACCATTATTTGCAATTAAGTGTTTGAAAACACTGGAACATTTTAGCTGATAACTGCACTGTGGCTGTATGTGTAGATGATTCCAGTGGTTTCCATAGAATGCATTTCATAGACATTTTTAGTTTTGTTGCCAATGCAGTTAATCCAAGGAACTGCCCAAAAAGTAGAAAATGACAATATTTTTCTATTTTCGTTTTGTCACCCCTCCCCCCGGATTTATTCAGCCATGCTATTTATTGACGTCTAAATCAATAAAACGTTCTATCCTTGTAGAACCTTGGAGGGCATGGAACAATCATTAGTGGCTGCTAAATAAATATAAATTAGTTTTTTTGCATGTAACATACTTAAAATTAACACGTATTGCATGAATAGAGATGTATAAGTGTGCTCTGTTATAATTCATATGTTTTCAACATTTTTGCACTAGCTAGACAAAGTTATTATAAAGCCAAACAAAATGTCCCTATAAAATAGCGTAAGAAAGCCTATCCATATAATATATCAAAGAAAAAACACTAAGACGTGTAGAGGATATAAAGGGCTAAAAGCATGTATTTATTATTACAAATAGTAAAACGATCCACAACTGATCATATAAAGTATTTAAATAACGTAGTAAAGATAATGAAAGTGTATAATTAATAGTGACCATCAATTAATTCCATAATACTCAAGTGAATATCTCTGGAGACCCCCCTATAGCAAAACCACCACCCAGCTATATCCAAGTATCAGGTCAATACAATAAAAGGAGAGGAGAACGATACTTATCCGTCATAAGAAGTCAGTCCAATAGTCCGTGCACGGAACCAATGTAAAGTATCCCCAAACTCCTAATCTAACGTATCACAATCACAAGGTGGGGGTAGCGACAGGGGGTATCTAGCACCCAAAGCGTTTCGCTACATAGCTTTTTCAATGGCGCTGAGAGAAACAATGTGGACACAGGTATTTAAATCTAAGACCACAAATCAGAACTCACTATTCAGAGCACGTGTCAGTAACGTCATATTGTTTTACTATTTGTAATAATAAATACATGCTTTTAGCCCTTTATATCCTCTACACGTCTTAGTGTTTTTTCTTAGACAAAGTTATTAAGTACACATACATTTCTGTGTATTCTGCTTTAGTGGAATTTAACAAATACACTTAATTTGTAGCTCAGGACGATGTTCCCGAAATCTCAATATTTTTTTAATGGCTATGTACACAAATATACAGTATCTGTGCAATTTTTTTTTTAACTATATAAAGTTGTTGCCTATTGTGTGTGCAGAGCTACATAGGAAAATTGTATCTGCACTATAGTCCTAAACTAAAGTAAGAATTTAGAAATTAGTCTTTAATTCAATGTTTTATTTGCTGTGAATGTCTTAGTAAATGATATAACTAGTCCTACTAATGCCTGTTTTGTAAGTTTGCATTGGGGAAAGGCACTTGGCAGGACTTGTATTGCATCTGAAGAATGTTAATTTACTGCTAAATTAGATTTAAAAAAAAATCTGAAAATCTGAGAAAACTCATAGAGGTGCATTCCATTTCATTTTTGGTGCCTAATGAAAATTCTTAAGTGTATAACAATATGGAAGAAGACTTTCTTGAATATTTTTGCACGTTTTTTAATTTTAATTAACAGGACTCAGGACAAATCTTTAACCATACAAAGAAAAAATATCTCACAGAAAAATCTAGTAGACAGAATCGGTAGTGCAGTTAATATTACAGAACTGTAATTGCCATCTGACATTTGCAGTGTTTACTATTCTAAAAAATGGGCACCTGTAGCTACTGTATCCTTCACACTACACATGTATAGGTATTCACGTGTAGTGTCATTTTAATGCAGTTTCTATTGCGGTATTTGAAATATGATTTTAGCAGACTTTTAGAAGTCACAGCAAATAAAAAAATCTTTTTCATGAACTAAATCACAGCAGAGATGAACAGGTAGCTGGTAATTGGAATACATAGCTATCACCAGTTTATGTTTATATATGTGTGTGTACCAAAAATAGCTTACTGATATTGATAATAGTAACAGAGTCATTGTTTATGACCTAATTGCATAATAATAAGTATTACTTTCACTGGACCCATTCAGCAGAGTAAATCTATTCACAATGACTTGTCAAAAGAGCTTAAATGGTAAGATGATGTGTGGGAATGTATAGGAAGTGGGCATGGTCCATGAACGCATTTTTGCATGTCTGTAAGTACTGTTTACTATCAGTCTTGTGGGTGGCTGAGTTCTAAGCACCAGCTTTTTATATTGTAATTCGTACTATACAGGAATTCCTGTTTTTATTTCCTGCTCTTATTCTCATTGCACCCAAACGTAAATACATTAGTTTTCACAATTCAGACATTCTTTAAACAGAGAACATGTATTTGTAGGTCATCTCGCTCATTTTTTTATCAGAACATTATTTTTTATTTATTATTTTTATAATTTGAAGTTTAGATGCCGAGGCATAATCAAACTACAAACTCTGGGCCCTTGGGATGTACAATTGTCAATAACATTTGGTTATCATATTGCCGTTTCTGTGATTAGGATAGTGTTGCTGTTTAGATTGGAGCCAAAAACAAACTGGACCAGAACAACACTAATTTTCCTTATTTCTGTATTTTTAGAAATTTGATAAGGCTCCTGAAACAAACCAAAGCAAATAAGCTTAAAACATTTGCAATTAAGTTCCCAATACTGAGAAAACTGTGCTGGATCAAAGTAGTGAGCGGTCGGCCAGGACAAATCACTGTCAGTCACTGCAAAAGTAGCCATGGCCATCAATTTGCCATGACCATCAGTAGCTGTGGCCACCTACACCATACAATATTTCCTACCGACCAATCGATATACACAGTCAATATACACAGTAATATTGGTCAGTTGGCCGGAAATATTGTAGAACTTTTTTTTATTGATGTTATACATTAAACTACAGATACAGAAAGTATCACAAAAATGCAGCCTGCGTGCACAATTTTATCTTCTCTGATTGTATGCATGAGAATATCCTTATGTTAAAGGACAACTCCACCCTCATAAGAAGATCTTTTAGAAAAAATGGCCTCTTTAAAATATTTTGATATATCATAGTTTGTCCTATGAATTCATTACTGTGTGCCTGATATGCTTCTGGATGCCTCATGGAAACTGAGCAATTTAGAAACCTGTACTGAGCCTGTACTGAGCATGGGCATGCTTAGAAGAGGCAGACAGGGAATTAACATTGTTATTGGCTGTGATGTTAACTGTCAAATCCATAACTGACAGTTGCTAACTAGAAAAACCAGGAAGCAGAAACAGGGGCAACAGGACATTGTGCAGGATTTCAGGTTAGACTTATATATTTCAGATTTCAAACTATTATCATTTAGGGTTTTCGGGGGTGATTTACCTGTATGTAAGTTTTCATTTTAGGGCTGGACTTGCCCTTTAAATTATCATACTCAAACACATTTACCATTTTGAACTGCAAAAATAATTGCATACATGGTATTTTAGGGTGGAGGCAAACAAGCTGTCCTGCATGATTTTGTCTCATAGATAATGGGGCAACTGAAAATGCTTCTAGTCACATTATTTTTATGTTAATGAAGGTAAGATATAAAAACCCTTTGTGATATTTGCCTTACCAATTTTCTTGTGCAATAATAACACCAATGCAGTAGAAGGGCTGCAGTACGCATGCTAAACTTCTCCGGAGGCCAGATAGGAGGTAGAGTCCAATATGGACTGCTATCCTCCTGGTGGGCAGTTTTTGGGACTTTGGGGGGGGGGGACTACAGGAGAACCATATGGAGCTGGGATGTGAGGTAAGGATTAAACTACACTACACAATGGGGCCAGTAGTGGGGGGGGATTATAGTTTTGGGGTGGACATGCCCTTTAAAAGCACAGGGTGGATGGCCTCTTCCCTCACTATGATAAGCCAGTGGGCAGGGGGGAAATGAGAAAGCCCGCTATATTGATCCAATGCGCAAGAATAAGAAATGTAAAAGTTTGCTAAAAGGTGAAAAGTTAGGGTCAACCTTGACATGGTTGGAAGGCTTTTTATTCATGTGATCACAGTAATGTATACTGAAACCCCTTTCTTTATAATGTATGCCAGTGTGCAGATAATATGATATTGTATGGGGCCTAGGAATGTGCATTGATATATGTGTGTGTGCATTTATTCAATAGAAATTGTGTGCTCTCCCAGAACATGACGCAATGGTAGAACTAACATATAACAACCCCACAGCTAAATACTATTGAAATAATAATATATATATATTTTATTTTTGACGTAGGCAAGTATCACAAGAATGACTTTCACACCTAGGGATAGTTGCTTTTATTAAATAGATGAAGCGTAGAAAAAAGATCAACAAAAATTATTCGCAGAAGGGCAGGATCTTTCTAATAAGAGCAATAAAAAGAAGTTAACTGCTTTACAAATGTTCAAAGTAAAAAAGGCTTCCAAAGCCAACTACCGTGATATATTAACACGGGCAGGTAATCCTGTCCATGTTATTGTTAGGAAGATATGATGTGAGTAATTGGCTCTCCACTTATCAATGTTCATCTCCATTATTAAAGAGCAAAATGCACATTGCCAACCTTTTGTTATCTAGTTTCCCGACAGCAGTACAGTAATATACTTTGCCAAACTTGCTTACATTTTTTAGCATTCACCATTGACTTAGTTATCTCTTCCTGGTAGCCTGCATCCTGCCACTTAGCTGGAAATGTCACATACTCTCGTTCATTCATGTTTCCTTCAAAGAAACTGAAAAAAGAACTTGTGAAAAACACACAAAAACGCAATGTGTAGCCACGGAAAGAGCACTTCCAGGTTTTGATAGTAATCTAAAAGGAGCTTATTTAGATTTCTACAATGCTGTCTAAACATTTCTTTAACTAAACATTTGCAATATTACTTGATTCATAACTGTTTGTTATTAATTCAGTTATTCATTTCCTGGACCTTTCCCCCTAGCAATTTGCTTTTATTTGTTATTCTTTCTGTTTGTAGCCATCTAAATCCCCAATCTTGATCTATTACTTACTGCAGAAAGATACATTTAAAAACAATGCAAATCTTTATGTCAGGAAGTATGTCGAGTGAAGCTGGGTACACCAGCAAATTTTTTATCCCGGTTGACCTTTTGCCACTAGCAAGCTTGTGCAAATGACTGTCAGTCACGGTAAAAATAGCCACATCCAACAGTTTGCACAACCGATCGTCCGTGATTTTTCGACACATTTGTCTGATGCCGACAAACTGACAGTTGGAAGGATTCCATACATCAATAAATAGTTTGGACCACTACTGCTACTAAGGCTCTAGGTTGGTCTCAGTAATCCACCAGGGTCTCCACTCTTACCCTAACACATATTTGAATTAAAGAACAGGTAGATTGAGACACTTCAGACTGGCTGTGCTGTAAAGGCTTTAATTGTAGTTCCTGCACCACTATATGTTTCTCGATCTACCTGTTCTTTAATTCAAACTGACAGTTGGACATTGGCCGCCTGCAAAAGCAGCAGATTATCTGCACGACTTACCGATACACAGAAATAATGAATGGCGTGTACCCAGTCTTATGCATGGCCACCTATTGACTACCACTATCAAAAGGTGGCCATTTGAACATACCTCCCAACATCCTGCAATGTTATGAAAACTGACGGGATCATCTTACGGTCAACATAATGTATGTAATGACATGTGCAAACAATGGGGCATATTTATAAAAAAGCGAAATTAGCGCAAAAAAATTACCGCCGCACGTTGCGGCAGCGAAAATAGAGCTATCGCCATATTTATAATGGCGAGCGCCATTGCCACGATATGTATCGTGGACGCGATGTGTTGTGGTAATTTTAAGTCCCTTCGCGGCGATACTAAGGGGGGGGGGCATACCCCCACCCCGCCCAGAACCCCCCGCGGCGGGCCCCGCCGCCACTTCCCAGCAGCCCCTCCCAACCCCTTCCCCGCTCGCGGCAATCTCGGAACAGGAGGCTAGGAGGGGCTGCCGGGAAGGGGCCGCAGCATGTGGTCGCGACCACCCGCCGCGCACCCCTTCCCCAGCAACCCCTCCAAGCCCCCCGCCCCGGCCGCTCCCAGGGAGGGATCCGCTGGGAGGGGTGGAGGCACCCTCCAGCGGGGCCCTGAGAAGGGCCTTTTGGGGCTTAAGGGGTCCCGCAGCGTGAACCGGGACCCCCCTCCCCGGCCCTTGTAAGGGCCCTTGCGGCACTGACAAGTGCCTTTAGCGGGGTCACCCCCAGTGTGCGGCTCTTAAAAGAGCCCTTGGGCGGCGTCTTCTTTCTTCCAGTCCCGGCGACACCAACTCCGCTGAGGCCGCCGAACCCCGAGAGGTACCCCTGCGGCCACCAGGGGTACCCCCGGCGGGCGCCGGCGACCTCAGCGAGGCCGATGTCGCCGGCGTCTTGATCCGACGCGACTTCTTCGGGCTGGCGACACCAACCCCACTCAGGTCGCTGATGCCAGGCAGACTCACTGCGGCCGCCAGTGAGCCCGCTGGCACCACCGGCCTCAGCGGAGCCGATGTTGCCAGCTGCTTCTTTCTTCTATCTTTAGCCATCTACTGAAGTAAAACAGCCGATACTAGCAGAGCGAAACACATACCGCCGCTTTATAAATAGAATTGGCGGTAACAGGTAAGTATCTCCGCGAAGGGTTAACGCTTCGTTAACTTTTCGCGGCCGTTTTCAGACCTTAATAAATCGCGTTAAACTTGATTTATGCGTTAATGTCAGGGAAAATGGCCGCGAAAACTTAACGAAGCTTTATAAATATGCCCCAATGATCTGTCCTTGAACCTATCTACATTTTACTCCAAATGAATCAAATAGTATTCAGTCAGTAGAGCCCCATTTTTTCACGATTGCAATTGAAACTCTGTAACTTTTACTCTGTAATAATAATAATAGTAAAAAATAATTTATACAGTTTAATTTCTTGTCTCAATAGACGCAGGGTACATCATGTTAGTATTGTAGAAAGGAAAGGTACTTTGATTCCATCACCAATATGACCACAATTATAATTTCTGCACCAATGCTTATGATTGATGAAAATCCAGCACCAGTACGAGTAATAGTGACCACTGTAACACCTGTATCAGTGTAACCCTGATCTCTATTTCATGCCAGAGACACAGTACTGAACACATCACTTTATTTGTAAAATAGGTTAATAGTGACAGGTCTGGACCAGGTACTGTATTACACAAAGTTGCTGACCTTTCAGTCAAATACCATGAAAGGATTTAAAAAGTGCTGCTCTGGGAAACCTTGTCGGAGAGCTGACGCCATTCAATTAGCTGTGTTTGCAATTGATTTATTTGGCTCTGTAATATAATGCAGATGGTCTTTGAACAAATAAACCCAGCCTACTGATATTTCTTCATTAGCTGATTTATTGTTAGACAAAGGATATGAAATATTCTTGTTAAGATAGTGAAGTTTAATAATTAGTAAACAGGTAAATGGAAGGAGAGCTCTTGGAACACATCATTAAGGCTGGGTACACACCAGCAGATATTTTCGGCTGACCACCGATTGTGGGCCGAACAGATCTGCTGGTGTGGGGCGGCCGTCCGCGACGGACCTAGATCGGCCTCGATCGTTCGCTTGTCTGGATTTGATGAACGAATGATCGGATATATCTGCAAACTCCGAACGATCCTGCGGTTCCTTATGGAAACCGCGTCCGATTTGCCGCGTCCGACAGACATTTGTCCTGGCCGAGCGCTCGCTCATAGCGAGTGTTCAGTCAGGACAAATAGTCCCTCAGTGTGTACCCAGCCTAACTGCTATTAACTGCTGTAAAGAGAGTATCTATTTAATAAGGCTGGGTACACAAGTGGACAAACGAGCATGTTCACCCCAGAATAAAAATCTAGAATAACCCCCCCAAATGGCGAGATTATTGTTACTTACTTATTCAGGGCCCCTTAAGGTCCTAATCCTTACCTTTGCCTGTCTCGTAAAAGCCAGCATCTGTGGGAGATGCTGGCTTACTTCTGGAATGTAGAAGTCAGTCAAGGCCAATGACTGACTTTGAATTTAGCCATTCCGAGAAAGTAAGGACCGAGGAGGAGAAGCATAGTGGGGAAAGGTAAGTATTAAACGCTGTAGGGACAAGATGAGGTAACTTATGATAACTAATTTCAGTCAATAAGCATATCATACGTAATAATGTGTATATAAGAATTACTGCATACATGTGTGGAAAATATGACAATTTTACATCTTTCTAATTTTATAGTATGGGTACACACTAATTTTATAGCTGGGTACACACTGTTAGATCCTTCCTCCTCACTGTTTGGCACTTCTGACCAGTCGGCTAGGTAGAAGGAGCGTGCGGTCCATTGGACATATCTGATCGTGCTTTTGTCCGATTCTGACAAACGAACGGTCGGTCGCATCAGAAAAAAACATGCAATTATTTTGGTTTCATCGACTGATACACTGAACTATCAGCAGATTGGGCAGAAATATTGCATGGTGTGTACCCAGTGTTAGAAATGCTGGGACACAGTCTTTCAAAAATGTGCAGGTCTGTTGTACACATTTAGAGAAAATGAAAACTGAAAATTATAGTACATATACATTGGCATTTATTTCCCTCAAGTACAATGCCAAAAGACAGTAAGGGGTCGCAGGTGCCGATGCACGATGTGTACGAAAGGCCGTTTCGGCTGATAAACAGCCCGTGTATGGGCCGTTCGTTCAGAGATCGTTGCCCGACCAGCCAGGTCGATCTCTGAACGAGCGTCGGATTCTGCTGATAAAGTGCCCATATTCGGGCCGATTGTCGGCTGAAACGGCCGTTCGTACACATTGGAACTCGCAGGTCGGCACCCGCCATCCCACAAACCTTAAGTTTGTAGTTTTTTCACGTCATAAATATATTAACTAAACAAGAATTTTTGCCAAGAGCTATAGTTTTTTGCAAGATAAGCAAATACAACGAGGGACTTTAATAAAGGCTCATAAACATTTTAGTGATTTCATGAAATAGACTTCCTATGATTTCTTGGCATTTTACATAACATAAGCTTGTTTTAAATGTAATCATAAAATTACAATGTAATTGTCTCTTGCCAATAATGTTTCTGTATCCAATATACACTGACAGGGTTATTAAATAAAATTTCGAATTGTTAAAAATGGTGCTAATTTTGCCACAACCAATCAGATGTTAGCCTTCAAATGTTAAATAAGATCGGATTGGTTGGGGCAAAATTAGCACCATTTTAAATGATAAGAACTTTTATTGAATCTCCCTGTTTATCTTTTATAGGGATGAAAATCCAAAACAGTGAAATAGGAGGCAACTGCAATCTTTTGACTGGGTAGATCAACCACAATCTGTGAAGTGGGATTCTACTAAGGCTGATCAGTTCATTTAAAGGGCATGTCCACATCCATAACTAAAATTTAACCCCACACTGGCCCCACTGTGCAGTTTAAAAAAAATTACATCTCTGCTCCTTATGGTTCCCCTGCAGTGCCAGTCCAAAATCCAGGAAACTGAAGATATGTCGCTGTCTTCTTAATCCATCCTTTCCAGCTGTTGCACCTAGCGTAAAACCCTTTGGCCATATGATAGATCTCCCCTGCCCACCCCTAACCGACAACTTATTTTCTTAAACAATACATCCGAACGCTACTTTTGTTCCTGCGGCATCTCCATTGAGGGCGGCCCCTGCTTGCAAGCATGGAGCAAGATCAGAACGCAGCGGGAGAGAAGGGGCTGTAGTGATCGGATAGTTTTTTTTAAAGAAATATCTCAGCGTTTGCGGGTAGGCAGGGGGATCTATCATGTGGCCAAAGTTCAATTTTCGGGTGGACATTAAATGTCAGTTTTTCTACCATGCAAGTATATTCTTTCATATTTATATTTAATCCTTAATATACACACAAAAGCATCCCTTTTATTCCCCATTAAAGCTTTTTTTCCTACAGTGATCTCTTGATATGGATAGCTGGTTTAGTGCTAAAAAGTAGCTGTCCCTGGAATGATAATTACCTTCTAATTGTCACTGTTTCCCAGATGTTAGTGCTTCCTGCTACAGCACATCTGTTCAAATCAGATTGACTCTACACACAGTCATTTTTTGTTTTTTAAGCTTTATTCCCATATGGAAATTTAAAACCAAATCTGTTATTCTATCAACTGTTAGAAATCCCTGCACCTTTCGTAATTGAAACAATATGTTGACTATATCAATAAGATACCTTTTCAGTATTTGTATATATTCTAACCGCCTTGTTTGGACAGGATGCAATAATTCATTTAAATTGGCACAGAAATAGGTTTAAGTGTTCTTTTACTATTCTGCAGGAGATCATATCATTAGCGTTTATCTGAATAGTTTTACCAATTTTCTGTTAAAGCAGAATAAATCTCTAAATTAAAATTTCCAAGCATTTAATTTAATTTCCCATAGTGCCTGCTAACAGGCATCCACCCAACTATCATCTGCTAACATCTCCACCCAACACTTGATTTTAATAGATGCAGCAAAGCACTTGAGGTTCATTGCAATAATAACATAGAAAACTAAAGAGGTCATTAATTGCAGGATGAATGTCCACATCGGATACTAATTGTCCATGTGCGGCCATTAAATGATCCACCGGGTTAGACTACCAAAAGCATCCAACCAAATGGCCACTCACTACTAGCCTTTAGATCAATGAAAGTAAATGTGGCGATAGTAAACATGGCCACATGGTACTGATTTTGTTCTCCTTGGGCCTTGAGGTTAGTTGAGTACTGCATATCCAGACTGATGGCAGCATTTGGCTGTCAGGATTTGTTTTACCCTTGCCAATGATATCTGATATTAATCAGTTAATATTATACTTTTGTTTTTATACCTGGTGCAAGACCGCACATGTGTACTAGCCTTTAGATCAATTCAACTAGCTGTGGTGACATCAAACTTGGCCACATGATTCTGATTTTTTTATCCTTGAGCCTTGACGTTAGTTGAGTACGGCATACTCAGACTGTTGGCAGCATTGGTTTATTGGCTATTGGCCAACGATCGCATGATTTTTTCCTTTTTGGGCAGGTTGAAAATACAATCATATAATTCCGGGATCATAGTGCACTCGTTATTGTACTTTAATCATATAATTAGTGATGATCAAATAGGACTGGGAAAAACAGTCTGATTTTTTTTTTTTATCAGATATAAGGGAAATTATCCATCTTTTGTCAATCATCTGTTAATCTGATTTAGTTGTTAAGCCCTCACTAATTTGTTGCTATTAGTGGCCAATGTAAAGCTATATACAGAGATGGAATCCCGGGCTTTTTCCTTTATCCTTACAGATAATTTATATCAGCAGCTCAGTTCAGTTTTAAAAATCTATGGACAATTCCCTCTTGCCATATTTCTCTTCAAAATAACACAACTGGAAAATGCTAAACCATTTCCATGTTAGGAAGCTATAAGTTCTCTTATTTATCTTGGAATCCTTGGATTGTGTTGATGTTAAAGTAGGTTTTAAATGAGGTGGATAAATAGAAGTTAGCAAGAAGTTTCTAGACAGTAATTACAGGCTAATTACAGTACGAAAATGCACCTTGTAGCATTTCTTAAGAATTTCTTATCGACAGGATTATTGACTGAGTTTTGGATTGCATCCTTTAAGCTACGGGGCTATAAATCATCACAATGGTTTTAATTTAACGGTGTTGTAGCAAGTCTTAAAAATCAATTGTCCTCTGGAAATGTACATTGTATTTCTAACCTTCTTGTGAATGTGCGGTAATGCACAAATCTACATGGGGCTCCCAAACAGCCTTCAGCCATGGTGCTTGTTAGACATATTCTTACTAAAGTTCTTTCTTACCAACAGTAGAATAAAATGGCAACATGTCCACAACTGCAAGAAAAGAACATCTCAATACATTCATTTACTTATGAAATCATCATGTTTTTTATACTCTTCTCAGTTGCCATGTTATTTATGTATTTCTAAAATCAGTTAATGGCAAGTAAAACCCAAAAGCAATTGTTATTAATCATTGTTAAAACAAATTAAATAGAGAAATGTAAAAAATGCATCTAATGGTATACGAGCACTTCCACGATGGGCAGGTTCGGAGTTTTAGAAAGGGTTGAAAGACTGAGGTTATATGGAAGTGGAAAGCTGTAAATGGAGACTGCAGTTAAATCCAGTTTTTCATCAGGGCATTTTGAGAAAAGCATTTTTTGCATGCCATTTTATAGAAATCCTTTTCATTTTTTTGTGGTGTTACCTTAACTTTTCAATTTATAATTTATTCTGATGTTTCTATTATTTATGTCTAACAGTTTTTTCAATCGATTGATTATTAAAATAGAAATCTCTTTATGTTTTATTAAATAAAACCCACCCTTAAGAGCTGTCCTTGGTAGTTATTCATTCCTAATGTTCTGCCAAGATGGTGTGGGTAGATGAAATCTTCAAAGCTGCAGGTTTTTGGCTCAGATGTATAGACTCATTCCAATGACCCTGACAATAATGCACAAGTATTAAGGAAGGAGCTTTTTGGGGCAGTTGTTGGTAGAGATTTTTCTCTGGAAGAAACAACCCCACACTTAAAAATAGGCATTTTTCCCAGATATGAGTCCTCTTTGGTTATTTTCAGTCTGCTCTGTGCGGTTACATTAAGCTCTATTAAATGTTGGTATCTTTTATTGTGATATTTAAAAGCACGTGGCAGTGTGTCAGGGGTGGTGTTTTCAAAGAAATATATATCTAAACCATGATATCTAACATTCATTGGTATCATGATAACAAGATTCACGGTTTCTTTTAGATCAAATATCTATAAAAAGAGAGAAAAATAGATGCAAATTGATATGGAATAATGCCACATTTACGCTTTTAGCAATTCTTGTTTGAATAACCATAGATGTAACCTGATAGATATTCAAAATGTCTTTGTCCAGTATGTGGCATAATGCAAGAATGTGCAAAGAGGTATTGTCTTGGCATTGACATGCATATTTTAATTGATGCCTTTTGTACATTCTTAAAGATTTTTTATTGTTTTTTTTCAACCATGTGAACATAGTCTAAGAATGCCAAGAATGTCACTTACTCATGACCAGACACTTCTATAAATACTGAACCGTGGTAACTGTGATGGTCGGTGTGAATTTCTTGTGTGTATACAACTACGTAACTAGGTTTGTGTGTGAAAATAAAACTTGAACAGTGAATATATGAAAATGTTCTGCTAAATTACTTATAAATGAAAACTACACTTAAATGTACTTATTTAAAGGTGACTCCATCTTAATTCACAATATCAGTAAAAAAATGCTTACCTAGAAATCACTGAATTAGTTGTTATTAATTCTTTTTACGTTTCCCATGGTCCTTTCCAGCCAGAGAGACAATACCATACAAGTGTATCGGGAAGCAAGTTTTTTGCACACAAATGGTGGCCTTGAGGCATTAAACAGAATAATAGCATTGATTTTTAAGTGTAACGTTTAGAAGTTCATACATTGGGAGTTAACAGAAAATATATTAACTGTAGCTTTCCTTTAAAGGGAAATTAAAAACTTTCTACTCTCCCATTAAAAGTACTCAGGGGGAGGACCTAAACTGCTACATTCAGAATTGGACAAATGGGAGGGTACACTTCTTATATACCACTATTGGTTAGGTCCTGTACTCAGTGAGGGAGAACAAACATAACTTCAACATGCAAGTAAGGTGCATCAGGGCAAAACCCAGGGGTGAGGACAGAGCAGTTTTGGTGCTCACCCTTGGTGCTTGTAAGGGGAGGAGGGAGAGTACATTGTGTATAATTAACCCTTAAAATGGATATAGCTAGAGCTGGTTTTTTTTCTAGTAGTAATACTCTTTGTCACTTTAATTTCACAGTTGTCTTTTGGGGAGATATCGCCTTAGATGAAGAAGATTTAAAAATGTTTCAAGTAGACAGGACAATTGACCTGACACAGCACTCAAATAAAAAGTTGGGACATATCACAGGTAAGGTTATAACATTCCATTTTTTAACTCATGTAAACACTGATATTTCTTCAGGAGGCAATACAGAGAACTTATCCATGATTGTGCTCCTCTGATGCTTCCTCTGACAGGTCCCGAGTACATCCACGTTTTCTTGCACTGTATGTGCATGCACGTACAATGCTAGGGATTGTGGATGTGTCAGAACTTGTGAGAAAACCCAGCAATCTGTGTTATCTGTGTTCCATCCTGTCTCCTGACTGTTTAATTGAAGTACGGGAGGTAAGACATAGCTCCTATGCCACCCATTCTTCAATTAAACTGATAAGCAAAGTGAAAGCAGGGGAAAAAATGATGCATCACTTGTCTATGTTTCTTTCTATTTATTTCCTAAATAAATATATACCTGTTTGAAATCAATAAAATCTTTCCCTACAGAAAGCCCTCCCTACATTTAATTTTACTCCTTCCCTTTAGTACATCAGGATACTTAACGTTCGTACACATGATCAATTTTCGACGGGCGATCGCTACACGTGACGAACGGTCTTTTCGACCGAGAATCATCCGTGTGTATGCGTTCGGTCAGGGGTTGTTTGTTTATCCACCAGGCGGATCAGCGAACGACGCCCAACCAAACACATACACACGGACAATTCTCGGCTGAAACGGACATTCGCCGTGTGTAGTGCTAGGCCTTGGGGGGTCGTTGCTCGCTCAAAAATTGAGTGTGTGTACGAACCTTAAGTAGCTGATTGTTGAATACTATTATGTGTGTGTACGAAGCATAGTGTGTATCTTTAGAGGTTACATAAAGAGACGAGATATATTATTTCAGCTAGGACCTTCTAGCCTGTATAGCTAGACATATGATCACAGGGACAATAATCAATGACGCCGAAACAATGTCCATAGACAAACCGATAGCTGGCTTTTCATCTTACGGTTGTGCATCACATTTTTCAGAGAGACATTTTCAGAGAGACAGAATTGTTCCCCTTTTCGGCTGCCGTAGGGATTTTATTTATTGTTTGCTGCTTTTAGTAAATTCCTTTTTCAGATGGTGTTCATTTTTTTCAGAAATTATATTCAGTAATGTTCACGTCTTCTGGCATTGCAGTGAATAGCTCATTAGACCCAGGCCAAAATCTGTATGGCCCTTTTTAGCTCCTGCCATGGAAGTAATAAGATGTATCCAGTCCCCGTCAGAAGCTAGCCACACAAAATGGATGTTTAGGAAGTTCCAGACCAGCAAATAGGCAATTCTGTTGGCAAATCTGTTGTCCATACAAAATGAATTTTTATCTTTTGGTAAAGTAGTTACATTTAATCCTACAGTTACAATGGTGAAAATAAAACTGCAAATAATATTTGGCCAAAAAACAAAACTGCATATTCTTGGAAAGATGTGTTTGGCTCTCCCAGAAAGTTGGAAGGTCTTGATTCCAATATGTTTCAAGTAATAAAGGTTAATTACAGTAAAAATAGATTGATAATGTGTGTTAGCATGGGTCCTTGTTAGTCCACCCATGCTAACACACTTTGTATATTTATAGATAATATTGATGTTTAGATCATTGAGCTGGTTTTGGTTTGACAATACGTCTACTACTGGGTGGTCTTTGGGTGTATGGGCGTTTAAGGAAACGTTGACTGTGATGTTGAAATCAAAAAAGGTCAGCAAACTCAGCTGAGGAAACATGTCCAGTTAAATAGTATTTTTACATTTTACAAACAACATATTTTCAGATTGCATTAGCTGTTTTTAATACGTAGGGCCTTCAATGGTATTTGGAGGTCCTACTGCATTAATTAGGGTATAGGGAGAATGCTTTTGGTGGCAATGTTCCATATTGTGTGAAAATGAGGCTAAAGATAATTTCCCCCCAGTATTGTTGCCAATCATATATAATAAAACCCTAAGTGTGCGTCCGTGTCCGTGTGTGTCACTGCAGTTCCTATGGACTCACCACTAGAGGGAGAGTCTCTGCAGTTCCTATTGACTCACCACTAGAGGGAGAGTCTCTGCAGTTCCTATTGACTCACCACTAGAGGGAGAGTCTCTGCATTTCCTATTGACTCACCACTAGAGGGAGAGTGTCTGCAGTTCCTATTGCCTCACCACTAGAGGGAGAAAAACACAGGAAACACACAGAGGAAGAACAGCAATTAAACAAACTGCAGGTAAGGTTGCTTGGGACAGAAGGGGGGCCCTGGATTTGGGACAGACAGGGGGACTTTGGATTTGGGACAGAGGGGGCCCCCTGGATTTGGGACAGAGGGGGGCCCTGGATTTGGTACAGAGGAGGGGCCCTGGATTTGGTACAGAGGGGGGGCCTTGGATTTGGGACAGAGGGGGGAGCCCTGGATTTGGGACAGAGGGGGGCCTCTGGATTTGGGACAGAGGGGGCCCCTGACCTTGAACAGAGGGGGGACTCTGGCCTTGGGACATGGAGGAGGACTATGGCCTTGGGACACTAAGGGGGCACTCTGTGCTTCTAGTGCCCGTTATTGTAGTGGGCTTAATGTCTAGTAATTCTAATAATATTGAAAAAATGTATATATTTTTGAAATGTTAAGAACATTACAAAGGAAAACACTATTTATATAATTAATTTATTAATTTAGATTTGTAGAATCTGTATAAATTCTAATGAAACAGTAACCCAGGTGGCAAAAATTAGAACATTTCTCATGGCATGCTGGGAAAATCTGGTTTCAGAAAACTGAAAAGTAGCAAGCACTCTAGACACAAATTATTCCCTGGTGGTTTTTGGTGTTTATTTTTAGATTCATTAGATAAAACAACGAAAAGCCACATAGAATGAAAATAATTCTAAAATAGTGATTGCTTAGTGGGTATGGTTTTTTTTGAAAACCGATTGCAGTGCACTACCTAAAGTATGCTAGTTATTCAATAATACTAACACACCGGGTAATGTAAATGACGCTAACCATTCCTTTCAAATAGGTTTTGTTACTTTGGCTTGAACTAAAATATCTGTAATATTTCATCAATTATGCATATCTTTCAAGTTCCATTCCCATTCTTGGCATTCCCATTCTCATTCCTGCGTGTTTACTATTTCTCGTAGTAGTCAAAATATTACATTTGCCAGACAAGAGTCTAAAATATGCAATATGCAACAAATTATGTTTGTTTTAATGTGATATATATATATATATAATAAATAAAATTAAAGTATATATATTTAATTTAGGCAACACGATAAATAACTTAAAGTATATTTTAAGAAAGAAAAATATTGTTTCTAAATTTCAATATAAAGAAAGCCTCATAATAATTTCCTTTTTTATTGGGCCACCAAGAGGTGGCAGAATGACTCACATGACACATTTATTATTTGTTTTTGTCGGAAAGTGATTGTCACAAAATTGACTAACACTCATAACTCAGTAAGACCTCACTGAGCGCGCAAAACAGGGCACTTAGTTATTGGCCAATAGTATTGTACTTGTGGGAATAAATTAACCAAAAAAACTAAATCGGTTCTAAAGTTTTTCCCCGTTGGCTCCTAATGGAAAAAATTTCCACCTCTGTGTTAATGCAATGCATCTATTCATAAAAAAAACACTGTTGCGTTCCCTTTATACATCCCCAGGATTATAAAAGTTATTTAAAAACTTTTGTAGGACTTTTGGTAGATATTATTCCTGCTGTCTGACCAGGAGTAATATACAGTATGTCCAAATGTAACACACCTGCTCCCTATTCACACGTAAACACTAATGAGTCCCAAAGCACCAGGGAGGGAAGGTGGCTTATTGGGAATAACGTGGACATTTTATTTTGTTGCCAGTGGCTTATACATTAATGACTGTGTGTTTTTTTGAAGGTACAGCAAATTTACACTCTTATGCAAGCTGTTCATTGACAACTGTACATTGTATCGAAGTGTCATATCTTCAATATTGTCCTATGAAAATAATATTTTTTCCCTTGAAAAGATATAATAAAATATTTTCAAAAATGTGAGGATGTACTCACTTTTGTAACATACGGAAATTTGGAATACTCAAACCAGGCCTTGTCAGTTTTAGTGATTAACCTTTTTTTTCTTCCCTTTCTCAATAAACCGAGTGCATACGTGACCTTAAAAACCTGCATAAAAGGAGATTGCCAAAGTGCTTTCTGTACATGGAATAATGTGTAAAGCAGATTGTGGTTTTCTTAATATGTCCTGTGAAAGGCTTGTCTAAGATTTATTTTATTTATATCAATATTCAGTGAGACAAGCTCGGTTTTTTGTTGACAGAATTATATCTCCATGTTATGTTGAAAACTGATCTGTAGGTTAGGCTGGGTACACACGGGGCTGACCAATCACTGTTCGCCGCGACCGATCGGCAGAACTTACCAACCCCCAAAATTGCTCTTATTGCTGTGGTAGCTACTAGGTTGCTGTGTAGTTATCTGATTGCATTGAATTCATAGAACACTTTTCATTGCAAACAAGTCAGCATAAAGTTTACCGGTATGTTTAACGTGAGCCTCTGTCATATAAAAATGGGCATGACTGTTTTCTCAAACAACATTGGCTAACATCACATAGCTTATACCTACCCTGTGGCATTTTACCCTGAAAGGTCACAATGTTTTTCCATCAGTTCTTCTCAGGAGGTATTTGTTAGGAAGGAGTTTTTATGACCTGACAAATAGCTTTAAAGTAGCGCTAATGTTGGAAATATGCTTGTGAAGGTTCTCATTCATCCAGGTCATGGTATATCTGTTGTATTCAATTAGATCAACTGGACTTGAAGTTTAGTTCTTGAAGATGTTTCACTAGTCATCCGACTGGCTTTTTCTTAATTCAGAATGACTTGTACAAGAATCTGTGGCATCTGTGTTATCTGCAGGCCTGATTTGCAACAATGTAATTACTATGTGTAACTAATAATAAGAGCCAGCTAGTTTATGTAGCGATTGTTACTATTCATAATTGCCAAAGATTCTTGTACAAATCATTCTGAATTGAGAAAGCCAGTCGGATGACTAGCGAAATGTCTTCAAGAACTAAACTTCAAGTCCAGTTGATCTAATTGAATACAACAGATATAATGTTGGAAATGTAACAAAACCAAAACCTTAAAAGAAACCAGGACAGATTTTCTAGTTAAATTAACACAAAATATATATTTTTAATGTAACCATAATTGTGAATGACAGAGAGACAGTAAAAATATTGTAGATGTATTTTATTTGTTTTATTTTTAAATTACCAGTATGTATTACTTGTTTTCTGATTCAAAGATCCAGCAGTGAAAACATAGTAACGTATTTCACTAAACCAGGGAGTCCAGTGATTTTCTTTTTAACCCCCCCAACCTTCTTTAGGCAGTGGTTGGAGAAACTCACTATAGAGCTCAGTCTCTCCCATTGGCAGTTATCCTGGGGAAATGTGTTTTAGACTTTTAATTCTCTTTCAGTAGTGTAAAAAGACACGTTTAACACGATCATGTCTGTATTTTCACAAGTAAAACTCAATAATTTTTTTTATATAAATTGTGAAAAAATTGTTAAAAAATTGCATTGCCACTGCACGACTACATAACAGTTCTTGGAATTTATTGGCATAAAGTGCATGTATTGAAGATAACACCCATAAAAGGTGCAATTAGTCTTTGTGAATCATATTTGTGCAAAGAAGTTTGTGTGTCAGAGCGCTTGTGGATAACAGTACAGTGATACTTGGAAAACAATTTCATATATCTTACATTCAAATTGACTATATGGGTCAGGGTTACACAGGGTTACGTTTCTTTTGTAAGTTTAAGTTTATTATGTAGGCCAATAACATTTTTTTGTTGTTTTGGGGGGAGGGAGGTAAACATGTTTGCTTAGCTTCCAGTCACTTACAGGAATAGTTGCATCTTTTTAAAATTTAACTTACTAGTGATGTCCAATCCACGGCCAGTCCATAAAAGGAGATGCAGTTGTTATTGTGGCCCCAATTCTGTTCCCGGATTGCCACCCATGCCCTAGGACCATTTCTTATATTCTAGCATTTATACACTTATTATATCTTTAAAACGATCTTGAGTATCAGTACAGTTTTAGGTCTAGGTAGAACCCACATTGATTTTACTTATTGGAACTGTGAAATAGTAGCAAAATATAATTTAAGGCATTTTGTGCTGTATTGTAAATCTTCATTATCTAGTTACCCAGATGCAACTCTGAGATTTTATTACAATGTTCAGCTGGCGGATGTCTTCAGAGATCCAGTGTGATAGAAGGATGTGGTTTTTCAGATCCATTTCAATCCCAATAAATGATTGTACACTACATTTGACTTTCCTTTATTAGAATATGTCATTGTTCCTAATCAAAATGAAGAAAACAGTCATTTGTATGAAGGCTTGATGAAAGCATAGCATCTTATTGCCAATCAATATAGTACAAAAGACATGAAGGTCACAGGGAACAACAAAGAAGGCTTGGATAATAAATTGATGATGTAATTGTCCAGACTCCAGACGTGTCTGAATAAACTTAGCTTGGCATACTACCTGAGATTGATGTGTTTGCTTTATGTTATCACTATAGTTTATATTGTATTTATTGCATGGGAAATCTTCCTATCCCCCCAGATACAGGGATCTAATCCCCCAGCATGCCCATACAGCTTAAATGTTGTTAAGAAATATTAATAAATATATATGTGTGTTTATATATTGTATTATTTATTATGTAACAGACATGGGGATTATAACACAACGCTGTTCTTTATAATGCACCGTGCAGATATGGTTGTGTTTTGTTTCTAATTTCATTTCCTCTGAAAGGGAAAGTTGTTGTTCTTTTTTCACATATGCACGATGTGTATGCATGGCCATTTCTGGCGATAATCGTGACATGTATGGGCAGTTTGTCGGCTGAAACAGCCATTCGCTCTGGGATCGTTGCCCAACCAGCCAGGCGGATCATCAACCGTATGGCCATTTTAGCCGTCAAACGACATGATTATTGGCCAAAATGGCTAATTGTGCATTGCGGGTTGGCCCCCGCGATCACACTTGTGAATGAAGCTTTACACTGCACATTATGTGACTGTCAAACACTTCCTTGTTCATTCTGATTGGAAATTTAAAAGCCTATAACTTAGGAACCAGAAAAGTTAGAGACATCATTCTTGACTTGTTTGAAAGATATAAGGTAGCTCCTTTAAACAGATGTATGTATGGAAGCCACAGTTACCCTTTAACTTGCATTAAAAATGCAAAAATTAAAAGAAATATTAGAAAATATATTTAAAATATTATAGACCAGAACACCCAATGCACCTTTTAACAAGGTATTTGCTTCAGGTGCGAAAAGTAAAGCTAACGTTGTTCTTTCTGTTTTCAAGGTGGCCTTGAGGATCATGAACTATCAAAAAAAAGAGGAGCTCTCTATCTGCTTATAGAGAGGATAAGAAGATTTCACTCTGGTATTTCAACTATTTATATAAGCTGTTAAGGCACCATTATAAACACTCATGCCCATGTTCTGCAGAATCATATAGTTATATTAATACATATGCTATTATTGTGTTCTCCTCTAGAGAGTGTAAAATGTCATGACTTTAATGCAATGAGGTAAAGAGATTACTAATATTATTTTCTTCATTAAACCATAAGATAACTTGTACATATAACTGTGTGCAGTAATTATAGCACTTTCAGGGAGATTCTCCCATAACAGATTAATCTGAGGCTGTGCCACTCTGGGTGAATCTCACCCACATAAAAATACTTTTATGCCTCTGGTAAATAGGCTTGCGCCAGCTGTGTGGGTGTCTATTTCGATACTCGTGCAGCTGCCGCAAGCTGGGGGTTAAAGTTGTGCTAACTGATCAGAAATCCCCCTTGTTCTGTAGAAGATGTTACGCTCCCTCTCATTTGTAATCTATGTTAAGATCTTGATTTTGTATTGAAAGGCATTGTAAATAGGTTTGTCACACTGACATTCTGTATATCTGGGGCAGTAACAATGACTGAAAACTTGTTCTAATTGTAGCAATAAAATACCTTTTCTTTTCTTTGCATTGTAATGGGAAATGTAAATATAGACACTGATAAATTGTTTTGGGTTTTTCTCCATTTTTGTTGGCAAAGAAAATTCAACTGCAGCTACACCAAAAATAGAACCTAAGCGACCTGAGAAGAAAATAAGAATACCCAGAGCAGCTACCTCACGAACAGAAAGGATATGGCCTGGAGGAGTCATACCATATGTTATCGGGGGAAATTTCACTGGTATGATCCACTTTCCATTGATATATATAAACCCTAATCTAATTAATGAAGAAGTAATTACATGTAAACTTATGCTTTATATGTCGGCAAACAAGAGGTAAATAAGATCACTTTTGCCATATTATTTCAGGAGAAAAGTTTTCTAGCTGATGCCCTTAAATTTCTAAATTTAGACAACCCTGTAGAGCATTCATTTATATTTAATTTACTAGTCACCTGGTGTGCCTCTAGCCTTTAATTCTGGCCACAGTGAGAGTAAAACTTGTGCATACCATTCCGTGTTGTATTTAAGAGGCTGGATACAATCTGTTTACTAAACAAAAAGTAAAAGTAAAAAGTGTAGGACCAAAATAGGGCATCTACTATTGCCGTCCAGACAACATCAGCAGCCCATCAGCCTGTTCTATTCTATTAAGAGGGAAGAAACCAGGAGACTCTCCGTGGTGCATTAACATTGTGTACTAGTCTAGGAGGACTGATTATTAAAGGGCATGTCCACCCCCCAAACTATAAATTAACCCACCACTGGCCCCACTATGTAGTGTGTAAAAATCCTTACCTCATGTCCCAGCTCCATATGGTTCTCCTGTAGTCCCCCCCCCAAAGTCCCAAAAACTGGCCAGCAGGAGGATAGCAGAGTCCATATAGGACTCTGCCTCCTGTTTCCCCTCCATGAGAAGTTTGGCATGCGCATTTCAGCCATTCTCCCTTTCCCTCCCACTCCCTCCTGATTTTGTCTCCCTCCCCCTACCATAAAACCCTTTTTATATAATGTACTGCTCCCTCCCCCAGCCCCAACCGCATTACTATTATTCACAGAAAGTGTACGTGATTGGCTGCCTCTCAACCAATCACGGATGTGGCTGCCGGTCCCGCCCCCTGCTTTCATTTCTGTGCAAGCAGAGGGCCGGGGCAGTGCAGTGAAAGATAGAGGCATGGTAAGCAAAGATTGGGGCACTTTCTGTGAATAATAGTTATGCGGTTGGGGCTGGGGGAAGGAGCGGTACATAAAATAAAAAGTTTATTACAAGGGTGGACATGCCCTTTAAGCAATGACAGTGGGAGTGACAACAAATGGTCAAGCAATTTGGCAGATGATTATCAAATGTGTGCATGAAGATTTTCTAATATTTAAAGGGCAACTATAGAAAATGTGGCATGCCTTGACACATTGGGAATGAAATCCCTGTCCCAAAACCATTACAATCTTAAAGGACAACTCACCAAAACAGCCCTCCACCATTGGAAAGTACCCAGAGTGAGGACCTAAACCACACTGTCCTCACCCCTGGGTTCACCTTCTAACTCCAGATTTACTCACCTAAAGTTCCTAAAGTCTGTTTGCGACACAGCCAATAAGGAGACTCTAAAGCATGTCTTCCTGTTGGCCGGGATGTTACAAAGTGAACTCTGGTGCAAAGACACTGGGGTTTAGGTCCTCACCCTGGGTACTACAGATGGCAGGAGCAGGGTCTAGGTGAGTATAATTGTCCTATAATTGTACAATTCCTAGAGTGGTTGGAAAACATATCGCTAATTCAACAGATGAACCCTATGAAGAGCAGCGTGATGTCAAACTACCACTTGTGCCATAGCTGTCAGCTGACACAACTTATTCCTATGCATGCAAAGTATCTCTAATGTTAAGTTAGTGGAAGGTGCGGCGAGCTGTCAGTCACAGAGCAAGAAGATGTTTGATAGCTCTCTCCTGTTGGTAGAGACCAGCCAACAAAAAGTAAAAAGGGTTTTCTACCCCCCTGGGAGACGCACTTCATTAATAAAAAAAGGGTTTGCTTTAACTATAGTTGCCCTTTAAGGCAAAGTAGTTCTGCTGAATATTAACCATTAGGAGTTAATAATTAATATATTGCAATAATATTAAAGTTTGGTTGATTTCAACCATATATTACACTTTATGACTTCAAAAGTATTTATTACTGATTTATGATTTAAAGTAAGCGTTTTCTACTTCTGTATGCAGTATTATTTTATTGTTATTTAAACTTCTTTGATCTTTTACCAGTTGATGAACCCCTATTTTCTTTTTTTTAATCAACTATTTTCTCTAAAATTTCCACTTTGATCACAGTGCTGAGTTCCCCCAATGTTGTGTGATAAACCAGCCCCTGCTTTTATAACAGTTGATGTATTTTGCCTTTATCTTTTATAAATTGCTTTTTTTGATTTCAATGGAATTAAATATAATTGTAATGTAAGTAGAAAATAAATTAGATCATTTCTGCATTTATCTTTTACAAATAGGGTCCATAATCTCTTTTTAAATATAATGCCTTCTTTATTCCCTGTGCATTTCCTCTAGGCAGTCAGAGAGCAATGTTTAAGCAAGCCATGAGACACTGGGAAAAACATACCTGTGTAACCTTTATAGAAAGAACAGATGAAGACAGCTACATTGTGTTTACTTACAGGCCTTGTGGGTAAGTAAAGCATGAACTGTGCACAGCAGTGCCCTTGCCTCTTGTTGACTCTTGTTGATTGTTTATATAAATGGATATTACCCTTTCACAATTCAGGGACATTTACAAAGAGTCCAAATCAAGAATTTCCCATGTAAAAGTCATGCTAACCCTTTTTATAAATGGATTTCCTGTGCAGCTCTCTGTAACTCCCCCAGTTTGTGTTCTAACTTTATTTTGTGTTTGTGGAGATATTCCAACTGACTTTTATAGGAGAATTAAAGCCAGAAGGTAAATATGTCTGTGCACCCCTTATTTTACTGAAAAAAGTTGTACAATTTAAGCATTAGAATTTCAGCTTGTATATTAAACTCTGTTTCCATGATTCGCGATAGACCTTTCAATAACACAATGCCCTTGTATTCAACAGCTGCTGTTCATATGTTGGACGAAGAGGAAATGGTCCTCAAGCAATATCTATTGGCAAAAACTGTGATAAATTTGGAATAGTAGTACATGAGTTAGGGCATGTGATTGGCTTTTGGCATGAACACACTCGACCTGACAGAGATGACCATGTGACTATAATCAGAGAAAATATTCAGCCAGGTAATAAGTCAACAAAAGGATCTTGAAATTTATGTTCACGGGTGATACATTTTTTTTGAAATAGCAAATTCAAAAGCAAGTCAGAGAATTCTAGGAGATGATCTACCGTAACTCAGGGTAGTCAGTTCCAATCACTAAAGGAGAACTAAACCCAATTTTTTATACTCCAGAATCTGAAAACAACACCAATAAGCTATAAAATACCACCTCGGTAACTTGTATTAAAGTAAATGTAAGCCTGTTAAAAACTGGATAAAGTATCTGTGTGTATGTGCAGTGTCAGGCCACACCTCCTGACCTCAGTCACATGTTTCCTTGCTTTATCCTGTAAAAGGATTGGCTAGAGATTATTAATGGGTGTGAGTGACTAACTGTAACAAGTTTCTGCCATAGCTAAGGACTGAGCATGTGCAGAACATAATAGTCGTTGACCAAACTGTGTGATACTAGAATGCTGAGAAATAAAGCACAGACCATATGTTATTTAGGTAAATTTCCCAGCGCCCGTATCAAAATCAGAGGTAAGGCACAGATTACTGGTTTTATATCAAGGTGTTCTGCCTTCTGGTTCATTGTTGTTCTGCGGTTTTAGTTGTCCTTCAATAGAAAAAACTAAATAATAATCTTTATGAGAAAAGACTAGTCTATATTTATACACATATATGAATACATTACTTTATATTTTAGTTTACCAGTAGACAAAACCAGTCTCTTGCCTTATAGCTTACAACCTTTGGTGGGAGGGGGGTGGGGCATTGTTGGGGCCTGCTGGTTTTACACCCTACTAAAGGCAGATAATGCTCAATCCCCATCACTCTGTGACAAGTCTCGGTGTGGGATGGTATGGCACTACCCCTGAAACCGGTACAGTAGTGGGTGTACCTATAGTTAGTCACACATTGTTGTAATTGACAGCTGAATTATAATTACAGGTCAAGAATACAATTTTCTGAAAATGGAACCAGGAGAAGTGAATTCTTTGGGCGAATCTTATGATTTTGACAGCATCATGCACTATGCAAGGAACACCTTCTCAAGGTTGGAATCTCAGGTTATAATTTTTGACTTTTAATTCAATTTTTCTAACTGTGATGTTTTTACATCTCAAGCACTCACATTCTTACAATGCAGTGGCAATTGGCATTGATTCACAGTACAAGCCCAATGTGAAGGATATTGCTGCAGATTATATGTCTATAAATTATTCAATGATTTAGTATTTAGTCACAGGAAAAGAATGGAGACCCTTCCTTCAGGAACATTACATAGATTACAGAGATAATTTAGAGCTATTGGCTACAGCTGAAAATAACAGACCAGGATTTTTATGACTGTTGTATAGTATTATATGTTAATAATAGAGAAGAAACAAGTTATTTTAGGTAAGAGCTTCTTATTATTTGTACATACACAATCACATTTTATACAGCTCTAAATTTCTGCTTTATAATGATGATTACAATAAAACAAGACCAGGAACCTATTCCTAGATTATGGTCATGGGATGAATTATATAAATTGTCACATATGAAACTCACATTACAAATATAACCAAATTGCAAATTTTAACATCATGACATCAAACAAAAAATAAAATGTATTTTTAGAAATGGCGTTTGGTGATGTCACCGGTTAATAATAGGGCTTAGTGTTACTACATTTGTCATATGACAAATTATAAAGATATTTCCTGGAAGTTCTTATATATTGGGACTTTTAGGACCATCGTTTTGAGAATATACATATTCACATTAAAATATCCTTTGTAAACTTTGGATATTTAAAAGCATGCCAGGTAGTTTATTCCTAATTTAAAATAATGTTTAAAGAATCCATTATTTTTCTTAACAAAATAAAACATGTAATGTATGTGATTTGATATCTCACAACAATCAAACTAGACTTCTAGTTTTCTGTCTTTAATAGAAGATGGGGTATTGTACAGATTTGGGATACTATTTACAAATCTTTGCATATAAAGTGTTAATTGTGATATAACAAGCCGTGATATGTGGTAGTTAAGAATGCTGCCAAATAGGGAAATAAAAAATTAAAATCATGTTCAATTAAGTATGGCACCTACTGAGCCTTGGTCATTAATATTAGATCGAGCATATAATTGCTGCTTGTATCCAAACAACATTGAAAGAGCAATCAGCAACCATCACTTTGTGCTAATGAATGACCTTTGGGGATCTGACCTTTTTACAGTCAACGTGGAAGATTATAGTAGCTGCATTTACATTTGTTTTCCCATAGTAATAGGCTATTTCACATTATAACATGTTCTTGTCCATATTGATGGCGCAGCTTTTGACACGTTAATAAACAGATATGAAACATTTTTTGAAAATGTCAGTGCTAACAAAAAGAGTCCTAAGAGCAATATCATACTAAAATCTTATGCATCAGTGACTTGTGTTTATGTATCTAGAACAGACATAAAAAGCAGTTCAGTCATTACTACCTCTTGAGACCTGATTGCACAAATAAACTCATTATTTTTCACTAAACCACCCATTTTAGCTGGCCTACCCATTTATGTGTGTATGAATCACCTCATTCTTTTTTTATTGAATATCATTACATTTTTAACAAGTATCTAAATATGGGGTAGGCAGTCATCTGCATTAATGCCAAACCCATCTATGGTTGCTTTTTGAGATCTACAACTGATGCAATAAAATAATTAAACTGGGATAAATGAGAAGGTCAGAATCAGAAAAGTGAAGCTAGGTTTTGTTGTGTTGGAGGGATCATTTGTGATTGCCTTCCACTTAGTGGACTTATAAATATGTCCTGGTTTTTTTTTTCATTCTTGTCCTGAAATTGTTGCATTTGCAAAAATTTTTTTAAAGTTCTCCAATAATGAAATGTATCAAAGCCTTATAGTTTAAATTCTCTGTGTTCGTAAAAAACACTTGTAATAGAACTGATGGTCCTCTGCATGTGTATTCTTTTTTAGGGGTATGTTTTTGGATACAATTTTACCATCTCGTGATGAAAATGGTTTGCGACCTCCTATTGGTCAACGGACTCGATTAAGCAAAGGAGATATCGCACAAGCAAGAAAACTCTATAGATGTCCAGGTATACCCACACTTTTATACAAAATTCTTTTTATACACCTATCCTTGTAAGTTGTGTGTTTGTTTTACATTCCCTGAGTTCAAAAGGCTGTGAATGGGAACTCAGATAAGGAAAATATTTACCTTATCTGAGTGACTGGTTTTAGCAACTTACCTGGGGCTACCGGCACCTAGGTCACACGGCATATGTGGTAAGCTGACGTGTTGTTTTAACTATTGGTGCACGGTGGATCAGGCACTGGGTCCGGGGTATTATACACCCGGACCACCCTTATGTCCAAGTAAGGACTATATTTGTTATAGTATAAGTTACTAATGGTAAAAAAATCAAAAAATATATGGGGGGGGGGGGGGGTTAGAGCCCATGATAATGTTATTTAGTGTGAATGGGAACTGTCTCCAGGCAAAACGCCTCAGTGGAGTCAGCCAGATGAACATGGATTTCCACATTCTGATTACACTAGGCAACATTTCACTAATCAGCTTTACTTTATTCTGTGCGTATAGAGAAGAAACCTAATGCTACACGTGAGTACAAATTATCTAAATCCGCTAAAGTTTTATAGATAAAAATGATATGTTTCAAGCTGGGAATTTTGGTAAACCTCCAAAATAAATAGGGTGAGTAACTTTAATTTGACTCCAAATAAACAGGGAGGTTATATGAAACTTATTTGCACGTAATGCTTATGATAATCTTTGAACCCAGGATGTTTGAGGGAAATTGATGAGCCAGAAAATAATTTGCAACATTGTGTTGCTTTCCAGCTTAGATTCTGGCTTGAAAGCAAAATGCAAAGGTTTTTATTCATAGGGATATTGTTATTTTGCTTACTTTAAAACTCAACATGTTCCACATTGTACCAAGACCACACATATTGTGTTTTTTTGGACTAGTTTACTTTCTGCTAAAAGTGTCCAGTTGGCTACCAATTTTCACAAGGTTATTTATAGAAAATCATTACTGTTTTTCCATAACTGTAAATAGGTAACAACGGTCCATATGCACACTAACCCCAAGTAGGTGCAAAAAGTTCAATTCCCCTACTTCAAAGGGAACGAAGTACTGAAGAGAAACAAAGTAGACTTGCACTTCAAAGTGAACTGTTTATTGTGAGCCAAACATCAACAGGTAACACAACGTTTCGAGGGTAACACCCATCACCTGATGAAGGGGGTGTTACCCTCGAAACGTTGTGTTACCTGTTGATGTTTGGCTCACAATAAACAGTTCACTTTGGAGTGCAAGTCTACTTTGTGTCTTTTCTGTTTTTCATAACTGTGTCTGCTACAACAGCAATATGGCCTTTCTGTACAACATTCATTTGAAGAGCAAGTCCATCGCTCAAATTAAAAATTATATGTAGATAAAAACTGTGGGTGTTGAAAATCAGTGGATCTGATGGAACTTTTGGAATTTCAGAGGGTGGACCTTCCATCAAAATTCAAAGTAAATTTAATATCAATTTCACACAACTTTTTTGTGAAACTTTAACACCAGCTAAAAGGTACAGCTATTTGACAAGAGTAAAATTCCACACAGGGAGTGCAGTGGATAGCAATAAATGAGCACTATGGAATGTCATACACATACTATAGGATAGCATTACCCAACAAAGAGAAATAAGGAATTAAACCCTCAAATTTGTGTGTTGAGAGAAGTTGTTTCTTCGTGTCCCTCTGGCTAACAAAGTGTGTAGAACTTGCTTGACATGGATACGACCTGATATGTCATATTTTAATCTTGATGAATTAATATAATAAGGGCTTAAAAAAGCATTTAAAGTTTAGTCTAATACTTTGTCCATTGGCTTGATAGCTGCTTGCACATTTAGAAATACTTAGTTACCATAGCTCACTGTTTGATGTTGTATATTAACTAAACACTGTATGTGTATTTGCAGCCTGTGGAGAAACACTGCAAGAGTCAACAGGTAACTTCTCATCTCCAGGATTTCCCAATGGTTACCCATCCTATACCCACTGCATATGGAGAATTTCTGTAACCCCAGGAGAAAAGGTAATCCAAAATCTGCTGTAGTAACCCCTTATTATACATTTCTATGTTACTTTGGGAGGTTTATGTTTCTGTATTCATCTTTGGAGAGAAATTCTGCTTAACCATAAGAACAATATGGTCGGCAGATGAAAAAAGATTCTGTTCTAAATTTACCTTTTTTTGTTAACAGTCAACAGTAAAAAGTAATATTTATTTATTTCTATTATGGTTTGTAGAAAGGCCTACGGTAGTAAATACAAACCAGATAATGGTTCTGGCATGATAGTTGGAAATGGATATGTTCCTCATGTTCATTTAAATATATGAAGTGTTTGGATTCTTCATTCTCATCCTTTTTTTCGCATACATGCAGTTTTTAAATTGGCTCAGGTACTGCATTGGAATTCTACCAATATGCAGCAAAAAGAAATTGCAGACATCTCCTTTTATATTTGTTAGGCTGCCAGGGAGCATGAGGGTTGGAGATCTAAATTTGTAGGTAATAGAAAGATGCTGCTGAATAAAAGTGAAGTAGTGAAGTGAAGTAGAAGATGTGAGTTCAATTTCTCTCCATCTTGCTAACTATTAGTCTCTTGATTGCTTTTTAACCAGTTTACTGACTGGCTGGGCATGGCACTTAACTTCCAAAAGTTTTTGGTCACCATAAATGGGTGAATGTTCTGTTCGACTTTCTTAGGTACATACCGGTTGCAAGAGTCTATAGGTCACACCTTTAATGCATTACAAATTGATTCTAGATATGTAAATTAAATTGTAAAGGTCTGTCCCGCGATGCACAATGTGTACGAATGGCTGTTTCGGCCGATTATCGGCCTGTGTATGGGCACTTTATCGGCCGTAACGGGCGCCCACTTTGGGCGATAAAGTTAAGAAAACTGCAATTTAATGGCCCTGAATAATGTTATGTTCAACATTGCTTATAACTGTAAGTGCTTTTAAGTTATAATTATTTGTGTTACGTTTATATATGATGTATATGTGTATATATATGCGCATAGAATGATTAAAAGAAAATTTTGTCTGTGCAGTGTTTGATGTATAGTTTGTATATGAATCAGTTGCAGTTAAGGTTAAAATTGAACATCTCAGCAAATTCCCTGCACTGTGTACTGAAGAGCATGACAAGTCCTTGCAATTTAGGCCATAGTGTAATAGCAGAATTTGCTGAGGTGGCCAATACTTTGCTTCCCAAGCTGCCAAACACTTCCTAATTATTTTAGTTTGAATCTTTCCTGCAGATCTTTATCCTTGACCTGCCAACCTTCAGCAATGCTTTTTATTTCTAGGTTTTTTTGTAGCTGTGTTTCAATGAAAACATTTGCTAATAAGTCTAGCAAAAGAAAATACAACATGGTCATAGCTACACACGTGCGATCGCGGGTGCTGAACCGCGACGCACAATGTGTACGAACGGGCGTTTTGCCGGATAATCGTGCCGTGCATGGGCACTTTCTTGGGCAAAATGGCCGTTCGGACGGGTATTGTTGCCCAACTGGCCAGGCGGATCTTCGAACGAGCCCACACATGGCACAATTATCGGGCAAAACGGCAGTTCATACACACCATGCGTTGCAGATCGGCACCCACGATCGCACGTGTGTATGAACCTTTATACACCAAACAACATTTCCCCTTCTATTGATTGTGAGTCAGGGCTGATTTTTGCCCTGTTTATAAGGCTATTTGGTATGAACTACTTAATTACCTGGGCTACTTGTGGATTCTTAAAACAATCTCTGCATTTAGAATTTGGGTGTATCATACAGTAAGCCTTGCTGATGGAACGTATATTTTCAGTTCAAAATCTTTTGTTTTTTATTTATATGAATCTGTTGTCATTGGATCGATGTAGAGTTGCAGAAAATGAGCGTTTTATTTTTTCGAGGTTTTATCACCACTTTTTGGCTTATTTGCTTTTGGTTATGTATATACACAGTTACAGCACTGTTTTTGGAGTAAAAGCCATGTAAACATTGTATATCCTTGCTTAGTTCTTTCTTGAACTCTAAGTCACTAATGCACATACCTGATAACACTAGCCCACCCTCTGGTAAAGAGCGCTCCCCTGGGAATTAAGATTTAATGTTAAATAGGACCTTGACAGATGCTTTAAATATAAGGCAAGTTGGCACATTTTTCTATATTTAATTGTGTTTTTAAATATTTAACTGATTTTTTTTCTTTTCTTTTTTTTTTTTGCAGATTGTACTAAATTTTACAACCATGGACCTTTACAAAAGTAGTCTTTGTTGGTATGACTACATTGAAGTAAGAGATGGATACTGGAGAAAATCACCATTGCTAGGTAGTGTGGGCTATTACATTGTTATTTCATTGCTATAAAGAGGAACTAAGGGATTAATTTACCCTTCCTCTCATATGTTGTCCCCAGGGTGACAGCCTAAAGTGCTGTATCCTCACCGGTGGGAATACAGCAGATATAAAAAAAAATCTTTAGTGCAGCTCTGGTCATGCCTCCTAATTTGGGTCAGGAAACCAGGCCCTCCGCAGCTTTGCAGAAACTGCCTTAGAAGTAAATAGGACAGTTTGGAGCCAGACTGGGGCAATACTGGTACAAATTCTTGATATTTACTTTGAGTGGTAAGGATACAGGATTTAAGGTCCTGTATATCAGATACGAGGGAGGCTATATTAACTCTTTAGTTCCCTTATAAAGTGAAGCTTTCCTGTGATAGGCATATTTTAATGTTTGTACATTAATTTATGACAGAAGTAATCTGGGGGAAAACATTTAAGTCTATTTTTATTACACATATTCTGTTTGTGAAGGCCAAGTTAAAGTTTTTGCTTATCTCTAAATCTTCATTAACCCAAACAGAAATGTATCCCGTTCTTACACCTGGTTACACTATTAATTTAAGATCTAAATTGGTATACAGATTTCTGTTAGTCTAAATGAACGTAACACTGCACAATCGGCAATGATTTACTGACATGTCTAGATTGATTACCAGCTGGTATGACCAAATATTGACTTGTGCGTGCCAGCCCTTAATGTATGCATGATTGATTATGAGTTAAACTATAAATTATAGAAATCTGTGATATATTTACTAATATATTCAGTACAAGACCTGCAGAAACCAACTAAATCCTTGCTTTATTATTTGAATTGTTCCAGGGCAAACACTGTTTAACCATTTTTTTTTTTACGTTGTAGTTTATGCATTTTAACTAAATGACACTTGTGTTTGCTTCCAGGTAGGTTCTGTGGAGATAAACTACCAGATGTTCTTACAACCACGGACAGCAGAATGTGGATAGAGTTCCGCAGCAGTAGCAATTGGGTGGGGAAAGGGTTTGCTGCAGTTTATGAAGGTAAGAACCAGTATATTCTTATTATTTGTACATTAATTTATATAGGACAAAACATGTTATTGCTATGTTAGTAATCATGGTAGATACAGGGCCACATTTAAAAAAAATAAAGAAAGAAAGATTAATTCAAGTAATCTTTCTGCTCCCTTAATCTTTTGAAGTTTATTAAAAAATGCAGAGCTCCAAATTTTCTGACATTCTGATTTGGCAGCCTCAGTGGAAACTAATATATGCATGTTCCAGTTCCAGTTGCTTAGAAGCAGGAAGAAGAGGAACTGCTACTGAACCTTTATAACATTCAATCTCCTGCTCTGTTGAACATGAAATTAAGTTTTTTCAACTTAATCTATAATTAAATATGCCTCCTTTATCAAACCGGACTATCTGTATAGTCAGACATGCTCACTATGCATCACTATAAGCCATGGAATACCCCATCTTGCAGTTTTCAGAAGAGAATTATTGTGCCCCTTTTGTCACCCTGCACATTGTTACAGCAGAACTGTAACTTTTCTTGACTTTATTGACAGCTGAATTATAAAATGTTTAAGAGCTGATGTATGAACAAAATAAAAATCATCATAAAAAAAAAGGTACATGTGAATGTTGAGAAAAATTCTAATTTCCGTTAATAGGCAATTTAAAAAATATATTTTCCCTGTATAGCCCTTTAAATGCTGGTGCATACAAGATATCCTACCCCATATCACAATTGGTACATCTACTGTGGTATTTTGGGCTGACAGTGTTGGCTGCATTTAAAAAAGAATTTTGAGTCCAGTAGTAGGGATGGCCGGCTTGCGGATCCGAACCCAGATTCACCGCGGATTTATCCGGATTTTCCGAATTTCCGAACCACAAATTTCTCGTATTTTTGAAAATTTTAGAAAATACGAGAAATCTCGGAATTTCGAACATTTTCGAAAATACGAGAAATCCACGTATTTTCGGAAATTTTCGAAATTAAGAGGATTTCTCGTATTTTAGATAATACATATTTTCGAAAATTTTCAAAATTACGCGGATTACTTGTATTTTCGAAAATGCGTATTTTTCTCGAAAATACGAGCAATCTCGTAATTTCGAGGATATTTTTCATTTTAATGGGTCCGCCCGCAGATTCCCGAATTTCCGAATTTTTCCGAAAATTCGTGGATCCTCGAGCGGACCGAATTTTGCGAAGTTCGGACATCTCTATCCAGTAGTATGGAGTTAGGGATGGAAATTCCTACCTAACATTTGTACAGTTCCATTTTAGCACTGCCAGGTGCCATCAGGGAAGCTGCCATATTAAAGAATAGTTCAAACTGCATAGCAAGGAACGCACTCACTTATGTATCTATAACTTTATTGTGTCATTGTATGTGCACAATGCTTTGTGGTTGCCCCCCTTCCTCTGGTTCTTTATAATAAAGAATAGCCTGAAGCAGAGGGGAAACCTGGCAGATCCGAAAATTGAAGAATCTTTTGAAGAAATCATGTTCACCACATAAAATTGTAAGGATTGTTACCTTATTTTTCTAAAACTTTAGTATTCGCAGAGATATCCCCTGTTATCCCACCCTGTTGCCTGTGCCACAACCCCAGCTGTGATTGGATTGCCAAAAGAGAAAAATTATTTTGCATGTTTGCCAGCCTCTATTACTGCCGACAGCAGAGAAGGGAAATGCTGCCAATAAGGCTGTATGACCTCAGTTTCCTAGAATGTGTGACATTTTAAAGGGGGGTATCTGCAAAAATACAGTTTTAAGAAGAATAAGGCAGCAATTCAAGATGCTGGATTTCTGTCATCTATTAAAATATTTGATTTAGCTCTTACTTCTCCTTTAAGCGTTTTTAGCTACAATGGTGTTGATTTAAAAAAATTGTAATTGATGATTTATTTCTTTTAGCAATTTGTGGTGGAGAAATTCACAAAGATGCTGGTCAGATCCAGTCTCCTAATTATCCAGATGATTATCGGCCATTGAAGGAATGTGTATGGAAAATAACAGTTGCGGAAAACTTCAATGTTGGGTTAACATTTCAGGCCTTTGAGGTAACACCTTTCCACTGACATTGCAGGATCCTTATATTGCTTTATATAGGATCCATCCTGTCTAAACCATTGCAGAAGACCAGCTAACATTTAGCTTTTGTTTCCCTTTTTCTTGAAAAAGGGTCTTTTGATTGGTATAAACCAAACTATAACATCATTCTTCTAAACAAATACATAGCCCTTTTACATGTAACATCCTTTAAGGTTGGAAGAAAAGAAGTTTCATCTTCAAGTTAGGAGAGGTTTCTTTACAGTGAGAACGGTGAAACTGTGGAACTGTCTTCCAGCAGAGGTGGTAATGGCAAGTTCATTGAATAACTTTAAAAAAGGCCTGGATAAGTTTCTAAAACTAAAAAATATTGAGAATTACTGGTATTAATGCATATAGATCTGGTTGATCCAGGGATACTTTCCGATTGCCGTTTGGAGTCAGGAAGGAATTTTTTCCCCCCCTTTTTAGCTGGGGTTTTTTGCCTTCCTCTGGATCAACTGTTAGGTAGGGTTTAAAAAAAAAAAAAAAAAAAAAAAAAAAGTGAATAGGTTGGACTTGATGGACGAATGTCTTTATTCAACCTTAATTACTATGTTACTATGTTACTATGTTACTATGTAACTGCCTAATATTTGAAGGATTTAAAGCTGTTAAATAAACATTTACCTGGATGCTGCCTCCCCAACATTTGCTATTGAAAAAAGTCAGATGCCTTAAACAGCTATCCCACTCTCTATAAGTTGAACATCTACACAGAAGTTCAATTGGGTCTTGCAACACCCTTTACCAAATAAATAGAAGATGGTGGCAGCACAGCAGTCATTTTAAAGTATGGGTAGAGTTGTAATAGTAGACTGACAAAAACGGTCTTATTAAGAATTAAATGGGAGTATTAGGGTTCTGGTCTGCAGTTCCAAGCCAGTGCAAAATTAACGTAAAAGCTGCAAAATCCACCAGAAAACCATGCTTGTGCATTTGATGTGCCAAAGCCATAGTGGCTATGTTGCTGTACTTTTAAAGGGCATGTCCACTCCATTTTTGGACTTTTGCCCATTAGTACCTATCCTGCCCCCAGCCCCAACCGCCATAAAAGATTTTACAGGAACTCCCCTGATCTTTACTTACCTTACCCCTTTCCCGCACATACTGTACCGGCCCTCTGCTTGCATGAAACTGCAGGCAGGGGTTGGGACTGGCAGCCGTGGCCATGATTGGCTGAGAGGCAGCCAATCAGGGACTCGGCTATTGGCTGCTGAGAACACTGGGGAGAGAGGTGAGGTAAGTAAAGTTCGGGGGACTTCCTGCAAAATCTTTTATGGCGGTTGGGGCTGGGGGCAGGATAGCTACTAATGGGCAAAGGGATTTAATAGTAGGGAGAGGGCTTGCAAAACTTTAGGGAGAGGGGTGGGGGGAGGCCTACAGTGCGCAGGACAAAATTCTCCTGGAGGAGAGACAGGAGGCCTATATGGACTCTACTATCCTCCTGTTGGCCAGCTTTTTCCAGGAGAACAATTTGGAGCTGGGATGTAAGGTAAGGATTTTATTGCACTACAGAGTGGGGCCAGTAATGGCGGGGATTATAGTTTTGGGGGTGGACATGCAAGTCACACAAAGGTTAAGATGAATCTGAAATGTACAGAGAGTTGCTATAGCTTAAAAAATCTAGAGAACAGGGGCAGTAAATGAAAATGATTCTGATAGATGATGTTGTCCTAAAATGGACACCACAGTAGAGAGTAATGTCAGTTTTCGGTACATTCACCTTTAGGCATTTGAAAAAAACAGCACATCACCTGCCTACCTTTAAAGGTAGGTTTAAATTGCCAGCTGCTGGGATATTTTTACTAATAGTGTGTCGGGGGCCCTTATCTAGATGCAGACGCAGCCCCAGAGCACTAGGGATGACAATATTCATTTAAAATATAGGAGTATTTAAACTTATTTTTATAGCAATTTTACTAAGCTGGTTGAAACGTCCTAGGTATTTGAACATTTATTTCCAAATGTGTTTGTAATTTCAGAAAATGCGATTTGCAGTTTAATTTTCTACAGGGAAAACTAAGATGTATTTGTTTTAAATACCTACATTATTTACAGTATTGCTTAGAAAATTCTGTGGTTTCTCCAGCTTTTTTAAAACACTTTGGCAAAGTGGCTCATGTCACAAATAGCTTATTGTATAAGACGATTCTAGTGCCAGGAGTCAAGTTGAGGAAATGCAAATGTATTATTTCTTTTTGTAACATTGTGTATTAAACAACATTTTTTACTGCTCTAGATGCATACCTTATATTACAGGAATTGGCTTTCACTTACTGATATTTGCCACTAATGATGATCACATTTCAACCACCAGAAAAAGACTAGCTGTTATGGCTACTATGCCCTAGAATGAAAACAGATGCCTAGATCAGGCTATGGCTACTAAGCCTCCATTATACATATATAGCCCCTTGTTCATTAACCAGTGGGTGCAAGTATAAACACAGGGCACTGCCAAACTAACACAGGGGGAAATGCCAGTGTATAATTATTATTATTATTATTGTGGATTTATATAGCTCCAACATGTTCCGTAGCGCTTTACAGTTACATGTATACATTCACATCAGGCCCTGCCCCAAAGAGCTTACAATTGAAGCGCATTATTTGACACATACAACTTATATGTCTTTATGATTGTGGAGGAAACCCATGCAATCACGGGAAGGACATACAAACTGCTTTTCCCCCAGTCACCTCCTCAGAGTATGTGCAATCTTAAAAGGATGTAGCGACCTTTCTTCAAGTGTTGTAACTGCTGTGGGAGGTAATTTACATATGGGTAATTTTTAGTCTGGGGGTAGATGTGGGGTGTTAAATACCAAGTTCAATATTGTAAAGGATTGCACTTCTTGCATTGTAATATGAGAGAACTGTAAAAACTGTGTCTATAAATATATATATACGCTATTGATCCTTTTTTCTGGCCATGTTATTATTTTACAATGTGTTTGTAAAGTAATGCTACATTCATAAAATACTGGTATTGTGTAGTATTTTACAACCACAGCATACAAAAACACCTTCAGCCATCAATGAGCCAATACCACATGGTAGGAAAATACCACCAATATGTAATAAACAAGTCTGTGTATCGATGCAATCAGGACACTGAAATTTAACTGTAGTTATTTGTCTGTAGTCCTCAAATGTTTATAATGCTTTTTTAGATAGAGCGTCATGACAACTGTGCCTACGATTACTTGGAAGTGAGAGATGGCAGCAGTGAGAATAGTCCCTTGATTGGCCATTTTTGTGGTTATGATAAACCAGATGACATTCGATCTACATCTAATACTCTGTGGATGAAGTTTGTTTCTGATGGAACAGTAAACAAAGCAGGATTTGCTGCTAACTTTCTAAAGGGTAATGTATAGTAATATAGAATACTATAGAATATTTACATAGATGTATGTATGTCAGACTGCCATTCTGTCTCTATATTAAAAAAGAGATACCTGCTCTACTTTGATTTATTTTCTATTTAATGTCCTAAAATACATTAAAGAACGTTTAACCATGCCCTCAGCCTCGTACACACAGACAGGCCCCTGCCCTATATTCCACCTGCCCAACATACCTGTTAGGGTTTTTTCCGGGGGGGCTTTTTAACGGTATATCCCTTAAGGAGCATGATATAAAATCTCCAAAAGGGAATGTATTACATTTTTTACAATAATTTTTTGAAATATACTCTAAAGTCTATATCTAAAGTTATTACCAATTGGAGATAATACTTTATGTCACAAAGAAATGCTGCTGGAAACCTCCACTCTTAAATTGAGATCCATAGATACGATTTTACTGGCTGACTGCAATGTATGACAGCTTCTTAAAGGTTTAGTGTGGTCTCACACAAGCCTAGTATGACATCTCTAGCTTCTCTGGGTCGTAAGTTATAGGCTTATAAAGTTACGCTCAGGCAGTGTGACAGTCACATGATGTGCTGTTTAAGAAGCCCCACCCCCCCAAAAACAACCGTTTCTGAAGCTATGTAAAAACCTGAAACCATTCTCTGTCCATTCATCTACCTAGTTTTCTCTTCAAGCTTGGCACTATACAGAACAAATGACTTTGCCTCATCTTAATCTATAATTGAATACATGTAAGTAGCAATTTGCGTGTGCTGCTGCATGCCTTCAATCCATCACACATTTTGTTTAGGAGCAGTATCCCCCCCCCCTCTTTTAACCACTCCCACTTGCATCTGACCTGACTTTTTTCCCACAAACCAACTGTCAAGCCTGCACACAGCATACAGCATTCCAACTGTCAAAACTCTGTCAGCGTTCCAACTACAATAAAACTTCTCACAGAAGAATAGATTTTGAGAGCAAGAAACTTGATTGACAGCTGAAATATAATAAGTTTTAGATTGGATACCTAAAGAAATAGGGGACAGATCAACAAAAAAATTATACAGTGGTGGTTGGGAAGAATTATAGATTCCAGTTATGGTCAGTTTAAAATAATCTATTTTTCGGTATAGATGCCCTTTAAGAAGTTATTGGGGGGGGGGGATTATGTTGCAGCAGATAATGTTTTGTTACAGCAGTAAGATACAACTGGGCAAGCTCAGTTCCTCTGGCAGTGGCGCCGGAGCAACGGTGCTGGTGATTAGCTAGCTGGAAACACCACCCTTTATACTGCTGTAACTTTGGATATGCAAATAGAAGCATGATCCTGGAGTCGTTTTTAAGGTATGAATGTGCTCTTTACAAAAAGAACACATTTTTTGGAGACCACAGTTACCCTTTAAGCTGGCCATACACTACAAAACTTACCTTATGATGTTTCTACAATGTTCCAACAACCGCCTGGCCTGATCAATTTGCAATCACTATTACATATATATAAGATTTATTATAATAATGATTGCAAACATGATTCACCAGGAAATGTCACCTGGTAAAGCTGCCGATCCACTCGACAACAATCTTGATGGATCGCATGTTTAATCCTTGTACGGCCAGCTTTACTTATCAGCAATAAAATAATCAAGGATGATTGCTTATAAACTTTATGGGCATGTCTTATGGAATATTTATACACCAGGCAATGCTACAAATATTGTATACACTGCCCTTAGACTGCTAATGAGTACAAACTCAAAGTAAGGGGATTAGCTACAATTTAATGGAGCATGGTGTGTTGTTCAATGGTGTGTCTCAACCTTAAAGGGTATAAAAATCCTGTAATAACAGTTAGCAGCTGTAGACTTAACATGGATGAAATCTGAGTACTTTGAAGTTCTTGTGCCTGCGTTATAGAATTCCTGCTTTTAAAGGCCCAAAATAATACAAACAAATTCTACATATAATGGAAACTGTTAATATTCCAAATGTTACAGTCATTTTTTTTTTTTATTCTCTTTGTGTGGGCAGTAAACATATGTTACAATATTTTCCATTCTGGTGGTTATTTGTTAAAACATAGGGATTTAGGGATTCTATTAATCTGTATAAAAATATTGCATTAAGGCAACGCAGATAATAAAATGCAATGGCTATAGTCTCCTTCAAATGACCTTAAATAATAGGATTTCAAAGGGTTGGTCTATATTAGTATCGCTTATCACATAATCCATACGCATAACATAGCTATAAAGTTTTATGATGAAATCTTTATTCCCATAACCGCTTTTCTCCAGATGATTTTGGACACTTTTCAGATTAGAAAAATTAGTGCTTTGTTTTTAAGTTTCAAATTTCTTTTCTTCACAGAGGAAGATGAATGTGCCAGACCAGACAATGGTGGATGTGAGCAGCGCTGTGTGAACACTCTGGGAAGTTATAAATGCTCCTGTGACCCCGGCTATGAACTTGGATCTGACAAAAAAAGCTGTGAAGGTAAAATATTTACTCAACTCAATTTTTTTTAATTACATTTTTTATTAATTTTTCACAATATATATATTGGTAAGTTACAGAGTCTACATGTGTATCATGATGTATCATTGTAAGGAGAGCATAATAGTTGCTATACAGTTACATAATGCATTCATATAAATTAACCAGAGCAAAAAGAAAAGGGCATATTAAAGGTACGGTATTGAAATACCATTTTATTGGCATAAAATACCAACCAGTTTATGTTTACAATGGTTATTTTGCACTGCGGCTGTGTTTTGCTGCCTCACAGTATTACCCATTCAATAGTGACCATTACCAGGGTTTTATTTAACATATTAAAAGGGATATTAAAGAGCATTTCTTTAAAGCACAGAATAATAATGCTTGCAGTACTAAAAGGTAATGATGTATAAATCCTTCGCTAAAAGGAAATGGTATACCATAAGCAGTCTTCAAGCATTTGAAACCAGTCACATACAGAAAAATTACACCAATATTCAATAGATTATGGCAAAAATACAAATGTTACCCATTTCTGTTGTATCCCAGGTGTACAGTATTTTATCATTCTAATGTTTCTTTTTTTGTTTGATTTTAGCTGCTTGTGGAGGTCTTTTAACCAAACTTAATGGAACTATAACTACACCAGCTTGGCCAAAAGAATACCCTCCAAATAAAAACTGTGTGTGGCAGGTTGTCGCGCCATCTCAGTACAGAATCTCAATGAAGTTTGATTATTTTGAGCTAGAAGGCAATGAAGTGAGTAAACTTACATTTCATTTTAAAATGTTTAAGTTTCTAAGCAGCTTGGGCACCGACATTAAAAACGTATAGACTACTAGTTGGCTGAACACAATACCGATAATAAAAAATGATTCTGTATGAAAAAGGATACATGCCTTCTTCTTAGAGAGGAGACTGAATTGTCTGGTACACAGAATAGCTGTTTGGTTACTAGGGCTTTTTAACAAGTGAAATTTAGATAGAAGCCCAAGTTAAGTTTCTGTTTACACAGCAGTGCTAATTTAAGAAAACATAAGAAATAATTTTAAAGGGAGCCAAAGTAGGTAGTAACTTTAGCCAGAAATATATTTTCTTTCCTTTTTAATCATTCTTTTCTTTTTGTAAATTCAGTGCTTTGCCCGGTTTTGATTTATAGTTGTTGAATTAATAACACACATTGAGCCTTGAATGAACTTTCTCAAGCACTGAATAAATCTATTTTCCTAGTAAAGTTGCTTACGCTATTCTAGTACAATATTAGTATGCACTTGATAAATGTCAAATTTATAGGATAAATATCAGTTATAAGATATTTACATACTGTGTGTGCTAGTGTTGCAGCTCCTTTTAGTTGTCTACTTTTTCAATCTGCAAGATCCTGTCTATCATTTCTCAAAGATCAGGATACACACAGTCCCGAGCATTCTCCCTATGCACAGCATAGGGAGAATGTTTGGGACTGTGTGTTTTCCTCGACCGAGGCCGACTCCCCTATAGAGAGGTAAATTTTTGTTTTTTCCCCGAACGATCGCACGGCCATTGTTCGGCAACCATGTGCTCATTTGGGAAAGCCTCTACACACACTGCCGATAAAGCCCCGATACAGTCGGATCCAAAGGTAACGGGGGGTTATCAGCAGTGTGTGTACCTAGCTTAACACAAACATCACACACATATATTACACAAACATGCATAAAAGTTATTTGTACTCTTTTATGTTTACTGTGATATTGATCTTCTTTTGTAAAATGTGTTTCAAGCACATTAACAGATACTATTAAAGGGGGGAAACACATTTTAGATAATTCATGCAGTTATTCTTCTGTCTAGTAGAGTTAACAGTAATTAAAAGCACTGAATATGTTTTGTCTAAAACCAATATCTCTAAATCCAATGAATAAGCCTCACATATTCCACTTATTCAAATCCTAATTTACCTGATCTCTAACTGTCAAAACAGGTCTGCCTTATTTATTACATTATTTTAGCCATATAGGCATGTTCTTTCATGTTTCTGCCAATAATGGAACAAGTGTGGACCAATTTCTAATTTGAGAGAAAGGGGAGAAAGGTTCAGTAAAAATTATTGTTATGTTATTGAATAACAATCTGTATGTTTATATTTAAGAGCAAGTCACGTTTATCTATTGGGCTCTGACTTTGACTTTTTAAAAAATACTTAAGCAGATTTATCTGCATTACAGCTTTATCTGGAAACGCATCTCTTTCTGCTTTCTATTAGTACAGATTTGTGTATGGTAAAACATCAGTACTTTAAATTCCAAAATAATTCAGCCAGAGGGTAATGCTGTAATATATGAAAAGATTTATTCACCCATAACACAAACACAAAGGGCAACGTTTTGGGCAAGTCTTTGCCCTTTCTCAAGCTTTGAGACTTGCCCGAAACATTGCCCTTTGTATTATGGGTGAATACATTTTTTCATATATCACAACATTTTGCTTCGGCTGAATTGTTTTGGAATTTGAACGTTTTTGGACCACAGGCAGAGTCTCCAGCAGCAGTGCAGGAGCAGTGAACCACGGTATCAAAATTGGGTTTACCATTTAGAGGATACATCAGTACTTTTATACATTTCCACTGTGTAATATAGGGCCCTATTTATAAAAGATCGGTATCGTTATCGTAAAATACCGTTCGTTATCGGTATTTACCAATAACGACCGTTATTTACCGATATCGTTAAATACTGGTCTTTATCGGTAAATAACAGTCGTTATCGGTAAATAACGGTCGTTATTTTACGATAACGATCGGTATTTTACGATAACGATACCGATCTTTTATAAATAGGGCCCATAGGGACATCTTTTTGGACTCTGCTGTATGGTTTACAGTAGTTAATATGTGTATCCTTACTTGTATACCATTGTGGGGTATGTAGGAGCATTGTTAATAGGTAGAAGTATATGAATAATTCAGTCCTTTCTTACAGTTTTTATTTTGGTTTCTAGGTCTGCAAGTATGACTATATTGAGGTTCGGAGTGGACTTTCTTCTGATTCCAAACTACATGGGAAATTTTGTGGGACAGAAGTACCTGAAGTAATAACGTCTCAGTATAACAACATGAGAATAGAATTTAAATCTGACAACACAGTGTCAAAAAAAGGCTTTCGGGCACACTTCTTTTCAGGTACTGGAAATTTCAAAATTTTGTACCCATGTCATTATAATATACATTAGACCTTTCCCAATTGAAACTTATTGTAAGTCCTGTAAGGGAAATATGGTCATGCAAAAACAAATAGAACTTTTTCAGGGAGATTCAATAAACGTTCTTATCGCTTAAAATGGTGATAATTTTGCCTCAACCAATCAGACCTTATTTTGCATTTGAAAGCTAATATCTGATTGGTTGGGGGAAAAATAGCAACATTTTAAACGATAAGAAATTTTATTGAAAAACCCTGAATTATTTCTATTTACTAAACAAGCGCCTCTGTTTTATTTGGTCAAAATGTGAATGGATGTGGTAATAGATGTGTGCATTTATTTTTCTTAATGGAATGCAAATATCCAAAGTGAAGATAACTTTACAAGAACAGTAAATGTGAATTTATATATACATCTCTGACATCATTTTAAAAGATAATGGGTTACATTGTAATAACATGATGCCACCTTATCAGCAAAATGCATTAGAATAAAGCCATTTGTTATATTATATTAGTGCAGAAATAGCAGAGAATTCCATTGGGAAAATGGGGGGGGGGGGGGGGGGTATAGACTGTTCACAGCAGGAATAAGGAGTGTAGTATTCTGATGAGTGTTGTCTCTCATATTTCACTGTAATATTTAGTAAAATGTGTACAAAGGCATCTCAATTATGACTTGATAAATATTAATGCTTAATGTATAAATGCAGCTGTCATTTAAGTAGCAGAGTCCAATACGCTCATGTGTGGTGCTGTCCTGCTGCGTTTTTGTTTACAGACAAGAAAGCTGCCTGCAAAGCGAAATTTTTTATTTTTGAATCTTGCAAGGACTTGATAAAAGGGGCCCCAACAGGTCGTGTACGTATAACTGACAGGCTGGTGGCCTCTGAAAGTGTCAGAGGTATGACTACCTGTTACACTTTAACCTGCGGTGTAAAATGTTGGCTTAATCTGGAACCTGCTATTAACCTAATTTTCAATAACGCTTTTTAACCCTAAACATTTATTTCTGATAATTAATATGGGAGGAAGGAAGCACGGTCAGTTCTTCACAGTCTTTTAGTGGGAACAACTTTTTCTACCCAGGCTAATAACAGAACACAGATTTTGAGTTCGCGGATATTATAACAATTTCTTTCAGATTTACTGAGCATATAAAAATATAAAACAGATGCTGGAATTGATGGTGTAGTTCTATAGCATTAAAATCCCATTAGACTTTTAAAAAACATTATTTTGCACATTCACTAATAAATAGAGAGAAGCCTCTAAATCCCCCAAAATATCAAATATGTTTCTACTTTTTATAGTACCAAAGTCTTAAATGGGGTTTCATCAGATTAAAAAGGAGAATTGGGTTAATTCTAATAGTGATCACTGTCGGCAGTTATTTTCTATTAGTTCTATATAATATAAAAAATGGTTACCGTATATAGCTCATATAAACAATAAGACTAAGGGCATATTTATAAAGGTTCGTTAACTTTTCGCGGCCGTTTTCGCGGCCATTAATGCATGAATCGCGTTTACCGCGATTTATAAAGCCCAAAACGGCCGCGAAAAGTTACGAAGCGTTAACCTTTCGCGCCGATACTTACCCGTTACCGCCGCTTCTATTTATAAAGCGGCGGTACTGGTTTCGCTCGCTAGTATCGGCTGTTTTACTTCGCCACCTTGAAGGAGGCAAGTCAGCCGATACTAACCTCCCGCGGCGGGGATGGGCAGGCAACCCGCGGCGGGTGGTCGCACCCGCCCCGGAGACACGCCCACCCCGCCCACACCCCCCGCGGCGGCAGCGGCGACCACCTGCTGCGGCCCCTTCCCGGCAGCCCCTTCTAGCCTCCGTTCCGAGATTGCGCGAACGGGGAACGGGTTGGGAGGGGCTGCTGGGAAGTGGCGGCGGCGGCGGGTGGTCGCCGCTGCCGCCGCGGGGGGTGTGGGCGGGGTGGGCGTATGCCCCGCCCCCTTAGGAGCGGCGTCGGGAAGGGATTTTAAGTCCCTTCGCGGCGATACTATATAGTATCGCCGCGAAGGGGCTTAAAATTACCACAGCACATCGCGGCCGCGATAGGTATCGCGGGAATAGCGCTCGCCGTTATAAATACGGCGATAGCGCTATTTTCGCGGCCGCGATGTGCGGCGGTAATTTTTTTGCGCTAACATCGTTCCTTTATAAATATGCCCCTAAAGCTTCATACACATGTTGTGGGGGCTGACCGAAATGGCAGATCTTCAACTGAACAGCCATTTCAGGGCGACAAAGTGTCCATTCATGGCACGATTATCGTCCTAAAAGGCTGCATACATATCGTGCGTCGCAGGTCGGGACCCGCAATCACAAGTGTGTATGGAGCTTTAGTCCCCAGCAAGTTAAATATTTTGTGGAAAAAATGGCACAAATTTGGCTGAACTTTTGAAATGGCACCAAATTGGCCCTATCAGGTACAAACAACACAAAGTTTTTTTTTAGTAATATTCGATATAAGGACTCTTTGTAAATTCCCCCCTACATCTGTTATAATACAGTTTGAAATAAAACTGTTGTTGTAAAGAAGCCCCATGTTCATTATATTATTTTATGTATATATCAGTACTAATACCCAGCACCCAGGGCCATCTCCCTGCTATGTCGGCCACAGACCTACCTTGTGCTAAGAAATCATTTGGATATTAAGTCCTTGGAGTGCTGGGTATTTGTGCCAATATTTCCATAGTTTGCCCTGTAGCATCCAGGCTGCTGAGATTGGAACAGAGTGCGGAGGATTCCCATTTCCATTTTTATTTTATGTATATATATTTTATTATTTATGTATACATGTATATTTTTATATGTACATGTTCCTTCCATATTAATTGAAAATTGTTCCCACTTACACCATAGAGGAGACTGACTATGAGCCAATCCAGTTGCAGAGTATGAAAAACATTTTCTGATGTTAAATGGACATGTTTTCGCTACTCCCATTAATCGCTGCTTACTTTAATATTAAGTTGACAGCTGCAGGATTAACTAGTCTATGGCACTGCTTCCTAGTACCTATCAGCTCAACTGTTAAAGCTGTAATAGAATATTATAGTGTGTAAACATGTTATGGCAGTAAAACCATATGGTGCAAGTAGCACTGTACATGTTGTACACTTAACAAAAATGTCATAGCCATTAGAGGCTCATCAGCTTATGTTACATATATAATTCTATTTTGGAAACTGCTTAATGGTTATTTGTGACTCTTTCCTATTGACAACTGCAGTCAAGCGTCCGTAACTGCCCATTTCTTTGATTGCTTAAATGCAGGGGACTACCTTCAGAATGCCTGAGATTAAGTGTCTTCATTTGGATCTAGATACATGTTTTGCTTTTATTTATTATGATTTTTCTTTAACACACATAAGATTTTTTGAAGGCACAAGCATTGAAAGGCGCTAACCACTTGACTAGACTAGACCTATTGATTTCCATTGATTAAGGTGACACTGTATTGGTGTTTTTTATATTCAGGTTAGGCCTAAAAGGATAGCAAATCAAACCTTTTACAATGGTGCTTCTAACTGATGGTTCACACTAGCCACGTTTCTGACTAGAAATGTGCGTTGTAGTCTATTTTTTTAACATATTGCATCAACTCGTCCTGTTAATAAAACGTACTGCTGCGTGCATTTCTGTATGGAAACAGATGTGTGGTTTTTTTTTTAAAAAGGAGGGGGAACCGAACCACTAAACATGGACCAATAAAATGGGCTGTCCGTTCTGGTCTGTTTTTGGTCCATGTCTACATTCTTGTAGATTTCTATTACTATAGGCCGCCCCACTAATAGGGAGATTTAACTAATTCAGATTTTTTTTTTAAATCTTAAAAATGATTCTCATACATGGACTTTAACGTTTGACTAAGAATAATAAACATAAAATTTATACCCTAATGCATTTGGGACAGCTAGCAAAAACAAATATAGGGATTCTATTGTATAAATCCTTGTAAATCCTTGTATAAATCCTTATAAATCTATTGTATAAATCCTCATTACAAAGCAATATGCAGCATTAGCCTGTATAGTAGCGTTTCAATGCAAGAAAAGGTCTTTTTCAAAAAGGATGTTGAATTGATTGAAAAGGATAAAATATTTTTTTTGGCTTTTCATCTTTGAAAGCCAAGAACACAGTTGTTTTGCTTGCTGCTGTGGCAAAGTAAAAAACGCTGTGGGATTTTGTAGATCTGTCAAATAGAATCAGCTGTAAAAGGAAAAAATGGTCAGTACTGTTTATTAATACATTTTGCCACATTCTGGTGGTAGCTAATGCATATCTTCTGGGCAGACAGATACTAATCTGTATTCACTGGTTAAAAATTTTCACAATGTGATCTTTTTGAGGTACTTAGTTTTAATTTAAAAGAGAAAGAACCCTGTATAACAAATATATAGCAGAAGATAGGATAGCAATTGATCTTAGTGGACCCTTCGTAATTGTTGGAGCTCAGAAGTATGCACTCCTGTGAATGCTTACTTAATCAGAATTAAGGTGAAGCAACCCTGTTAGGGCTGGGTGACATCAGTTACATTGTCCAGGTGCATATTAGATGAAAATAAGACAAGAGAAAAAAAAATTTAAGTGACAATGCCTCTCTTGTTGACATGTGGATCCAAATAGTTTTTAATTCTTATTTTTAAGAATTTTAGTGAGACAATCTCAGTCATGTTTTGCATCCGTAAAATATTGAATTGACCAGAATTACACTAATGCAATGGGCATAAAGGGACTAATGTTCTGAAGATCTCAATTTCTAAATGTTACTTGTAACCTTGTCTACCAGTTTTCTCATTTGTAACTAAAAATTTTGACACTGGAAAGTGGAATCCTTGCAAGCATTAATTTTGTTTATCTTAGAAGTTCCTTGCTGTACTATATTCAACCATATGTATAATCTAATAGTCTACAGCCGTTAGACTGTCTTTGTATTCAAGGTTACAAGTTCCTTATTTATGGGATGCAGCCTTTCAGTCTATGCTCTGCTTGATTTAACAAAATATTCCTAAATTCTGCACATTATTATGTCTCCCGCCCCCTGTCCTATGAACAATGGTGACATAAGCTTCGTACAGACATACAATTTTGACACAGACCCCGGACCACAATGTGATTCCACATCAAAAGACCGTTTCAGCCAATAGTGGCACGTGTGTTTGCGTTCTGTCAGTGCATGAACGCGCTCCTGGTTTGGGATTCTGTGCCAAAATCACACATCTTTACGAAGCTTTACTCTTCTAAAATGACAATAAAACTTTATTATACTTGTTTCCAGATAAAGATGAGTGTTCAAAAGACAATGGTGGCTGCCAGCACGAATGCATTAACACTATCGGTAGCTATGTTTGTCAGTGCCGCAATGGGTTTGTCCTTCATGAGAACAAGCATGATTGTAAAGAAGGTATGTACCATAAATACACCGCACAAAACTCTCATCAGCATTCAATTGTCAAAAATACCATACCTTACACAATAAAGGTATGCACCACACAATAAAGCTGGGTACACACCAATCTTTCAAAGATGACAGATAGAATCTGTAAGAATCTGTCTGTCATCTTTGAAAGATCTGGCTACACAAGGGAGATCGTCCGTGACTGTCACACACCCTATTCTATTCTAAGTGTTATGTCATATACATGTTTGCTTATTTCCATATTGAAAGTGGCTACTTGCCATTCATTTGGAGATTATAATTAAAAATACACTGCAAAATATGTTTTGATGAATAGTGTCTATTATAATATATATGCATGGGTCTGTATGTTGTCATTGTATAGACTAGGAACAAAAGTAATGTGGCTTATTTGTCTTTGCTGTGCTACAGGTTTTTTTGGGACTGGAAGATTATTGATCAGTATATTGATCTGTAGTTTGTCAGAAAGAAAGGGTCAAAATTTACCCTTCTATACCGGACATATAACAAATCAGGCCACTAAGTCTAGGCAAATGTATGGTTTGAAAGATGATGCAGGGGATATACAGTATAGTTAAAAATAACAATGCCTTCCATGGGCAAGGCACAATTTGTAAGATCATTTAGAACACGGGAAGCTGGATGGCATATATATGAAGATAAAATAAGCTAGAGTTGTCAGTAAGATATCGACCTGCCCCCTAATTTTATTCATATTATGCATCACATTTTAATTTGCAAGTTACTCAAGCAGGCAGACAAAAATAGAGTTATTAGTCACTTATATATACAGAGCAATTAACCCTTTCTGTTTTTTCTTGTTAAAAATATGTCTAAATAGATTGCATTCAACTAATTTTGAATTCATTCTTTTTTGGTGAAGCTGAGTGTGAGCACCGGATACACAGTACTAATGGAGTAATCACAAGTCCCAACTGGCCAGACAAGTATCCAAGTCGCAAGGAATGTACCTGGGAAATCAGTGCAACCCCTGGTCACAGAGTAAAACTTGTAAGTGTTTGCTTTATGAGCTGTTAGTTCCAGTGAAGTCAACATGTGTTAAGTCTTCCTTAATTTTTAAGTGAGCCACTTTGGAAATATACAAGGAGGGACACCCTTCTTCTAATAAACTATGTTATAGGCAATTATGCCATCCCACAAGTTCATCAGCCCTGGAATGAAAAAAGCTATAGCCATGCTAAAGCTTTTGTATCTGGGGTTTGCAGTCTTGTCAGTTGATAAGATGTCTCTTTAAATGCTGGTTTAAAAATGTGAATATATAGATAAATAATGTTCTCCGTGTTGGGTGATCAGTGTCTTTATGGTATACTATACTGCAGAAAAATAAAGTAAAAATAAATCACTATTCATAAATATTCTGTATTTTTTTTTTATAACATTTTTATTTGTCTATAAAACGGACAAATCCAGACAAACGGACTTGTCTGGATTTAGACATTTTATGTCTAAAGGAACAGCACAAATACAAAAAGACCTTTAATTCCTAGATATGATACGCTGAATATTTAAGCATTTTTGAAGCCTGACCATAACATGGAATTATCCGCCAATTCTAACCTGATTTTACGCCATCCCACAAATTTATTTGATTAAAGCGTCATATGTACAGATCATGTCCCTCTGTAATACCAACAGCTGTCTTCTGGTATTAGGGAAATATGTGCAAGGTTTCTTTTTTTGTTTTATGAGTAACAATGGAAAAGTATGAACTTTTATTTTACACAAAGAAAATATTAGTTGTGATAATTTAAACCATTCCAAAATTCTAGGTATAAACAGCTCATAAATCAAAAAAGTTACAAAGCAAGGTTTATTGAAGCACAGTAAACATATAAACAAAAATGTGTATTTCTCAGTAAAAATATGACCAATGTTTACCATAGCCTAAAAAATATGTTTTGCATTGAAAAACTGGTATTTTTAAGTTGGAGTTTTACCCAAACCACACTTATTGCTATTAACTTGGTATGCGATAAAATTAACATGAATCTAGACAGAACTTTGGGTAATTAGGTCATTTTTTGGATATGCAACTGTTACCATCGCTGTTTGTCTGGGTCCTTGTGCAACTATGATCAGGAACAAATAGCTAAACTGGAAATGCACCTTTTTGCTTTTCTGCTTATTTATCCCATATTGAAGGCTAGAACTGACCCGTGGGCTTCCATATTTCCCTTATGTTTGTAGCTCCAAACAACAGAATGCCTCAGAAGTCTCTCCTTTTTTGCATATGAGAGGGGATCCCTAAAGTTGTAAACTCTCCTTATCTTACTTAAGCTAGGTACACACACTAGCGATCCATCGGATCCAATGGTATCAGGGCTTTATCGGCAGTGTATGTAGCGTCTATCACGAAAGAGCACACGGCTGTCAAACGTTCGGGTCAGTCCCACGGACGCTCAGGAAAGACCTTAAATTTCCCTTGGCCACGGTAGTCTCCCTTTAGGGGAGTCGGCTGCAGTCAAGGGAAACACACAGTTCCAAACGTTCTCTCTATGCTGTGTATACGGAGAACGCTTGGGATTGTGTGTTCCCTGATCTCTGAAAAATTAAAGATCTTTCAAAAGAAAAATCTTTACTGTGTGTACCCAATATTAGTGACCTCTCTCGATAGGCACTTCACACTGCAGAAAAGAGGCCTATGTTGCATTGATGAATGCTCAGTAAAGTTAAAACTGTAATTGGCTCTCTTGTTTTACATTTAGTTGTTTTACATTTAATTAGCTCTCTTGTTTTATACTTCATGGAATGCGGTTAAAGTGTCATAGAAGGTAAATTTGCATATGAGAGGGGAGCTCTATAGCCTTAAACTCAATCTGGATTCCTTGTTTTTTTCAGCCTAAAGCTGGGTATATGCCATCCAATAATTCAATAATTCGACATTTCACTGTTTCGTTCAATCAGGCCGAAATATTGTATGCTTCCTTTGTTCGTTCGTCTAAAGTGGATGATCCAAAAACCGACAGTCCTTCCTCCTGGGTGACCACTTGGAAGTGCCGAATGGTCGGTCAGGAGAAAGGATCTCACAGTGTGTAGCCATCTTAACAATTTTGGAAAGTTTTAATCTTATTAAACATTATGAAACATTAATTTCAAAGAGTGCAAAAGAAGACAAAAAAGAGATAGAATTAAATCTTTGTTTAGAATATTATACAGTCCAGTGCTATTAGCTATTGTGTCAATGTGGCTGATGCAATAAGAAGTAGAAAAGTCTGCCTGTGCTAATAATTTGCATCCACCAATCACATGTTAATTTTTTTTCTGGGTTACTGTAAGATAAAATCTGATTGGTTGCTGCAACAAACCGTTGTTACCTTTTTATTGCATCAGTCCCAGTGTGCTTTCTTCTGATTAGTGAAAATAGAGACTATGAGCTAAAGCTTTGTACTGATGTATGAGTGTGCTGGCCAAAGACAATTCCACATGTGTTTCAGATCCTTCAGGGAAGTTTGGCACCCATCCTGCCAGATTAGAAAAAGATGCCAAAGCCACCTACCACACATGTGCGATTGTTGGCCCAAGTGGATGTTTAAATAAAACTTTTTTTTTTTTTTACTTGGTAGCATAGAATGTACAATATATATAAATGACACTCTGTACTGTCAGTTTGGATAAAAGAAACACACTAGGTCTTGCTTTATGATTAAAATATAGAAGCTGTAGAATTAGCTTAAGAGCATGAAGTTTAGAAAGTTTGACAACTCTTTCTTTAAAAACCCAGTAGCCTGTAATTGATTTAAAGAGCTTGTGTCACCTTTTATATAAAGAGCAATTCTATGTCTCGAAAAGTCTTAATATCTCAATGTTGTGTTGCAGCACAAATCAGAATGAGGCAGACATGTATTCCTCCATGTTAAAGCAACATACAGTTCTTATTATATTATGAAAATTAAACAAGAATCCTGTTTAATAAATGTTTACTGATACCATAGTAGTTTAATAAGTACCGTATTATAAAATATTTCACTCATCTGTTTCCATGCATTGTCTTTATCCTCTCCTAAGAGTAGCTTGATGAAATGGGCTCATGTGAAATGTATGCTAATACCTTCATATCCATTTTTTCCTTCTATTTTTATCACAAATCTCAGTAAAATCTGCTTGACAGATGAGGCTTGAGACCATGAATTAAAATGGAACAAGTGTTTGTGTGGGATTGTTTACTTTAAAGCCAGAATTTCCAACATGCTCTTCTTGTGTGTGTTAATAAAGTACAACACTAAACATATTTACAGCTGCCCATGTAACACTTAATCATGTTTTCAAATGAAATGTATAAAGGCTTCATCTTGCTCTCATAAACATTTATGTGTTTTTTTCTTTAGTCTTTCAGTGAATTTGAAATTGAACAGCACCAGGAATGTGCCTACGATCATTTAGAGGTGTTTGATGGAGAAACAGAGAAGTCATCAATTTTAGGACGTCTTTGTGGTAGTAAAATCCCAGAGCCTTTGGTTGCCACAGGGAACAAAATGTTTCTCCGGTTTGTCTCAGATGCATCAGTACAGAGGAAAGGCTTTCAAGCCACCCATTCCACAGGTGTGTATCTGCAGGGCTTTTACTGTTTTTTTATTCTCAAAATGTTTTATATGCTTAAAAGAACATGGACCAGGTGTTTCCCAAAATTAAAAACACTTGGCACCCCACCACCCCCAATTCTAAATGTGTTTATAATTTAGAATCAACATAGATTCTAAAAATGATTAAAATGTGATCAAAACTGTTTTTATGCATGGATCACATAATGTGGCTTCTTGTTCTCATGGGGTAAATGTCAACATGTCTTGGCCATTTGTAAATAAAAAACTGCACATAAGTAATTCATATATAGAAATGTTAGTGGCTAATGATATATATATGTGCAGATTATCTGTGGCCACTGTTGAAAATGTTAGCAAACAGCAACACCTAGTGGCAAAAATTATCATTTCAAACAGTGTAGCTTTCATCAGTCTAAGGGGCATATTTATAAAGGATTGTCTTTTTCGCCAAATAATTAGCGCAGTACATCGCAGTGAAAATAGCGCCATTGGGGCTTCGTTTCGCCTTATTTATAAAAAAGCGAAAAAAACACACTTCGCGGCTGAAAACTGCGAACGGGCGCGATAAAGAGTGAAAAGTATCGCAGCGAAAACTTAACGCATCTAAGAAGACTCATTGTGAAAACCGTTCGAACACAGAAAAGCCCACTAGAAAATGATGTCAAGTTCAAAATGGCCACCTCACATTTCCAAGAAGTCAGCCATGTCTTATTTAGTCAATCTTCTTAGAATTTCTCAATTGGAATACAATTCTCTTTTGCACTGCACATTCGCCCTTCTAATGCGCGATCGCCTTTCTAATGCGCGTTCGCCTTTCTAATGCGCGTTCGCTTTTCCAAGGCATATTACATTATAATGTGCGTTCGCCTTTCTAATGCGCGTTCGCCTTTCTAATGCGCGTTCGCTTTTCCAAGGCATATTACATTATAATGTGCGTTCGCCTTTCTAATGCGCGTTCGCCTTTCTAATGTGCGTTCGCTTTTCCAAGGCATATTACATTATAATGCGTGATCGCCTTTCTAATGTCGCTTTTCCAAGGCATATTACACTCTAATGCGCGATCGCCCTTCTAATGCGCGTTCGCTTTTTCAAAACATATTACCCTTAGAATGCCTTTTCGCTCAAACATGACTTTTCACCACCTTCAGGGTCGCGCTAATCTTTCGCTCTTTTAACGCAAAACCACCTTTCGCTCTTTTATAAATCGCGTTATGCCTTTTGCTCCTTTTTCGCTAAAATTACCATGCGAAGTAAGGCGAAAGGGTTTAGCGATAGCTCGCGGAAACGGTTTCGCCATTCTAACGCTACCTTTATAAATCGCTTAACTGTCTTTTTGGCGAAAACCCATGCGAAAAGCGAATGCAAACATTTCGCTACTTTTCGCTCTTTTATAATATCCCCTAAGGTTCATATTAATGGTTGGGACGCAGAGTTGTCTTTTCATGTTGAAACAGAGCAGTATCAGATCAGTGTATTCAGGATCTAAGAAATGTCAGAATCTTATTACATGGGGAGGCTGGTATTATTAGTTCATTTTTGACACATGGTAATTTCAACATGTTTATGGGCCCAGCACTGTCTGGAACCAATGAAATCAAAAATAATTTTATACATAATCATTTCTTGGATTATTATGAGAATGCTTAAAACTTTGTAAGCTACGACACTGATGTGTGAAATCCTCTGTTTGCGTGGCCATATGAAGTACTGAGAAGAAAATTAAGAAATAATTGCTATTTTATTTTTATATTTCACAGAGTGTGGTGGACGACTAAAAGCAGAAACAAAACCAAGAGATTTATTCTCCCATGCTCAGTTTGGAGACAACAATTACCCAGTCCAAGCAGATTGTGAATGGTTGTTGGTGGCAGAAAGAGGTTTACACATTGAACTAAGTTTTCAGACATTTGAATTAGAGGAAGAAGCTGACTGTGGCTATGACTTTATGGAACTGTTTGACGGGCACGATGTCTCTTCACTGAGGCTTGGACGTTTCTGTGGATCAGGGGTAAGAATCTGTATATTGTTGATGAATCAATATAGATTGAGTTCATTGTAATACTTTAACATCTTTCTAATTTGGTCATGGTGCAAAATATGCCTGTTCAGTAAATGTGCCTGTTCAGTTAATATGATGTTCCTACATACATGACATCAGAGTGTGTGAATGTCAAAAAGCATAATTAGGTCAGTGATAATACATTCCATTCGCATCTACGGATCTTATATAACCTACCCCTATAATGGGTACCTATGGGATCCAACTAGCCAATAATAATATTATTATAACCAGGAAATACAGTACAAAAAAAAAAACAGCCTCACCCCTTAACTCCTGCCCACATATAACACTTAGGCTGGGTACACACCAGCCAATATTTTCGGCCGACCGACCGATTCACGGCACTTTCAGTCGATCGACCAAAAATATTGGCTGGTGTGGGGTGGGCGGCCGCGGCCGACATCGATCGTTCGTTCGTCCGGATTGGAAGAACGAACGATTAGGCATGTCGGAAAATTCTGATCGATTGTGCGGTTCCCAATGGGAACGCACGATCGATTGTTCGCAAATTTGGCCACAGCCGAATTTTGCCGCGACCGACAGACATTTGTCCCGGCCGATCGATCGCTTGTAGCGAGCGCTCAGTCGGAACGAAAAGTCCCTCCGTGTGTACCCAGCCGTACATTTTAAGCTGAAGAGGAAGCTGGCGTCACCTTTGCTATATGAAGTGGAGTTGAGCTGCACCGGTATACAAACGATAGCCGCATTCTTTCCAGTTTTACCCTTCTTGCGCATTTATCAGCAGCAGTTAATTGTTAGCCGTGGGCAGGAGTTAAGGGGTGAGGCTGGATTTTTTGAGAGTCCTGTGCAAGTGGACAGTGTGATGACTCGTGCTTTTATATGGTCATGGAACTCATCAGTGACTTCTAATATCCTTATAATTTACAGTAGGGGGTGCTAATAATATTGTTATAATCGGCGCGCTACTGTGATTATAACAAGGAAGTGGTCCCCCTCCTTGTAGGTATGCCTCTTACTCACTGTGCATCCGTCTGCAGCATGACCAGCCTGATCGTGCTGACTCATTCTCCCCCAGGATTAGCTGTGCGGAAGCAGAGAGGGCGGAGAGTGAAGTGAATATTTAATTAGTACCGTGCCTTAACAGCGGGGGAGGAACTGGAACATCGTGATGCTTCTGCTCTGACTTCTGTGTATGAGAGGCAAAGGGATGTTGAGGAGGGGGAAGCAAGAACGAGTTACTGAGTTGCTCCAAAAATGGAGGTGTGTGTGAAGCTAAGAATGGGGGGCGGGGGTGTCACTGTTGTCTGTTTAACATAGAACAGACAGGGTATGTCTGACAAAAAAAGGGGGTGAATTATAATGGATAACGTATCCCCCCCGTACCCCCCCCATACACCTTGGAGTTCCGTTCCCTGTATAAAAAGCACTCGGCCTGCGGCGTTGTGCTTTTATATGATCATGGAACTCCTCTTGGCTTATGCTATCCTTATAATTTACAGTAGGAGGTACATTATCCACTATATATTAGTTAGCGTATAATCCCTTATATATCACACAATAAATTATTTTATGTTTTTAACTATGTGCTTATCTCTTTTGTTTTAGCCTCCAGAAGAAATAATATCGACTGGCGATTCAATACTAATTCATTTTCACACCGATGACACTATTAGCAAGAAAGGGTTTCATATACGATACAAAAGTATGAAGTATCAAGATATTCTACATACCAAATAAAGCAAGACACTTCTATTATATCTAAAGAATGCATTCATAAAAGAGAGGGACAAGAACATTTTTTTTTTACTAATGTTATTTAGGGCAAATGTTTTATATAATAGATATAAGTGGAAGCATCCTAAACTACCAGGAACAGCACTGAGCAGAAATAGGAAGTTCTACCACCCCAGAGACATTAAGTATATTCAAGATGACTCTTAATTATTGAATATAAAGAAAGAGACTGCATGCTTCTACGTAGACTGTGAGCTTTCATATTCAACTTGACACTTGCCTGGAGAACTGCCCTTTAACAGAAAGGAAGGTGGTACCTTCTGATTGGTGTTCCTGCAGCTCAGACTCATCTGTTCTCAAAAATGTTTAAACTTGGCTTTTGTGCATCGAAGAAAGAAAACAGTGCAAATAGAACAGTTACAGAAGACAAAATCAGAGGATTTTCTGAAATCACGCCTGATACTCTGCATATTTAGTGAAACTGAGACTTATATGAACTTGAACTTTATCTTTCCATTATTTTCACACAGTCATCTGATTTAGATCCTAGAAACAGCTCCTTCTTTTACTTGGATCATTATTTCTAAGAATGTAACACTATCCTCCTGCCCTCTACATTTACAGTGTGAAAGCTCTTTAAGACACTGATGTCTTGAACACGTACAGGTCTAATGTTAAATGTTTTAACCTACTGTTATTTTGCACAAAACATCAGGGACCTGTTAATATTCTGCATATCTGCTACTTGATTCAGATTCTTGTTATGTTGGGGGGGACCCCTAACAAACAAAACAGAATCTTAAAAACATAAGAAGCCACTATTATGGTTTCATCATTCCATACCATTACTTATAAGTGCTGCTATATGGCTTTCTAAGTGTGCAAGGGATTTATTTGTTGTTCTCAGTAAATATGCTCATGCCACACATGGTCCTGTAGTGCAATGTAGAATAGATAATGCCTGTTTCTAGAAATCTGTCCTTATTAGTTCAACTTACGTTTAATATTGGAAGAAATCTCCAATGGTGCTATTCTTAAATCTTTCAAAAGAAGAAGAAATCAGAATTGATCATTGAGCCAATAACAATCTGCATATGAATGTCTTCAATGCCTGGCAACACCTAAATCCTATAGACTTATCACATAATCAAAGAGATCATTGCAATGGCAGCAATATGTCCCATGGAACAACTATTGCCTTAGAATTGGTGTATGTGATATAAAAGGAGTATTGTACTTATTTTGCAAATATTTGCTTTTAAGCTCCTCCCCCCTTCATTAACATATAATCTCCAATCTCAGAGAATTGTCAGTGACAATGACTGGGAGGAGCCAGAAAGAAGTCAGTTACTGCACGAGTATAATTCTCCTTTAAAGATATAGCTATAGATCAGGAGTGTCCAACCTGTGGCCATCCAAATGTTTAAAAACTACAACTCCCAGCATTGGGAAGAATGCTGGGAGTTGTAATTTACAAACCTCTGGAGGGCCAAAGAAAACAACTCAGCATTCCTTCAAATATCCCAAATGGCACAGGTTGGGAATCTCTGTTATAGATACATCTACCGTATCATCTGACTACTTCAAACCATCATTGTATGTTAGCAAAATCATACCCTTTAATTAATATGGCTATTGTACAGAAAATGAATTGCTTTCTATGTAGAAATATTTGTTAAATTTTTTAGTTATTATATTATGTGCTTTTAGGTCTTATGCAGCTTATGGTAAGTCATGATGTATATGCACATTGTCAGTCTGTATGATTGTATATGTTCCAGAAGGGTGCGAATCCTCTTGCAGTCGACCAGTTAAACTGTTTCTTTATGTGCCAAATACCTTTAAATCCTTCTTTTTTGGGGGGGGGGGGACAATAGCAACTTTTATTTAAAGTTGTTGATTCATGGAATGAATATGTACGGTGTCCATTTTAGGACATCATCAGGTGTCAGGTATCGGGTATCAGGTGTCAGGTATCAGGTGTCGGGTATCAAGTGTCAGGTATCAGGTGTCGGGTATCAGACATCAGGTATCGGGTGTTGGGTATCAGGTATCAGGCATCGGGTATCAGGTATCAGGCATCGGGTATCAGGCGCCAAGTATTGGGTGTCAGGTTTCGGGTGTCAGGTATCAAGTGTCAGGTATCGGGTATCAGGTATTGGGTATCAGGTGTCAGGTGTCAGGTATCGGGTATCAGGTGTTAGGTGTCAGGTATCAGGTATCGGGTGTCAGGTATCAGGTATCGAGTGTCAGGTATCGGGTGTCAGGTGTCAGGTATCAGGTGTCAGGTATCAGCTATCGGGTGTCAGGTATCATATTTTGTGTATTAAGCTGGCCATACACTAAGCAAACATTTAATAGGTTAGACATTAGACAGATTAGCAAAATGTGACCTAGCTTTTGGGGAATAACATTAAAAAATGTTTTAATAGAAGTGGGCATACCCTTAGCAACCAGTAAGTGAAGATAAATGTGTGTAAAGGTAAATGTACCTGTATCTGTGTGGGGGTGGGAGGTATTAACATTTGCATTTACGACCATGAAACTAATTGTTTTGATGACATGACCCTTAGGCTGAGGCCACACAGCAACGCACAGGAATCGCGCACACAATCGCGAGCATTATCGCATGCGATTGTGTGCGCGAGTCTTGTGCATTTTGCTTTTTCGCCATTTTGCGTTACCATAACGCTAATGGACACGCAATCGCATGCGCATCGGAAATCGCGGGAATTTTCAACTTCCCGTGATTTCCATTTTAGCAAAAATCGCAGGCGCAATCAACGCGTGCGCAAACGCGCGAAAAACGCGCTAGTGTGGCCTAGCCCTTATACCTCGAAATATCCATATTAGAAGATTGTACCCTTTATGGGAAAAAAATATCCTAAATCTTTGCCGATAATGCAGTAACGCTTCCCACCGATTCCTTACTAGCTAAAAATAGAAAGAACAGTAATTTAGCTTTCTCCAGCCAAATTAAAAAAAAAAAAAAAAAAAAAAAAAAATATATATATATATATATATATTATATATATCTATATATATATAATATATATAATAATAAAGCTGAAAATAAGCACCATCTATTGCAAAGTTTGCACATGTCCCTAAAAGTACAGAAAAAACACATCTTTGTGTCATTCCTCAAGTTTTCAGGTTTCATTATCAGAGTCAGGTATCATTCATCATTTACAGGTCAGGTATCATTCATCATGATCAGAGTCAGTATCATTCATCAGTTATCAGAGTCAGGTATCATTCATCAGTTATCAGAGTCAGGTATCATTCATATGTATCAGAGTCAGGTATCATTCATCAGTTATCAGAGTCAGGTATCATTCATCATGTATCAGAGTCAGTATCATTCATCATGTATCATAGTCAGGTATCATTCTCAGGTATCAGAGTCAGGTATCATTCATCATGTATCAGAGTCATGTATCGTTCATCATGTATCAGAGTCATGTATCGTTCATCAGGTACCAAAGTCAGGCATCAGAGTCAGCATCATTCATCAGGTATCAAGTCAGCTATCGGTCATCAGGTTTCAAAGTCAGACATCAGAGTCAGGCATCAGAGTAGGTATCCATTTATCAATGATACTGATGCTGATAACTATTCCTGACTCTGATACATGATGAATGATACCTGAATTTGATTAACTGACTTTGATGCCTGATGAATGATACCTGACTCTGATACCTATGAATGATGTGTGACACTGATACCTGATGATGATACCTGATGAATGATACCCTAATGGATACCTAATGAGTAATGAATAACACTGATAGCTGACTTTGATACCTGATGAATGATACATGAAAACCTGAAACTGAGGAATGACACAAATTATGTTATTTTCTGTATATTTTACTACATGTGCTGACCGTTACATCCAATAAGGGTGTTTATTTCTAGCTTTATTTTAGTTTTTTTTTTAAATTTCACTTGAAAGCTAAATTACTGTTCTTTCTATTTTTTTTATCTTTGACTTCTTTATTTAATATTTTTTTTATCATTGATCAAAATTTTTTTTGACTATAGTTACCCTTTAAGTATGCTGCCACAGAAATGGAAGGGTCAGTAGGTGTGTGTACCTGGGTAAGATTGGGCATAAAAAAAAACACTTTTTTGATTATTGATCAAAATTTGTTTTTTGACCATAGTTACCCCTTTAAGTATGGCTGCCACAGAAATGGATGGGTAGATCTGTAGGTGTGTGTACCTGTATCAGCTTAGGGGTTAAAAAACAGACTTTTTAATGATTAGTCAAAAATTTTTTGCCTATAGTTACCCTTTAAGAATGGCTTCCATGAGAACGGAAAGGTTTGTGTTTATGACCATGAAACAAACTGTTTTGAATATCCATCATTTGAGGATTGTTACCATTATAGTCTATGGGAAAAAGGTCCCAAAATTTATCAATAACGTGTAATGCTAAGGTAATAGCACACACTTCTCCTATATGCCCGCACGTCTGTACCGAATTTCATGTGTCTAGCTCAGAAACTGTGGGAGGAGATACGGTCCAAAAAAGCGAAAAAATAAACGGAAGAAGAAATAGAAAGAACCGTAATTTGGCTCTTCAAACCAAATTAAAAAAAAATAAAAAATAAAGCTAGAATAAACACCATCTAGTGCTAAAATGTATCAGAAAAAAACATCTTTGTGTCATTCCTCATGTTTCGGTATCATTCCTCAGGTATCATTCCTCAGGTATCACTCCTCAGTATCACTCCTCAGGTATCACTCTCTAGTATCTTCCTCAGGTATCACTCCTCAGGTATCACTTCCTCAGGTATCATTCCTCAGGTACACTCCAGGTATCATTCCTCAGATGAGTTTTACTGCTGTTACATCCAATAGATGGCGCTATTTCTAGCTTTATTTTCTCTATTTAAAATAGTTGAGACTATACCAATGTGCAATCTGTACCACTATAAAATCAGTTCAAATATGTCCACACTAATTAAGCCTTTATACTGACCAATTGACATTCTGTAAATAATATTTCTATTATTTACACGGAAGAAAGAGGCAGACAGTGCTCCTTTTATGTCCCCCCCCCCCCCCCCCAAAAAAACACACAAAAAAAAACCCTATGTATTTTTAAATAGTCTGGTCCATTCTTAGTGGATTAAATTTTCAAAATTAATGGTCAAAATTGGATTATCTAAAGGTAAAGAACCGCTGCATGTAAAATGCAGTCTTTAGACATTCGATCTATCTAATGCCTGCCTCCTGTATGGCCATGATACCTGAATAACTGAATCCTGATAACTGATACATGATATGATACCCAATACACAATTATAATAAACCACGCCTGACACCTGATAGACAATAACTACACCTAATACCTATCAACCAATACCTGACCTGACAACCGCATACCAGATAAACAACACCTGACACCCGATACATGACATCTAATGAATGATCCTGATGAATGATACCCGACTCTGATAACCGACTCTGATACCTGATGAATGATGCCTGACTCTGATGCCTGATGAATGATGCATGACTCTGATACCTGACTCTGACAAATGACGAATGATACCTGACTCTGATACTTGATGATGATGCCTGACTCTGATACCCGATGAATGATGCCTGACTCTGATAGCCGATAATGATGATTGACTCTGATACCCGATGAATAATCTGACTCTGATAACTGACTCTGACACCTGACGAATGATACCTGACTCTGATACCCGATGAATGATACCTGACTCTGATACTTGATGAATTGCCTGACTCTGATACCCAATGAATGATGCTGACTCTGATACCTGACTCTGATACCTGACTCTGATACCTGACTCTGATACCTGACTCTGATACCTGACTCTGACACCTGACGAATGATACTGACTCTGATACCCATGAATGATACCTGACTCCAATGACGATGATGATACCTGACTCCAATAGACAATGAATGATACACAATGAATGATCCCTGATACATGAAACCTGAAACATGAGGAATGACAACAAAGATGTATTTTTTCTGTACCAATGAATTTATATTTACAGAATGTCAATTAATTGGTCAGTAAAAGCTTAAATAAAAACAGACACAGGTACACACCAGCTACTGACCTACCTTTCCATTCCTATGGAAGCAATACCTAAAGGCTAACTATAGTCAAGAATTTTTTTGATCAATAATCAAAAAAGCGTGTTTTTTAAATAAAGAGACAAAGATAAGAAATAGAAAGGACAGTAATTTTAGATTTCAAGTGAAAGAAATTAAAAAAAAAATAAAGTAAGAAATAAAGCTGGAAATCTATTGCATGTAAAGTCTGCACATGCCTAAATGTACAGAAAAAAACATCTTTGTGTCATTCCTCATGTTTCAGGTTTCATGTATCATTCATCAGGTATCAAAGTCAGCTATCAGTGTCACACATCATTCATTAGGTATCAGAGTCAGGTATCATTCATCGGCATCAAAGTCAGTTATCAATTCAGGTATCATTCCATCATGTATCAGAGTCAGGAATCAGTTTATCAGCCATCAGATTCATTGATGATGATCACCTGATTCTGACACCTGATATGATCCCTGATGAATGATACCCGATAAATGATGCCTGACTCGATACCTGATGAATGATGCCTGACTCTGATACCTGATGAATGATACCCGATGAATGATGCCTGACTCTGATGCCTGATGAATGATTGCCTGACTCTGATGCCTGACTTTGATACCTGATGAACGATACATGACTCTGATACCTGATGAATGATACTTGACTCTGATGCCTGATGAATGATACCTGACTCTGATTCATGATCAATGATACCTGACTCTGATACATGATGAATGATACCAGACTCTGATTCATGATGAATGATGCCTGACTCTGATACATGATGAATGATACCTGACTCTGATAACTGATAAATGATAACATGAAACCTGAAACATGAGGATTGACACAAAGATGTGTTTTTCTGTACATTTAGGACATGTGCAGACTTTTGCATAGGGTGCTTATTTTCAGCTTATTTTAATATAGTTATAATTATATATATATATTTTTATATATATATATATATATTTGGCTTGAAAAGCTAAATTACTGTTCTTCCTATTTTAGCTAGCTAAGATAGGTGGAAGGATTACTCTGCATTATCGGCAAATATCAGGATATTTCTTTCCCATAAAGGGTACAATCTTCTAATATGGATATTCGAGGTTTAAGGGCTAGGCCACACTAGCGCGTTTTTTCACGCGCTTGCGCACGTGTTTTGCGCTCGCGTTTTCGCTAAAATGGATCGCGGGAACGCGAAATTCCCGCGATTTTCCAATGCGCATGCGATTGCGCGTCCGTTCGGTGTTTTGGTAACGCATGTGTTCACCATTTTTGCTGCGTTAAACGCATGCGTTTCCATAACGCAAAATGGCTAAAACGCATGCGCAAACCGTGAACCAAACACAAAACCACAAGAACTGTGCACACAATCTCGTGCGATAACGCTCGCAATTTTGTGCACGATTCTGTGTGTTGCAGTGTGGGCCTCAGCCTAAGGGTTATCATCAAAACAATTAGTTTCATGGTCTAATGTAAACATTAACCTAATACCTCCAACCCCCACAGATACAGGTACATACTCTTTCACACATTTATCTTCACACTGGTGTTAAGGGTATGCCCACCTCTATTAAAAACTTTAATTTATCCCCAAAAGCGCTAGGTCCATTTTGCTAATCTGTCTAATGTCTAACCTATTTAATGTTTGCTTAGTGTATGGCCGCTTAATACACAAAATATGATACCTGATACATGACACCTGATACCTGACACCTAACACCTGATACCCGATACCTGACACCTGACACCGATACCTGACACCTGACACTCGATACCTGATACCTGACACCCGATACCCCTGACACCTATACCCGAACACCCGATACCTGACACCCGATACCTGACACCTGATGATGTCCTAAAATGGACACCGTAAATTGGAATAATAGGTTTATTTAAAGTTACTGGAATCCACATTCAACAAAATTGTTTTGTGAGATAGGAGGTATTGTTCTTGATTTGTTTTTGATGTTGGTTGCTGACTGTATTGTCCTGGGACATCTGTTCAGTTACGAAGAGTCACTGGCACTAATATATATTTTTTTTTAAAATAGTACTTCAGTTAAAAGTAAATGTTATCTAAGTTTACTGGACTTTTTGTTTTCTGTGAAACAGTAAACCGACTGTTTATAAACACTGTAACTATTGGCCTTTTGTTTGGGTGTTATAACAAACGTCAATATTAAATGGCCACTATGCACTTAGTTTTCATTGCTTCATTGTCCTTAACACAGGTGACAATATATCCATTCATATACAGGAGTTTTATGTGTCATTTCATTTATGTAAAAACTATGGGATTGTCACTATTTCATCTGGTTATTTCCTTAATGACGTCCTGCTGCTAGTTATGTGACATAGCAAACTGTTTGTGACAGACCCAAAGCAATATAAACTGGGTAGAATATTAGAAACGGTTATACTAAGAGGATTAGAAAACATTAAAATGTAACTACATGTTGTTATATAGTTGCACATAAAAGGGGACTAAAGTCAAAAAATGATTTTGTTTTTTAATTAAACACCTTCCGTGAACTAATCATGGATTTTAAATTTAAAGCTTCAAGTAATTATTGACCTCATCTGGATCCCATAAATAGAATGCTTCCTTATTCTGGCACCTTTAAAATGTTTTCATCCTCATAGCGGCAATCAGGGACTTCTCTGAAGTAATCCTAATTTTTCCATAAGGTCATTAATTAAAATACTAGTAATTTAAAAACCAGACTAATTTCCATGTTAAATCATTTGATTTACATATGCTGCGTAGGCAAACCATTAGCTATTATTGTTCGTTAAACATATCCTTACGGGGGATGGGTTTCAGATTTGTTTTCAGAACTTTCTAAAACTTTTTGGAACTTTGAATTTTCAATGAGTCTTTGAAATTAGATTTTATCAATCATTTGATGTTGGTTTTTCTTTTGAGGTTACAAATTTAATATCTTTGAATAATTCTAATGATTGAGATTTGAAATAATCGATTACAACTCGTAACAAATTCAATACCAAATACAGAAAGTGATTGAATAAAAGCTTTGTAAGAAAAGGATTTTGGGGGTTTAAAAAACTATTTTATTCAAACTTCTTGCATTGGTACATGTTCCCCAGGCCATTTTCACATGTCCCTATGCAATCAAACAGTTAATATTGATATTGACAGACATCACCAGTTTCCAACATCTCTAATCCCTATATTTTTTTGATAACAGCAGAACTCACACTAGACACAGATGTTGTGTGAGCAGGTACTTTTACTTTTTGGTGAATTGCCCTGGAGTACTCCCTGGTCCTTATTTAAAAATGGTTTATTCACTCCTACACCCAATTTAAACAGCTTCTATAAGCTAAGTACACACAAGTTATATATATATTTCGGCCTGACCATCCACCACAATATTCAGTCGTGAACAGTACTTTTGGATTTGCTGACATTAACACAGTCACAGTAAAATTCAGTAAAAGCAATATTAAATTGCTGTAGAGGAAACATCATGACTTTTCTCTGAAACAAACATGGGGGAATTTACAGCCGGGTAAAGAGCATGTCCCACCCCCCAACTAAAATTTGCCCCACTGTTGAGCCACTGTGTATTGTTTAAACAGGGGAGTTCCTAGGGTTTTTGGCACCTGAACAACCCTTTGGTGCCTATAGGCAAACAGGACTTAACACAGGCAGGTGACTAGAGAGCTGACTTTACACTGGCTGGTTGGAGGACTGGTGAACTGGTAAATATGCCCAAATACAGACTGATAAATATAAGTTCCCACATACAGAATGGCACACATGCATACCATAATGGGACACATGCATATAAATGCCACACACGCATACAGATACACTTGCATACGTAGATAAATGCATACAGACAGGCACAAGCATACATAGATAGATATCTGTTGTATTCAATTAGATCAACTGATTTGAAGTTTAGTTTATTGAAGACATTTTCGCTAGTCATCTGACTGGCTTTCTCAATTCAGAATGACTTGAACAAAAATCTGTGGCAATTATGTACCCTGGAAAATCACAATTAGCATATCACACGCAGGTGTTAAGGGCGTGATTGCATATGTATTAATACCAGTAATTCTCAATATTATAGATATCCCCGTACCAACCAGAACTACAGTGTATGTATTAATACCAGTAATTCTCAATATTATATTATAGTATAGTTTATAATCCGATTGATCTTATTAATGTTGGGAGACTGATGTAAAATGTCTACTATACCTATATGTGAGTAAATATTAAATTAACAGTATGCAAGTAAATGTCTATTTACCTATACGCGAGTAATATCGAATTAACGTATGCGAGTAAAATGTCTATTATACCTATACGCAGTAAATATCGAATTAACAATGTGATAAATTTCTATTATAGCTATACGCCAGTCAGTGCCGCTCCTACCATGAAGCAGCGTGAAAAACTGCTCAGGGCATGTGCCGCTAATAAATCAAGAAAGGCGGCAACTTGTCATATATATATTTTTTTTTAATTTTCCCTTACCGATCACGCATTGCGGGCACGCGTAGCAGGGCCACTGCACTTGGACGCTCAGCTTTAGATCCAGAAAGAAGGCGCTTCATTGGCTGGACTACTACCCGCAATCAGGGCAAGTCTCAGGATATCTGCAGCATGATTGTGCCTGCAGCTGCGCGGTAAGCCCCTCTGTGCTAAGTTTACGTGACATAGCACGAGGGGCAGTACCGAAAGCGGCTGCATGACAAATCAGGAGGCATCCTGAGGCTTGCCCCATTGGCGCTTAGTCCAGCCCATGTCCTGAGGCTTGCCCTCATTGGCGCTTAGTCCAGCCAATGAAGCACCTTCTTCTGGATCTAAGCTAAAGTGTCTAAGACTAAAAGCGCAGGGGTAGCACTTGCCAGCGATCAGTTACGGTAAGGGAAATGTAATTTTTTTTAAAAATAATTAAGTTTGCCGGCTAAATAGTTTTAGGAGTGCTGACCTCCTTCCTGGCAGGGTCGACGGGCCTGCTGGCTACAGGCGCGCGTGGGGGTGTTGAGGGGTGGTGGTAGTGTAGGTATGGTAGATATATGATAGAATGTAGATAGAAAGGTAATAGATAGATAGATAGGTACTAGATAGATGGAGTGATGGAGAGATAATAGATAGCCAGACAGACAGAGATAGATAGATAGATAGATAGATAGATAGATAATAGATAGATAGATAGGTTAGATATATAGTAGTAGCTAGATAGATGATGGAGTGATAGATAGATGGAGTGATAGATAATGGAGAGATGATGGGTGATAGCTCATTAGCTAGAATAGATAGATAGATGATAGATAGATAGATAGATAGATAGATAGATAGATAGATAGATAGTAGATAGATAGATAGATAGCAAGATAGATAGATAGACACACGAAGCATAATAGACCACAGATAGTATGACAATAGATTGATGATAAAGTAATAGACAGAGATAGATAGATAGATAGCAGAGATAGATAGATAGATAGATAGAACACACAGTATAGATAGATAGACACACGATGATAGATTGATAGATAATAGACAGAAGAGATAGATAGATAGATAGATAGATAGATGATAGACACACGATAGATAGATAGACACACTGATAGATATGATTGATAGATAGATAGACAAGATAGATAGATATATAACCAGAGTAGATAGATAGCAGAGATAGATGCAGAAATGGATAGACAGCAGAGATAGATATCTAGATAGATCTCTAGCAGAGATAGATAGATAGATAGATAGATAGATAGATAGATACATAGATAGATAGATAGATAGAGATGATGGATATAGATAAATAGATAGATTAGATAGATGATAGATAGATAGATAGCAGGTTAGATAGATAGCAGAGATAGATAGATAGATAGAGATAGCAGAGTTAGATAGATAGCAGAGATAGATAGAGTAGAGAAGAATACAGAATAGATAGATAGCAGAATAGATAGATAGATAAGATAGACATAAATAGATAGAGTAAGATAGACAGAGATAGATATACAGGATAATAGATAGATAGAATAGATAGACAAGAGAGTGCGAGAGTGGCGCCGGTCTGCAGGGCTTCCCTGTTACACAGAGCCCCCTGTTCTGAAGGCCCCTTTGTCTGCAGGGACCTCCTAGGCCCCTCTGTGTGGCAGGGCCCTTTTTTTCTGCTGAGCCCTAGTAATAAATCAGCATTTCCTACGTTTACCTCGGGTAATGTATCACTATCACAGGGTTACCCGATTTGGAGTGTCTGACACTGTACAGTAGAAGATTAAAAGAGAACCATGACCATGACGCCAGCCTGGATCGTGGGCTGAAATGCTACGGTTAAGGTTCTGACACCCTTTTGTGCCTTACAATGTGATGTTTGCACCATCCAGATACGTTTGGACATTTAAGCAAGAATGTAGCTGAGGTGGTGGCAGGCTTACAAATGATTTGGCCAACATCTTTTATTCTGCATAAAGTATAGTAATGATTTCTAATGTTTGTACTACCATGTTTTTTCTGCGTCATACACATTGAAACTTTATAAATGTGTTTCAAATCTAAAATATCAGTTTTTGCCACACCCACGCAAAGAAACCACACCCCACGCAAAGCCATGCTTCACACACAAAGCCAACGCCCACTTTGCCGCGTAGCATGCCGCACCCCCTATAGGCGCCATTCAAAATTTTTTCAGGTGCCAAAATATCAAATCCGCAAGTAAAATGTCTATTACCAATACCACAGTAATATCGAATATCGATTCCGCGAGTAAAATGTCTATTATACCAATACAGCAAGTAATATCGAATATCGATTCCGCGAGTAAAATGTCTATTATACCATTACGCAAGTAAATATCGATATCAATCCGCAAGTATAATTGTCTATTATAACAATACGCAAGTAAATATCGAATATCAAATCCGCAGTATATGTCTATTATACCAATACGCAAGAAATATCGAATATCGATTCCGCGAGTAAATGTCTATTATACCAATACCACATAAATATCGAATATCGATTTCGCGAGAAAAATGTCTATTATACAATACGCAAGTAATATCGAATTCTCAAATCCGCAGTAAATGTCTATTATACATTACGCAAGTAAATATCGAATATCAAATCCGCAAGTAAAATGTCTATTAACCATACGCGAGTAAATATCGAATTCTCACATCCGCAGTATGATGTCTATTATACCAATACGCAAGTAAATATCGAATTCTCAAATCCGCAGTAAAATGTCAATTATCCTATAACGCGAGTAAATATCAAATTCTCAAATCCGCAAGTAAAATGTCCTATTATACCAATACGCAGTAAATATCGAATATCGATTCCACAGTAAAATGTCTATTATACCAATACACAAGTAAATATCGAATTCTTAAATCTGCAAGTAAAATGTCTATTATACCAATACACAAGTAATATCGAATTCTCAAATCCGCAAGTAAAATGTCAATTATACACTATACGCGGTAAATATCAAATCCTCCAATCCGCAAGTAAAATGGTCTATTATACCATATGCGAGTAATATACAAATTCTCAAATCCGCAAGTAATGTCTTATTACCGTTATACTCGAGTATAAGTCGAATTTTTCAGGCTTTAAAATTAGCCTAAAACATAACCTCGACTGATACTCGGGTCAAGTCCTAAATGAGATCCAAATTCTGCAATTGGGATAGTAACCAGTAGGTGGCGCTGTGTTTAACCTGCATAGAATGTTACAGATCTGATCTGCTTTACACTTCCTGTAGTCCTGGCTGCTGGACTTACTCAGCACTGTCACTGCTCATCTGGATGCTGTAAATTGATGGGTCTCCTCAGTTTGATGCAAAACATCTGCTAGTACAGTGCAAATGACAGCTTACAAACTACAACTCTCAGGTGACATTTTTAACTATTGGGGTCAGAGAGTTCCTTTACTATATGGGGTCAGAAGGGCCCTTTACTAAATGGGATCAGAAGTCCTTTACTATATGGGGTCATAGGGCCCTTTACATATTGGGTTCAGAGAATTGTAATGATGGTAGAGCTTAATTAAAAAGTTTACTGAACCTTGCCATCTCACATGTTTATAAACTGAAACTCCCAGCAACAAAGCATGCTGGAGTTGTAGTTTTCCAAACATACTGGAGTGCCAAGGAATTGGAGGTTACTGGTACTGGATTTGGCTTATTACTGATTAGGATTCATGTAGGGGAACTAAGCCTAAAAACAACACAGAATCAGAAGGCAGTAGTGGTGATAATTTCTAACCCTCGACTTATACCGAGTCAATCATTTTTACAATTTTTTTCGGGTAAAAATAGGTACCATCGGCTTATACTCGATCGCTTATACTCGAGTATATACGTATATACCATAAACGCGATAAATATCAATTCTCAAATCCGCAGTAAAATGTCTATTATACCTATACGCGAGTAAATATACTCGAATCCGCAAGTAAAATGCCTATTATACGATCCGCAAGTAAATATCGGATCCTCAATCCGCAAGTAAAATGTCTATTGTTCTACTTTCAACTACACAAGTAATATCGAATTTCAAATCCGCAGAAAAATGTCTATTATACCAATACGAGTAATATCGAATTCTCAAATCCGCAAGTATGATTGTCTATTATCCAATACGCAGTAAATATCGAATTCTCAAATCCGCAGTAAAATGTCATATACCTTAACGCGAGTAATATCAAATTCTCAATCCGCCAGTAAATGTCATTATACCAATACGCAAGTAACATATGAATATCGATTCCCGCGAGTAAAATGTCTATTAACCAATACGCAAGTAAATATCCGAAATCTTCATCTGCAAGTAAAACTGTCTATTAACCAACTACGCAGTAAATATCGGAATTCTAAAATCCGCAAGTAAAATGTCATTATAACCTATACGCTGAGGGGTAAAAATTCAAATTCTCCAATCCGCAAGTAAAATGTCTATTATAACCAATATGGCGAGTAAATATCAATTCTCAAATCCCGCAATTAAACTGTCTATTACCGTATATACTCTAGATATAAGTCGAATTTTCAGGCTTTCAAAATAGCCTAAAAAAACCATAACCTCTCGACCGATACTCGGGTCAAGTCCTAAATGAGATTCCAAATTCTGCAATGGTGATAGTAACCAGTAGGTTGCGCTGTGTTACCTGCATCAAATGTTATCAGGATCTGATCTGCCCTTTACCTTCCTGTATCTGGCTGCTGGACTTACTGCAGCACTGTCACTGCCATCTTGGATGCTTAAATTTGATGGTTGGTCTCCTCAAGTTTGATGAACAACATCGTCCTAGTCCAGTGGCAAGACAGCTTATCAACTACAATCTCAGGTGACATTTTTAACTATTGGGTTCAGAGACGTCCTTTACTATATGGGGTCCGAGTGGCCCTTTACTAAAGGATCAGAGAGTCCTTTACTATAAGATGTGGGTTCATAGGGCCCTTTACATAATGGTTTTCAGGAAGAATTGTAACTGATGGTAAGCTTAAATTAAAAGTTTTCTGAACTTGCCACTCCACATGTTTAAAACTGCAACTCCCACTCCAACAAAGCATGTCTGGGAGTTGCAGTTTCCAAACTCTGGAGTGCAAGGATTGGAGTTACTGGTACTGGATTTGGTATTACTGATAGGATTTCATGTATGGACTAAGCTAAAAACAACGACAGAATCAGACAGAGCATAGTGTGTGATTAATTTCTACTACCTCGTACTCTATTATCTCGAGTCATCAGTTTTTATAAAAACAATTTGTTTTCGGGTAAATAGGTACCTCGCTTATACTCGGATTCGCCTTATACTCGATAATATACGGTATACAATACGCGGTAAATTCAAATTCTCAATCTGCAAGTTAAAATGTCTATTATGAACCTATAACCCGAGTAAATATATCGAATTCCGCAGTAAAATGCCTATTATACCCATCCGCAAGTAATATGGACTCGTCAAATCCGCAAGTAAAATAGTCCTTGTTCTACTACACCAAGTAATATCGATTTTTCAATCCGTCAAGAAAATGTGCTGTTATAACAATACACAAGTAAATATCAATTCTCAAATGCCGCAAGAAAAATGTCTATTATAACCATCCGCGTAGTAATATCGAATAGCGAAACACCGAGTAAAACGCCTATTAACCAATACCCATAAATATCGAATTTTCAAATCCGCAAGAAAATGTCTGTTATTCCAATATCAGTAAATATCGAATTCGCAATCCGCAGTAAATGTTTATATACCAATACGTGAGTTTTAATATCGAATATCAACTCCGCAAGTAAAATGCCTATTATACCATCCGCAAGTACATATCGAACCTCAAAATCCCAATAAATTCTTTGTACCAATACGACGGAGTAATAATCGAATCCACAATAGAATTTCTATTTACCTATTCACGAGTAAATATAGAATTCCCTCAATCTTTGTCAAGTCAAAATGTCTATTGTATCTTATACGCGAGTAAATATCAAATTCTCAAATACTGCAAGGAAAATATCAGTATCCCACATGCGCGGTAAATATCGAATGATAATATTGCACAACGGGAAGGGTAGGATCCTGCACACCTTAACATCAGGTGTTGTTTACAACAGGGACAACATGTACCGTTGATACTCTATATATAGCACCATGCACTTATGTTTATTTTTTGGTTGTTCTGAGGAAGGAGCCGCACTCGGTTTCCGAACCGTCAACCATTAAATGTGATATGTTCCACTATTAAGACTGGTGTGGCCTAGTCCATGTCTTATCCCTTATAAATATCCGAATCCACGAGTATAAATGTCTTATACCATACGCAAGTAATATCGAATATCGAATCCGCGAGTAAAATGTCTATTATACAATATCCGCACAGTAATATCAAATTTCCAATCCTTGAGTACAAAATGGTCTATAATGCCTATAATGCGAGTAATTTCGTCCAGGATTGAAATGTCTATTGTACCATATGGAGTAAATCTCGAATATCGACTCCAATGTGGAAAATGCTATTGTACCTATTTCGCGAGTAAATATAAAATTTGAATTTCTCGAAATCCGCGAGTCGGTCATGTTAGATAGATAGATAGATAGATAGATAGATAGATAGATAGATAGATAGCAGAGATAGATAGATAGACACACGGATAGATAAATAGACACACAGATAGATAGACAGATAGATTGATAGATAGATAGACAGAGATAGATAGATAGATAGCAGAGATAGATAGATAGATAGATAGACACACAGATAGATAGATAGACACACTGATAGATAGATTGATAGATAGATAGACAGAGATAGATAGATAGATAGATAGATAGATAGATAGATAGATAGATAAGATAGATAGATAGCAGAGTTAGATAGATAGCAGAGATAGATAGATAGATAGATAGCAGAGATAGATAGATAGCAGAGATAGATAGATAGATAGATAGACAGAAATAGATAGAGATAGATAGACAGAGATAGATAGACAGCGATAGATAGATAGATAGATAGATAGATAGATAGACAGAAATAGATAGATAGACGAGAGTGGCGTCCGGTCTGCAGGGCTTCCCTGTTACACAGAGCCCCCCTGTTCTGAAGGCCCCCTTTGGTCTGCAGGGACCTCCCTAGGGCCCCTCTGGTGTGCAGGGCCCTTTTTTTCTGCTGAGCCCTCCTAGTATAAATCAGCATTTCCTACTGTTTACTCGGGTAATGTATCACTATCACAGGGTTACCCGATGTTGGGAGTGTCTGACACTGTAAAGTAGAAGATTAAAAGAGAACCATGACCATGACGCCAGCCTGGAGCGTGGCTGAAATGCTACGGTTAAGGTTCTGACACACCTTTTGTCCTTATCAATGGTGATGTTTGCACCATCCAGATACGTTGGACATTTAAGCAAGAATGTAGCTGAGGTGGTGGCAGGCTTACAAATGATTTGGCCAACATCTTTTATTCTACATAAAGTATAGTAATGATTTCTAATGTATTGTACTACCATGTTTTTATGCGTCATAACAATTGAAACTTTATAAATGTGTATTCAAATCTAAAATAATCAAGTTTTGCCACACCCAGCAAAGAAACCACACCCACACGCAAAGCCATGCTCACACACAAAGCCACGCCCACTTTGCCGCGTAGCATGCCGCACCCGCCTATAGGCGCCATTCAAAAGTTTTTCAGGTGCCAAAATATCAAATCCGCAAGTAAAATGTCTATTATACCAATACGCAAGTAAATATCGAATATCGATTCCGCGAGTAAAATGTCTATTATACCAATACACGCAAGTAATATCGAATATCGATTCCGCGAGTAAAATGTCTTATTATACCATTAACGCAAGTAAATATCGAATATCAATCCGCAAGTATAATTCTTATTATAACCAATACGCAAGTAAATATCGAATATCAAATCCGCAAGTATAATGTCTATTATACCAATACGCAAGAAATATCGAATATCGATTCCGCGAGTAAAATGTCTATTATACCAATACCAAGTAAATATCGAATATCGATTTCGCGAGAAAAATGTCTATTATACCAATACGCAAGTAATATCGAATTCTCAAATCCGCAAGTAAATGTCTATTATACCATTACGCAAGTAAATATCGATATCAAATCCGCAAGTAAAATGTCTATTAACCATACCGAGTAAATATCGAATTCTCAAATCCGCAGTATGATGTCTATTATACCAATACGCAAGTAAATATCGAATTCTCAAATCCGCAGTAAAATGTCAATTATCCTATAACCGCGAGTAAATATCAAATTCTCAAATCCGCAAGTAAAATGTCTATTATACCAATACGCAGTAAATATCGAATATCGATTCCACGAGTAAAATGTCTATTATACCATACCCAAGTAAATATCGAATTCTTAAATCTCAAGTAAATGTCTATTATACCAATACACAAGTAATATCGAATTCTCAAATCCGCAAGTAAATGTCAATTATACCTTATACGCGAGTAAATATCAATTCTCCAATCCGCAAGTAAAATGTCTATTATACCATATGCGAGTAATATAAAATTCTCAATCCGCAAGTAAAATGTCTTATTACCGTATACTCGAGTATAAGTCGAATTTTTCAGGCTTTAAAATTAGCCTAAAACATAACCTCGACTGATAACTCGGGTCAAGTCCTAAATGAGATCCAAATTCTGCAATTGGGATAGTAACCAGTAGTGGCGCTGTGTAACCTGCATAGAATGTTACAGGATCTTGATCTGCCTTACACTTCCTGTAGTCTGGCTGCTGGACTTACTCAGCACTGTCACTGCTCATCTGGATGCTGTAAATTTGATGGGTCTCCTCAGTTTGATGCAAAACATCTGCTAGTACAGTGCAAATGACAGCTTACAACTACAACTCTCAGGTGACATTTTTAACTATTGGGGTCAGAGAGTCCTTTACTATATGGGGTCAGAGGGCCCTTTACTAAATGGGATCAGAGAGTCCTTTACTATATGGGGTCAAGGGCCCTTACAATTGGGGTTCAGAGAATTGTAAATGATGGTAGAAGCTTAATTAAAAGTTTACTGAACCTTGCCACCACATGTTTAAAACTGAAACTCCCAGCAACAAAGCATGCTGGAGTTGTAGTTTCCAAACATCTGGAGTGCCAAGGAATTGGAGGTTACTGGTACTGGATTTGGCTATTACTGATAGGATTCATGTAGGAACTAAGCCTAAAACAACACAGAATCAGAAGGCAGTAGTGGTGATAATTTCTAACCCTCGACTTATACCGAGTCAATCATTTTTTACCAATTTTTTTCGGGTAAAAATAGGTACCATCGGCTTATACTCGGATCGACTTATACTCGAGTATATACGGTATAACCATAAACGCATAAATATCAAATTCCAATCCGCAGTAAAATGTCTATTATACCTATACGCGAGTAAATATACTCGAATCCGCAAGTAAAATGGCCTATTATACATCCGCAAGTAATATCGGACTCTCAATCCGCAAGTAAAATGTCTATTGTTCTACTTCACTACAACAAGTAATATCGAATTTTCAAATCCGCAAGAAAAATGTCTATTATACCAATACGAGTAATATCGAATTCTCAAATCCGCAAGTATGATGTCTATTATACCAATACGCAGTAAATATCGAATCTCAAATCCGCAGTAAAATGTCATATACCTTACGCGAGTAATATCAAATTCTCAATCCGCCAGTAAATGTCTATTATACAAACGCAAGTAAATATCGAATATCGATTCCGCGAGTAAAATGTCTATTAACCAATACGCAAGTAAATATCGAATCTTAAATCTGCAAGTAAAATGTCTATTATACCAATACTCAGTAAATATCGAATTCTAAAATCCGCAAGTAAAATGTCATATACCTATACGCGAGTAAATATCAAATTCTCCAATCCGCAAGTAAAATGTCTATTATACCATATGCGAGTAATATCAAATTCTCAAATCCGCAAGTAAAATGTCTAATTACCGTATATACTCAGTATAAGTCGAATTTTTCAGGCTTTAAAATTAGCCTAAAAACATAACCTCCCGATACTCGGGTCAGTCCTAAATGAGATCCAAATTCTGCAATTGGGATAGTAACCAGTAGGTGCGCTGTGTTAACCTGCATAGAATGTTACAGGATCTGATCTGCCTTTACACTTCCTGTAGTCTGGCTGCTGGACTTACTCAGCACTGTCACTGCTCATCTGGATGCTGTAAATTTGATGGTGGTCTCCTCAGTTTGGATGCAAAAAACATCGTCCAGTACGTGCAATGACAGCTTACAACTACAACTCTCAGGTGACATTTTTAAACTATTGGGGTAAGAGTCCTTTACTATATGGGGTCAGAGGCCCTTTACTAAGGGATCAGAGAGTCCTTTACTATAATGTGGGTCAAGGGCCCTTTACAATATGGGGTTTCAGGAGAATTGTAAATGATGGTAAGCTTAAATTAAAAGTTTACTGACCTTGCCACTCCACATGTTTAGAAACTGAAACTCCCAGCAACAAAGCATGCTGGGAGTTGCAGTTTCCAAACTCTGGAGTGCCAAGGAATTGGAGGTTACTGGTACTGATTTGGCTATGACTGTATAGGATTCATGTATTGGAATAAAGCCTAAAAAGCAACGCACAGAATCAGACAGAAGCATAGTGGTGATAATTTCTACCCTCGACTTATACTCGAGTCATCAGTTTTTACAATTTGTTTTCGGGTAAACTAGGTACCCCCCCGCTTATACTCGGATCGACTTATACTCTATTAATATACGGTATAACAATACGCGAGTAAATATCAAATTCTCAAATCTGCAGTAAAATGTCTATTATACCTATACGCGAGTAAATATATCGAATCCCGCAAGTAAAATGCCTATTATACCAATCCGCAAGTAATATTGGACTCTCAAATCCGCAAGTAAAATGTCCTATTGTTCTACTACAACAAGTAATATCGAATTTTCAAATCCGCAAAAAAGTGTCGTTATAACCATACACAAGTAAATATCAATTCTCAAATCCGCAGAAAAATGTCATTATCCATCCGCGAGTAATATCGAATACGAACTCCACGAGTAAAAGCGCCTATAGACCAATACGCCAGTAAATATCGAATTTCAAATCCGCAAGAAAAATGTCTGTTATTCCAATATGCAGTAATATCGCAATGCTCAAATCCGCAAGTAAATGTTTATTATACCAATACGTGAGTTAATATCGAATTATCAATCCGCAAGTAAATGCCTATTATACCAATCCGCAAGTAATATCGAACCTCCAAATCCTCAAGTAATTGTCTATTGTACTCAATACGCGGTAATAATCGACATCCACAAGTAAAATTTCTATTATACCTATCACGAGTAAATATAGAATTCTCAAATCTGCAGTAAATGTCTATTGTATCTTATACGCGAGTAAATATCAAATTCTCAAATACGCAAGGAAAATATCTATTATACCAATGCGCGAGTAAATATCGAATGAATAATATGCAACAGGGAAGGGTAGGATCCTGCACACCTTAACATCAGGTGTTGTTATCACAGGGTACAACATGTACCGTGTGATACTCTATATATAGCACCATGCACTTATGTTATTGTTTTGTTTGGTCTGAGGAAGGAGCCGCACTGGTTCCGAAACGTCACCATTAAATGGATATGTTCCACTATTAAGACTGGTGTGCCTAGCATGTCTTATCCCTTATAAATATCGAATCCACGAGTAAAATGTCTTTTATACCAATACGCAAGTAAATATCGAATATCGAATCCGCGAGTAAAATGTCTATTATACCAATACGCAAGTAAATATCAAATTCTCAAATCCGTGAGTAAAATGTCTATAATGCCTATATGCGAGTAATTATCGAGTCCAGGAGTGAAATGTCTATTGTACCAATATGCGAGTAAATATCGAATTATCGAATCCAATAGTAAAATGTCTATTGTACCTATTCGCGAGTAAATATAGTAAATATTGAATTCTCGAATCCACGAGTCGTTCATGGGATAATTATCAAATGTTCGAACACGAGAGTTTGAAAGTAGCGCGTGTGAGAGTAAAATCGAGTTTTCGAAAGTCCTGGATATTCAAACATGTTCCCCAGACCATTTCCCAGGTCCCACAGCCATTTACAATAAGTTACCATTGATATTTTAATTGTATTTCATTCAAACTTTTCAAACTATTGACTCCCATTGACTTTAATGGGTCCGTTTTTGAACTTTCCATATTGTTCGAAAGTTCGAAAACGGACCGAACTTTCCAAAGTTCTGCCATCTCTACTGGAGACTGGCATTGTTACTGGTTGTACTTGGTTGATCTTTATTGCTGGAGACTGGCATTGTTACTGGTTGTACCTGGTTGATCTTTATTGCTGGAGACTGGCATTGTATCTGGTTGTACCTGGTTGATCTTTTTTGCTGGAGACTGGCATTGTATCTGGTTGTACCTCGTTGATCTTTTTTGCTGAAAACTGGGGGGGGGGGATTTTCTTCCTGACTCCAAACGGCAACCCTGGATCAACCAGAACTACAGTATATGTATTAATACCAGTAATACTCAATATTATATAGTATCCCTGTACCAACCAGAACTACAGTATATGTATTAATACCAGTAATTCTCAATATTATATAACTGATACATGATAATGATACCCAATACACGATATTAATAAACCATGCCTGACACCTGATAGGCAATAACTACACCTAATACCTATCAACCAATACCTGACACATGACAACCGATACCAGATAAACAACACCTGACACCCGATACATGACATCTAATGAATGATACCTGATGAATGATACCCGACTCTGATAACCGACTCTGATACCTGATGAATGATGCCTGACTCTGATGCCTGATGAATGATGCATGACTCTGATACCTGACTCTGACAAATGACGAATGATGCCTGACTCTGATACCCGATGAATGATGCCTGACTCTGATAGCCGATGAATGATGCCTGACTCTGATAACCGATGAATAATACCTGACTCTGATACCTGACTCTGATACCTGACTCTGATACCTGACTCTGATACCTGACTCTGATACCTGACTCTGACACCTGACGAATGATACCTGACTCTGATACCCGATGAATGATACCTGACTCCAATAGACGATGAATGATACCTGACTCCAATAGACAATGAATGATACACAATGAATGATACCTGATACATGAAACCTGAAACATGAGGAATGACACAAAGATGTATTTTTTCTGTACCAATGAATATATATATATTTACAGAATGTCAATTAATTGGTCAGTAAAAAGGCTTAAATAAAAACAGACACAGGTACACCCAGCTACTGACCTACCTTTCCATTCCTATGGAAGCAATACCTAAAGGCTAACTATAGTCAAAACAAAATTTGATCAATAATCAAAAAAGCGTGTTTTTTTAAATAAAAGAAGACAAAGATAAAGAAATAGAAAGGACAGTAATTTAGATTTTCAAGTGAAAGAAATTAAAAAAAAAATAAAGCAAGAAATAAAGCTGGAAATCTATTGCATGTAAAAGTCTGCACATGCCTAAAATGTACAGAAAAAAACATCTTTGTGTCATTCCTCATGTTTCAGGTTTCATGTATCATTCATCAGGTATCAAAGTCAGCTATCAGTGTCACACATCATTCATTAGGTATCAGAGTCAGGTATCATTCATCAGGCATCAAAGTCAGTTATCAAATTCAGGTATCATTCATCATGTATCAGAGTCAGGAATCAGTTATCAGCCATCAGATATCATTGATGAATGATACCTGATTCTGACACCTGATGAATGATACCTGATGAATGATACCCGATAAATGATGCCTGACTCTGATACCTGATGAATGATGCCTGACTCTGATACCTGATGAATGATACATGACTCTGATACCTGATGAATGATACTTGACTCTGATGCCTGATGAATGATACCTGACTCTGATTCATGATGAATGATACCTGACTCTGATACATGATGAATGATACCTGACTCTGATTCATGATGAATGATGCCTGACTCTGATACATGATGAATGATACCTGACTCTGATAACTGATAGGCTGTCATTTCGTTATCAAGTCCAATACGCTCATGTTGTGGTGCTGTCCTGCTGCGGTTTTTTGTTTAAAGGACAAGAACTGCCTGCCAGCAATTTTTTTATTTTTGAATCTGCAAGACTTGAAAAAGGGGCCCCACCAGGTCTTTACGTTATAACTGACAGGCTGTTGGCCTCTGAGATGTCAGAGGTTGACTACCTTTACAACTTTAACCTGCGGTGTACAATGTTGGCTTAATCTGGAACCTGCTATTAACCTAATTTTCAATAACGCTTTTTGAACCCTAAACATTTATTTCTGATAATTAATATGGAGGAAGGAAGCACGGTCAGTTCTTCACAGTCTTTTAGGTGGGAACAACTTTTCTACCAGCTAATAACAGAACACAGATTTTGAGTTCGCGGATATTTATACAATTTCTTTCAGATTTACTGAGCATTATAAAATATAAAACAGATGCTGGAATTGATGGTGTAGTTCTATATCATTAAAATCCCATTAGACTTTTAAAAAACATTATTTTGGCCACATTCACTAATAAATAGAGAAGCCTAAATCCCCCAAAATTAAATCAAATGTTTCTCTACTTTTTATGTACCCAAAGTCTTCAATGGGTTCACCCATCAGATTAAAACGGAGAATTGGGTTAATTCTATAGTGATAACTGATCGGCTTATTTTCTATTAGTTCTTATAATATAAAAATTTACCGTATATACTCATATAAACAATACTGACTAAGGGGCATATTTATAAAGTTCGTTAACTTTTCGCGGCCGTTTTTCGCGGCCATTAATGCATGAATCTCGCGTTTACCCGCGATTTATAAAGGCCCGACAAACGGCCGCGAAAAGTTAACGAAGCGTTAACCTTTCGCGCCGATACTTACCCGTACCGCCCTTCTATTTATAAAGCGGCGGTACTGGTTTCGCTCGGCTAGTATCGGGCTTTTTACTCGCCACCTGAGAAGGCGAAGTCAGCCATATAAACCCTCCCGCGCGGGAGGGGCGGCAACCCGCGGCGGGTGGTCGCAGCCCGCCCCGGGAGACCACGCCCACCCCGCCCACACCCCCCGCGGCGGACAGCGGCGACCACCTGCTGGGACCCCTTCCCCTGGCACCCCTTCTAGCCTCCCGTTCCGAGATTGCCGGGAACGGGGAACGGTTGGGAGGGGCTGCTGGGAAGTGGCGGCGGCGCGGGTGGTCGCCGCTGCCGCCGCGGGGTGTGGGCGGGGTGGGTCGTATGCCCCGCCCCTTAGGAAGCGGGTCGGGAAGGATTTTAAGTCCCTTCGCGGCGATACTATATAGTATCGCCGCGAAGGGGCTTAAATTACCACAGCACATCGCGGCCCGATAGGTATCGCGGGAATAGCGCTCGCCTTATAAATACGGCGATAGCGCTATTTTCGCGGCCGCGATGTGCGGCGGTAATTTTTTTTGGCTAACATCGTTCCTTTATAAATATGCCCCTAAGGCTTCAATACACATGTGTGGGGGCTGACCGAAATGGCCAGGCAGATCTTCACTGAACAGCCATTTCAGGGCGACAAAGTGTCCATTCATGGCACGATTATCGTCCTAAAAGGCGTGCATACATATCGTGCGTCGCAGGTCGGGACCCCGCAATCACAGTGTGTATGGGGCTTAAGTCCCCAGCAAGTTAAATATTTTTGTGGAAAAATGGCACAATTTGGCTGAACTTTTGAAATGGCACCAATTGGCCCTATAGGTACAACAACACAAAGTTTTTTTTAGTAATATTCGATATAAGGACTCTTTGTAAATTCCCCCCCTACATCTGTTATAATACAGTTTTGAAATAAACTGTTTGTTGTAAAGAAGCCCCCATGTTCATTATATTATTTTATGTATATATCATTACTAAATACCCAGCACCCAGGGCATCTCCCTTGCTATGGTCGGCCACAGACCTACCTTGTGCTAAGAATCATTTGGATATTAAGGTCCTTGGAAGTGCTTGGGTATTTGTGCCAATATTCCATAGTTTGCCCTGTAAGCATCCAGGCTGCTGAGATTGAACGAGTGCGGAGGATTCCCATTTCCATTTTTATTTTATGTAATAATTTTTATTATTTATGTATACATGTATTTTTAATATGTACATGTTCCTTCCATATTAATTGAAATTGTTCCCAACTTACACCATAGAGGAGACTGACTATGAGCCAATCCGTGCAGAGTATGAAAAACATTTTCTGATGTTAAATGGACATGTTTTCGCTACTCCCATTATCGCTGCTTATCTTTAATATAAGTTGACAACGCTGCAGGATTAACTAGTCTATGGCACTGCTTCTCATTACCTATCACTCAACTGTTAAGCTGTAATAGAAATTTATAGTGTAAACATGTTATGGCATGTAAAACCATATGTGGCAAGTAGCACCCTGTACATGTTGTACACTTAACAAAATGTCATAGCCATTAGAGCTCTCAGCTTATGTTACATATATAAATTCTATTTTGGAAACTGCTAATGGTTATTTTGTGACTCTTTCCTATTGACAACTGCAGTCAAGCGTCCGTAACTGCCCATTTCTTTGATTGCTTAATGCAGGGGACTACCTTCAGAATGCCTGAGATAATTGTCTTCATTGGATCAGATCATGTTTTGCTTTTATTTATTATGATTTTTCTTTAACACACATAAGATTTTTGAAGGCACAAGCATTGAAAGCGCTAACCACTGACTAGACTAAGACCTATTGATTCCATTGATAAGGTGACACTGTAGGGTGTTTTTTATATTCAGTTAGGCCTAAGGATAGCAAATCAAACCTTTTACAATGGTGCTTCTAACTGATGGTTTCACACTAGCCACGTTTCTGACTAGAAATGTGCGTTGTAGTCTATTTTTTTACTATTGCATCAACCGTCCTGTTAATAAAACGTACTGCTGCGTGCATCTGTATGGAAACAATGTGTGGTTTTTTTTTATTAAAAAGGAGGGGGAACCGAACCATAACATGGACCAATAAAATGGGCTGTCCGTTTTGGTCTGTTTTTGGTCCATGTCTACATTCTGTAATTTCTATTACTATAGGCCGCCCCCTAATAGGAGATTTAACTAATTCAGATTTTTTTTTTAAATCTTAAAAATGATTCTCATACATGGACTTTAACGTTGGACTAAGAATAATAAACTAAAATGTACCCCTAATGCATTGGGACAGCTAGCAAAAACAAATATAGGGATTCTATGTATAAATCCTTGTAAATCCTTGTATAAATCCTTATAAATCTATTGTTAAATCCCATTACAAAGCATATGCAGCATTAGCCTGATAGTAGCGTTTCAATGCAAGAAAAGGTTTTTTCAAAAGGATGTTGAATTGATTGAAAAGGATAAAATACTTTTTTTGGCTTTTATCTTTGAAAGTCCAAGACACAGTTGTTTTTGCTTGCTGCTGTGGCAAAGTAAAAAACGCTGCGGGGTTTTTGTAGATCTGTCAAATAGAATCAGCTGTAAAAGGAAAAAATGGGTCAGTACTGTTTATTAATACATTTTGCCAACATCTTGGTGGTAGCTAATGCATATCTTCTGGGCGACAGATATACTCTGTATTCACTGGTTAAAAAATTTTCACAATGTGATCTTTTTGAGGTACTTAGTTTAATTTAAAAGAGAAAGAACCTGTATAACAAATATATAGCAGAGATAGGATAGCATTGATCTTAGTGGATACCCTTCGTAATTTGTTGGAGCTCAGAAGTATGCACTCCTGTGAATGCTTACTTATCAGAATAAGGTGAAGCAACCCTGTTAGGGCTGGTGCCATCAGTTACAAATGTTCCAGGTGCATATGATGAAAAGAACAAGAGAAAAAAAAATTTAAGTGACAATGCCTCTCTCTTGCTGACATCTGGATCCCAATAGTTTTTTAATTCTTATTTTAAGAATTTTTTAGTGAGACTATCTCGTCCATGTTTTGCATCCGTAAAATATTGAATTGACCAGAATTACACTAATGCAATGGCATAAAGGGACTAATTTCTGAGATCCAATTTCTCTAAATTTTACTGTGTAACCTTGTCTACCAGTTTTCTCATTGTAACTAAAATTTTGACACTGGAAAGTGGAATCCTTGCAAGCATTAATTTTTGTTTATCTTAGAGTTCCTTGCTGTACTATATTCAACCATATGTATAATCTAATAGTCTACAGCCGTTAGACTGTCTTGTATTCAAGGTTACAGTTCCTTATTTATGGATGCAGCCTTTCAGTCTATGCTCTGCTTGATTTAACAAAATTCCTAAATTCTGCACATTATTGTCCCTCCCGCCCCCTGTCCTATGAACATGGTGACATAAGCTTCGTACAGACATACAATTTTGACACAGACCCCGGACCACAAGTGATTCCACATCAAAAGACCGTTTCCAGCCAATAGTGGCACGTGTGTTTGCGTTCTGTCAGTGCATGAAACGCGCTCCTGGTTTGGGATTCTGTGCCAAAATCAACACATCTTTACAAGCTTTACTCTTCTAAATGACATAAAACTTTATTATACTTGTTTCCAGATAAAGATGAGTGTTTCAAAAGACAATGGTGGCTGCCAGCACGAATGCATTAACACTATCGGTAGCTATGTTTTGTCAGTGGCCGCAATGGTTTTCCTTCATGAAACAAGCATGATTTTAAGAAGGTATGTACCATAAATACACCGCACCAAACCTCATCAGCATTCAATTGTCAAAAATACCATACCTTACACATATGAAGTATCACCACACAATAAAGCTGGGTACCACCAATCTTTCAAAGATGACAGATAGAATCTGTAGAATCTGTCTGTCATCTTTGAAAGATCTGGCTACACAAGGGAGATCGTCCGTGACTGTCACACACCCTATTCTATTCTAGTTTATGTCATATACTGTTTGCTTATTTTCCATATGAAAGTGCTACTTGCCATTCATTGGAGGATTATAATTAAAAATACCTGCAAAATTGTTTTGATGAATAGTGTCTATTATAATATATAGGCATGGGTCTGTATGTTGTCATGTATAGACTAGGAAACAAGTAATGTGGCTTATTGTCTTTGCTGTGCTACAGGTTTTTTTGGACTGGAAGATTATTGATCGTATATTTGATCTGTAGTTTGTCAGAAAGAAAGGGTCAAAATTTACCCTTCTATAACCGGACCATAACAAATCAGGCCACTAAGTCCTAGGCAAATGGATGGTTTTAAAGATGATGCAGGGGATATACAGTAATGTTTAAAATAACAATGCCTTCCTGGCAAGGCACAAATTTAAGATCATTTAGAACACGGGAAGCTGGATGGCATATATATGAAGATAAAATAAGCTAGAGTTGTCAGAAGATATCGACCTGCCCCTAATTTTTTCATATATGCATCAACATTTTAATTGCAAGTTACTCAAGCAGGCAGACAAAATAAGTTATTAGTCACTTATATATACAGAGCAATTAATCCTTTCGTGTTTTTCTTGTTAAAAATCGTCTAATAGATTGCATTCAACTAATTTTGAATTCATTTTTTTGGGTGAAGCTGATGTGTGAGCACCGGATACCCAGTACTAATGGAGTAATCACAAGTCCAACTGCCAGACAAGTATCCAAGTCGCAAGGAATGTACCTGGGAATCATGCAAACCCCTGGTCACAGAGTAAAACTGTAAGTGTTTGCTTTATAGCTGTTAGTTTCCAGTGAAGTCACATGTGTTCAAGTCATTCCCTAATTTTTAAGTGAGCCACTTTGGAAATACAAGGAGGGACACCCTTCTTCTATAAACTAGTGTTATGCATTAATGCCATCCCACAATTTCATCAGCCCTGGAATGAAAAAAGCTATAGCCATGCTAAAGCTTTTGTATCTGGGTGTTTGCAGTCTTGTCAGTTGATAAGATGTCTCTTTAAATTCTGGTTTAAAAATGTGAATATATAGATAAATAATGTTCTCCGTGTTGGGTGATCAGTGTCTTTGTATATCTATACTGCAGAAAAATAAAGTAAAAAAAAATCACTATTCATAAATATTCTGTATTTTTTTTTTATAACATTTTTTATTGTCTATAAACGGACAAATCCAGACAAACGGACTTGTCTGGATTTAGACATTTTTATGTCTAAAGGAACAGCACAAATACAAAAAGACTTAATTCCTAGATATGATACGCTGAATAATTTAAGCATTTTTGAAGCCTGACCTAACATGGAATTATCCGCCAATTCTAACCTGATTTTATTTCAGCCATCCCAAACAAATTTTTTGATTAAAAGCGTCTATGTACAAGATCATGTCCTCTGTAATACCAACAGCTGTCTTCTGGTATTAGGAAATATGTGGCAAGGTTTTCTTTTTTTGTTTTATGAGTAACAATGAAAAGTATAACTTTTATTTTACACAAAGAAAATATTAGTTGTGATAATTAAAACCATTCCAAATTCTAGTATAAAACAGCTCATAAATCAAAAAGTTACAAGCAATGGTTTATTGAAGCACAGTAACATATAAACAAAAATGTGTATTTTCTCAGTAAAAATATGACCAATGTTTACCATAGCCTAAAAAAAATATGTTTGCATTGAAAAACTGGTATTTTTAAGTTGGAGTTTTACCCAAACCACTTTTGCTATTAACTTGGTATGCGTAAATTAACATGAATCTAGACAGATTTGGTATTAGGGCATTTTTTGGATATGCACACTGTTACCCATCGCTGTTTGTCTGGGTCCTTGTGCAACATGATCAGGAACAAATAGCTAAACTGGAAATGCACCTTTTTGCTTTTTCTGCTTATTTATCCCCATATTGAAGGCTGAACTGACCCGTGGGCTTCCATATTTTCCCTTATGTTTGTAGCTCTCCAAACAACAGAATGCCTCAGAAGTCTCTCCTTTTTTGCATATGAGGGGATCCCTAAAGTTGTAAACCTCCTTATCTTACTTAAGCTAGTACAACACACTAGCGATCCATCGGATCCAATGGTATCAGGGCTTTACGGCAGTGTATGTAGCGTCTATCACGAAAGAGCACACGGCTGTCAAACGTTCGGGTCAGTCCACGGACGCCAGGAAAGACCTTAAATTTCCCTTGGCCACGGTAGTCTCCTTTAGGGGAGTCGGCTGCAGTCAAGGGAAACACACAGTCCCAAACGTCCTCTCTATGCTGTGTATACGGAGAACGCTTGGGATTGTTTGTTCCCTGATCTCTGAAAAATTAAAGATCTTTTAAAAGAAAGATCTCTGAAAAAATTAAAGATTCTTCAAAGAAAAATCTTTACTGGTGGTGTCCCAATATTAGTGACCTCTCTCGATAGCACTTCACACTGCAGAAAAGAGGCCTATGTTGCATTGATGATGCTCAGTAAAGTTAAAACTGTATTGCTCTCTTGTTTTACATTTAGTTGTTTTTACATTTAATTAGCTCTCTGTTTTATATCTTCATGGAATGCGGTTAAAGTGTCCATAGAGGGTAAATTTGCATATGAGAGGAGCTCTATAGCCTTAAACTCAATCTGGTTCCTTGTTTTTTCAGCCTAAGCTGGGTATATGCCATCCAATAATTCAATAATTCGACATTTCACGGTTTTCGTTCAATCAAGGGCCGAAATATTGTTGCTTCCTTTGTTCGTTCGTCTAAGTGGATATCCAAAAACCGACAGTCCTTCTCCTGGCTGACCACTTGGAAGGCCGAATGGTCGGTCAGGAGAAAGATCTCACAGTGTGTACAGCTTAACAATTTTGGAAAGTTTAATCTTATTAAACATTATGAAACATTAATTTCAAAGAGTGCAAAAGAAACAAAAAAAAGAGATAGAATTAAATCTTTGTTTAGAATATTGTAACAATCCAGTGCTATTAGCTATTGTGTCAATTGGCTGATGCAAATAAGAAGTAAAAAGTCTGCCTGTGCATAATTTGCATCACCAATCACAATGTTAATTTTTTTCTGGTACTGTAAGATAAATCTGATTGGTTGCAATCAATCTATTTCTGATTTTTGTTGCATCATCAAAAATCTGATTTTATTGCATCAGTCCCAGGTGTGCTTTCTTCTGATTAGTGAAAATAGAAGCTAGGAGCTAAAGCTTTGTACTGATGTATGAGTGTGCTGGCCAAAGAACTTCCATGTGTTTCAGATCCTTCAGGGAAGTTGGGCACCCATCCTGCCAGATTAGAAAAAGATGCCAAAGCCACCTACCACACACATGTGCGATTGTTGGCCCAAGTGGAGTTAATAAAACTTTTTTTTTTTTTTACTTGGTAGCATAGAATGTGCAATATATATATTAATGACACTCGTGTACTGTCATGTTGGATAAAAGAAACACTCTAGGCTTGCTTTATAGATTAAAATATAGAAGCTGTAGAATTAGCTTAAGAGCTGAAGTTTAGAAAGTTTTGACAACTCTTCTTTAAACCAGTAGCCTGTAATGATTTAAAGAGCTTGTGTGCAACCTTTGTATATACAGAGCAATTCTATGTCTCGAAAGTCTTAATATCTCAATGTTGTGTTGCAGCACAAATCAGAATGGGCAGACATGTATTCCTCCATGTTAAGCAACTACAGTTCTTTATTATATTGAAACATTAAACAAGAATCCTGTTTAATAATGTTAACTGATACATAGTAAGTTTAATAAGTACCGTATTATAAAAATATTCACTCATCTGTTTCCATATTGTCTTATCCCTCTCTAAGCGTAGCTTGTGAAATGGCTCATGTGAAGTATGCTAATACCTTCATATCCATTTTTTCTCATTTTATCACAAACTCAGTAAATCTGCTTGACAGATGAGGCTTGAACCATGAATTAAATGGAACAGTGTTGGTGTGGTATTGTTTACTTTAAAGCCAGAATTTCCAACATGCTTCTTGTGTGTGTTTTAATAAGTACAACACTAAACATATTTACAGCTGCCCATGTAACACTTAGCATGTTTTCAAATGAAATGTAAAAGGCTTCATCTTGCTCTCATAAACATTTATGTGTTGTTTTCTTTAGTCTTTCAGTGAATTTGAAATTGAACAGCCACCAGAATGGCCTCGACGATCATTAGAGTTTTGATGGAGAAACAGAGAAGGTCATCAATTTTAGGACGTCTTTGTGGTAGTAAATCCCAGAGCCTTTGGTTGCCACAGGGAACAAATGTTTCTCCGGTTTGTCTCAGATGCATCATACAGAGGAAAGGCTTTCAAGCCACCCATTCCACAGGTGTGTATCTGCAGGGCTTTTACTGTTTTTTTATTCTCACAAGTTTTATATGCTTAAAAACTGACCAGGTGTTTCCCAAAATTAAAAACAACTTGGCACCCCACCACCCCCAATTCTAATGTGTTTTATAATTTAGAATCAACATAGATTCTAAAAATGATTAAAATGTGATCAAAACTGTTTTTAATGCATGGATCACATAATGTGGCTTCTTGTTCTCATGGGGTAAATGTCAACATGTCTTGGCCATTTGTAAATAAAAAACGCACATAGTAATTCTATATAGAAACTGTTAGTGGCTAATGATATTATATGTGCAGATTATCTGTGGCCACTGTTGAAATGTTAGCAAAACAGCAACACCTAGTGCAAAAAATTATCATTTCAACAGTGTAGCTTTCATCAGTCAAGAGGGGCATATTTTAAAGGATGTCTTTTTCGCCAAATAATTAGCGCAGTACAATCGCAGTGAAAATAGCGCCATTTGGGGCTTCGTTTCGCCTTATTTATAAAAAAGCGAAAAAAACACACTCGCGGCTGAAAAGGCGAACGGGCGCGATAAAGAGTGAAAAGTTCGCAGCGAAAACTTAACCGCATCTAAGAAGACTGCATTGTGAAAACCGTTCGAAACCAGAAAAGCCCACTAGAAAATGATGTCAAGTTCAAAATGGCCCCCTCACATTTACCAAGAATTCAGCCATGTCTTTTTAGTCAATCTTCTTTTTTAGAATTTCTCAATTGGAATACAATTCTCTTTTGCACTGCACTATTCGCCCTTTCAATGCGCGATCGCTTTCTAATGCGCGTTCGCTCTTTCTAATGCGCGTTCGCTTTTCCAAGGCATATTACATTATAATGCTTCCGCTCTTTCACGCGTTCGCCTTTCTAATGCGCGTTCGCTTTTCCAAGGCATATTACTTATAATGTGCGTTCGCCTTTCTAATGCGCGTTCGCCTTTCTAATGTGCGTTCTTCGCTTTCTCCAAGCTATTACATTATAATGCGTGATCGCCTTTCTAATGTCGCTTTTCCAAGGCATATTACCCTAATGCCGATCGCCCTTCTAATGCGCGTTCGGCTTTTTCAAAACATATTACCCATTAGAATGCCTTTTCGCTCAAACAATGACTTTTCCACACCACTTCAGGGTCGCCTAATCTTTCGCTCTTTTAACGCAAAACCACCTTTCGCTCTTTTATAAATCGCGTTATGCCTTTTTGCTCCTTTTTCGCTAAAATTACCATGGAAGTAAGGCGAAAAGGGTTTAGGCGATAGCTCGCGGAAACGGTTTCGCCATTCGTTAACGCTACCTTTATAAATACGTTAACTGTCTTTTGGCGAAAACCCATGCGAAAAGCGAATGCGAAAACATTTCGCTACTTTTCGCTCTTTTATAAATATGCCCCTAAGGTTTCATATTAATGGTTTGTAACCAGAGTGTTTTTCATGTTGAAACAGAGCAGTATCAGATCATTGTATTCAGGATCTAAGAAATTTCAGAATCTTATTACATGGGGAGGCTGGTATTATTAGTTCATTTTTGACACATGGTTTCCAACATGTTTATGGGCCCGCACTGTTCTGGAACCAATGAATCAAAATAATTTTATACATAATCATTTCTTGGATTATTATGAGTAAGCTTAAAACTTTGTAAGCTACGACACTGATGTGTGAAATCCTCTGTTTGCGTGGCCATATGAAGTACTGAGAAGAAAATTCAAATAATTGCTATTTTTTTTTATATTTCACAGAGGTGGGTGGACACTAAAAAGCAGAAACAAAACCAAGAGATTATTCTCCCATGCTCAGTTTGAGACAACATTACCCAGTCCAAGCAGATTGTGAATGTTGTTGGTGGCAGAAGAGGTTTACACATTGACTACGTTTTCAGACATTTGAATTAGAGGAAGAAGCTGACTGTGGCTATGACTTTATGGAACTGTTTGACGGGGCACGATGTCTCTCACTGAGGCTTGGACTTTTCTGTGGATCAGGGGTAAGAATCTGTCATTTGTTGATGAAGTCAATATAGATTGAGTTCTTGTAATACTTTAACATCTTCTAATTTGGTCATGGTGCAAAATATGCCTGTTCAGTAAATGTGCCTGTTCAGTTAATATGATTTTCCCATACATGACATCAGAGTGTGTGAATGTCAAAAATCATAATTAGGTCAGTGATAATACATTCCATTCGCTCTATCTGATCTTATAACTACACCCCTATAATGGGTACCTATGGATCCAACTAGCCAATAATATATTATTATACCAGAAATACAGTACAAAAAAAAAAAAACAGAGCCTCACCCCTTAACTCCTGCCCACATATAACACTTAGGCTGGGTACACACCAGCCAAATATTTTCGTCCGACCGACCGATTCACCGGCACTTTCAGTCGATCGAGCCAAAATATTGGCTGGTTGGGGTGGGCGGGGGCCGCGGCCGACTCGATCGTTCGTTCGTCCGGATTGGAAGAACGAACGATAGGCATGTCGGAAAATTCTGATCGATTGTGCGGTTCCCAATGGGAACGCACGATCGATTGTTCGCAAATTTGGCCACAGCCGAATTTTTCCGCGACCACAGACATTTTCCCGGCCATCGATCGCTTGTAGCGAGCGCTTCAGTCGGAACGAAAAGTCCCTCCGTGTGTACCCAGCGTCATTTTAAGCTGAAGAGGAAAGCTGGCGTCACCTTTGCTATATGAAGTGGAGTTGAGCTCACCGGTATACAACGATAGCCGCATTCTTTCCAGTTTAACCCTTCTTGCGCATTTATCAGCAGCATTAATTGTTAGCCGTGGGCAGAGATTTAAGGGGTGAGGCTGGATTTTTGAGAGTCCGTGCAAGTGGACAGTGTGATGACTCGTGCTTTTTATGGTCATGGAACTCATCAGTGACTTCTAATATCCTTATAATTTACAGTAGGGGGTGCTAATAATATTGTTATATCGGCGCGCTACTGTGATTATAACAAGGAAGTGGTCCCCTCCTTGTAGGTATGCCTCTTACTCACTGTGCATCCGTCTGCAGCATGACCACCTGATCGTGCTGACTCATTCTCCCCCAGATTAGCTGTGCGGAAGCAGAGAGGGCGGAGAGTGAAGTGAATATTTAATTAGTAACCTTGCCTTACCAGCGGGGAGGAACTGGAACAATCGTGATGCTTCGGCTTCTGACTTCTGTGTATGTAGGCAAAGGGATGTTGAGGAGGGGGAAGCAGAACGAGTTCCTGAGTTGCTCCAAAATGGAGGTGTGTGTGACTAAGAATGGGGGCGGGGTGTCACTGTTGTCTGGTTTAAACATAGACAGACAGGGTATGTTCTGACAAAAAGGGGGTGAATTATAATGGATACGTATCCGCCCGTTACCCCCCCCATACACCTTGGAGTTCCGTTCCCTGTATAAAAGCACTCGGCCTGCGCGTTGTGCTTTTATATGATCATGGAACTCCCTTGGCTTATGCTACCTTATAATTTACAGTAGGAGGTACATTATCCACTATATTTTAGTTAGGTATAATCCCTATATATCACACAATAAATTATTTTATGTTTTTAACTATGGTGCTTATCTCTTTTGTTTAGCCTCCAGAAGAAATAATATCGACTGCGTATCAATACTAATTCATTTCACACCGATGACACATAGCAAAAAGGGTTCATATACATAACAAAAGTATGAAGTATCAAGATATTCTACATACCAAATAAAGCAAGAGAACTTCTATTATATCTAAAGAATGCATTCATAAAGAGAGGGACAAGAACATTTTTTTTTACTAATGTTTATTTAGGGCAAATGTTTTATATAATAGATATAAGTGGAAGCATTCCTAAACTACCAGGAACAGCACTGAGCAGAAATAGGAAGTTCTAACCACCCCAGAGACATTAAGTATATTCAAGATGACTCTTAATTATTGATATAAAGAAAGAGACTGCATGCTTCTACGTAGACTGTGAGCTTTTATTCAACTTGACACTTGCTGGAGAACTGCCCTTTAACAGAAGAAGGTGGTACCTTCTGATTGGTGTTCCTGCACTCAGACTCATCTGTTCTCAAAATGTTTAAACTTGGCTTTGTGCATCGTAAGAAAGAAAACATTGCAAATAGAACAGTTACAGAAGACAAAATCAGAGGATTTCTGAAATCACGCCTGATACTTCGCATTTTAGTGAAACTGAGACTTATATGAAACTTGAACTTTATCTTTCCATTATTTCCACAGTCATCTGATTTAGATCCTAGAAACAGCTCCTTCTTTTACTTGGATCATTATTTCTAAGAATGTAACACTATCCTCCTGCCCTCTACATTTACAGTGGTAAAGCTCTTTAAGACACTGATGTCTTGAACACGTACAGGTCTAATGTTAAATGTTTAACCTACTGTTATTTTGCACAAAACATCAGGGACCTGTTAATATCTGCATATCTGCTACTTGATTCAGATTCTTGTATGTTGGGGGGGACCCCTAACAAACAAACAGAATCTTAAAAACACATAAGAAGCCACTATTATGGTTTCATCATCATTACCATTACTTATAAGTGCTGCTTATGGCTTAAGTGTGCAAGGGATTTTATTTGTTTGTTCAGTAAATATGCTCATGCCCACACATGCTGTTCCTTAGTGAAATGTAGAATAGATAATGCCTGTTGCTAGAATCGTCCTTATTAGTTCAACTTACTGTTAATATGGAAGAAATCTCCATGGTGCTATTCTTAAATCTTTCAAAAGAAGAAGAAATCAGAATTGATCATTGAGCCAATAACAATCTGCAATGAATGTCTTCAATGCCTGGCAACACCTAAATCCATAGACTTATCACAAATCAAGAGATCATTGCAAGTGGCAGCAATATGTCCATGAACAACTATGCCTTAGAATGGGTGTATGTGATTATAAAAGGAGTAATTGTACTTATTTTGCAAATATTTGCTTTTAGCTCCTCCCCCCTTCATTAACATATAATCTCCAATCTCAGAGAATTGTCAGTGACAATGACTGGGAGGAGCCAGAAAAGATTCAGTTACTGCACAGTATAATTCTCCTTTAAAAGATATAGCTAGTAGATCAGGAGTGTCCAACCTGTGGCCATCCAAATGTTTAAAACTACAACTCCCAGCATTGGGAAGAATGCGGGGATTGTAATTTACAAACCTTTGGAGGCCAAAGAAAACAACTCAGCATTCCTTCAAATTCCAAATGGCACAGGTTGGGAATCTCTGTTTTAGATCATCTACCGTATCATCTGACTATTCAACCATCATTGTATGTTAGCAAATCATACCCTTAATTAATATGGCTATTGGTACAGAAAATGAATTGCTTTTCTATGTGAAATATTTGTTAAATTTTTTTAGTTATATATATGTCTTTTAGGTCTTATGCAGCTTATGGTAAGTCATGATGTATATGCACATTGTCAGTCTGTATGATTGTAATAGTTTCCAGAAGGGTGCGAATCCTCTTGCAGTTCGACCATTTAAACTGTTTCTTTATGTGCCAAATACCTTTAAAATCCTTCTTTTTTGGGGGGGGGGGGCAAGCAAACTTTTATTAAAGTTGTTTATTCATGGAATGATCTGTACGGTGTCCATTTTAGGACATCATCAGGTGTCAGGTATCGGGTATCAGGTGTCAGGTATCAGGTGTCGGGTATCAAGTGTCGGTATCAGGGTGTCGGGTTATCAGACATCAGGTATCGGGTGTTGGGTATCAGGTATCGCATCGGTGTATCAGGTATCAGGCATCGGGTATCAGGCGCCAGTATTGGGTGTCAGGTTTCGGGTGTCAGGTATCAAGTGTCAGGTATCGGTTTCAGTATGGGTAATCAGGTGTCACGGTGTCAGGTATGGGTATCAGGTGTGAGTGTCAGGTATCAGGTATCGGTGTCAGGTATCATGTATCGAGTGTCAGGTTATCGGGTGTCAGGTGTCAGTATCAGGTGTCCAGGTATCACTACGGGTGTCGTTATCAATATTTTGTGTATTAAGCTGGCCATACACTAAGCAACATTTAATGGTTAGACATTAGACAGATTAGCAAAATGTGACCTAGCTTTTGGGGAATAACATTAAAAATGTTTTAATAGAAGTGGGCATACCCTTAGCAACCAGTAAGTGAAGATAAATGTGTGTAAAGTAATGTACCTGTATCTGTGGGGGGTGGGAGGTATTACATTTGCATTTACGACCAGAAACTAATTGTTTTGATGACATCCCTTAGGCTGAGGCCACACAGCAACGCACAGGAATCGCGCACACAATCGCGAGCATTATCGCATGCGATTGTGTGCGCGAGTCTTGTGCATTTTGCTTTTTCGCCATTTTGGCGTTACCATAACGCTAATGGACACGCAATCGCATACGCATCGGAATCCGCGGGAATTTTCAACTCCCGTGATTTCCATTTTAGCAAAAATCGCAGGCGCAATCAACGCTTGCGCAGCGCGAAAAACGCGCTAGTGTGGCCTAGCCCTTTACCTCGAAATATCCATATTAGAAGATTGTACCCCTTTATGGGAAAAAATATCCTATATTTGCCGATATGCAGTAACGCTTCCACCGATTCCTTAGCTGCAATAAAAGAGAAAGAACAGTAATTTAGCTTTTCAAGCCAAATTAAAAAAAAAAAAAAAAAAAAAAAAAAAAAACATATATATCTATATATATATATATATATATATATATTATAATATATAATAATAAAGCTGAAATAGCACCATCTATTGCAATTTGCACATGTCCCTAAAAGTACAGAAAAACACATCTTTGTGTCATTCCTCAAGTTTTCAGGTTTCATGTATCAGAGTCAGGTATCATTCATCAGTTATCAGAGTCAGGTATCATTCATCATGGATCGAGTCAGGTATCATTCATCAGTTATCAGAGTCAGGTATCATTCTCATTATCAGAGTCAGTATCATTCATCATGTATCAGAGTCAGGTATCATTCATCAGTTATCAGAGTCAGGTATCATTCATCATGTATCAGAGTCAGGTATCATTCATCATGTATCAGTCGTTATATCATCGGTATAGATCAGGTATCCTTCATCATGTATCAGAGTCATGTATCGTATCACGATTGTTCTATCAGGTACCAAAGTCAGGCATCAGAGTCGCATCATTCATCAGGTATCAGAGTCAGCTATCGGTCATCAGGTTTCAAGTCGAACATCGAGTCAGGCATCAGAGTCAGGTATCATTATCAATGATATCTGATGCTGATAACTGATTCCTGACTCTGATACATGATGAATGATACCTGAATTTGATAACTGACTTTGATGCCTGATGAATGATACCTGACTCTGATACCTATGAAATGATGTGTGACACTGATACCTGATAGATGATACCTGAATGAATGATACCCGATGAATGATACCTAATGAGTATGAATAACCTGATAGCTGACTTTGATACCTGATGAATGATACATAAACCTGAAACCTGAGGAATGACACAAATTATGTTATTTGTTCTGTATATTTTACTACATGTGCTGACCGTTACATCTCATAGAGGTGTTTATTTCTAGCTTTATTTTAGTTTTTTTTTTAATTTCACTGAAAAGCTAATTACTGTTCTTTCTATTTTTTTTATCTTTGACTTCTTTATTTAATATTTTTTTTTATCATTGATCAAAATTTTTTTTGACTATAGTTACCCTTTAAGTATGCTGCCACAGAAATGGAGGGTCAGTAGGTGTGGTGTACCTGGGTAAGTTGGGCATAAAAAAAACACTTTTTTTGATTATTGATCAAAATTTGTTTTTTGACCATAGTTACCCTTTAAGTATGGCTGCCACAGAAATGGATGGGTAGATCTGTGGTGTGTGTACCTGTATCAGCTTAGGGGTTAAAAAAACAACTTTTTTAATGATTAGTCAAAAAATTTTTTGCCTATAGTTACCCTTTAAGATGGCTTCCATGAGAACGGAAAGGTTTGTGTTTATGACCATGAAACAAACTGTTTTGAAATCTCCACATTTGAGGATTGTTACCATTATAGTCTAATGGGAAAAACAATGTCCCAAAATTTATCAATAACGCTGTAATGCTAAGGTAATAGCAACACTTCTTCTATATGCCCCGCACGTCTGTACCGATTTCATGGTCTAGCTCAGAAACTGTGGGAGGAGATACGGTCCAAAAAAGCGAAAAAAAAAACGGAAGAAGAAATAGATAAGAACCGTAATTTGGCTCTTCAAACCAAATTAAAAAAAAAGAAATAAAAAATAAAGCTAAAAAAGCACCATCTAGTGCTAAAATGTACAGAAAAAAATCTTGTGTCATTCCTCATGTTTCAGGTATCATTCCTCAGGTATCATTCCTCAGTATCACTCCTCAGGTATCACTCCTCAGGTATCACTCCTCAGGTATCATTCCTCAGGTATCACTCCTCAGGTATCACTCCTCAGGTATCATTCCTCAGGTATCATTCCTCCGGTATCATTCCTCAGATTGATTTTTACTGCTGTTACATCCAATAGATGGCGCTATTTCTAGCTTTAATTTTTCTTTTCTATAAATAGTTGAGACTATAACCCAATGTGCAATCTGTACCACTATAAAATCAGTTCAAATATGTCCACACTAATTAAGCCTTTATACTGACCAATTGACATTCTGTAAATATCTATTTCTATTATTTACACAGGAAGAAAGAGGCAGACGTGCTCCTTTTATGTCCCACCCCCCCCCCCCCCCCAAAAAAACACACAAAAAAACCCTATGTATTTTAAATAGTCTGGTCCATTCTTAGTGTATTAAATTTTCAAAATTAATGTCCAAATTGGATTATCTAAAGGTAGAACCGCTGCATGTAAAATGCAGTCTTTAGACATTCGATCTATCTAATGCCTGCCTCCTGTATGGCCATGATACCTGATAACGGAATCCTGATAACTGATACATGATATGATACCCAATACACAATATTAATAAACCACGCCTGACACCTGATAGACAATAACTACACCTAATACTCTATCAACCAATACCAGACACATGACAACCGTACCAGATAAACAACACCTGACACCCGATACATGACATCTAATGAATGAACCTGATGAATGATACCCGACTCTGATAACCGACTCTGATACCTGATGAATGATGCCTGACTCTGATGCCTGATGAATGATGCATGACTCTGATACCTGACTCTGACAAATGACGAAGATACCTGACTCTGATACTTGATGATGATGCCTGACTCTGATACCCGATGAATGATGCCGTGACTCTATATCCGATGAATGATGATTGACTCTGATACCCGATGAATAATACTGACTCTGATAACTGACCTGACACCTGACGAATGATACCTGACTCTGATACCCGATGAATGATACCTGACTCTGATACTTGATGAATGATGCCTGACTCTGATACCCAATGAATGATGCCCTGACTCTGATCCTCTCTGATACCTACTCTGATACCTGACTCTGATACTGACTCTGATACCTGACTCTGACCCTGACGATGATACTGACTCTGATACCCGATGAATGATACCTGACTCCAAGACGATGATCTTGATACCTGACTCCAATAGACATGAATGATACACAATGAATGATCCTGATACATGAAACTGTAAACATGAGGAATGACACAAGATGTATTTTTTCTGTACCAATGAATATATTTACAGAATGTCAATTATGGTCAGTAAAAGGCTTAAATAAAAACAGACACAGGTACACCCAGCTACTGACCTACCTTTCCATTCCTATGGAAGCAATACCTAAAGGCTAACTATAGTCAAGAATTTTTTTGATCAATAATCAAAAAAGCGTGTTTTTTAAATAAAAAGACAAAGATAAGAAATAGAAAGGACAGTATTTTTAGATTTCAATGGAAAGAAATTAAAAAAAAAATAAAGTAAGAAATAAGCTGGAATCTATTGCATGTAAAAGTCTGCACATGCCTAAAATGTACAGAAAAAAACATCTTTGTGTCATTCCTCATGTTTCAGGTTTCATGTATCATTCATCAGGTATCAAAGTCAGCTATCAGTGTCACACATCATTCATTAGGTAACAGAGTCAGGTATCATTCACAGGCATCAAAGTCAGTTATCAAATTCAGGTATCATTCATCATGTATCAGAGTCAGGAATCAGTTATCAGCCATCAGATATCATTGATGAATCCCTGATTCTGACCCTGAGAATAACCTGAATGAATGATACCCGATAAATGATGCCTGACTCTGATACCTGATGAATGATGCCTGACTCTGATACCTGATGAATGATACATGACTCTGATACCTGATGAATGATACTTGACTCTGATGCCTGATGAATGATACCTGACTCTGATTCATGATGAATGATACCTGACTCTGATACATGATGAATGATACCTGACTCTGATTCATGATGAATGATGCCTGACTCTGATACATGATGAATGATACCTGACTCTGATAACTGATAAATGATACATGAAACCTGAAACATGAGGATTGACACAAAGATGTGTTTTTCTGTACATTTAGGGACATGTGCAGACTTTTGCATAGATGGTGCTTATTTTCAGCTTTATTTTTATATATATTATATATACACCTACTCCACACTATATATATATATATAATTTGGCTTGAAAAGCTAAATTACTGTTCTTCCTATTTTAGCTAGCTAAGATAGGTGGAAGGATTACTGCATTATCGGCAAATATCAGGATATTTCTTTCCCATAAAGGGTACAATCTTCTAATATGGATATTTCGAGGTTTAAGGGCTAGGCCACACTAGCGCGTTTTTCACGCGCTTGCGCACGTGTTTTGCGCTCGCGGTTTTCGCTAAAATGGAAATCGCGGGAACGCGAAAATTCCCGCGATTTCCAATGCGCATGCGATTGCGCGTCCGTTCGTGTTTTGGTAACGCATGTGTTCACCATTTTTGCTGCGTTAACGCATGCGTTTCCATAACGCAAAATGGCTAAAACGCATGCGCAAAACGTGAACGCAAACACAAAACGCACAAGAACTGTGCACACAATCTCGTGCGATAACGCTCGCAATTTTGTGCACGATTCCTGTGTGTTGCAGTGTGGCCTCAGCCTAAGGGTCATATCATCAAAACAATTAGTTTCATGGTCGTAAATGTAAACACTAATACCTCCAACCCCCACACAGATACAGGTACATACTCTTTCACACATTTATCTTCACTTACTGGTTGTTAAGGGTATGCCCACCTCTATTAAAAAACTTTTAATGTTATTCCCCAAAAGCTAGGTCACATTTTGCTAATCTGTCTAATGTCTAACCTATTTAATGTTTGCTTAGTGTATGGCCAGCTTAATACACAAAATATGATACCTGATACATGACACCTGATACCTGACACCTAACACCTGATACCCGATACCTGACACCTGACACCCGATACCTGACACCTGACACTCGATACCTGATACCTGACACCCGATACCTGACACCTGATACCCGACACCCGATACCTGACACCCGATACCTGACACCTGATGATGTCCTAAAATGGACACCGTAAATATGGAATAAATAGGTTATTTAAAGTTACTGGGAATCACATTCAAACAAAATTGTTTTGTGAGATAGAGGTATTGTCTTGAATTTTGTTTTTGATGTTGGTTGCTGACTGTATTGTCCTGGGACATCTGTTCAGTTACGAAGAGTCACTGGCACTAATATATATTTTTTTTATTAAAATAGTACTTCAGTTAAAAGTAAATGTTATCTAAAGTTAACTGGACATTTTTGTTTTCTGTGAAACAGTAACCGACTGTTTATAAAACACTGTAACTATTGGCCTTTTGTTTGGGTGTTATAAACAAACGTCAATATTAAATGGCCACTATGCACTTAGTTTTCATTGCTTCATTGTCCTTAACACAGGTGACAATATATCCATTCATATACAGGAGTTTTATGGTGTCATTTCATTTATGTAAAAAAGCTATGGGATTGTCACTATTTCATCTGGTTATTCCTTAATGACGTCCTGCTGCTAGTTATGTGACATAGCAAACTGTTGTGACAGACCCACAAGCAATATAAAACTGGGTAGAATAATTAGAAACGGTTATACTAAGAGGATTAAGAAAACATTAAAATGTAAACTACATGTTGTTATATAGTTGCACATAAAAGGGGGACTAAAGTCAAAAAATGATTTTGTTTATTTAATTAAACACCTTCCAGTGAACTTAATCATGGATTTTAAATTTAAAGCTTCAAGTAATTATTGACCTCATCTGGATCCCATAAATAGAAATGCTTCCTTATTCTGGCACCTTTAAAAATTGTTTGCATCCTCATAGCGGCAATCAGGGAACTTCTCTGAAGTAATCCTAATTTTTCCATAAGGTCATTAATTAAAAATACTAGTAATTTAAAAACCAGACTAATTTCCATGTTAAATCATTTGGATTTACATATGCTGCGTAGGCAAACCATTAGCTATTATTGTTCGTTAAACATATCCTTACGGGGGATGGGTTTCAGATTTGTTTCAGAACTTTCTAAAAACTTTTTGGAACTTTGAATTTTCAATGAGTCTTGAAAATTAGATTTTATCAATCATTTGATGTTGGTTTTTCTTTTGAGGTTACAAATTTGAATATCTTTGAATAATTCTAATGATTGAGATTTGAAATAATCGATTACGAACTTCGAAAATTCAATACCAAATACAGAAAGTGATTGAATAAAAGCTGCTTGTAAGAAAAGGATTTTTTGGGGTATTAAAAAACTATTTTATTTCAAACTTCTATGCATTGGTACATGTTCCCCAGGCCATTTCACATGTCCCTATGCAATCAAACAGTTAATATTGATATTAAGACAAGACATCACCAGTTTCCAACATCTCTAATCCCTATATTTTTTTGAATAACAGCAGAACTCACACTAGACACAGATGTTGTGTGAGCAGGTACTTTTACTTTTTTGGTGAATTGCCCTGGAGTACTCCCTGGTCCTTATTTAAAAATGGTTTAATTCACTCCTACACCCAATTTAACAGCTTCTATAAGGCTAAGTACACACAAGTTATATATATATTTCGGCCTGACCATCCACCACAATATTTCAGTCGTGAAGCAGTACTTTTGGATTTGCTGACATTAACACAGTCACAGTAAAATTCAGTAAAAGCAATATTAAATTGCTGTAGAGGAAACATGCATGACTTTTCTGAAACAAACATGGGGGAATTTACAGCCGGGTTAAAGAGCATGTCCACCCCCCCAACTAAAATTTGCCCCACTGTTGAGCCCACTGTGTATTGTTAAACAGGGGAGTTCCTAGGGTTTTTGGCACCTGAAACAACCTTTGGTGCCTATAGGCAAACAGGACTTAACACAGGCAGGTGGACTAGAGAGCTGACTTTACACTGGCTGGTGAATTGGAGGACTGGTGAACTGGTAAATATGCCCAAAATACAGACTGATAAATATAAGATTCCCACACATACAGAATGGCACACATGCATACATAATGGGACACATGCATATATAATGCCACACACGCATACAGATACACTTGCATACGTAGATAAATGCATACAGACAGGCACAAGCATACATAGATAGATATCTGTTGTATTCAATTAGATCAACTGGATTTGAAGTTTAGTTATTGAAGACATTTCGCTAGTCATCTGACTGGCTTTCTCAATTCAGAATGACTTGAACAAAAATCTGTGGCAATTATGTACCCTGGAAAATCACAATTAGCATATCACAGCCAGGTGTTAAGGGCGTGATTGCATATGTATTAATACCAGTAATTCTCAATATTATATAGTATCCCCGTACCAACCAGAACTACAGTGTATGTATTAATACCAGTAATTCTCAATATTATATTATATAGTATAGTTTATAATCCGATTGATCTTTATTAAATGTTGGGAGACTGATGTAAAATGTCTACTATACCTATATGTGAGTAAATATTAAATTAACAGTATGCAAGTAAAATGTCTATTATACCTATACGCGAGTAAATATCGAATTAACAGTATGCGAGTAAAATGTCTATTATACCTATACGCTAGTAAATATCGAATTAACAATATGTGAGTAAAATGTCTATTATAGCTATACGCCAGTCAGTGCCGCTCCTACCATGAAGCAGCGTGAAAAACTGCTCAGGGCATGTGCCGCTAATAAATCAAGAAAGGCGGCAACTTGTCATATATATTTTTTTTTTAATTTTCCCTTACCGATCACGCATTGCGGGCACGCGTAGCAGGGCCACTGCACTTGGACGCTTCAGCTTTAGATCCAGAAAGAAGGCGCTTCATTGGCTGGACTACCCGTCAATCAGGGCAAGTCTCAGGATATCTGCAGCATGATTGGTCCTGCAGCTGCGCCGGTAAGCCCCTCTGTGCGTAAGTTACGTGACATACGCACAGAGGGGCAGTACCGAAGCGGCTGCAGGACAAATCAGGAGGCATCCTGAGGCTTGCCCTCATTGGCGCTTAGTCCAGCCAATGTCCTGAGGCTTGCCCTCATTGGCGCTTAGTCCAGCCAATGAAGCACCTTCTTTCTGGATCTTAAGCTAAAGTGTCTAAGACTAAAAGCGCAGGGGTAGCACTTGCCAGCGATCAGTTACGGTAAGGGAAATGTAATTTTTTTTAAAAATAATTAAGTTGCCGGCTAAATAGTTTTAGGAGTGCTGAAACTCCTTCCTGGCAGGGTCGGACTGGCCTGCTGGCTACAGGCGCGCGTGGGGGGTGTTTGAGGGGTGGTGGTAGGTAGGTAGGTAGATAGATGATAGATAGAAAGGTAGATAGAAAGGTAGATAGATAGATAGATAGGTACTAGATAGATGGAGTGATGGAGAGATAGATAGATAGCCAGACAGACAGAGATAGATAGATAGATAGATAGATAGATAGATAATAGATAGATAGATAGGTTAGATATATAGTAGTAGCTAGATAGATAGATGGAGTGATAGATAGATGGAGTGATAGATAGATGGAGAGATAGATGGAGTGATAGCTACATTAGATAGATAGATAGATAGATAGATAGATAGATAGATAGATAGATAGATAGATAGATAGACACACCTGATAGCTAATAGACCACAGATATATGACAGAATAGATGATACAATAAGCTAATAGACAGAGATGATAGATAGATAGCAGATGATAGATAGATAGATAGATAGACTACACAGATATAGATAGATAGACACACGATGATACGATAGATTGATAGATAGATAGACAGATAGATGATAGATAGATAGATAGATAGATAGATCGATAGACACACGATAGATAGATAGACACACTGATAGATATATTGATAGATAGATAGACAGAGATAGATAGATATATAGACAGATAGATAGATAGCAGAGATAGATAGCAGAATGGATAGACAGCAGAGATAATATCTAGATAGATTTAGCAGAGATAGATAGATAGATAGTAAGATAGATAGATAGATAGATAGATAGATAGATAGATAGATAGAGATGATAGGATTAGATAAATAGATAGATTAGATATAGATAGATAGATAGATAGATAGCAGAGTTAGATAGATAGCAGAGATAGATAAGATAGATGATGATAGCAGAGTTAGATAGATAGCAGAGATAGATAGATAGAGAAGATACAGAGATAGATAGATAGCAGAGATAGATAGATAGATATAAGATAGACAAAATAGATAGAGATAGATAGACAGAGATAGATATACAGCGATATATAGATAGATAGATATTAGATAAGACAGAAGAAGATGTAGACGAGAGTGGCGTCCGGTCTGCAGGGCTTCCCTGTTACACAGAGCCCCCTGTTCTGAAGGCCCCTTTGGTCTGCAGGGACCTCCCTAGGCCCCTCTGGTGTGCAGGGCCCTTTTTTTCTGCTGAGCCCTCCTAGTATAAATCAGCATTTCCTACTGTTTACTCGGTAATGTATCACTATCACAGGGTTACCCGATGTTGGGAGTGTCTGACACTGTAGTAGAAGATTAAAAGAGAACCATGACCATGACGCCAGCTGGAGCGTGGCTGAAATGCTACGGTTAAGGTTCTGACACACCTTTTGTCCTTACAATGGTGATGTTTGCACCATCCAGATACGTTGACATTTAAGCAAGAATGTAGCTGAGGTGGTGGCAGGCTTACAAATGATTTGGCCAACATCTTTTATTCTGCATAAAGTATAGTAATGATTTCTAATGTATTGTACTACCATGTTTTTTGCGTCATAACAATTGAAACTTTATAAATGTGTATTCAAATCTAAAATATCAGTTTTTGCCACACCCAGCAAAGAAACCACACCCACACGCAAAGCCATGCTCACACACAAAGCCACGCCCACTTTGCCGCGTAGCATGCCGCACCCCCTATAGGCGCCATTCAAAATTTTTTCAGGTGCCAAATATCAAATCCGCAAGTAAAATGTCTATTACCAATACCAAGTAAATATCGAATATCGATTCCGCGAGTAAAATGTCTATTATACCAATACGCAAGTAATATCGAATATCGATTCCGCGAGTAAAATGTCTATTATACCATTACGCAAGTAAATATCGAATATCAATCCGCAAGTATAATTCTTATTATACCAAACGCAAGTAAATATCGAATATCAAATCCGCAAGTATAATGTCTATTATACCAATACGCAAGAAATATCGAATATCGATTCCGCGAGTAAATGTCTATTATACCAATACACAAGTAAATATCGAATATCGATTTCGCGAGAAAAATGTCTATTATACCAATACGCAAGTAAATATCGAATTCTCAAATCCGCAAGTAAATGTCTATTATACCATTCCGCAAGTAAATATCGATATCAAATCCCAAGTAAATGTCTATTAACCATACGCGAGTAAATATCGAATTCTCAAATCCGCAGTATGATGTCTATTATACCAATACGCAAGTAAATATCGAATTCTCAAATCCGCAAGTAAAATGTCAATTATACCTATACGCGAGTAAATATCAAATTCTCAAATCCGCAAGTAAAATGTCTATTATACCAATACGCAAGTAAATATCGAATATCGATTCCACGAGTAAAATGTCTATTATACCAATACCCAAGTAAATATCGAATTCTTAATCTCAAGTAAAATGTCTATTATACCAATACACAAGTAATATCGAATTCTCAAATCCGCAAGTAAATGTCAATTATACCTATACGCGAGTAAATATCAAATTCTCCAATCCGCAAGTAAAATGTCTATTATACCATATGCGAGTAAATAAAATTCTCAATCCGCAAGTAATGTCTTATTACCGTTATACTCGAGTATAAGTCGAATTTTTCAGGCTTTAAAATTAGCCTAAAACATAACCTCGACTGATACTCGGGTCAAGTCCTAAATGAGATCCAAATTCTGCAATTGGGATAGTAACCAGTAGGTGGCGCTGTGTAACCTGCATAGATGTTACAGGATCTGATCTGCCTTACACTTCCTGTAGTCTGGCTGCTGGACTTACTCAGCACTGTCACTGCTCATCTGGATGCTGTAAATTTGATGGGTCTCCTCAGTTTGATGCAAAACATCTGCTAGTCACAGTGCAAATGACAGCTTACAACTACAACTCTCAGGTGACATTTTTAACTATTGGGGTCAGAGAGTCCTTTACTATATGGGGTCAGAGGGCCCTTTACTAAATGGGATCAGAGAGTCCTTTACTATATGGGGTCAAGGGCCCTTACATATTGGGGTTCAGAGAATTGTAAATGATGGTAGAGCTTAATTAAAAGTTTACTGAACCTTGCCATCCACATGTTTAAAACTGAAACTCCCAGCAACAAAGCATGCTGGGAGTTGTAGTTTCCAAACATCTGGAGTGCCAAGGAATTGGAGGTTACTGGTACTGGATTTGGCTATTACTGATAGGATTCATGTAGGGGAACTAAGCCTAAAACAACACAGAATCAGAAGGCAGTAGTGGTGATAATTTCTAACCCTCGACTTATACCGAGTCAATCATTTTTTACAATTTTTTTCGGGTAAAAATAGGTACCTCGGCTTATACTCGGATCGACTTATACTCGAGTATATACGGTATAACCATAACGCGATAAATATCAAATTCCAATCCGCAAGTAAAATGTCTATTATACCTATACGCGAGTAAATATATCGAATCCGCAAGTAAAATGCCTATTATACCATCCGCAAGTAATATCGGACCTCAATCCGCAAGTAAAATGTCTATTGTTCTACTACTACAACAAGTAATATCGAATTTTCAAATCCGCAAGAAAAATGTCTATTATACCAATACGAGTAATATCGAATTCTCAAATCCGCAAGTATGATGTCTATTATCCAATACGCAGTAAATATCGAATTCTCAAATCCGCAGTAAAATGTCATATACCTATAACGCGAGTAATATCAAATTCTCAAATCCGCAGTAAATGTCTATTATACCAAACGCAAGTAAATATCGAATATCGATTCCGCGAGTAAAATGTCTATTAACCAATACGCAAGTAAATATCGAATCTTAATCTGCAAGTAAAATGTCTATTATACCAATACGCAGTAAATATCGAATTCTAAAATCCGCAAGTAAAATGTCAATATACCTATACGCGAGTAAATAATCAAATTCTCCAATCCGCAAGTAAAATGTCTATTATACCAATATGCGAGTAATATCAATTTCTCAAATCCGCAATGTAAAATGTCTATTACCGTATATACTCAGTATAAGTCGAATTTTTCAGGCTTTAAAATTAGCTAAAAACATAACCTCCCGATACTCGGGTCAGTCCTAAATGAGATCCAAATTCTGCAATTGGGATAGTACCCAGTAGGTGCGCTGTGTTAACCTGCATAGAATGTTACAGGATCTGATCTGCCTTTACACTTCCTGTAGTCTGGCTGCTGGACTTACTCAGCACTGTCACTGCCATCTGGATGCTGTAAATTTGATGGGGTCTCCTCAGTTTGATGCAAAAAACATCTGTCCTAGTACGTGCAATGACAGCTTACAACTACAACTCTCAGGTGACATTTTTAACTATTGGGGTAGAGAGTCCTTTACTATATGGGGTCAGAGGCCCTTTACTAAATGGGATCAGAGAGTCCTTTACTATATGTGGGTCAAGGGCCCTTTACAATATGGGGTTCAGGAGAATTGTAAATGATGGTAAGCTTAATTAAAAGTTTACTGAACCTTGCCACTCCACATGTTTAGAAACTGAACTCCCAGCAACAAAGCATGCTGGGAGTTGCAGTTTCCAAACTCTGGAGTGCCAAGGAATGGAGGTTACTGGTACTGGATTTGGCTATTGACTGTATAGGATTCATGTATGGAACTAAAGCCTAAAAAGCAACACAGAATCAACAGAAGGCATAGTGTTGATAATTTCTACCCTCGACTTATACTCGAGTCAATCAGTTTTTACAATTTTTTTCGGGTAAATAGGTACCTCCGCTTATACTCGGATCGCACTTATACTCAGTAATATACGGTATACAATACGCGAGTAAATTCAAATTCTCAAATCTGCAGTAAAATGTCTATTATACCTATACGCGAGTAATATATTCGAATCCGCAAGTAAAATGCTATTATACCAATCCGCAAGTAAATATTGGACTCTCAAATCCGCAAGTAAAATGTCATTGTTCTACTACACAAGTAATATCGAATTTTCAAATCCGCAAAAAATGTCTTTTATACCAATACACAAGTAAATATCAATTCTCAAATCCGCAAGAAAAATGTCTATTATCCAATCCGCGAGTAATATCGAATACGAATCCACGAGTAAAACGCCTATAACCAATACGCCAGTAAATATCGAATTTCAAATCCGCAAGAAAAATGTCTGTTATTCCAATATGCAAGTAATATCGATTCTCAAATCCGCAAGTAAATGTTTATTATACCAATACGTGAGTTAATATCGAATTATCAATCCGCAAGTAAAATGCCTATTATACCAATCCGCAAGTAAATATCGAACTCTCAAATCCGCAAGTAATTTCTATTGTACCAATACGCGAGTAATAATCGAATCCACAAGTAAAATTTCTATTATACCTATCACGAGTAAATATAGAATTCTCAAATCTGCAAGTAAATGTCTATTGTACTTATACGCGAGTAATATCAAATTCTCAATACCAAGGAAAATATCTATATCCCATGCGCGGTAAATAATCGAATGAATAATATGCAACAGGAAGGGTAGGATCCTGCACACCTTACCATCAGGTGTTGTTTATCACAGGGTACAACATGTACCGTTGTGATACTCTATATATAGCACCATGCACTTATGTTATTGTTTTGTTTGGTCTGAGGAAGGAGCCGCACTGGTTCCGAAACGTCACCATTAAATGATATGTTCCACTATTAAGACTGGTGTGCCTAGCATGTCTTATCCCTTATAAATATCGAATCACGAGTAAAATGTCTTTTATACCAATACGCAAGTAAATATCGATATCGAATCCGCGAGTAAAATGTCTATTATACAATACGCAAGTAATATCAAATTCTCAAATCCTTGAGTAAATGTCTATAATGCCTATATGCGAGAATTTCGAGTCCAGGATTGAAATGTCATTGTACCAATATGCGAGTAAATATCGAATATCGACTCCAATAGTAAAATGCTTTGTACCTATTCGCGAGTAATATAGTAAATATTGAATTCTCGAATCCGCGAGTCGGTCATGTTTCAGGGATAATTATCAAATGTTCGAACACGAGAGTTTGAAAGTAGCGCGTTGTGAGAGTAAATCGAGTTTTCGAAAGTCCTGGATATTCAAACATGTTCCCCAGACCATTTCCCAGGTCCCACAGCCCATTTACAATAAGTTACCATTGATTTTAATTGTATTTCATTCAAACTTTTCAAACTATTGACCCCATTGACTTAATGGGTCCGTTTTTGAACTTTCCATATTGTTTCGAAAGTTCGAAAACGGACCGAACTTTCCAAAGTTCTGCCATCTCTACTGGAGACTGGCATGTTACTGGTTGTACTTGGTTGATCTTTATGCTGGAGACTGGCATTGTTACTGGTTGTACCTGGTTGATCTTTATTGCTGGAGACTGGCATTGTATCTGGTTGTACCTGGTTGATCTTTTTTGTGGAGACTGGCATTGTATCTGGTTGTACCTCGTTGATCTTTTTGCTGAAACTGGGGGGGGGGATTTTCTCCTGACTCCAAACGGCAACCCTGGATCAACCAGAACTACAGTATATGTATTAATACCAGTATACTCAATATTATATAGTACCCTGTACCAACCAGAACTACAGTATATGTATTAATACCAGTAATTCTCATATTATATAGTATCCCTGTACCAACCAGAAACTACAGTAATGTATTAATACTAGTAATTCTCAAATTATTATAGTATCCATGTACCAACCAGAACTACAGATATATGTATTAATCCAGTAATACTCAATATTATATAGTATCCCTGTACCAACCAGAACTACAGTATATGTATTAATACTAGTAATTCTCAATATTATATAGTATCCCTGTACCAACCAGAACTACAGTATATGTATTAAAGGGCATGTCCACCCCCAAAACTATAACCCCCCCCCCAATACTGGCCCCATCATGTAGTGTAGTTTAATCTTACCTCACATCCCAGCTCCATAAGGTTCTCCTGTAGTCCCCCCAAAGTCCCAAAAACTGCCCACAGGAGGATAGTCCTAAAGGACTCTGCCTCCTACCTGCGTCCGGGAGAAGTTGGCATGCGTACTGCAGCCCTTCTCCCCCTCCTCTCCCTCCCATTAGCATTCCCTCCCCCTAGTGTAAAACCCTTTTCACCAAAGATCCCCCTGTCCCCCCAGCCCTAACCGCTATGTATGAGAAATGACCGAAACATTACTTACCTTCCCTCTTGCCTCCGCCGCACTGAACTCCCGGCAGCCGCGTCCGTGATTGGCTGCGCTCAGCAATCACAGATGCGACTGCCGTCCCGTCCCTCTGCGTGCATTTACTCGCAGCAGAGGGCCTGGCGTGCGGCGAGGCAAGAGGAAAGGTAAGTAAAGTTTGGGGCATTTTAATAATACAACATAGCGGTTGGGGCTGGGGGACAGGGGAATCTTTGGTGAAATTTTTTTTTAAGAGTGGACATACCCTTTAATACCAGTTATTCTCAATTGTATTAAGTATCCCTGTACCACCCAGAACTACAGTATATGTAATACCAGTAATTCTCAATTTTATATAGTATCCCTGTACCACCCAGAACTACAGTATATGTATTACCAGTAATTCTCAATATTATGTTAGAGATGTGTGTTAGAGATGCATGTAAGAGCGTGTTAGAGATGTGTGTAAGAGTGTGTTAGAGATGTATGTTAGAATGTGTGTTAGAGATGCATGTAAGGGTGCGTTAGAGATGATGTAGTGTGTTAGAGATGTGTGTAAGAGTGTTTAGAGATGTGTGTTAGAGAGTGGTGTTAGAGATGTGTGTTAAGAGTGTTTTAGAGAGGTGTGTTAGAGAGGTGTGTAAGAGTGTGTTAGAGAGGTGTGTTAGAGTGTGTCATTGTTTTGAACAGAGCAGCTGTACAGTCAGAATTCTACCCCAGCTCTATTGGTGCCATATTTATAATGCCAACACTAAAATTGAACGCAAATAAATAATGAAACAGATCGCAACAACAACATATGGTGTCCAGGATTATGCACCTTGAACTCCATTTTAAATTTTTTTTATATATAAGAACAAATCCTAATATTTGGGAGAAAAAAAACCTGTTAGAAAAACCACTTACTATTTACCTATATATGTTCATAAATTCAAACACATATGGGGGTCAGGATGAGAGTAACATCGAATGCAGGACAGGTAGAACTGTAAATGATTGGTTGAATTTGGAATGAACTAAGCAGCCAGTAACTCATATGACCAATTGTAGCCGGAATCCAACTCCAGCTGTGTACAATATCCCAGTTATTGACAAGCGGTGCTAAGGGGTTGCTTCCAGCTAAATTCCTGAACAGGTGTCTCGGCTAACGCTCAGTCTTCTGCCTGGCCACTAAGGGCCACAGTTTAAATGAATTCCATCAGCAAATAGTCTCCGTAGGAAAGTCTCCCATCATAGGCCAGCCCTAGGCTGATGGGAGACACTACATAACCGACTTTTCATTTCCAGCACCTTATGCTATAAGAGTTAGATTTAGATAAGCTTGCAGCAATTTGAATTTTAATTACTCATCTCCCCCCCCAGGTGGAGCTTCCAATTTCCATGAGCCACCAACTGACGGCAGGAGACTAGAAATTGTGCTACATCTTCGGGTTCTACCTCTATATTAGGGACGAGCGAATTCACGGCAAATTGCTCCAGGAAATCGTTCTGTACGGCCCCCAAATTGGAAGTGAAAGTAACTGGGGGGCAAATTGCTCCAGGAAATCGGTTCTGTACGGCCCCCAAATTGGAATGTGAAAGTAACTGGGGGCAAATTGCTCCAGGAAATCGGTTCTGTACGGCCCCCAAATTGGAAGTGAAAGTAACTGGGGGGCAAATTGCTCCAGGAAATCGGTTCTGTACGGCCCCCAATTGGAAGTGAAAGTAACTGGGGGCTTTCTGTAGTGAATCACGTATTGATGTCGCATGATGTCGCTTTTCTGTGTTTGGGTATGGGTCTTTCGGATGTACCAATTGCTGCCTCAGTGTGTTGTTCTCGGAGACCCCTGCTACATATGAGATGACCATGTTTTTTCTCTAGTCTTGCTTTTCCCCTTCACTGTTGGTATTCGTGTTCTTTTCTTTCCTACTTGACAAAGGCCAGTCTGGATATCCACAAGTTTTAAGGGCTCCTCGGAGATGTTTCATTTTTCTTTAGCCTTCACCTCTATGCTAGTGGGGATTTCTCAGCTCTGTGTTGCAGGTTCTGATGACCCCCAGCTTGTGATCTAAAGGGTGGTGGGAGTCAAACATCAAATACTGATCTGGTGTGTTGTTTTCTGTAAACCTCTACTTCCAGTTTACCATTTTCCTTAACTTCTACAAGCAGTCCAAGAAAGCCAGTTTGTTGTTTTGTACCTCTTCCCTTGTAAATTTGATGTTTTGGTCTTTGCATTAATGGTTCTGTGAAAGCTTGTACTTCTTCTGGTGGTTTTAAACCAGGTGCCATCCACATATCTGAACCAGTGGCTGGGATGCTATGCCCTTAAAGGTTTAAGCACCTGTTTTCGTATCTCCTCCATGTAAAGTTTGGCCACAATGGTGATAACTGGAGATCCCATAGCACATCCATGTTTTTGCTATAGAACGTATCCCTGTATTTGAAATAGGTGGTATTCAGGTACAAGTCCAGCAAGGAACACACCTGTTCTGGGTTGAGATCAGTTCTGCTGGTAAGAGTGCTGTCTTGGCCTAGCCGTTTTTTTCCCCATGTCAGCAGCCTCCTTGGTGGGTATACAGGTGAAAAGAGATGTCACATCATAGGACACCATAGTTTCTTCTGCACCGAGTACTAGAACTTCCCACCAATGGTCCTAAGATGTTGGCTAGGTATTGTGCCACCTTGATGTTACATAGTTGATGCTGTGACTATAGGTCTTAGCGGTGCCCCTTCCTTATGAATCTTGGGAGTCCATATATACATGGAGTGCCTCACCAGGGTAGAGGCGATGATACATTGCTCAATCAATGGCTTTATCCTTTTGAAGTTGTAAGTCTATGACCTTTTTCTTGTAACGGCTGGTGGGATCCTCTGTTAAAGCCTCATATGTGTTGTTATTGGCCAGGAGCATGGTCACCTTATGTGGCATAATTGCACAGATTCTTGTACAAGTCATTCTGAATTGAAAAAGCCAGTCGGATGACTAGCGAAACGTCTTTCAGAACTAAACTTCAAGTCCAGTTGATCTAATTGAATACAACGATATACCATGACCTGGATGAATGAGAACCTTCACAAGCATGCATAGATAGACATACACAGATACAGAAACACCACACATGCATACAGAACTAACTGTAAATAAACAAATATCTCCCTGACTACAGTTCTCATCATTCTCCATTCCTACTCTATAATCTAGGGCCTAGGCAGCTCAAAAACGGGCTCAACCCAGCCCACAGCCAGTCTATCAGAACCATATGTTATGCCCAACCATGAAGAAATATGTTCATTCCACAGCCAGTGTTGGAGGTAGTGTGAGTGGAATTCCGTCCTCTGTACAATATTCTTTCTTTTATAGTACAACTACAACTTACTGCCCATTCTGCTCCACTCCCAGATGCAGGCACTGAATCTTCTTCTTCATGTACTGAACACCCTATTGTAGTATTGCATTTAACAGATCCTTTCTAGGGGACCCCAAGGGGGCACCATGAGCAAATCTTTTACTTTGGTTCATGGTAGGGCGCCACTGGTGTTAATGACCCCTACCTTTATCTTCTGTTCTGTATGGTTTGTTCTGCAGGGCCTGATGAAAAAAGTGAAGATAGGAAGCCTCTCTGTGTGTCATCCCTATCTGCCTTTCCTGCTCCTCTGAGAGGTCTGTGGCATGTGCAGTGGAGCTCTCCCCCTCCTTCCGGCTCCCCTTTAATAAGAATCACTTGTTAGCCAAAAAGAAAGCCCCCAACCCTAGATGCTAAGTAAAAAAAAGAAATCGGCTGCTAATGGTACCTGACCTCGTTCCCTCAGCTTCTGCACAATCACAGCCAATCACAGACGCAGCTGCCAGTTCAGCCCCATTTCTGATCCTATTTAGAAGGGTGAACGTAGCCTTAGAAAAAATACAACGAAACCATAATGCTTCGTTACTTTCATGATTTGTTTGAACTTGTGTTATTAAGGAATAATGTATAATAACATATGGAAGTCATCTTTAAGTTTCCGACCTGTATAAAATTACAATATATGCAGCCTTTTATTTGTCATTTCAAGGAAGTCATTAGCTATTCTAATATCTAGAATTTTATTCAAGTATGACAGTCTATATATTTTAGATGGCTGCCATGGTTAGTTCATAATTGATGCTTGATTGGGAATTACCAAAGGAACTAAACCATCTTGAGCAGAATTCACACATTGAATTCTGATCAAGATTAAAGGGTAACTGTGGTCTCTATTTCTTCCAACCAGTAAGAATTATATAAAAAGCCTTCATCACACCCTTCAAAATAAAACTGAAATCACCATCTCTAGATAAAATTTGTGAGAAGTTATTGCTGGAAGGTTCAGCAATATTACTTCCTGCTTGAACACTTCCATTTTAGTCATGTGACCAGCCTGTTTGCATTAATAGGCTCCCCTTCTTAACTGTAATTTTTTCCCAGGTACTTCCTGTTTTCCCCAGCATTAAAACTTTACTGAGCATGCTTCTCCCCCGGGGTGGAGGGGCGGGCCAGAGATAAGGTGATGTCACTCAACCTAGGAAGCAGGAAGTTTGAAAATTACCCCCATGTCATTTCTCACAGGCTGAAGCCAGAGATGTCATTGTCGGCTCATTATAAAACAAATACTACAGACTTTCATAACCCTAACTTGTTTGGAGACCACAGTTGCCCTTTAAGCATTGTAAAGGGGACTATTCTGGAAAATTCCAACTGTTCAGTCAACTCTATTTGTTAACTTGTACAAAAAGGAGGCCAAAAGTGGCCCCCGAAGGCAGACCCCCCAAAAAAGGCACTGCAATAAAGGTCAAAAATAAACAAACGTTTAATGGCGTCCAAATGTGTTTCTATAATGTACCCCTATTATATAGTAAAGTGCAAACAAGTGATTAAAGGACAGCATTAACCCATAAATATACATACACATGATTTAAAAAATCTGGTGTCTGGGCGTCCCCAGAGACCAAACACTAGTGAATCCGACTCCACGCGAGCAGTAGACAAAAAGCAGTCCAGAGTCCAATTCCAGACTAATAGTGGAGAAATACCAAGTTTCAGTTACTGTTGATCTAATGACGACACCTAACCTTATGAAAAATATTTTTTCGGGGACTTACGTGAGAAGCCAGGACCCCTAGGGACGGACCACACTTTCACCCGATTCGGACTGGTGCATAAACATATTCCTTGGAAACACTCCTTCCTATGGTTCCACTTCTACTGCCGCGTGGACGCCTTTGTCTCACTCCATCTGTAAACAACCTACGCGCGTTTCACCAACTGCGCTACTAGCGCTATGGCTCTTCAGACCCTGAAGAAGCCATAGCGATGGTTGCGCAGTTGGTGAACGCGCGTAGGTTGTTTACAAGATGGAGTGAGACGACGGCTTCCACGCGGCAGTAGAAGTGGCAACCATAGGAAGGAGTATCTGTTTGTATTCAATTAGATCAACTGGACTTGAAATGTAGTTCTTGAAGACGGTTTCGCTAGTCATCCAACTGGCTTTCTCAATTCAGAATGACTTGTACAGAATCTGTGGCAATTATGTACCCTGGAGAAATCCCAATAGCATATCACAGCCAGGTGTTAAGGGTGTGATTAGATAGTGGCAAGAGGTGTTATAGCAACGCCCAGAGTAGTGTATTAAAACAGCATTGTACATGGGACAGTTGGTGTCGAAACCCCCCACCTCTATTTAGTGGTTTCTTTATTTTCACATAAATGGCCTCCTTAACACCTCTCTTGAACCAGTCACGTTCCTTCGCCAGTATGTTAACATTACATCTTCAAGGGTATGTCCTTTATCCTTAAGAGCAGAACACGGCTGAGTCCTGACCCGAGGAATTGGCTCTTCTGTGCTGGGCCATACGTTGATGCAGTTGCTGTTTGGTCTCCCCCAATACAATCAGAGCATTCTTCACGCACTGCACCGCATGATGTCGCTTTTCTGTGTGTTTTGGTATTGGGTCTTTTGGATGTACCAATTGCTGCCTCAGCGTGTTGCTCGGTTTAAAGCAGACAGGGATACGATGTTTTTTGAAAATTCTTCTTAATTTCCGGAGACCCCTGCTACATATGGGATGACCGTTGTCTCTCCTGTCTTGCTTTTCCCCTTCACTGTTGGTATTTGTGTTTTTTTTTTACTTCTACTTTTTTGACAAAGGCCCAGTCTGGATATCCACAAGTTTTAAGGGCTCCTCTGAGATGTTTTATTTCTTTAGCCTTCGCCTCTGTGCTAGTGGGGAGTGTTCTTGGCTCTGTGTTGCAGGGTTCTGATGACACCCAGCTTGGGATCTAAAGGGTGGTGGGAGTCAAACATCAAACTGATCTGTGTGTGTTGGTTTTCTGTAAACCTCTACTTCCAGTTTACCATTTTCCTAACTTCTACCAAGCAGTCCAAGAAAGCCAGTTTGTTGTTTTTTGTACCTCTTCCTTGTGAATTTAATGTTTTGGTCTACGCATTAATGTGTTCTGTGAAAGCTTGTACTTCCTCTGGTGGATTTTAACCAGTGTGTCATCAACATATCTGAACCAGTGGCTGGGTGCTAAGCCCTTAAAGGTATTAGCGCCTGTGTTTCTACCTCCTCCATGTAAAGGTTGGCCACAATAGGTGAAACTGGAGATCCCATAGCACATCCAGTTTTTGCTTTAGAACTTATCCCGATTTTGAAATAGGTGGTATTCAGGCACAAGTCCAACAAGGAACATACCTGTTCTGGGTGAGATCAGTTCTGCTGGTAGAGTGCTGTCTTGGCCCAGCGTTTTCTCACCATGTAACAGCCTCCTTGGTGGGTATACAATGAAGAGAGATGTCACTCATAGGACACCATAGTTTTTCTTCTACACGAGAAGCTATATCTTCAATCTTGTTGGTGAAATCCTGAGAGTTCTGGATGTGATGCTTAGAACTTCCCACCAAAGGTCCTAAGATGTTAGCTAGATATTTTGCCACCTTGTATGTTACAGAGTTGATGCTGCTGACTATAGGTCTTAGTGGGGCCCCTTCCTTCCAACTGTCTGCCATGTACAACTGTGTGTTTTAACACCTTACTCGGGCGTTCCTATAACACCTCTTAGCCACTATCTAATCACACCCTTAAACCACCTGGCTGTGATATGCTAATTGGGATTTTCCAGGGTACATAATTGCCACAGATTCTTGTACAAGTCATTCTGAATTGAGAAAGCCAGTCGGATGACTAGCGAAACGTCTTCAAGAACTACATTTCAGTCCAGTTGATCTAATTGAATACAAAAGATATACCATGACCTGGATGAATGAGAACCTTCACAAGCATAGGAAGGAGTGTTTCAAGGAATTGTTTATGACCAGTCGAATCGGGTGAAAGTGTGGGGGTCCGTCCGTTAGGGTCCTGGCTTCTCACGTAAGTCCCCGAAAAAATATTTTTCATAGGTTAGGTGTCGTCATTAGGATCAACAGTAACTGATAACTTGGTATTTCTCCACTATTAAGTCTGAATTGGACTCTGGACTGCTTTTTTGTCTACTGCTCGCGTGGAGTTCGGATTCACTTATGTTGGTTCTCTGGGACGCCCAGACACCAGATTTTTTTAAATCATGTTGTATGTATATTTATGGGATAATGCTGTCCTTTAATCACTTGTTTTGCACTTTACTATATATAGGGGACATATATAACACATTTGGACGCCATTAAACGCTTTGTTATTTGTGACCTTTATTGTCATGCCTTTTTTTGGGGGTCTGCCTTCGGGGGCCACTTGGCCTCCATTTTGTACAAAGTTTACTCATACCCCTTGAGGCACCGCTAGATTGTTGGCGTTGACATATGGTCTTTAATAAAGAGCTTTGTGCCACACCAGAATAATAGTTATCTATTTGAGTTAACTGCCTGATATGGCCATGCAGTCATTGGAACAGAAGGGTTGATTTTTCTACCTAATTAGATTAAAACCATTGAAAAGTAAAAACAGGAAACTAGGCGACTGTGTTATTGCCTGCTGTTCCAGATATACTGCAGTATAGACAATCAGGCTTATTTATTAAGAGGTGCAAACATTTGCTTGTGCTGTAATTTGCAGCAACCAATCAGATGACTTTTTACTGGTCTGTGTAGTTAGAAAACATTAGATAACATTGTTTGTTTCCTGCAGATTACAGCCCAAATAAAATGATATCAGCCCTGTATGGCTTTAAAATGATATATACAATATATAAAACCAACGATATGGGTGGCACTCTGAGACGGTTTTACCGATACAAATGACCTGGGTGCTTCCCAATGTTTACTGGATATAGTTAGGTATAGATAGAGTTAGGAGCACTACAGGAATTTTAAATCAGTTTATTTCAAACTACACATCAGGTGGCAACATTTCGGCCCTGTGCTTAGGGCCTTTATCAAGCCATGTGAACAAAACTGTGAATACAACTTAAATAGAGGAAGCTCCTCCTGAGATTGTGACATCAGACCAATACAACATTAACCCCACAGAGTGCATACCAAGCTTGGGATAGGAATATAGCCTGAATAAAATACCAAATAAAGTGACTAATAAAGGCATAAGTTATTTTCATAAATACTATATATATATTTGCATAATACCATATATAAAGTGCTAGATATTTAACAAAAATAGGATAAATACGAAAAAAAAAAAAAAGTGTAGTAAGATAAAATACTATAAGTGTCAATACGAAGTGATCCAATTATTATATACGAAAATATTAATAAATATCATATATAAAGACAGATATTATACCAATCATCTCAGAACAAAGGTGGACTGTGGCATAAAGTGACCTATGCATGAAATTAGCGTTCATTTAAAAAACATCTGTAAGATATTCTCCATTCAGTCCATGTGCGTTAACTGTATTTAAAGTCCTAATCCAGGATGCTTTAAATGGAGTAATATTTTAGATCTGTCTCTCCCTGTCGTGGTAATGGCACATGATCGATTGCTTGATATTTAAATGTTGCAACATTGTGTCCAGTTCCAAGAAATGCTTTGCCAGGGGTTTTATTGGTCCTGCCATCCCTAAAGAAGTGTTAATGGCCCATCTACCCTAAGTCGTAAGGTGAGATCCGTCTTGTCCACACAAACCGCCCACAGGGGCATGAAGCCCAAATAAACAACATGAGTGGTTGTACAGGTTATTGCATATTTATTTGAATAGGGATGGGGGTGCAAAAGGGTACAGTCGCATAACTGCAGGATGTACAGAGTTACCACAAACTATAGCTCCCACCTCTCCTCGTGGGTAGCCACATGTGTTCCAGGGTGGTAACAATTAATCAGATCCTGTTTAAATAGATGCCACCCAAACTCCTACCCCTACTGTGTCCAATGGTGGTCTCTCAGGGTAAACAGTTTCTCACTTCTGATCAGATAATAGTATCTTCCAATTGTAATGTAAAATGTCACTTAAAATAACTTATCGTTCTTATCGTTTAAAATGGTGCTAATTTTGCCCCAACCAATCAGATGCAAGCTTACAATGTTAAATAAGATCTGATGTGGTGGGGCAAAATTAGCACCATTTAAACGATAAGAACTTTTATGAATCTCCCTGTTTATTCGTATTTTATTCAGGCTAATTCATCCCAAGCTTGGGATATGCACTCTGTGGGGTTAATGTTGTAATTGGTCTGAATCACAATCACAGGGAGGAGCTTCCTCTATTTAAGTTGTATTCACAACTTAAATACACAACACACGTGTGTGTATATTTAGGAGAAATTACATATTACATACATGACATGTACGTTGTTATGTGTATAAAGGCTACAAATATTTTAAATACATTTTCCTCTGCTGGAAGGGTTTAATCAGGTTTACAATACATAAGAATAAATAAAATCTCTTTTTGCCCGTATTCAAGTTCGGGTATCATTCCCTAAGATGATTGATGATCATCTTTGGATGATCGGGGAAAAAAAAGGGGAAATACACACAAAAAAATTCTTAAGTGATACACACACCCTTTTTTTTTTTTACCCTAAAACTATAAATTAGAAAAAAGTTGTCTTCTCCAACGTCCCCAATGTCCCCAGTGATATCGCGTAAAGTAACGCGGAACTTATTTGTACGATTTAAGGGAAACTAAGCCTATTTTTTAGAAGGAATTTTGCAGAGGTACCCAAATAAGACCGTTGAATTTTTAGGATCAGTAAAGTGTGCAAAAACGTGTGTTGACTCTCCATACTAACCGATTTCACCTAAAATACCACTAAAAGGGGGAGAGTGTGTGGGTGTGGGGGTGGGTTGTGGCGTTTTTAAAAATTTTTCTTGTAACTGCACTTTAAATGCGTCCCATTTGAGCTAGTTGGGTGGCCTCGTCTCTGTTTTGCACCCACGCAAATGGCACACCGTTTGATTCAGGACATGTGGAGATTGCTATTTAGTGGGTTTTTTTGCTTGTCAAGTGGGTTTAGTAGGATAGGATTCAACCCTTGAATATCTTATTTTATTTTTCACAAAATCTCGTAAAACACAGAGTTCTTTGGATCGCTGGGTTCTGGAATTCTTCATGCATGTATGAAAGCATGGCACCGTAACGTAGCTGAAGGTGTGTAGATTCCAAAAATATTATAGTTTGTGGGGGGAATTTCCATGTTTCGGGACTGTTTCCTTAGAAAAAGGGTAGGCTGTTCAAATTACAGAGCACTTTGATTTTTTCTTGTAATTGCATTTGTGCATGCGTCCCATTTGAGCTAGTTGGTGGCCACGTTCGTGGTGCATCCACGCATATGGCATACCGTTTGATTCAGAACATGTGGGAGATTGATATTTAGTTGGGGGTTTTATTTGTGGGGGGCATTTCAAAGTTTTGGGGCTGTTTGAAATTACAAGAGCACTTTGATATTTTTCTGTAATTACACTGGTGCATGCGTCCCATTTGAGCTGTTGGTGGTCACGCCCTGTGTGCATCCCACGCATATGGCATACCGTTTGATTCAGGGCATTTGGAAGATTGATAATTGACAAGTTTTTTTTACATGACATGGAAATTGCCATGATTTTTAACTTTGAATTGTATTTTTATAAATTTTTCCTGAAAATCTGGTAAGAAAGCGAAATTGTACACAAAACTGCACCCACCACATGTGTGGTATGCATAAAAGAATCACACCATTGTGTAGGGAAGGTGTGTAGAGTCCAAGAATATATAGTTTTGGGGGGTATTTCAATATAGAGGGGTGTGTTTAGTCTGACAATCTGAAAAGTTGCTGTAATTGGGCCACTGTTCATTGGCTCACTTTGTGGCTAGTTGATTCCACGTCTGCGTGTGGAACCATACATAGGGCATACCCTTTGATTCAGGACATTTGGGAGATTGATATTGGTAAATTTTTTTTACATTACTTGGGATTTTGGCATGATTTCTACCTTTGAGCGTGTTTTTTTCAAATTTTTTAGAAATCTGCTAAAACTGTGAACTTCTACGAAGAACTGCGCCCACACCATTGATGGTACGAATGAAACAAACTACAGAATTTCGTAGATAAAGGGTGTGGATTCGAGGAAATATATGGTTTGTGGGGGTTGTTTTGTGGGGAAAATTGGCAGACTGTTCAAATTCAGATTTGACTGAATATTTTTGCTGTTTTCTGAGCCATTGGCATTGTTTCACTTTGTGCCTTTTGGCTTCCACGTCCACGTGGTAACCACACATATGGCATACCGTTTGATTCAGGACATTTGGGAGATTGATATTTAGTAGCTTTTTTTACATTCCATGGGGTTTTGCATGATTTCTACCTTTTGAAGTGTTTTTGTTCATTTTTTCAGACAAATGCGAATTTTCTACGAAGAACTGCGCCCACACCATTCATGGTATGAATGAACAAACTACAGCGTTACGTAGCTGAAGGTATGTAGATTCTGAGAATATATAGTTTTGTGGGGGTATTTCCAAGTTAGAGGGGTGTTCAGTTTGAAAAATCTGGGAAAATGCTGTTATTGGTCACTGCGCATTGTTTTACATTGACTAGTCGCTTCCACGTCCGTGTGTGTAACCACACATATTTGATTCAGGACATTAGGAGATTGATATTTGGTAAGTTTTTTTTACATTACATGGGGTTTTGGTGTGATTTGTAACTTTGAAATGTATTTTTCTCTATTTTTCCAGAAAATTGTGTAGAAATGCGAAATTTCTATGAAGAACTGCGCCCACACCATTGACGGTAGAATGAACGAACTACAGTGCTACATACTGAAGGTGTTTAGATTTCAGGAATATATAGTTTGTGGGGGGTATTTCTGAGTATCAGGGTGTGTTGTGGAAAAACTGCAGACTGTCACAATTCGGAGTTGGCTAAATATTTTCGCTGTTCTCAACCATCCATGCATGTCTCAACATCGTGCTTTTCGCTTCCACGTCCGCATGTGTAACACACCATTGGCATACCGTTTGATTCAGGACATTTGGGAGTTGATATTTAGTAACTTTTTTTTACATTCCGTCAGGTTTTGGCATGATTTCTACCTTTTGAAGTTGTTTTTTGTTCATTTATTCAGAAAAGTGCGAACTTACTACGAAGAACTGCGCCCACACCATGATGGATGAATGAACGAACTACAGTGCTACATAGCTGAAGGTGTTTAGATTTCAGGAATATATAGTTGTGGGGGTTATTTCTGAGTTACGGGGTGTTTGTGGAAAAAACTGCAGACTGTCCGAATTCGGAGTTGGCTAAATATTTTCGCTGTTTCTGAGCCATCGTGCATTGTCTCACTTTGTGGCTTTTCGCTTCCCCGTCCACATGTTGTAACCACACATATGGCCTACCGTTTGATTCACGACATTTGGGAGATTGATATTTAGTAACTTTTTTTTTAGATTCCATGAGGTTTTGGCATGATTTTTACCTTTTGAAGTTGTTTTATGTTCGTTTTTTCAGACAAATGCGAACTTACAAAGAACTGCGCCCACCACCATTGATGGTATGAATGAACAAACTACAGCGTTACATAGCTGAAGGTGTGTAGATTTCAGGAATATATAGTTTGGGGGGGTTATTTCTAAGTTACGGGGGTGTTTTGTGGAAAAAACTGCAGAACTGTCCAAATCGGAGATGGCTAAATATTTTCGCCGTTTGAGCCATCGTGCATTGTCTCACTTTGTGGCTTTTCGCTCCACGTTGCGTGTGTTACCAACCATATGGCATACCGTTTGATTCAGGACATTGGGAGATTGATATTAGTAACTTTTTTTACATTCCATGGGGTTTTGCATGATTCGACCTTTTTTGAACGCTGTTTGATGTTCATTTTTTTTGAAATCTGGTAAAAGTGCAATTTCTACGAAGAACTGCGCCCACACCATTGAGATATGAATGAAACGAACTACAGCGTTACATAGCTGAAGGTGTGTAGATTTCAGGAATATATAGTTTGTGGGGTGGTATTTTTGAGTTGGGGGGGTGTTTGTGGGAAAAAAACTGCAGACTGTTCAAATACAAAACTGGCTAATTTTTTTTTGCTGCTACTGACCTTTGGCACTGGTCACGCTCTGGGTTAGTTGGTAGCCATGTCTCTGGGTACACCCATGAATGTGGCATACCGTTTTATCGGGGGGTTAGGCTTTCATATTTGAGAGTGCGTTTGAAACTTTCCTCCACAGTTTTTAGCTGAAATTCGCATTTGATTTTGTCTCTGATTTTACAGTTGAGGAAAAAAAGGAAAATGTGAGAAAGTAACTTACAATTTACGAAGAGCTGCGTCCGGGTATCTGCATTTGATCGAAACTAACCTCACTCGTAAAATCCTGCGGGTATGTAGTTTCTAAAAATATCTCACTTGTGGGGATAGTTTAGATAATTTGGTAGATATTTCTATGTTAACTGTCAGTAGTGGTTACACATTTTAATTTGGTGTAATATTCTAGGAGGTGCAGTTTTAGTTTGGGGGTTTCTCCTGTACAAGAAATGTCGGGTACCTACATATATATGGTATCGTTTGTACTCGGGAGTATCTGAGCTTTTAGAAACAGTAAAGATTTTTGTGCGTAACTTAAGATAACTATAAGTAAAAATGGGAAAAATCCATGAAAATTTGCAAATTTTTCATTTTTTTTACATATTTTACCCATAATTCCAGTAAAATTTCCAGAAAAGTTACAAAATTCTGTTACCATGTTAAAGTAGACTTTTGCTGTGAAAAAAACAATGTATAATATTCCTGATTTACTGCAAGGTTTCCTACTGTAAATTAGTCTAAAGCGATTAAGGGCAAAATCCTGAAAATTCTTCTGGCAGTTAACGCAAAAAAAAATGAAAATCTCCTGGCAGTGAAGGTGTTAAATCGGCAATAAATGGTGTGAGAAACGTTGTTGTTTTATAAAACGAAGTGACCAACAATTCACACCAATTCTACTGCCAAAACAAACACTATACTCTTAACGTACTCTTACGCTATTTATCAAGACTTACGCAACTGTAGTACTAAAATACACGTTACGCTTTTAACGCGACTTTTGATGCAACACTTATGTTACAGTTTATTGAATACAAATAACGCTCGTTATTTTTAGACCATCTTGCGATGCGGGTCTCGGTACATAGCCCTAATAGTGTCTCCTTCGTTGTACGTTTGTATCGTGTGTGAATAAAACAGATTATTCTGAGGAATAGTGTGACTTTCATCATCTTTATTGCTTGTGCTATAGCTGGAGTCCTTCAGGTAGAGGACTGACAGAAGCTGCACCTTCAATTTCAGTGGCAAGCTGCCAGAAGGAGTGCCTAGGCCCAAACATTTACCGTGTGGAATACCAGGGGGTGCCAGCCTGGAGTCTTAGGTCACGGACCTGTAGGTCAAAGTTGTGCATCAGTGCCATAAGCTTCTCCCCCCAATTACGGTCCTCCAGATCAATTTTATGTATCACACCACCCCACAATACAAAGCCCCAACACAGTAAGTGAGGTGGCGAACTTGATTTGAAGCAGGCCATAGACAAGCAGCATTCAACAGTGTATGTATGTGCACACACCTTTTTTATATTAATAGTATTTAGCATTTCCCTGTAAACACCTTAGGCTATTGTATAGTGCAGTTAATATGGGATTGGACCTCAAGTCTGAAGGTCAGGTTTGTTATAATTTTCTCCAGCATTACTCTGCTGGTGTTTTCCAGTAACAATCTCCCCATATACGTGACCACTTTGAGAGGGAAGGGTAATCAGGATACACTCTGCCAATACACTGGAACACATGGGCCATATTTATAATGCCACGGTATTGCTTTTTAGCGATAATGCGGGTTAGATAATTTACAATCGCAGTCGTAAATGTATGATCGCGATCGTACATTTCCTACAGATCGTTCGTTAATTAACGAACGTTCGATCGCAGAATACCGTGTGGTAGTAAACTACTGCAGTGGAATACTATGGGGATCGAAAATCTACGTTTTCGTATCGTAGATTTACGATCGGTATGTAAATTTACGATTGTTAATCTCCAATTGGTTTAACAATCATAAATTTAAATACAGATTAAAGTAGCAGTATCACTAAAAAGCGATACCGCGGCTTATAAATATGTCCATGTCCCAAATACAACAAATAAGAACCCCCCTGTAAAGTAAGATCCAATTCACTCTTTCCTTCCCTCTACATTAGGCTGCAGGTAAACAGTTGGAATGTTAGTTACTATCAGTTTTTACTTGATTTCATGTTTAGGTAAAACTGAGGACTTCATACATGTCACCCCTATGACACTGATCCCTAGACTAGGCCATAGCTATGATGCCTAATGGGCCACGGCCCTGGGAAAACCGAATTGGCTTTAATATTAATACAGCAGCTGCTGTTTTACCTGCATTATTCCCGGCAAATATAAATTTAAGATCAATGTTACGCATGTTGATGTGGTCATGCAATTGTCCAGAACTTTTAGGGAAGTCTGACAGGTAGCCGTTAGGGGATGGGACCTTTACAAATGTAGAGATTGGCCTATAAATCTACTAATCTCTTTCTGTCAGTAGAGGGCACTGTGTTCCGTAAAATGAATATTTTGTGAAAAGAGAAACAATAGCAAACACCACTCTTAGTAATTACATTATTAAAAAGCTCCCTGTACATTTATTTCTCTCATAAAAATTTTGACCATAATGTAAGAATTTAGTTAGAATGTGCATTAGAGAAGATTTATGATTTCATTGGATAGTAGGGATATCCCCTCCCTATATAATAATAATACCGGTAATAATATAATATTTATATAATAAGGTTGTAAGTTTTTGTGAGGGTTTGCCTATGAATCAATTACACTCAAAATAAATCACACATTAAGTTGGATCAAAATAACATTTGTTTAATTGCACGCTTGTGGTGTGCATCAGAATCTTGTTGTTATTCTGGTATTTTCTGGCTGACACAAATAGACTGGGCTGATGGTGCCACACAGGGGAAATGTGAGTTGCCTTTTATATTGTTTTTTAAGACTGAACTTTATATAATCAGGACTAAGGGGCATATATAAACGTTCATTAACTTTCCGCTGCCGGGTTTCCCACGGTTTTGGCAAAATCGAAATTACCCGTAATTTATAAACCAGGAAAACCCGTCAGCGGAAGTTAATATCGCGGACATCGCATCAGTTACCCTCGTTTCTATTTATAAGCAGCGGTAACGATTTCTTGCGTTAAGTTCATCCATTTCAATGGGGGTGGGTTGGCCGAAGCGGCCAGCTTGCGAGGTGGGGGAGTGGGGTAGTAGGGGTGCGTGCCAGCGGTGCACCCCCCCCTGGCGGCAGGTGGCACCCTTTCCAGCAGCTCCTCTCAGCCCCTAAAAAAAAGTCTGAGAGGGGCTGCTGGGAAAGGATTGTCTCTATGGTTGGTCGCATCTGTTGCAAGAGGGGGCAGGGTGTACGGCCCACCCTGCTCCTGGCGGACGAAGACCACCCACCGTAACCTCTTCCCAGCATCTGCTCCCAGCCCCTGCCCCGTACACTTGCCGGGGGGGAAGGGAGGGGCCTGCTGGGGGGAGAGAACTGCCACGGGTGGCACTGAGAAGTGCTTTCGGGGCTTAGGGGGTCCCACAGCTCAAACCGAAGCCCCCCCCCGGCACTTATAAGTGCCTTTGCGGCACTTATAAGGTCCCTTGCTGCCCTGACAAGGGCCCTTTGGGCTTAGGGGGTCCCGTATAGCCCATTACCGGGACCCCCTCCCTGGCACTTACAAGTGCCTTACGGTCACTTGCACTGCCTTGTGTTGGGGTCCTGCACAGTCCTAAACAGGCCCCATTTGGCTCTTAAGACATAGTATGGTTATTGATAATCATCTTATTGCAAGCTTGAAATATTGACCAATCAGAATGGAATGAGGTCCTTCACAAAAACCTATTATAACAGAGGTGCATACCCTGGGGAACTCATGAAGTCAGCGCCGTCAATGGCTGAGAAGCAGTCGCACATGGATACCGTTGGTCTGTCGCGTAGTTGCTGGACGTGTCCACTGCGGCCGGCGCAGGGCTGGCCCTTTGATAGGTTTGCATTACCAGGGAGGGTGCCAGCAGGGAGTTGTATAGGTCACGGCCTGTAGGCAAAGTAATCGCATCAGTGTCACAGCCCCCCAGTTTACAATCTCTGAAGAGCAAATATATGTTCACAGCACCACCCACACCAAAGCCCAACAAGCTAGCATCTTACTTATATGTCTGTATGCTGTTCTGTTCTTCTGTGATTTAGTGTGTTATGTGGTACATTATGATGTATGCACAAATATATCAAGAACGCACTGCAGATACTTAAGAAAGTAGCACAGGTGGCCAATGACTTAATTTGAAGCAGGCCAAGGCAAGCAGCATTAGCATTGTGTGTGCTCAGGGGGGTGTTTTGGAGGGGTGCGTGATTAGGTTGCCAGTAACAAATCTCGTGTAGCGTGGCTATTTATCCATAAGGCCGGCCCAGGCTGCCGCAGTAAAGAGTAAACAACCGCCGGTATTGGGACATCATGCAGAAGACTGGTGTCACTGGCAGAGAAAAAGAAGACTCGGCTGAAGATGCTGGCACCATCAGCTACGTTGTATTAGTTCCAGCACCGGGCGTGTAACTGGCAGCCGCAGGTGACACACCAACATTGGGTGAAATCAGGCAGAGCGGTGTTGCGTGGATGGAAGGAAAAAAAGACACATCCTAGAGGTCTCTTCAAGTGCCAATGGGGGTCCTGTTTCAGTGAAGGACTCACACAACACAGGCACTTGTAGTACCGAGGGGAGGGGGTCCCTGTAGGGCCGGCGGGGACCCTTTAAGACCCTAAGGGGCCTGCAGGCCGCAAGGGCCATCTAAGGGCCGGGGAAGGGGGTCCCAGCCTCAAGCTGGTGGACCCCTAAGCCCCAAAAAGTTCACTTTTCAGTGTCCCACCTGGCGGAACAAGCATACTCCCCCTCGCGCCTCTTCTTCATAGCTGCATGTAACCAGGGTACCAGTAATTCTCAATATTATATAGTATCCCTGTACCATCCAGAACTACAATATATGTATTAATACCAGTAATTCTCAATATTATATAGTATAACTGTACCATCCAGAACTACAGTATATGTAATAATACCAGTAATTCTCAATATTATATAGTATCCCTGTACCAACCAGAACTACAGTATATGTAGTAATACCAGTAATTCTCAATATTATATAGTATCCCCGTACCAACCAGAACTACAGTATATGTATTAATACCAGTAATTCTCAATATTATATAGTATCACTGTACCAACCAGAACTACAGTATATGTATTAATACCAGTAATTCTCAATATTATATAGTATCCCCGTACCAACCTGAACTACAGTATATGTATTAATACCAGTAATTCTCAATATTACATGGTATCCCTGGATCAACCAGAACTACAGTATATGTATTAATACCAGTAATACTCAATATTATATAGTATCCCTGTACCATCCAGAACTACAGTATATGTATTAATAACAGTAATTCTCAATATTATATAGTATCCCTGTACCATCCAGAACTACAGTATATGTATTAATACCAGTAATTCTCAATATTATATAGTATCTCTGGATCAACCAGGACTACAGTATATGTATTAATACCAGTAATTCTCAATATTATATAGTATCCCTGTACCATCCAGAACTACAATATATGTATTAATACCAGTAATTCTCAATATTATATAGTATAACTGTACCATCCAGAACTACAGTATATGTAATAATACCAGTAATTCTCAATATTATATAGTATCCCTGTACCAACCAGAACTACAGTATATGTA